>CM077085.1:87580637-88791950 GCA_039513925.1 Platanthera zijinensis
CTTGGTGCCGTGTAGAACGATCTGTTAATTAAAACTCGTTTAAATTGGGAGAGTGTCTTTGGTAAAATCACATGAGTATCAGCTCCCGGATGGTACATTGTCATTTTTGGTGGCGTCATTTTCGAAAGAAGACGTCGAGGTTCCCTGATCCTTGCCAACCCTTCCTTGCTACCACCCGAGCCATCATTGACATAAGCAATGGTAAGCTCTTCCTTCGAGTAGGCGATGACAAAGTGACTTTCTCTATCACACCTTTGATGAAAAACACCTTAGCAAATGTTGACTCCTTTTTTTTGTAGATGCCGTAAGTGATGAATCCTCCTATTGCCTCTCTAATTTTGAAAAAGAATTTTCTGATTTTTGTTCCTCCTCTTCTCTTCCAATTGAATCGCTACACCTAAAGGAAGAAAGTGTAGAATCATCTTATCTTCTATCTGATTTTGATAAAGAATTTCTGATTTTTGTTCCTTTCTACTCTTCCAACTGAATCGCTGCAAGAAGCCGTCATGGCCACCAACTCCCCTTTTTAATTTTCCGTCTAAAAAGATCTACGAAGATATAGTATTTGAAAAATAAAGAATTTTTCAAACCTCTTATGAAGAACCCCCAACCCTCGAACTTAAAGAACTTCCTGAACATCTCAAGTACACCTTCTTAAAAAAGACTCCAAGCTAAATGTTATAGTTTCGTCCTACCTCACAGGTGTCCAAAATGAAAATCTTCTTTTAGTTCTACGTAAGCATCGTCGAGCTATTGCCTGGCAAATTTCTGATATCAAGGGAATAAGCCCATCTTTCTTTCTGCACTCACAATATCTTTAATGGAAGATAATTCACGCAATTCAATACAACCTCAATGTCGTATAAAACCCAAACATAAAATAAGTAGTTAAGGCGAGGTTATGAAACTCTTAGACGCAGGAATTATCTATCCTATATCAGATAGTAAGTGTGTTAGCCCCTTCAAGTAGTACCAAAGAAGGGAGGATAACTGTAGTTGTAAATGGAAATAAAGATTTAATCCCGACACGGAAGGTGACGGGATGGCGGATGTGTATAGATTATAGGAAGTTGAATGACGCCACCACCGCAAGGACCACTTTCCTTTGTCATTCATCGATCAGATTTTAGAATAATTATCCGTCCATAGATATTATTGTTTTCTCGATGGCCTCTCGGGGTATTTTCAAATCCCCATCTCTCCCGAGGACCAAGAGAAAATTTACGTTTTCTTGTCCCTTCGGCACCTTCGCCTATCGAAGAATGCCGTTTGGATTGTGCAATGCGCTAGCTATATTACAGCGATGTATGCTCGCTATCTTTGACAAGTACGTATAAAGAATTATGGAGGTATTTATGGACGATTTCTCTGTGTTCGGCGATTCCTTTGATAGTTGTTTGGAAAATTTAGAAAAAGTCTTATAACGATGCGAAGAAACAAACCTTACCCTAAATTGGGAAAAATGCCATTTTATGGTGAGGGAAGGGTTACTCTTGGGTCATAAAATTTCTGCGAGAGGAATTGAGGTAGATATTGCGAAGATAGAACTTATCGAGAAGCTGCCGCCGCCTACGAACATCAAAGTAATTAGAAGTTTCCTGGGTCACGCTGGTTTCTATCCCCGCTTCATAAAGGACTTCTCCAAGATCCCAAGCCCCTTACCCATCTCTTATACAAAGATGACCCATTCATTTTTGATGACTCTTGTCTTTTTGCCTTCGAATTAATTAAAGAAAAGTTAATTAACGCACCCATTATGATAGCTCCGGCGTAAGACCTTCCATTTGAGATAGTGTGCGATGTGATTAGTTTCGCGGTGGGAGCCGTATTAGGTCAACACAAATCTAAAAACTTCCCCCCATCTATTACGCAATTAAAATGCTCACATCTGCACAGGAAAATTACACCACGGCCGAGAAGGAGCTCCTAGATGTAGTATTCACGTTTGATAAATCTCATCCTTATATTACACTTTCAAAAATTATCATTTTTACGGACCACACGACCCTCAAATATCTTCTTTCTAAAACGGATGCCAATCCGTGCTTGATTAGCTGGGTCTTACTCCTCCAGGAGTTTGACTTAGAGATCTGCGATAAGCAAGGAGCCGAGAACTTGGCTGCCGACCATCTCTCTCCCGTCTTGATAACCCTTTTTTATAGAAAAGTTAGATGAAAAATCTTTTAATGATTATTTTCCTAATGAGTAGCTGCTTTCAATTAAAACATCTACTTCTCCTTAGTTCGCACACATAGCCAACTATTTAGTGGCCCGGGTGCTCCAAAAAGAGTTCTCCTCTCAGAAAAAGAAGAAATTCTTTTATGAGCTGAAGAACTATTTTTGGGAAGACCCGCATCTTTTCAAAATCTGTGCTGACCAAGTGATAAGGAGATGTGTTTCTTATGAAGAAGGAGTTGATATTTTAAAAACACATACATGAAGGTTCGACTTGTGGGCACTATCTTGCTGCTCGCACCGCTCACAAGGTGCTTTGCGCAGGTTTTTTCTTGCCTAGCCTTTTTAAAGACGCGCAAGCCTTTGTGAGTAGGTGTGATAGTTGCCAATGATCGGGCAACATTTCCAATAAAAATGAAATGCCGCAAAATTATTTCCTTGAGTGCGAAATTTTCGACCTCTGGGGGATCAATTTTGTTGCCCTGTTTCTTCTAGCTTCGGAAATAAGTATATTTTAGTTGCCATTGATTATGTTTCACGATGGGCAGAGGCCCAAGCTCTTCCTACGAATGACTCCTTAGTTGTAGTTACATTTTTGAAAAAATTATTTTCTCGATTCGGTAAGCCGCGCGCCATCATTATCGATAGGGTTTCCCATTTCTATAACGCGCACTTTTCTAAAATTCTTACTAAATACGGCGTTACGCATAAACTTTCAACCGCCTACAACCCCCAAACAAACAAACATGTCGATGTAGTGAATAGAGAAATAAAAAGAATATTAGAAAAGACTTTTTCAACTTCTAGGAAAGTCTGGTTAGCAAAATTAGACGATGCTCTATGGGCCTACCGAACAGCGTACAAAACCACCCTCGGATGTACTCCGTATCGGCTGGTCTATGGAAAATCATGTCATGTACCTGTAGAATTAGAATACCGCGCTTTTAAGGCCTTAAGATTTTTAAACATCAATCCCCACTTTGTCGTTGACCTTAGAAAATTTCAACTCAACGAACTCGACGAGTGGCGCTCTTACGCATACGAGAATAACAAACTTTATAAAAAGTGGATGAAGCGTTTTCACCATAAATACTTAAGGAACCCTTAAACTTTTAAGCTGGGCGACCAAGTTCTTTTATAGAATTCTCAATTACGTTTATTTCATGGAAAATTAAAGTCACGTTGGTCTGGGCCCTTTACTGTTTTAGAAGTTTTTCCTTATAGAACTGTTTTGATTTCTCACCCTGATAAGGGTAATTTCAAAGTGAATGGTCAGCGTCTTAAACTTTATTTCTCTTGTGATGACGATGTCAGTCCAAACATTGTTAAGTATCTGTTGTACGAACTCTAACTTTAAACTTTTTTTTATTATTAAAAAATTTTAATTTTTATTCTGGACAATAATATTTTGATGCGTCGAGCTCAAACGACGCTTTAAACAAATGGCGCTCTTGGGAGGCAACCAAAGTTATCTTTTTTTGTTTTCTTTATTTTATAATTTTTTCCCCGGATGGCTTCGACAAGCTGAAGCTTCTGCGATTGTCTGCTCCAACATTGCAGAATCCATCACGAAGTCCAAAGAAGACATTTGGGGAGCGGCATCACACAGCTTTTGCAGTAAATAAATCCGGGGAAGTACCTGTTTTTCAATTGTGTTTTTTAATTCTGTAATTTCATTTTATCTCCTTATCAATTCCCCTTCTTTTGTCATTAAGGACAATGTCCATTTTAAGCTTGGGGGAGGACTTCATCCTTTTTTCTGCTTCGTGTAAATATTTTGCTTTTTGTGTATATTTTTTTCAAAAAACAAACCCAAAAAAATAAATATCTTAAAATCCCAACCAAAAAAAAATTTCCAAAATCCAAAAAAGGAGAATATTTAAAAAAAAAAAAAAAATTTATATATATGACTTTTGTTTTCACATTAATAGTTTAGACGTTTTTGTATTTCAATAGTACCCATAGTTTTTGTTTTGTTTTTCTCAAAATCTGATATAAATAACTTAGTTAATTCTAATTTTTCTAATCGTCCTTTTTAAATTATGTTTCACAAGTGAAATGTTGGTCATGCTGTGTTTCTAATTCACGGTAGCATATTAAGGAGAAATATTTTTCTAAAACTCGTATTTCCATTATGATTTTCCTTCTTTATTTTCTTTACTTTCTCAAAAACTCATCATCCACTATTTTCCTTTTCGTTTTTAGATAATTTCTATAAAGTCAACTTTTGATTAGCGTAGTAGATGTGAATGATTCTAGACTCATATTATCCTAATTTTTAAACCAAGTTCATTAATCTCTATTTAATTTCTAGGACAAGCTTTTTGAAAATTTTAAAACTAATGCTTTAGGCAAACTTTAAGAGCATGAAAATTATATAGGTCATTTTTGTTTTCGTTTGAGCCTTTTTGCCAACCCTAAAATTATCCCCCTAGTTAGCCACTTTTTAACCTTTTTCAATTTCATTTGATAACTCCACTTTTCATACCATGTTCTCCAAAGCCAATTTTTCCAACCTTCTTATCACGCTTAAATTTTTGAGCTTCATAAATTTCATGATGTGATAGGTTGGTTTGAAATTTTTTTAGAAATTGTTATGAAAAAGAATGCCCAAAAGTTTTGCTTCTTTTTGTTGCCAATTTCAAAATGTTGATGGCCTTTGTTTTGAAAATAAAATAAAATAAAAAAGAAAATGAAAAAAAAAGAAAAGAAAATAATATATATGTTTTTTTATGAAGATTTTCGAAGCTCTTTATTTTTGGTTTAGCATGATTGTAAGCCTTCATGTTTATCTTTGAATTTCATTCCTAATTATATGCCTAAACCAAACGTTTCAGTCTTATTAAGTCCTGTTGATTCATGCTCCTAGTTTTTTTTAGCTAGGTAAAGAAAAATAGTAGACTAGTTAAGTCTTGAATTTAAATTTAGATTGTTTTCTTTATTTAAGTTGGGTATAAAATGCCTCTTAGGTTCTAGTAATAACTCAATGTGTTTTTCATTTTCGTTGCTTTGCTTAAATCTATTTAAAGAATTTTGTTAAAATTTTGAATGATTTATTTTTGTTAAGTAAAAATTATAAAAGTTTAACCATACCTAAATAATTATTTTAGATTTACGTTTCACCTTTTTCCTACTTAGAGTTTAGCATAGTACTTGTGTAGGCATAATTAGAATCTTTTGATTAGTAACCTTTTTATGATTATCTAGTTTTTATATCTTTGCTTCGGGTAGAGCAAAGCTTAAGCTTGGGGGAATTTGATAGTACGTTTTGTAGTCTAAACAACTAGGGTATTTTTCCTTGTTTTTATCACGTTTATCTTGTATTATAGCTTGTTTTTATCTTTCATATGTAAATATTTTTGCCGTTAATGTTTATTTCTGTTTTTACAGGTTTCCTGAATTTTTGAAAAAAAATGACCTGACATGGCCACTGATACGACCATGTCATAGGGCGTGTCAACCTTGCCGTGTCAATATGATGTGTCACCAGAGGAAAATTCCAGAGACGTTCCAGAGAAGGACACAAACCAGTTGACATGGTCGTGTCTCTAGCCGTGTTGTTGGCGTGTCAACCTGGCCGTGTCGCCGCCGTGTTGTAAGAAGTTGAAGACTCTCCGGAGAAGGACACGACCAATAAACACGAACGTGTTGCCGTCATGTTGTTAGAAGCCGAATACCCTCCCGAGCAGGACAGATCCACCCACATAGTCGTGTCGTCGGGCGTGTCGCCATCACATCGAATCCTGTTGCCAGTCATAAATGCATCTAGTGTCAAACTCAGTCAAGTGCAGTCGACACGGACACAACCACGGTCGTGTCGCTGGTCGTGTCGACAGAGGTGAACCCGAAATTTCAACGACACCATGATCACTCCCGCAAGAACCACTGCCCGAGGTCAACTATACATGATACAACCAGCAATATGGCCGTGTCGCTGGCCGTATCACCCCCCTTAGGTTTTTCTATAAATTGAGCACTCCCCCTTCATTTCAAAAAAGCTTGGGTTAAGAGGGGAGGTGCTGCCCCTTTATTTCTTGCCTTTTTCTCCCTCTCTCTCTCTCTTTCTTTTTTAGTTTTCTTTTACTTAATCTAGCTTAGTGTTCTCCTTTTGTACTAGTACTTGTACTTCTACATTGGTAGCCTAGTATTAATGCTAGCATAGTCTTTAATTTCAAGCAAGTGTATTTTTATTTCCAAGTTTTTTTGCTCTCCTTTATCATTAATATAAAAGTGTTGTTGTCTTCGTTCTTATTTGTCTTTTAATGCTTTACTACTCATCCCCCCTCCTCCACTCCATTATGATTAACTAATCCTCCTTGTACTCGA
Source organism: Platanthera zijinensis (assembly GCA_039513925.1). Lineage (NCBI taxonomy): Eukaryota > Viridiplantae > Streptophyta > Magnoliopsida > Asparagales > Orchidaceae > Platanthera > Platanthera zijinensis. The sequence continues at coordinate 87,587,139 of CM077085.1, forward strand.
TCTTGATGATCCATGGTTCGAGTGATTAAGTTATGATGCTTTGAATTTATCTTTTCTTTTTAGGGTTTGGCCTTGAATTACTCTTGACTTAATTTGGGTTGGAGATATATCATTGATATATATTCTCCAACTTTGCTTTCATTCTAGGCTAGCCGAGAAGCCGATAGTTTTAAGTGACCGCTCAAGTGTAAAGGGAGTTGTACGCACCCCTCAAGAGAGGCAGACATCAAAAACTCCAAGATTTGAGTAAAATCCAATAGTGGGGTTCACCGCGTAAAGAGAGCTTTAGGCCTCCGATTTAGACGAGAGTCGGTCGGACCTTCCTAAACTCAGTTTGGCACGACTTTGAGAGAAGCATGTTCAAGCTTTAGGAACCTCCACGGTCTAGGACCTTTACCCTATTAAGTTTAGGTTTTTATCGTATTTCTTAGTCATCTTTAGCCGAGGTGATTCTTGATTCAGTGCATTTCCATTTCATAGTTTCAGCCCTTCGTTGTAATCACTTATTTTATGCTCTCTAGTTCAGTACAATTAGTTCTCTTCTTTAGCTTCATTTCCTTTCCTTGACTGCATTTAGTTTCTCAAACCCTATTTTTTCCGTCGATAAAATAATAGTATTCGTATGAGTAAGTGTACTCAAAATTTCCCGGATTTCAATACGACACTTGTGTCCCCTAGCTACAGTTCTATAGGTATACTTGCCTAATTGGATTGCTAGTTCATTTGCTTTTATTTTCTTCGGAGCTTAGAGACCACCAGTAATCTAACTTCTAGAATGGAAAGAAACATTAATTCACAGGTATACCTGCTATCACTTGCTCCGGGTTCTGGGGCTGAGCCAAATCTAAGCCATATATCTGCCCTCTATCCTGTCTGCGGTCAACACCCTAAAATCAACATCCTCGGTCGCGTCCTCAACCACCAAACAATCGTGCAGGTGGGGCATCCTGAAGTGCTGGTGGGGGTGCTTCCCTCATGGGGCAGTTCCTCCGCATATGCCCCTGCTAGTTGCACCAGAATCATTTCGGTGCCTCCTCCACTGCCCTTGGCATCTCCCGCATCTGCAAGGGCTGAGGAGCAAACACCACCTGGATCCTCTGCTCCTACCTATCCTACTGGCATAGTTGATCCCCATTCCTACTTTCCCCTATGACACAACCTCTGCGTTGATCTCTCATGCCTCTAATCACTGAGTCATTAGCCGGTCTCTTCTGACCCAGAATTGTAAGCTGGTCTGCCTCCAACTTCTTGGCCCTCTCTGAGATCCTGGCCAAGATCCCATCAGAGACAAAGGGGAGGGCCTGCCTCATGTCATCATGAAGGCACTTGTAGAACGTCTTTGCATATCCCGTGTCATCCAGCTAATATGAGTCTGCAAAGCGGGCTAGATGTGTGAACTCCGGGTAGTATTCCAACACCGTCCTGTTGCCCAACCTCTACTGCACGAACCTGACCTCCAACTTATCCCTCGCCGGCTATGGTACAAAATGCTCCAGTATAGTGATGCGATGAACGGTAAGTGTACCGGTCGCACAAGTAATAATAAATGGGCAAATTTTCCAAAGTATTAATCTCGAGGGACACAGCAAGGTGGAGTTAATTTTGAGGAGGACTTGAGATTGAAGTCCAAAGGTATAACCTATGTAAGGGGGGTTTGGTTGTTGGCAGAAAAACAAAGTAAAACACTATCAAATACTCCTATGCAACGCCGCTATGCGATGCTTCGCCGGGCAGGATGGAACAATACACGAGACGCTATGCACTGATTCGCTGGGCGGATGGACGAGTAGGCTTGCTGATGAGGTGGTGAGAATGGCGGAATGAGGGTCAAGAGCACCTCTTTGCTACGCACACCTTCAGCAATTGCTAGAGCGAAAAAATTGGATGTGGTGGTGGATAGAAATATAGGCGTTACTCAAGCAACTAAAGCAGTAAATCCATACAAGCTCACATAGACATGAAACTAATAATTGATTATAATTAAAGTGCACATCATCAACATAAATATATTTAAACACCAATATTCATCAAGAAATCAATAACAAGTCAAGAGATCGACCAAATCTGAATGCTCATCAAGGAGTTGCGGAAGGAATCGCCAGGTGGTCAATCCGCGCCCAAGCTCATTCCTCAACTACATCCGGGGTAGAGAAGGGTAGTCACTACCTTCCAATGGACCTGTCTTCTTCGTGTCACGATGCGGAAGAAAGTTGCAAGCATTCCTTTGTTTGATGGGTACAGCGTCAAACCCTAAAATGGAGCTCAAAAGATGAAGGAGAAAGCCCAGAGAAACCACCGACAAGGTATAGGATTCGCGAGCATGGTCGGAGCTTCTCTCCTTGGTGGAAGATGAAGGGCGGAGGTTGAAGGGCGGAGCTTTGCCTTAAAACGGCGGCTGGAATGGCTCAGGATGATGCTCTACCGAAATGGAGGAAAATATGTTCTTTAAATAGAAGCAAGTCAGAAAAATAGGCACGCACAGTTTGGCGCACGACCGTGCGTCAACCGTGCGTTATTAAACTTCCAGGCTAAGCTTGCAGATGAAGATGCATTGACCCGTGCATTTTACTCGTGCATAGGTGCTTCCACCCGTGCGTGAAGGAAATTGCACGGGTAACGACAGAGCACATGAATGCAGGAGTAAACAGAAGAACCGTGCATTTTACTCGCGCACGGGTGTTACCAGTCGTAAGTGAATAAATCGCACGATTAACCACAGAATGGTGCAAAAACGAAAGGTACAGTAAAACCGTGCATTTTCTTCTCGCACGATTTGGTCGAAACTGTGCGTTAACCGTGCGTTTATAATCGTTGTGTTCATCTCGACGAAATTTGCTGAGATCCACTCGACCAAGTAAAATGCACGATTAGGAAGAAACTGTGCTCTAAGGAAACACACGACCGTGTGATTTACACAAGCCGGAGCACAAGCTCCCAACACCAAAATAAAGCATAAAATAAACAAAAAGAACCATTGGGAGCACCATGTGCTTACCCCCAACAAAAGAATGCGCAATTGCACACCCATGGGCTAAAACAATGCAATAAGTGGTCAATGAAGATCTAAACAAAAATATAATTTTTCCAATTGAAAAAGTAGTGCACAAGCAAGAAAATAAGCCCAGATGAGTCCAAAAACCCTATATAAATCGGACTCATCACACCCCTAGACATACCTGTTTGCGCATCCCGAGCAACCAAAATCTATGCAGATAGGGAAAATGATTTAGCCAACATGGAAATTGCGATATGAAGTACCATGCAATGTCGCATGCTCGCGCACATAAAAATATAATAGGGGAAATTTCTAAGTATGCAAAATTGTTTATATTTTCACAATGCGTATCAAAATTTTATTACTACTCAAAAATGGAATCACTGTCAATCTTCCGGTCCCGTGCAGGATGAAATTAGGCAGGCCACTAAGGTGAGCTTTGCCAAAGACTGGGGCTCAATATCACCTCCAAAGAAATCCGTCAATGTCGGGGAATATGCTTGTCCGTTCACAGTCTCTCCACGGTTCTAGTTCGACTCAAGCATGAATCTGTAGGACTTTAGTATAAGAGATGGGGCTTGCATTACAGTGAGGTAAACAAAGATGAATAAGAAGGCTACGCACCTAACCCAAATGACCTAGCATCAAAAAGAATCTATCCTAACCAAAATACATGTGGGTACACCACACCCCCATATTTAATTTTTAAAATACGGGTGTGTGCACCGCCTACTCCAAATATAATCTCTTCTCAAATAGAATTTTCAATCAACCTTTTTCTTTTCACTTTTCTTTTTCACAGATATTTTTATATATTTTTTGTTTAAATCATCTTTTTTCAACAAATCAAACCATTAGAGTACATCCACATATTCACAAGGAATATCACCACATCAACACCCCAAAATGAAAATGTAAAACACTAAAGCTCGACTTAGGTGTATGACTAGGATCGGCTATGAGGCTTTGGTGAAATAATGGTGGAGATGAATCAAAATAAGGGGTAGGCATAACGAGGCTTAGCGGGGATAAGACGTTAGGAATGGCACAAAGCTCCACCGGGCCAAAATGATAGCCTACATCACACTCATGCTTGACTAACCATGCACCAATACTTTGAGAGTAGCTTGGGGTAAGTTCTTAGCCACCGAGAAAGATGATCCTTCCTCCTGACTCGAGCAAAACAAGACTAGAGATAGCTACACACATCCCTACACTACCGTTGGATTCACATTGGATTCACCAATTTTTGAGTAGAATAAAAAGTCTTTATGCAAATAGAAAAATATAAAACTATAAACATACAGAAAAATTAAATCTACTCAAATTTTTACACGAGACGAGAGAACTCGACTAGGAGCACTGCAGGAGTCAACATTTTACTCCGTCTCACAATCCAATGGCAGCATAATAACTTTCCCAAATCATACAAAAGAAATGAGTTTAACTCGCAGCACGCTAACAACTAAGCAAGCGCTCATATGGGTGCAATGGTGTGTGATGCAATGAATAAATCACTTAAAACAACAAAAGCTTCTGGCATGCAAATGAAATGTGCGCGTACAAAAGGTAATACAAACTTGCTCTCCCCCCAGACTAATACAAAGCTACACAGCATATGATATTAAAATAAAATCAGATAGAGATAAGGGAAGAGGTTACCCAATTCTCAGCAAGTGAGCATAGCAGAAGACTCGTGAAAAATAGAAGTAGGTCCCCCAAATGAAGAATCACAACCCTGCCAATACGAATTTGCCAAGAATACCTGCAGGGGTGAGCTCCACAAAAAACAAAAGAAAAATATACAAAATACAAAGAAATACAAAAACTAAAATTGACATGAAAATAAAAAAATACAGGAAATGGAAGATAACTACTGTGGTTATTGTCCTCCCAGCACGACTTATAAAATTCTATACATTTCTAGCTAAAGGGTCTATGAAAAGAAAAGTTCACAGGTAACTATTCCATTATCTGTTTAGGTAATGGGTACCGATACGGAGATAAAATAGTTACCCCTCTACCTAAGTAATAATACCTGCCAAAAACAAGTAGAGGAAATAAGAAGTAAAAAGAGGAGGAGCTATGCTCCTCACTCATCTCACCACAAAATAAATCCTTACCCAGCAAGGTATCGTCTATAGGGAGACGATAGGAGTAGAAAGCAATCAATGGAGCTTCCACAACAGAGGAGGAATCAACCTCCTCGTGAAATAGGATGCTATCATCAATGACTCGAGCAGAAAGCTCCAATTCCTCAAGAAGCACCAGTGATGACTCAACCCGCACAGGCTCAGATACAGAAAGCGGATCAAGAAATAAAGGAGATGAAAAACTAAAATAATCAACAATAGGGGGAGTGGTCACGGTCTCACTCCCAGCAGATCCAAGAATAGATCATTATCGGTTTCATCAACCGACTCACTAAAATAAGGAGTTGATAGTTCTTGCAAAGAAAGCGAAGGAATAATAACATCAAAGAAAATATGAGCGAGTTCCTCTGGGCATGAATCCAAAAGAGGGGAAGAATGCATAGGGAGTGATGGCACCACAATGTCGTCACACCGATCAGCAGAATATCTGATGGGTATATCCGCAGCAATCCCCCAATGAGAAGGTGGTATTATGAATATATCATCAGAATCAGAAGAGGCAGCCAATTGAGAGGTGGATGGAACGAATCATATACCTGGTTCATCCTCCTCCTCCAACTAGCGATGAAATTCTGCGCAATTTTTCAACACGTGCTCGATGCTACGATAACACAAAAACCATCTTCCATTACTCCTCAGTCCCCGTGGGATCGGAGAGGAATAAGAAAAAGGTGAAGGTGTAGAAGAGAAGTGACAATAAGACTTGGGTATGGTGTATGAAGTACCATAAGAGGACGGTGCTCCATACACTGAACCACGAGAATTATGCTCACTATCTTCAGTAGGGCACTCATCACTTCCTTGCTTACAATCCCCGCACCATCTACAATGGATATTCAAATAAGAAAACATGGTACAACAAGAAAGAATTCAACACAAGAATTATTTTAAGCAAAAATTAACTACAAACTAGCAGATAAAAGAAAATGAATGCCTGCAGTTGAAAAATTAAAACTAGAAAAGGAACAAAGAAAAATAAGCAACAAAATTTAAAAACTAAAGAAAAGAATAAACATGATATGAACAAATGGAAAATTGATTCGATATCCTACCTCCCTCTCCAAAAACTCACACGACCGAGATCCCCGACAACGTTGTCAAATACTTGATGCATTGAACGACAAGTGTACCGGTCGCACAAGTAATATAAAATGGACAAATTTTCCCAAGTATCAATCTCGAGGGAATACATCAAGGTGGAGTTAATTTTGAGGAGGACTTGAGGTTGAAGTCCAAAGTTCTAACCTAAGAAACAGGGGTTTAGTTATTGGCGGAAAAATAAAGTAAGACACTATCAAATACTCATATGCAACGCTGCTATGCGATGCTTCGCCAGGCAGGATGGAAGACTACACGGGTCGTTATGCACCGATTCGCTGGGCAGATGGACGAGTAGACTTGCAGATGAGGGGGTTAGAATGGCGGAATGAGGCTCGAGAGCAGATCTTCGCTATGCACGCCTCTTGCAATTGCTAGAGCGGCAAAAGTGGATGTGGTGATGGATGGAAAAATAGGCGCTACTCAAGCAACTAAAGCAGTAAATACAAACATGCTCACATAGACATGAAACTAATATAGATTACAACTAAAGTGCACATCATAAACAAAAATAGATTTAAAAACAAATATTCATCAAGAAAGCAAGAACAAGCCAAGAGATCAACGGAATCTGAAGGCTCATCGAGGAGTCGCGGAAGGAATCATCGGGTTGTCAATCCGCGTCCAAGCTCGATCCTCACTACGTCCGGGTTAGAGAAGGGCTGCAACTAACTTCCAATGGACTTGTCTTCTTCGTATCACAATGCGTCAGAAAGTTGCAAGCTTCCCTTTCATTGATGGATACAGCATCAAACCATGAAATGGAGCTCAAAAGATGAAGGAGAAGGCCGAAGCAAGCATCGACAAGGTATAGGCTTCGCGAGCCTGGCCAGAGCTTCTCTCCTTAGTAGAAGATGAAGGAAGGAGGTGGAAGGGCGGAACCTTTCCCTTAAATAGCGGCTCAAATGGCTCAGGATATTGCTATCCTGAAATGGAGGAAAATCTGCGCTTTAAATAAAAGCAGGTCAGAAAAATAGGCATGCACGGTTTGACGCACGATCGGGCATCAACCTTGCGTTATTAAACTTCCTGGCCAAGCTTGCGGATGAAGATGCGTTGAACCATGCATTTTAATCGCGCATGGGCACTTCCTCCCATGCGTGAAGGAAATAGCAAGGGTAACGATAGAGCAATGGAATACAGGAGTAAACATAGAAAACATTTGTTTTACTCGCGAACGGGCGCTTCCGCCCGTGCATGAACAAATCGCACGATTAACCACAGAATGGTGCCAAAACAAAAGGTACAAGAAATCCGTGCATTTTCTTCTCGCACGGTTTGGCCGAAACCGTGCATTAACCGTGTGTTTGTAATTATCGAGTTCATCTCGAAGAAATTTGCTGAGATCCACTCGACCAAGTAAAACGCATGATTAGGAAGAAACCGTGCGATAAGGAAATGCACGACCGTGCATTTTCAACAAATCAGATTTCCTACCTTGGGGAAAACGCACCAGCAAAAACCAAGCCAGAGCACAAGCTCCCAGCACCAAAATACATCATAAAATAAACAAAAAGAACATAGGGAGCACCATATGCTTACCCCCAATAAAAGAATTCACAATTGCACACCCATGGGCTAAAATAATGCACTAAGTGGTCAATGAAGATCTAAACAAAAATATAACTTTTCTAATTGAAAAAGTAGTGCACAAGCAAGAAAATAATCCCAGATGTGTCCCAAAAACCCTCTATAAATCGGACTCATCATAGAGTGTCTCTGAACTCTTCCTAGGAAATGTCAGCACAATCCGCTCCACCGATGGTGGTGTCTAAAAGTGAATTCCACCATCTCTTTGCTTGCATCTCCAAGCAGGAGACTGCTAAGGCTACTGCCTCCTCCGTCGGGCATCAAATTCAACCAGCATCTCGTAGATAAATGTAACGCCCCCATTCGTCACATGGAATATAACAGAGGGTCCGGCCGGGGCCCCACGCCATATTTCATAGACAGACGAGAGAGCCACTTGAGAGTATCAAAAACCTTTATACACGCATCCTAACTCAGAGCATTCTAGCGGAAGATTTTAAGTTACAGAACTCATAACAATGAATGTCCACTACAAATATATAAATAACACATTATATATGACCAGGAATGTTTACACGAATACACCGCACACGGCCTTAAGGCCCTACAGGTTTCTCTTTTACAAATATATAAGTTCATACATTGGCACGCAGGCCGGCCACACATGAAATCCAACACTTCGCACGGCCTTCAAGGGCCTACCAGCAACATGGGCTTCTGCCCGCTCAATCCAATCAGCCCGCAACACCTGCATATGGACGTCCACCCCATGGGTGATAAACAAAGCAACGGTCAGCATTCAGCTGACCAATTATAACGACCCTACCCCTTACCCGAGGCAGTGGTTCCTTCCCGGCATGTATAACAATCACAATATATATATATCACACATAATATCACAAACGCCGGCCTCAATGCCAGGCGCTCCGTGCACTCAGGGCACATTTAGGTTTGTACTTGGTAGGCGGGCATAAGCCTCCAAACCCCTGTTGAAGACCTCACGCACCCGTCTCACTCAGAGGTACACACCTCACCAAAACCCGTGAGCACTACCAGTCGACCTACCCCCGTAGTGTAACAAGCCTAGGGAATTCGCCCTGCTGCTTTGCTACCAATCGACTGCTCATCCGATCTTAACATCGCCTCTTGGTGGAATGGGCATAAGCCTCCAAACCCTGTTGAAGACCTCACACGCCCACCCACTCAGAGGTGTCCGCACTCCAACAACCAGTTCTTAACAAGCATGCAACCAAAGGAGCTATGCAAAGCATCCTTCACACCAAGCACATCGTCCTCACCATCTCCTCAGGCTAAACGATGAATACACGGAGTCTTCTCCGGTTCGCAATATAAACATCACCAATCCCGACATACGTCTGGATGGGCTTCACACAGCATGCCTATGCCATACTACATACTTCCGGCTCTAGATACAGACTCAACTGCTGGAATCGCTTACGCTTTTCCATCTCTTGATGGAGGATCCCATGCACATGCATAAACAAAGGGCTTCACCTGCCCAAGGAAGAAAGACCGTTACCCTTGACGATCGCTTCAGCGCCATGAAAGAACTAGCCGGATGGAAATCACCGCAGCGGCCTTGCCTCCTTAACGCTAAACTCGGCTCTCGATTCGGACCAACGAAGCTCCACCGGCGGCCGGAAAGCTCCTCCTCCTCCTCCTCCAAGCTCTCCTCTCTTTCTTCTCTTTAGAAAGAGAATGGCTAAGTGAGAATGGGACTTCATCTCAATCCACGGCCTTATAGCAGCTGGAAGGGCTTTGGACCACAAGATCCAAATAGAAGGAAACGAACGGCCGAGATCTGCTCTGAAAAACATTTCAACAGGCCTGACACGCCCTGTGACACGCCCGTGTCACAGGCCGTGTACTCCCAGTCAGTTAGCAACCGACTCAAAAGATACCAGAACACGGTCTTGGACACGCCCGTGTCGGACCTGACACGCCCGTGTCAGTCAATCGACACGCCAGTGTCACCCCTGTAACACGGCCTTAAACAAGTGCCAAAACGACCAGAGAAGTACACGGCCAAGGCACACGCCCGTGTCCATGGCTGTGTCCCTCAAGCTCGACTATCGCCGACGTCGACCGCTGCCCCACGCTCGTCGACCAAGCCTGGACACGCCCTGGAACACGCCCGTGTTCCAGGCCGTGTCGCCGCTTGACGACTGCCAACCGCCAGGTCGACACCTCGACACGCCCAGGATGGACACGTGTCGGACACTCCCCGGACACGCCCTGGGACACGCCCGTGTCCCAGGCCGTGTCAAATGACACGCCGCCAGACCTTGCCGCCTGCAAGTTGCTGGCCAACACACGACACCTGGCTGGACACGCCCCCCGACACGCCCGTGTCGCCGGGCGTGTCAGCCCCTCCCTCAACAATTATCGCGCACATTGTTGAGTAAACGATCCCGAGCAAGACACGCCCTGGGACACGCCCATGTCCCAGGCCGTGTCAGCCTACAAAATCTCCATTTTGTCTTGGGGATATTTGGGGTGTTACAATCCTCCACTCCTTAAAGAAATTTCGTCCCGAAATTTAGCGCAACACACATGTATCAACACAACCACGTTGTTGCGATACAAACCAAAATGATCCAGGTTTAGAGCTCAGAGGCCACAGCTTGTCTCACCCCATGGAATCGTACCACCACAACTATTTGTCACAAATATAGATACATACATACAATATAACAAAAGATAATAAAGTGCAACTTCACTTTATTTCGTCTTCTCCGCATCTCGCAAAATCCATTTAGCGGCTTCCATGAAGTCCAAAGCACGGATTTGTTGCTCTGCTTGGTTGGAACTTTGCGGCTCCTGCAACTCAAGAGTGTAGACTCGAGGTTGCGCCCGCGATGCAGATGATTCTACCATGGCTTTGCCCTTTTCGTCATAGGACGCACCGGTCTTTTGCTCACCCTTTGAAGTACCACTCCAGCAAAATCGGGCGATATGCCCTTGCTTCCCACAAATGAAACATGTACGTGGTTCAAACCGTCCTTGCCCAAATGTAGCTCCTGACGCAACATCCGAAATTTGTTCAGCAGGCCTGAACCGCTTCTTATCACGTTTCCTCAAATCTGATTGCTCTGATTGCGGAACTTTGAATTCGGACTTGTCCACTGCCGCATTCTTCTTCTCCCGCACCCGCTTCAAATCCTTCTCCAGCGCACTAGCGGTATGTACCAACGCTTGAAATCCTTGGTTCATTGAACTCGGGAGAGCCAACCTCAGCTCATCACGCAGTCCTTCGTAGAACCTATTAGTCTTTCGCGCCTCTTCCGCAAACGTCGACCCTGCATACCGACAAAGTCTGGTAAACTCATGCAGGTAATCGTCTACGGTCTTATCACCCTGCACCAGACGCTGAAATTCATTTTCCATTACAATTCACTGCGACATGGGCAAGTATTTCGCCCAAAATAATCTGGAGAATTCGTCCATCGATATGTCGCCCAGGTCTTTACCTCTCAACTCGTGCAACTCGATCTCATCCCACCAAAGCCTCGCCTCTCCTTCCAGTAGGAAAGTGGCTAACGGGACTTTCTGCTCCTCACTAATCCTGAGCGCAGCCAGGATTCGTTTCACTCTGGAGAGCCAATCCTCTGCCTCTGTTGGAGACGTCGTCCCGACAAACGTAGGGGAATTAAACTCCATAAATTGCTTCAGTTGCTCGTCCGCTGCTTACACCGCAACCGGATCCTCAACATGCTCTTGCCTCGCACCAACCTGTACTGGCGCCACAGCAGGCCTCGCTTGCCCGAATGGTTGTGCCTGAAGCATGGCAAAGATCACCTCCGCAACTAAGCGCACCGTTTCCGCAGAAGGGGGAGGTGTAGGCACCTCAGCTGGTGCCACACTCTCATCCAAACGCTGGGGCTCAGACTGCCCAGCTCCACTCCTTGTCACCTATAGGTGAACAAGAAAGCATTACTCTCCATGCTAAAACGGCAAACAAACCGAATAGACACACACACATTCCTAGTGGACATTCTTGAGTTCAATTATGCGCTCCCAACTCAACCCTAAGCTCTGATACCAAAATTGTAACGCCCCCATTCGTCACATGGAATATAACAGAGGGTCCGGCCGGGGCCCCACACCATATTTCACAGACAGACGAGAGAGCCACTTGAGAGTATCAAAAACCTTTATACACGCATCCTAACTCAGAGCATTCTAGCAGAAGATTTTAAGTTACAGAACTCATAACAATGAATGTCCACTACAAATATATAAATAACACATTATATATGACCAGGAATGTTTACACGAATACACCGCACACGGCCTTAAGGCCTTACAGGTTTCTCTTTTACAAATATATAAGTTCATACATCGGCACGCAGGCCGGCCACACATGAAATCCAACACTTCGCACGGCCTTCAAGGGCCTACCAGCAACATGGGCTTCTACCCGCTCAATCCAATCAGCCCGCAACACCTGCATATGGACGTCCACCCCACGGGTGATAAACAAAGCAAAGGTCAGCATTCAGCTGACCAATTATAACGACCCTACCCCTTACCCGGGGCAGTGGTTCCTTCCCTGCATGTATAACAATCACAATATATATATATCACACATAACATCACAAATGCCGGCCTCAATGCCAGGCGCTCCGTGCACTCAGGGCACATTTAGGTTTGTACTTGGTAGGCGGGCATAAGCCTCCAAACCCCTGTTGAAGACCTCATGCACCCGTCTCACACAGAGGTACGCACCTCACCAAAACCCGTGAGCACTACCAGTCGACCTACCCCCGTAGTGTAACAAGCCTAGGGAATTCGCCCTGCTGCTTTGCTACCAATCAACCGCTCATCCGATCTTAACATCGCCACTTGGTCGAATGGGCATAAGCCTCCAAACCCCTGTTGAAGACCTCACACGCCCACCCACTCAGAGGTGTCCGCACTCCAACAACCAGTTCTTAACAAGCATGCAACCAAAGGAGCTATGAAAAGCATCCTTCACACCAAGCACATCGTCCTCACCATCTCCGCAGGCTAAACGATGAATACATGGAGTCTTCTCCGGTTCGCAATATAAACATCACCAATCCCGACATACGTCTGGATGGGCTTCACAAAGCATGCCTATGTCGTACTACATACTTCCGGCTCTAGATGCAGACTCAACTGCTGGAATCGCTTACGCTTTTCCATCTCTTGATGGAGGATCCCATGCACATGCATAAATAAAGGTCTTCACCTGCCAAGGAAGAAAGACCGTTACCCTTGACGATCGCTTCGGCGCCATGGAAGAACTAGCCGGATGGAAATCACCGCAGCGGCCTTGCCTCCTTAACGCTGAACTCGCCTCTCGATTCGGACCAACGAAGCTCCACCGGCGGCCGGAAAGCTCCTCCTCCTCCTCCTCCAAGCTCTCCTCTCTTTCTTCTCTTTAGAAAGAGAATGGCTAAGTGAGAATGAGACTTCATCTCAATCCATGGCCTTATAGCAGCTGGAAGGGCTTTGGACCACAAGATCCAAATAGAAGGAAACGAACAGCCGAGATCTGCTCTAAAAAACATTTCAACAGGCCTGACACGCCCTATGATACGCCCGTGTCACAGGCCGTGTACTCCCAGTCGGTTAGCAACCGACTCAAAAGATACCAGAACACGGGCTTGGACACGCCCGTGTCGGACCTGACACGCCCGTGTCAGTCAATCGACACGCCCGTGTCACCCCAGTAACACGACCTTACACAAGTGCCAAAACGACCAGAGAAGTACACGGCCAAGGCACACGCCCGTGTCCATGGCCATGTTCCACAAGCTCGACTATCGCCGACGTCGACCGCTGCCCCATGCTCGTCGACCAAGCCTGGACACGCCCTGGAACACGCCCGTGTTCCAGGCCGTATCGCCGCTTGACGTCCGCCAACCGCCAGGTCGACACCTCGACACGCCCAGGATGGACACATGTCGGACACTCCCCAGACATGCCCTGGGACACGCCCGTGTCCCAGGCCGTGTCAAACGACACGCCGCCCGACCTTGCCGCTTGCAAGTCGCTGGCCAACACATGACACCTGGCTGGACACGCCCCCCGACACGCCCGTGTCGCCGGGCGTGTCAGCCCCTCCCTCAACAATTATCGCGCACATTGTTGAGTAAACGATCCCGAGCAAGACACGCCCTGGGACACGCCCGTGTCCCAGGCCGTGTCAGCCTACAAAATCTCCATTTTGTCTTGGGGATTTTTGGGGTGTTACAATAAAGTCCAGCCACTCCTCTTTACGGAGTGCTGAATCCGTCCCGAGGTAGGATGTAGGATAAAGACCCAGGAAGGCACTCAGTGTAATGACCCAGGTTTAGGCCTAACAGGCCGCCCCACGGCGTCGTCCGGCCCACCACGCAGCCCAAGGAGAGCCTAAGGCGCCACGGGTAGTACTGTCAGAATCTACAAAGCCTGTAGGTCGTACACCCCAAAGCATCTCGTGCCTATTTATCGGCCGCGCGCATTGTTGTAGCTCAGTTGGTGATGAGGAGTGGTATTAAAGGCTCCTTATCAAGGTATCGGGTTCGAAACCCCATTACAATAATGCGCGCGACCGATAAAAAGGCGCGAGATGCTTTGGGGTGTACGACCTGTAGGCCTTGTAGATTCCGGTTGTACCACCCATGGAGCCTTGGGCTCTCCTTAGGCTGCGTGGTGGGTCGGGCGACGCCGTGGGGCATCCTATTAGGCCTAAACCAGGGTCATTACAAAAAGGTGTACTTTTTTGTAATGACCCAAGTTTAGTCCTTTAGCCACCCCAAGACATAATTCAAGGGTTGCAGCCCGTGCCACCCAAACCCCTCTCTAGAATGTTGCTAAGCACAGCGGGTATTTGAGCATGCTAGGTTTCGAACCTGACACCTCCTTAACAAGGCGCCATCAACAACCCTCATCACCAACTGAGCTGCAGCCAGTTGGTGATGAGGGTTGTTGATAGCGCCTTATTAAGGAGGTGTCGGGTTTGAAACCTGCCCTGAACAACCCGTTGTACTGAGAAACAGGCCAGAGAGGGGTTTGGGTGGCATGGGCTGCAGCCCTTGAACGATGTCGTGGGGTGGTTAAAGGCCTAAACCTAGGTCATTGCAAAAATTTGCAATAACCCGGGTTAAGACCCAACAGGCCGCCCCACGGCGACGCCTGAACCACCGTGCAGCCAACGGACAGCCCAAGGCACCATGGGTAGTACAGCCGGAATCTACAAGGCCTGCAGAACGTACACCCCAACACAAATCTTCGCGCTTGTTCCTCAGCAGTGGTAGGTTGTTTCCACGAGGTATCGAACCCGAGACCTTAATACGGCTCTCTTCCAACAGTGTTCATCACCAACTGAGCTGAAGCTCCATCAAGAATAGTCGTCAGTGTCTTCCCCATCTCCATCTTCTGGAACGGAGTCGGAGCCGACGGGGGTGGAACCATGTTTTGTGCCTGAGGTGTACCCTGCTGAGGAGTAGGGTTCGTCACAGGTTACAAAGGCAAAAATTCCAATTGTTAGTTAATGTACAAGTGGAAATAATGAAAAAGTGGACTTTTGCATGCGATTCTCCTTATGGGCACACCATTGCTTTAGTTGCTAGTTTATCCCTGAACTAAGCTCTTACGGGGTTGCCTATGGTTTTTGTGGACTTCTTCTCTTAGATCGACGTTTCCCTCTAATACCAGTTTATAAGACTCCATTTTTATTTACTACGCTACCGTTTCTTATGCCTAGAACCGCCTTTTTGTGGTGACACTGACACTCGAGAGTGTCGTCACTACAAAATGCCAATTCCCCCAGCATTGATGATCATCACGGAGTAGAAGTACAAACAAGTCAGACAATTAATGTCTAGTCCAAAAAATCACAACATATATATATATATATATATTTATGCATGAATTACAATAATGTCCATAACGAACAGAAGCAGAATAATGACGATATAAGTACTGAAATCGAACAGTAATGTAGAATTTTAAACGGGCTATGCTCGGTACAACAAATCCTCACTACAACACTCTCGCGGAAGCTAATTAAACTAACACTCACTGATCCAAAGACTAGTGCTCTTGTACTAGACTGGCCCACCTCCATGTGCATCGTGCTCCGCTGGTGCTGCATCTCCCATTATTGCTCCCTGTCTCCCATTTGAAGCCCCTTAAATGTTTGGTCCACCAACCATTAGTCAAAAGACTAAGCCTAATTTCCCCTACCCCTCCCCTAGTGGCTCCTAGGCACCGTACAGGAGGAATTATAGGAAAGACATGATGGTTGAGAGTAGTCAAAAGCAGGTGATGGTGGTCCTTAGTTAGTAGATCATATAGTATAAATATTTACAAGAATCTAGACTAACAGTTCTATATCATGTAGAGCAGAAAAGGGGGTAAAAAGTAAAGTGCATCATAAAGAAAAGTATCAGGTAAATAATTAACCTTAACTTATATGAATGCCCACACAAACTTATAAGTTAAGGGGTCTTTTGTAAGGCTCCCATCGTATAAGCTATCCCATATTAGTTTATATGATGGGGTGTTAGGATTAATGCAGGTATGAGTGTTGTGATATGTTATGCCATGATTCATGCAAGTGTAACACACACATACGACTCTATGCGCACAGACATTTAGTTCCCTCATTTTTCAAGCTAGCTTCACTCCCAGGAGCCTCCGAAGTGGCCAATGGAGATAGTGGGTCGGGCCACCCCACTCCTAGTCAGGTATTCACACTACCAGACCTATCCCTGATGTATGCCTCTGAAGGACACACTATAGTCACCACGTACTATGATGACCAACCGCTAGTCTTTTCCTTGGCTATGTGTAAACCACACCCGCCGAGTCATTTTATCGACATTGGTGTGAACAACCGTCAAACACTGAAGACCCATCACTTTATGCTCATGCATCCATGAATTCCCAAGCCATCGGCTCCTCGGACTAACTTGTCTGTTACAACTACCTTTTGAGCCTTCGACTCACTTGGCTAACTTACTCATTTATACAACCACCGAGCCAACCGCTCGGATAAACCAACCAAGCAAACCTCCCGAATCATCGGGGTGAGTGAAAGTGAAGTGCTAGTATTTCTAATTGATCTTTAACATTTTAATCTTATGATTTAAAGTTAACCTTAAACTGCCCAGGGAATTCCCCGTGAAGCGCTCTAGAGGGAAATAGAAATAACAATGGGTTGAATCCCAAAGCTCCCTTTAGCAAGGTACTGATTTTTATTGGTAACTACACAAGTTTAAACCCTCTTGGCATTACCCTTGAACTAACCCTAAGTGTATTTAGACTCTTTCTCCAGGGAAAGACGATCCACCATCGTTCGCAAGCAAAACCTTGCCCCTGGTCAACCAAGCTCTCACAATCTACCTTCCATTGGTGACCTTATTCATTCTCAACTAGACCAGGTACTATAACTATCTCAACTTCACATACAAAGACCTACATGTTATCTTATTTCTACAATTTTAATATGTGTAGACCTAACGAGCTACATTATGTGCAAAAAAAGGTTATATTCCAATTAATCATACAAATGGCCTAAGTTTATTATTGGGGGTCTATCATGATACTTTATGTGTAAATCCAGAAGATTGAAATTTTCCAACAATTTTTTTATTTATTATATTTTTTGCAAAATCTGGCCACCTATGCTTTTGAACAACAAGTACCACTTTTTGACATGATATGGTCTTAAAAGATTTATGACATACTACTAAAATTAAAGTAACAGTAAATACCAAAAATCCCAATTTTCCAAGGTAGACATGACCTTCAACAAATTATTGGATATATAACCACAATATTAATATAAACAGGGGAAAATTAGAATAAACCTTCCAAAAATTACGAAAAATTCCTAAATGGTAAATATGACAAGAAAAGACTATTGACCTAGAATTATAATTTTCTAAAACCATTTGGTCTCATAAATGAATTATGTTAAATATTCAACAAATGGGAACTTGTGAAGGATCCAATATGACAATTCTTTCAATATATTCATAAAAATTCCCATAGCATCAATGTTTCCTAAAATGTTCTCCAAATAAGTTATAAATATTTCCAATGATTAACAAACCCATAATTAATTTTCTTGCAATCAGGGAAAACCTTGGGATTGTGAATGAAGTACCAAATATATCAATCTAAAATTCATAACAAAATTATCATAGAATAATAACATCAATATATGCTCACTGCAAAGGTTTCATGAACATCAAAGATTATATAAACATGAAATACCATTTTTAAATAAAGTTCCCTAATTAATCTTTAATTAATTCAGAGGGGATAAATGTTTCTAAAAATTCCAGTAAAATTATCCAAGGCTTATTACCACCTTATGAGGTAGACTACCAATATTCAAGTTAATCCAAGGGCATATGACCACATGTCCTTCTCAATACCTAAAGGGAAACCCTAGGGTTTGTACTAGGGTTTGTGGGCATATTCACCCCAAACCACTCAATTTCTCTTGAGGGGGTGTTTTAGGTGACTTCAAGTCAGTGGCCATGGTTTCACCACATTTTGATGAGAATAAGACACCCTAATCATCAAAAAACCTTTGCCCTAATTTACCCATAATGGACCAAACTTTGGTCACATCAATACCTACTCAAATCAACCCCAAAGGTGCTGAAATTTTTACAAGAGTCATGTCTTGACCCTAATGGACAACCACCAAACTTTTGGATGGTTTTGAGGTCATTAGACCCCATAATAAATTCATATTTATTTTATTAAATGTTTACAAAAACTATAGGAAAATCTTTTCCAAAAATTTCCATTTTCTGATATGGTAGAGGTATTGATAAGAGTGAAATGTAGTACAAATTTCAGGTCATTTGGATGGCTGGATTGATGGGGGCAATCAATTTAATCTCTGGTTAACCCTAGGTATATACTACACAATTTTGAGTAATGTGGTCAGACCACTAACCCAAATGAGTTTAAATGAATTTTAAAATAAACTATACATCAAGGGAAACTTTGATGTTAACCATTTTTCCAGCAGGTAGCACTAATTATTTTTAATATTTAATATAAAACACTTCATAAAATAGGACATATAAACAATTTAAAATGATATTAATATAAAAATCCAGCACGAATCTTGACGCACCAGATCGACGACATTTGGTCATCTTCCTCCTTGAGCCAACAGCTCATAGCACCTCATCCTGGGCTGACTTGGGGGATGATTTCCCGGCCACCTGAGCGCCTCCCCGACCAGCAAATTCCACCACCACCTTCTTTGAGGTAGTAGCCGGCTATAGGCGGTGGTAGGCCGGCCGGAGGTGGCCGGAATCGGAATTTTTTCATGGATGTAAAAGCCTGAAAAAACAAAACTTTTGGCCTTCCCAATCTAAAGCCAATTATCCCCAAACCTTGCGTCCATCTGAAGTGGATCTATCCACTGAGAGAGGAGAAGAGGACAGGACCTTTTGGGATGGTTGGAGTCTTACCGATCGACGGGATGTCATTGCAGGTGGTGGTTTCATCGGGTGCTCTATAACTTCTACACTAAAGGGCACCAAATCTTCTGGTGAGTGTAGGAAATGATTCCTCTGAGTCCTCTGAAGGTGTTTCAAGCCTTATTTGGGGAGGGGAAGGGCAAGGCATCAATGGCCATTAATGTCCATGAGAGCTCCTTTTGGCCATGGATTTTGGGGGTGAACCTAGGCTTAACTATACCGAGAAATGGCTAGAAACTCCGCCTCTCACCAGGGGCGTTGAATCTAGCCTTTAATGGGGAGCTTAAGGGCCTTCATCTTCTCTACCATTGATGGCATCACTCTCTCTCTTTCTCTCTACTCCATTAAAGGGGGATTTAAGGTTTTCTCTCTCCTAGTCACCCTCTCCAGAAATTTTATGGGCAATTCAGGTAATTTCCTTCCTCCTAATGCTAACGAGCCACTCCAATTTGGGTTAGCCAAGGTGGATTGGGCTAGGTTGGGTCAACTTGAGTTAATTAGACCTAAACTATGGTTAAATTGACTTTGGTCCAATTGACCATTAGGGTTGACCCCAATAGGTCCTTAGTGACCCATTGGCCTCACCTAAGGTCTAGGGAGACTTTGGTAGGGTTGGTTTGGCACCTTAGAGGTTACTTGACCTTATTTATGACACTTTGACCATTTTGGTGCTAGAGTTGACTTTGGTCAACTTGACCTCTTTATTTGAGCCAAGGGGTCCTTGGTGACCCATTGACCTCCTTTAAGGGTTAGGAAGGTGTAGGTGTGGTCAATTTCGCTAAGGGAAGGTTAATTTGCCCTATATAGGTTAGTTTGACCCATTTATGGTTAGGGTTGACTTTGGTCAACTTGACTACTTTGGTTGACCCTAATGGGACCTTAGTGACCCTATGGACCTCTTAAAGGGGTAGGAGTGTTGTGGTGGGGTCCAGGAGTCAAGTTGAAGCCCTAAGGTCAAACTCTAGAGGTGGTTATGAAATGAGCTAATTGTAGACCAAGGTGATCTCACCTTTATTCCAAGGTTCACTTGGCCTTCTTGGGCTTCCTAGGGTTTTGTCATGACCTAGACATGACAAAACCACTCTTAGGGATCTAGTAGTTTGAGGGATGTTACAGGTAAAATATCAAATGGCATAATAACTATTACAGAAGTAGCTTATGTGAAAGGGTTGCAACACAACCTCATAAGCATAAGCCAACTATGTGATCTTGGCTATGACATTTTTTCCTTAAGGATGAGTTCAAAATGAGGACATCAAGTGACCAAGGGGTCATCTTGACAGGCACTAGGAGAGGAAATATTTATTGTCTTAATTTTGATTGTGAAAGTAAGGACTCTCCCATATGCCTAGTTGCAAATGAGAAAGCCTCATATTATGTCTAATGGCACAAGAAGCTGGCTCTTCTGAACTAGAAGACAATAGGCAAACTCTTTATTTAAGAGATAGACAGAAATGTCCCCAAGTTGAATTGCACAAAAGAAGGTATCTACTCTGCATTCCAAAAGGGCAAACAGACCAATACCTCCTTCAAGAGCTTTGGGGACAAAGACTCAGTGAGGTGCTTATAACTCCTACATATGGATTTGTTTGGTCCTATGCCAGTCCAAGGTCTAGGTAGGAAAGTCTATAGACTTGTGGTTGTTGATGACTTTTCTAGGTTTGCTTGGGTGTTCTTCCTTAAGGGAAAGGGTGAAACCCTTGAAGTCATCAAGACTTTTGTCAAGCAAATAGAGAATGAACTAGACAGTACTGTGGTCAAAATCAGAAGTGACCATGACACTGAATTTTACTGTAGGCATGACAAGGTTCTGTGAAGAGCAAAGGTTTCTCCAGGAATTCTCATATTCTAGAATAACCCAATAAAACAGAATTACTGAGAGGAAAAACAAAACCCTCATATAGGCTGGTAGGACCTTGTTAAGTGACACAAATCTCCCATAATATTTCTGGGATAAGGAACTTAACACTGTATGTCATGCCCTTAACATGGCTTCTATCACCAAAAGACACAAGACGACTCCCTATGAGATCTTGAATGGCATAAAACCAAACTTTTATTACTTCAGGATTTTTGGTTGCGAGAGATATGTCCTAAATAATTGAAAGTCCCATATGATTAAGTTTGCTAACAAGTCCCATGAATGGATATTTGTTGGGTACCACAACAATAGTAGGACATATAGGACCTACAACTTGACAACTCAAGTTGTATAAGAGTACGTTCATGTTGTTTTTGATGAGTCAACCATGATTAACTGCGAGCTGCCTAGCTCCACTTATAGTTCTGCTGGTATAGAGCAGGTGATGGACAAGTATACCATCAAGGAAGATGCTCCAGCAGTACAATATAACTGAAAGGATGTGGTTGTCCAGAAGGAGCTCAAGATTCACAAAATATTGATTAATAACATCCAGCTAAAGCCAATGAAGAATAGCTAGATGAAGTTAGATTGACTCCAACTGTAAGGAATCTGAGGGACCATCCAGCCCACCAAATCATTAGTGATGCAAGCCATGGAGTCCAGACATGAAGCAAGAGTTTCAATACAGCTCTTTACTCAATCATTCAGTCTCAAGAAGAACCCAAGAAGTTTGAAGAGGCAATCAAAGACTAGTTCTGGAATTGAGTAATGTAAGAAGAGCTTGACCAATTTAAGAGGTGTAAGGTCTGGAAGTTAGTTCCCAAACCTAAAGGACAAAATATTATAGGGACTAAGTGGATCTACAAGAATAAGTTAGATGAGAATGACATTATTCTCAAGAATAAGGTTAGAGTGGTGGCTAAAGGATACACGCAATAAGAAGGAATATATTTTAACCATACATTTCCCCTTGCAGCCAGATTGGAAGCAATAAGACTCTTCCTAGCATTTGCTGCCTATCAAGGATTCAAAGTCTACTAGATGGATGAGAAGTCAGCCTTCCTAAATGGGGACATAAAAGAGGAAGTTAATGTGGATCACCTATCAGGTTTTGTTGATCCCCACTCTCCTAATTTTGTTTATAGGTTTAGGAAAGATCTATATGGGTCGAAGCAAGCCCCTAGAGCATGGTTTGAGACATTGTCTAGTTTTCTCATTAATAAAAAATTCTCAAGGGGGAAAATAGACAAGACCCTATTCCTAAGAGAATCTAAGGGCAAGATCTTCCTAGTCCAGATATATGTTGATGACATTATCTTTCGATCTATTGATGACAACCTTTGTAGGAAGTTTGCTAAACTTATGCAAGGGAAGTTTGAGATGAGTATTATGGGTGAGCTCAAGTTCTTCTTGGGTCTCCAAGTTAGACAGACTGAAAATGACATGTCCATATCACAATCCAAGTTCACTAGGCAGTTGATTAAGAAATATGGAATGGAGAATTCCTCTACAATGAAAACTCCTAAGTGGACAAGTATGCCTTTAAACAAAGATGAAGCAGGGAAACTTGTTGATGAAACTTTGTATAGAGGGATAATTGGCTCCCTCATATACCTCACTACAAGTAGGCTTGACATCATGTATGCTACATATATCTGTGCTAGGTATCTGGCTTATCCTAAAGAATCTCACTACTATGTTAAAAAGCGGATCTTGAGATATCTTAAGGGCACACCAGATCTTGGCCTATGGTACCCTAGAAATTGGTATTTTGATCTAACAGGCTATTCAGATGCAGATTTTGCAGGATACAAAGAGGACCGGAAAAGTACTACAGGCACCTGTTAGTTCTTAGGAGGAATTCAAGTGTCTTGGAGTAGTAGGAAGCAAACAAGTGTTGTTATATCAACTACAGAGTTTGAGTATATTTTAGTAGGTAGATGTTGTTCTCAGTTGCTATAGATCCAGCATCAGCACCAGGATTATGACCTCAAGGTAGGTAGAAATCCTCTTTATTGTGATTCTCCTAGTGTTATTATTTTTACTAGGAATGTTATCTCACACACCAGGACTAAGCACAAAGAAATTAGATATCATTTTATTAGGGAGCATGTGGAAAGGGAAGATATCAGTCTTGAGTTTTTCCCCACAGAAAAGACAGTTGTTGAAATCTTTACTAAGCCACTAGATGACGCAAAATTCAACACCTTCAAGTGTGAGTTGGGTATGTTGAACTTTGTCTAGCTTCAGTCACTCCTTATAAATTTATTTTTTGTGCAGGATATGTTTCTCTTGTAGGAGATGAAGATTTTAAGTTGTAAGAAGATCCAATTGTCCATCAGCAAATTGATGGAAAAAGTGGCTCCTATTGAGGGGAGAAAATCCAGCAGCTGCAAGAGAAAAATCAGCCTTATAAAAAGAGGTATCTAGCAGCTGTACCAAGGGGATCAACTGCAAATAAAAAGGGGGAGAAGTACAAACCATTTCTTCCCTAACTATTCTTCAGAAGTCAAAAAGGGGGAGAGAAAGAAGAATTTAAAAGATGGATCAAGAAAGAAGAAATTTAAGTGGTATCAGAAAGAAGAAATTCAGAAAGAAGAAGCTCAACTAGTATCAAAGGGCTTCAAAGAATTGATCTGGTGTTATCCCAACCCGCATTTTCTCCGAGGAAAACGAATTATCAAAGTAGGAGAAAACACGCGTCATGATGCCACGTCGAGCAGGGGATAACTGTCGACGCTCAGGCAAACCGCTATCAACTATACTTTATGAAAATTTATGAGTTAAATGAATAGAAAATCAGTTATATTTTTAAAGACCGTATCCCTCGGCTCAGTGGATCATCTATACCACAGTTTAAAAACTATACTTATACGCTGCGGAAAAATACTTTATTCAGGTTTGACATCCTAGAAGAGTGCATAAGTGTCCCCAGAGGACAACTTATACTATAAAAGACCCTGAATTTAATTTATTCTATATATAAGAAAATGATCTTTTTACGTTGTTTGAAAAATAGTGACGAGTTTTATAAAACATGTTGGTTATGAGTAATACTTATAATAGTGTTTTTAGGTTTTAAAGTAACTAGCAACCTAGCATAAATAATCCCAAGAGCAAGTAGACTATCTCCAATAAAGGTAGCAGCAAAAAGTAACATATCTTGTATCAAGGTAAAAACTACCAGTGGGAGCCAACAAACTGACACGAACCCACTAACAAGTATGTATGTCTGTAAGAAAAACAACACCAAAACTACCTCGCAAAAACAAGGAACTGATCTCTAAAGCACTAGAGACCACCAGCAAAAGCACAACACCACTAGCCGTCAGAGCAGCTACTATCCAGAACCAGAGGCATTCAAAGAAGAAAGAATACCTCAGCAAGCAAAACTAGAAAACTGCTCGAATATATCAATCAGAAGATACATAAAAGAGGAAAACAAAGCAGTAACAGTCACAACTGCCCAAGGCAAGGCAAAAAGGAAGTTCACTAAGTGCGAGGACACAACAGTAGCTCTGCCCAAAAGCTGTAGAGTCAACAAGGCTACCATGAGCCCAAATGCTGTAATCTACCAAGGAAGAAACTTCTAACACCCTAAGCTCTTGGATATGGTAGTAGAAAAAACATCATGGATCCGGATTGGAGGCAAACTCAGTCCCCCAACCACTATTTCCAAGAATCCAAGCTCAGGTGTCTACATGTGAAAGCACTAGGGAACTCCCACCCCCTTTCCCAACCCTTACCTAGAGCAAGGTAAAAGAACAAGGGTGGCCTTGGCTAAATAACACAACACCTCCCCAATTAAGAGCTTCAAACCACCACTACTAACCACGACCCACGATTCAGCCTTTTTGGAAAAACAAGTAAATAGCCGACAAGGAACCTCAAAATAAAGAAATTCACTCGGGGAAGAAAATCAAGGTAAGGGAAATGCGTTGAGATGACTCAACACTATCTGGCATTGAGTGAGCCCCACTCACTCAACGCCTAACCAGACCTTGGCGTTGAGTGAGTTAGCCTCACTCAGCGCCGGAAAACCACCATGGCATTGAGTGAGGTTCACTCCCAGAACGCCCTCTGCAAGAACAGCTCTGGCGTTGAGTGAGGTAACTTTACTCAATGCCAAAAAAGCCATGGCGTTGAGTGAGGTTCTCTCACTCAAATCCTCCTGCAAGAAAACTCTGGCGTTGAGTGAGCTAACCTCACTCAACGCCAAAACAGTTATGGCGTTGAGTGAGGTCCACTCCCTCAACGCCTTCAGCAAAAGAGGAAGTGGCGTTGAGGTATCTAACCTCACTCAATGCCAAACTAGCTACAGCGTTGAGTGAGGTCTACTCACTCAACGCCTTAGCACATTACCGCAGGTAAACCCTAAACAAACACCAACAGGAAGAGGTCGGCGGGAATGCCGACTGATTCTCGTCGAATCAGTGGGAATGCAGATTTATTCTCGCCGAATCGGCGGGAATCCAGATTGATTATCGCCGAATCGGCGGGAATCCAGATTGATTCTCGCCGAATTGGCGGGAATCACTGACGATACTCGTCGAAATCGGAGAGAATCACTTAGTGATACCAGTCGATTTTGACTTAGACGAATCTCTAACTCAATTGCCTCACTACTTAGCCGCAAAAGAACAGACCAAACTATGGCTTTGAGTGTGTGCACCACACTCAACGCCAAATCCCGGGCGGCTTTTGGTTTTGAGTGTGTACACCACACTCAACGCCAAATCCCGAGAGCCTGCCAAGACTGGTTCTAACCAGAGCACTACCACCAAAACCTCCCTCTCTCTCTCTCTCTTGGCTCCACACACAAAAGAACCAAACCAGAAATAAAAATCTGGAGTCTAAATGGTGTAAACAACCAGCGGGTTGAGCAAAATAGCACAAGGAGGGGGCTCATAAAGGGAAACTAAAGCACAGAGTTTTAAGCAAACAAAAGGAGAAAAGCTTGGCTTCTATCCTAGGGATAACCGGCTAGTTAAGAGGGGGAAGAGTCAAAACAGCAAGTGCAAGGACCACTTGCCTCAATTTCCGACGAAGCTTGGTCGGCTTTCCCTTTTCTTCACACGACACCAGCAACAGCAACACCCTAACAGCAAAAATCCCGAACTTTAATGGCAGAAAAGGGCCAAAACCAGAATTTTGGGCCTCCTAAAAACTCCACAAAAATCAAATATCTTACCGTAGAAACGTAGGTATAAGAGAGAGCAATCCAAATCCGCCTTCGGAATCGAATTCCGTCCACAAACGCTCCCAAAATCGACGTCTGAAGGGTAGCAGGTCGGCGGTTTCTCTGCTGCTTTTCCGCGCACAGGAGAGGCGAGTTCGGTCTCAGGAAGAAGAAGAAGAGTGGGCCCGCCATCTACTGATTAAGGCTTTTAAAATAAAAAGACACGCATATTCGTCCCTAACCACTGCCTAAACTGCCGGTTTACTTAAGCTAAGAAATTTTTAATTTGCTTTTACTAATAGCACACCCAAAACGACTTGAAAACCGGACTACCCCGGAATTCGACGAAATTCGCACCGTAGCTAAATACCCATGCTACGAACACAACAGTGAAGTCGAAATTAACTTTCGACGAACAGAACTCGAGTTATACCCACGTGAAGCCAAAAAACAAGAATCCCCCGAGAGGCCACACCGGGTCACCCAAAACGACTCAGCTTGCTAGGGAGATCTTGCCAATAGGCTATAAAATAGGCCACTAAGTTCTAAGGAGTTAAGACCACACTCCACAGATGGAACAAGTTAAGAAAACACGTCAACGTAACGCCAAATGAGAATTAAATAATCGCAGAAAAAAATCGGGAGCGTTACAGTCACTCCCCCTAAAATAAACTTTCATCCCGAAACTTTACGCGCAATACTTCTACTATAGATGGAAAAGTAACAAGCCAAACATTACAAGAAGAAAACAAACCAACCTAATCAGGGAAATAGTTGAGGGTGACCCTCCCTCATAGCCGACTCTAACTCCCAAGTCGCGCTTTCCAAACCCTGATTCTTCCATATAACTTTGACCATTGGGATGGACTTCCGTCGTAGCACCCGATCTTGAGTATCCAAAATGCGGACCGACACTTCAACAAAAGAGAGATTAGGCTCCAACTAGGGCACAACATCCAAGACTTACCCACTACTTCGCACACACTTCCGTAATTGGCTTACATGAAATACATTATGAACACCTGGGAAGTTTGCTGGAAAATCCAACCTATAAGCTGACACCCCAATCCGCTCCACAATCTTAAACGAGCCCACATACCTCGGGTCCAATTTCCGCTTCTTACCGAACCTATTAACACCAACCATCAGGGAAACCTTAAGAAACACAAGGCCCCCTATAGAAAACTTCAGGTCCGACCTACGCCGATTGGCGTTCTTCTCGTATCTCTCCTGAGCTATACAAAGCTTTTCTCGAATAAGCTTCACTGCGACTTTCATCTCCTCGAGCGCATCCAGACCCAATAAGGGTCTCTCACCTGCCTAAACCCAAAATAGGGGAGTTCTGCAGCGCCTCCCATACAAAGCTTCGAACGGAGCCATTTGCAAACTTTCTTGATAACTGTTATTGTATGCAAACTCCATAAGTCGCAATCGCTCATCCCACGCCCCACCGTGGTCTAGAATGTAACATCTTATCATATCCTCAACTATCTGGTTCACCTACTCTATCTTCCCATTAATCTGTGGGTGGTAAGCAGTCGAATACCTCAGATCGGTGCCCAAACCCTCCTGCAGAATCTGCCAAAAGAGAGAAGTAAACCGGGAATCTCGATCGGAAATGGTGCTAACAGGCACACCGTGCAATCTGATGACCTCATTCAAGTACAACTCTGCGATCATCTTCATCATGTAGGCAATCTTATACGGTATGAAGTGAGAAAACTTCGTCAGTCTATCCACTATAACCCAAGCAGAATCAAATCCCCTTGGAGATTTCAGAAAGCCCGTGATGAAGTCCATAGAAATACTTTCCCACTTCCAAGTCGGGATCTCGAACGGTGTCAACTTGCCACCAGGCCTTCCGTGATCGGCCTTCACACGCTTGCAAGTGTGGCACTCAGCAACAAATCGGGATATATCACTTTTCATCCCATACCACCAGGCAATTTGCTTCAAATCATGATACATCTTCGTAGATCCTGGATGGTAGGCAACACTGGATCCATGAGCCTCTCTGCATACCAGACCCCTGATGTCTCCAACAGCAAGGATGAAAAATCTGTCGCGGTACTTCAAAGTACCCGCATCATCGATGGAAAAATCCCGCAACTCCCCTCTCTCAGTCCTGAGGTATAAGTGCAGCAGGTCCGGATCGTCCTTCTGGTGCATCCTAGTAAGAGTAATCCAAGATGGCTCTGCCACTGCAAAACTACTCTGCACGACACAACATCCCACTGAGATATCAATAAGGAGGAACTCTTCCACTAAACGATCAGCGGAGAGATTAAAGATCTTCCCCGTCTTCCGACTCAGGGCGTCGGCCACCACATTGGCCTTGCGTGGATGATACTGGATCTCTACATCATAATCAGCCACATACTCTAGCCACCGACGCTGGCACAGATTTAACTCCTTCTGCGTGAACACATACTTCAGGCTCTTGTGATCAGTGAAGATCTTGCACTGAGCCCCATAAAGTAGATGCCTCCACAGCTTCAACGCATAAATCACTGCTGCAAACTCAAGGTCATGTGTAGGGTAATTTCTCTCGTGAGTCTTTAATTGCCTTGACCCATACGAAATCACTTTTCCAACTTGCATCAACACGCAACCTAAACCAACATGCGAAGCATCCACGTAAACGTCATACTCCACACCCTCAATAGGTAGGGTCAGGACGGGAGCAGTGCACAATCTGTTCTTTAGCTTCAGGAAGGCTTCTTGTCACTTCTCGCTCCAAACAAAGGCCACATTCTTCTGAGTCAACCTAGTCAAAGGTGCAGCTAGGGTAGAGAAACCCTCCACGAACCTCCTGTAGTAGCTGGCCAACCCTAGAAAGCTCCTGATCTCCTTGGGCGTGCCCGGCCTACTCCAATCCATCACTGCTGCGATCTTTTCCGGGTCAACCGAGATCCCATCCGTATTCACTACGTGGCCCAGAAACGAGACCTGAGGCAACCAAAATTCGCACTTGCTTAACTTGGCGAATAACTTGTGATTCCTCAACTCCGATAGAACCAAGCGCAGATGCTGCTCATGCTCCTCAGCGCTGCGGTAATAGACAAACACTTCATCGATGAAAACCACAACGAACTTGTCTAGGAAATCCTTGAACACCCAGTTAATCATATCCATGAAAGCTGATGGTGCGTTGGTCAAACCAAACGACATCACCAAGAACTCAAAATGTCCATGCCTCAATCTAAACGCAATCCGTGGAATATCTGCCTCACAGATCCTAAGCTGATGATAGCCAGAATGAAGATCTATCTTAGAGAACACCGTACTACCGCGCAACTGGTCAAACAAGTCATCGATCCTCGGCAGAGGGTACCTGCAAAGCCGCATCGACCCATCCTTCTTCTTCACAAATAGAATAGGAGAATGCCAAGGCGACGAACTCTTCCTGATAAACCCTTTTGCCACAAACTCATCTAACTAGACTTGCAACTCCTCTAGCTCACGAGGGGCCATCCGGTACGGCGCCTTAGCAATAGGATGTGTACCCGGTTCCATATAAATCACAAATTCGACATCCCGATCGGGAGGAAGACAAGGAAGGTCATCAGGAAACACATCAGCAAAACCGCGAACAACGGGAATCTCCTCTAAGCGCGGTATACTAACAGCGGTCCCAACCACCGAGACAAAACAAGCAAAACAACCAGAAGGAAAAAACTTTTGAGCACGTACCGCAGATATGACCGGAGAATCTTGGCACGGATTAGCATACATGCTTCCCGGCTGACCATTGACCTTGATGAAGTCCAAGCGTTTCCCTTTGTACTGAATGACCGCATCATACTTAGACAGCCAGTCCATGCCCAGAATAACATTTAAGTCCTCTAGATCAATCATCTTCAAGTCTGCCCTCGCAAGAAAATCCCCTAACAAAACAGGGCAATCTAGAATGCCCAAATCTGAAAACACAGATTAACTAGAAGGGAACTTGACGCGGAAGGTACCATGAACTTGATCTAGAGTTAACCGATGTCGCTCCACAAAGGATCTAGCCACAAACGAGTGGGTAGCGCTAGAGTCGAACATAACGTGCGCCCAGCGGTTCTTCACCTAAAATTTCCCTATAGGAGTATACACAACTAAGGGTCTACCAAAACAACACTGCAAACATTCTAGTAAAAAAAAAAACCTTCAGGCTGGAAAAAGAAACAACTAACCTGAGATGACTTGAGTCGAAGCTTGGGCCTCCTCGGAAGAGATCACGTTCAGCTTTCCTTTGCCCTTGTCCACATGCTGAGGCGGGGGTAGTGCCTGAAATGGAACTGCATGAAGAGCAGGATAGACCTGGGGAAATCTAAATTTGATGTGACCCTTCTGCCCACACTGATAGCAGACTTTATCCTTGGACCAGCACTGGGCAGCATCATGCCTGGGTCGCTTGTAGACAGAACAGGAGATATCCCTCCTAGGAGAACCCTGAATCGCATAAACCTGCTCCTTTTTCTGAGCTGCTTCCTTCTTGAAACACCTCTCGACAGGGTGGCCCGACCGGCCACAGAAACTATACACCACCTTGCTCTTCTTTCCCGAAGCAGCATCGGGTACCTAGGGTTTCATCTCCTTGACGGACTTCCTCTTGTCCTTCCTCATTTGCTGGCCTCTGCTCCTTGCGGTCTCGATAGCATCCACCTTCAGAGCAGCCTCCACTACCCCTGCATAGGTATCCGATCCATAAGCACTATTCAACTGCTGCACCTCGCTCCTCAAGCCACCAAGAAACTGCTTGACTCGATCAGCCTCAACACTCATCAAACCAGGAGACAACCGGCTCAACTTACTGAACTCTATCTCATAATCACCAACCGTGAGTTGCCTTTGCTTCAGGTGGAGGAAGTCATTCATAAGACGGTCACGCTCCACCGAAGGCAAGAACTTCCTCAGCAGCATTTCCTTGAACACCACCCAAGAGCAACCAGCTACCAAGCTCTCCTTTTCTCTAAACCACCAACTCTTAGCCAAACCCTTAAGCTGATAGGCGGCTATCATCACACTCTGATCGTCTGCAATACCTGAGTACGAGAACATCTCCTCCATGGAGATCAGCCAATCATCTATGACCATGAAATCCTTCCCATCATACGTAGGAGGGCTAAGTCTCTGAAACTGCGAGATGAATGTCATCTCTGCTTGCACCACCGCTGGATGTCTCAGGGGTGCAAGAGGAGGAGGAACAACTAACCCTCCTGTAGGTCCTTACACTCCCTGACTCTATCCTACCACAACTGCCACCAAAGACTGGATCTGGGCTCACACCTCCACCATCTGTCTACTCAAGAAATCGCAACTCTGCCACAACACTACTAGAAAAATGAGTTATAACTACACTTTTTTTTTGCCAGGGTCAAAAAACCGTGGTTAATACACTGTTATTAGCTACGATTGTAATAAGTGTGGCTAAAAGTTATATTTTAGCCAGGGCTCCAAAAAGCGTGGTTAACACTATTTATTAGCCATGAAAAACTATAACCCTGGCCAAAAAAATAGAATATTTACTTTTATTATTTTATTTTCATTTCTGACTCCCTCTTCATTTCTTCCCGGAAACCTATCTCCTTCTCCTCTTGCGCCGCAACCATCGATGCGCTCAAAACCATTCCCACGAGCACCAAAGCTTATCGCAAGGATGACTAAGAGCGAATGCACAATGCTATGATTCTTTTTCCTGTCGTCGTTCTCGATATACCCTGGAATTTATTCAAGACGAGTACATCTTCCTTCAACTTCTTCTTTCCCCGCTGCTCTTTCTCCATTCATGCGAAATCCCATTAGGGCGCTATGGGTGTACAAGGCGGGTGTTGTTGACCGGGTGACGGCTAATCCTTCCCCTCCTTCCCCGCTCGCCGCCTCCGGCGACGGAACCCTAAACCCTAACCACTCTTAGCTCTCTCTCTCTCTCTCCACTGTTTCCCTCATGCTTGCCTTAAATAAATCCCAATTGAAACTCCCTTTTTCGTGTTTGCTCCTCTTCTCCTCAATTTGGACGGAAACATCCCGTTGCCGATTCTGCTGCTGGCGATCCTTTACCAGATCGCTTTATCCCATCCGACGCCATCTTTCGCTCGCCGCAAGACAAAATTATAGGATTTATGTATAAGGAATCATGATTAGATGATGCATACACTTGTCGGGACTATTTGATATGGCTAGAGGCATACAAAATTTCATTTTTCGTTACTGTTTTGGTGCTCCACATTCTTATTATACTCCAATTCTGTGTTTTTCCCTTGTCCAGACAATGGCGGATGAGACCATCATGGAAGAGGCTTTGTTTGTGTAAACTGTTGTGAATTCAGGGAAAATTCATGCTTATACTGATAAGGCTGAGAAGATTATGGAGACTAGCAGTGGAGAAAATGCAGCCTCCAAGGTTGGTAGGGTTGAAAAATGTTCACTCCCCTCTTACTCTCTGTGGTTTTATTTGGTTTAGATTATTTGAAGTGGTGATTTGTCTATTTTCTTTAACCATTTTATTATCAACTGACATCTTTAAGATTTATATTGCTTCAACTAATCTGGCCAAATTATAAGGCTAGATTTTGATCGTTGACATATCTTTTTAATATAATCTGTTATCTTTAAGCTTTATATTGCTCCGAGCTATCTGACCAAATGATAAGGTTTGATCTCAACCCCTTCTATTTATTTTCTCTATTGTTTATAGGAACAAATACTAGCAAGGTTAGCTTGTACTGATCGTTTGTTTTTTCCACTAAATATCATTGTTTGCTTGCAAATGCAAAATCATAGAACTCTCAGGCAGATACTGCATTCGTGGAGGAATTGAGCCTTATGAAAAATGCTAAGTACAAGAGTCTACAGAAGAAAATTAGATCTCAAATGTATAGAAAGGTACAAGAACTTCGGATGCATTCACAAGCTAACAAATTTTCATCATTAGATAAGTTATCTAGATGTTTGCTGATAATGGTGAACAGGTACTTCCTTCTACTAGTTGTAGGGGAACACAATCCTTGAGCATATTTTTTATGCTAATCTTAAAATAAACAACAAAAATTGAGTAGTTGCAAATGTTAAAACCAAAATCATCAAGAATACAAGTTGATAATTTATTTATGCTCTTCAAATTTTGGTGGTATTATTGTAAATATATGAACTTGGGTGTTGAACTTCGTGAGTACACATGATTTGAATGTTACACATGTTATTGATGGTCTATTTTAAGCAGTGTTACTTTTCTACACAACATAATTACCTTTGCCTTAAACATTCAATCTTTAAATATTGCATTTTTATACACAGTCGTACGTGCATGTTTGCTTTGCCAGTGGTGTAATGAAGTCAGATTGTTCTAATTGCTTTTGCATTTGTGGATGTAATATTTTCAGGAGTAGAGTCATTACCTCAAAGCATTTCCAATTGTTCTGTATGACGTAACTGGCCATACCAATTTGCTATTTTACATGACAAGAACAGCTTTTACAGAGGTATGAATACTTTTACAACTTGCTAAACTATTTTCTTCATATCTTATCAATTTTTTTTTCAGATTTATTACCCAAATAAAGTACAAATTTATTTTAATATACTCTAATTTTCTTACTGATACGCTTCTTGTTATATTTAACTACTCTTCTAACTTCCAGCATCAAGATAAGGCGTCTTGGACAGTTAATTGCTTTGAAAAATGTAGAGGTGGTGGATTTGAAGAGGTTTTCATGACCAAGGTCGACCTTGCTACTAAATTTGATACTTGTTTAAGGTATTTTGATAGGAACTAAGAATCTTAGAGGCTTAAATTATGCAGTTAGTAATTCGTTTGACGAAATGCAGAAAAAAATTTTTGGACTTAACAATTCATTACATTAAGGTTAATTTGTGAAAATAAGTGGAAATAGTTATATCCTTAAGTTCATGTAACTCTTACAAACAATAATCTGGTAGAGTAGATTTGAGCGCTTATGCTTTTTTGCACAACGTGCATATTAACTTGATGTGACACATATCCTTCCTCATGTGAGTGCTTCCACAAGCGAAGTACGATGAACAAAAAACAAACATAAGTAAATCAAGCATTGCAAAGCGAACAAAGATTGTGGTTTGATTACCCAAGATTCATCTAAGAAAAAAAATCCAACACCCATCTCAGGTTGTCATGTGCGATATAATCCATAATGTTAACAATTATCACCAAATACCAAGATCTAATGACTCCCAAATTTATTCAACTCCCATGAAAATCCAAATCCAAATCATGTTCACGCACAATATTAGTATGCCTTCGGGCAAATCCATGCACAATATTAGTATGCCTTCATGCACAATATTAGTATGCCTTTATGGACCTTTGTATAGGAGCCAATAGATGGACAGAATTATTTGAGTGTTGAATTATGATTTCAGTTGGCTGCACGGAGGGTGGAAAGGGTTGGGAATCAAGGATGAGGCAGACTGGTTACTAGACAGGTTACAAAACCAGTAATTGATCTTCCAGATTAGTGGATGGAGATTACTGGGCCTGGAATTGAGTATTCTGGTGGTCCTGGACAGGAGTAGGCGACAGAATGCATATCCTGCAAGTTCTATGGTGTTCAGGAGGCATTCTGGAAGGGGAGTAAGAGCTGGAACAGATTTTAGGGGCTGGAATAGGCTTCAGATTTCAATTCTGGGCTGGGATAGAAATGCAACAATCGGCTGTTTTGAGGTCCACACAGTCTGCTTGAGTGAATGTTCCCGCGTAATATCAACTTGCCCCTTTGAATAGTGGCCACTTATCAGGAGGTCCACTCATTAGGTGTTGAGCTTCTACAATGTCATACTTTCTCCATTGATATTGCAACTCGGCAAAAAAATTTTGAAGAACTTCGTGTGACCTGTTATCTTAAACGCTTGTTAGATTTCCTATGAAATTATTTGACAACAAATTTTGGTGGAAATCTACAAAAGCCACTACTACTCATGTCTCAACTATAACTCATATTCTAAGTTGAACTGCACCTAGTATGTGTTGTTCAGAATTCAGAACACGTAAAAGTGGAGAAATGTGACACATTGGTTGTGAAAAAGAGCTCTGCTCTTTATTTGTTTAGTAGTATCCATCACCAATTATCTCTTGAGCTTTTCAGTTCTTATATTTGAATTTTTTTGCTATGATTCGTATTTTCCTGCTATTAATACTGGTTGATCTATGAAGGTTTTTTTTTCAGATGATTACTTGTTATTTGTTAATGCTGGTGGGGGCTCCATCCAAGCAAAAGATTGTCAAATTAATTTCAAAGGAGATTCTTTTTTTGAGGGAGGAGAGATTATTCAAACTAGTGATACAATAGTGGATGGTGGTGATTATAGTTTCTTGTATCAGTCTGCGCATTATGGAAACTTCTGTTACAAGTTCTCTGACTTACCCTGTGGAGAGTTCCTTCTTGATTTTCACTTTGCTGAGATTATTTATACAAATGGCCCTAAAGAAATGAGAGTTTTTGATGTCTTTGTTCAAGATGAAAAGGCGAGAGAAAATTCATCCATGAATCATGATCATCTTTCTTGTTTCTGTTATTTCTGATAAATTTCTGAAGCACCTCCTTCCATGAATACAGATTCTATCCAATTTTGATGTGTATGCTATAGTTGGGGCTAATAAACCTCTGCAGCTACTTGATGTTAGGGTCTTTGTTCCTGACAATGGTATGGTTGTTGTAAGTTTTGAGGGAAGAAGTGGAACTCCAATGGTTTCTGGTATTTCTATTAGGAAAGCTCCAAAGCTACCTGGTACACTCTCATACTTTTATGTTTTGAATCTCATGTATTTTTTACAATAACTAGTGGATTTGTTTTCTAATACTATCTATATTTGCTACTTACATCTACTATAGTGACTTCACAGCCTATAATATGCAATAACTGTGCCAGTGTCCAGGAAATTTCTTTTATTCAGGTCTGGATTGGTTAATTTTGGAAATTTGATTTTTGTTTAGTTCAGCAGAAATAATCAGTGTTGGTTGTACTATTTTCTTTTGTTTCTTTATGGTGCAGAATAGAGGTCAAAATGCAAAATTTCTTGCAAAATATGAGAAGAAAATACAAGAACTGACTGCCCAATATAAGGCGATGTCTGACGAATGCCATGAAGCTTGGATGTCATAGAAAACTACAAATGACCAATTAAAGGAGCTAAAAATGGAATTTAATAATAAGCTTTTCCAAACAGAAAATTTAGGTAAACAGAATAAGCTAATACATGATTGGATTTCTGTTTTGATGGTTTGAATTGATAAAAAGAGGTGACTTTTATGTTGTCAGAACTTACTGTTGAATTACAAATGGACAAATTAAAAAATGTTACTCAAATGTATGAACACAGTCGGAAGAAGTGGATCACCACTATGGTTGGTTTGGATGAGAAGGTATTAAAAATTGGCCTATTTGCTTCTCCTTGTTTCAGAATATTTCTAGCATTCAGATGGGAAGAAGAAATCTGTAATAATTGTTTCAGTAGTTTTTCATTTGTTTTTAACCCATCGTTTTGCTGCTTGTCTCTTCCCACCCCTGTTTTAATGTTTGTCCACTTCTTCATTATAGTATTTTGAATTTGTTTTTTTTTAAACATAAATTAGTATTTGCCACGGCATGTTACTGTGGCAAATAGTTTTTAAAAAATGATTTCACTTTTAGCCTGGGTTTTATACCGTGGCTAATAGTTGGCTTTTTTGCCACTGCATTTTTTTTTCATGGCTAATACTTTTTGCTATTGTCAATCCGTGGCTTAAAAGTTTTAGCCACGCTGACTTTAGCCACGAATTTTTCCCGTGGCTAGACCGTGGCTAAAGCTTTTTAGCTACGGTTTTGGACTTTTTGCCAGGGCAATTTGCCCTGGCCAAAAGTCTATTTTCTAGTAGGAGAACATGAGACATCGCTCTTAGGAGAACCCTGAATCGCATAAACCTGCTCCTTTTTCTGAGCTTCTTCCTTCTTGAAACACCTCTCGACAGGGTGGCCTGACCGGCCACAGAAACTATACACCACCTTGCTCTTCTTTCCCGAAGCAGCATCGGGTACCTAGGGTTTCGTCTCCTCGACGGAATTCCTCTTGTCCTTCCTCATTATCTGGCCTCTGCTACTTGCGGTCTCGATAGCCTCCACCTTCAGAGCAGCCTCCACTACCCCTGCATAGGTCTCCGATCCATAAGCACTATTCAACTGCTGCACCTCGCTCCTCAAGCCACCAAGAAACCGCTTGACTCGATCAGCCTCAACACTCATCAAACCAGGAGACAACCGGCTCAACTTGCTGAACTCTATCTCATACTCACCAACCGTGAGTTGCCTTTGCTTCAGGTGGAGGAAGTCATTCATATGACGGTCACGCTCCACCGAAGGCAAGAACTTCCTCAGCAGCATTTCCTTGAACACCACCCAAGAGCAACCAGCTACTAAGCTCTCCTTTTCTCTAAGCCACCAACTCTTAGCCAAACCCTTAAGCTGATAGGCGGCTATCATCACCCTCTGATCGTCTGTAATACCTGAGTACGAGAACATCTTCTGGAGATCAGCCAATCGTCTATGACCATGAAATCTTCCTTCCCATCATACGTAGGAGGGCTAAGTCTCTGAAACTGCGAGATGAATGCCATCTCGGCTTGCACCACCACTGGAGGTCTCAGGGGTGCAGGAGGAGGAGGAACAGTTAACCCTCCTGCAGGGCCTTACACTCCCTGAGTCTATCCTACCACAACTGCCACCAAAGACTGGATCTGGGCTCGCACCTCCACCATCTGCCTACTCATGCAATCGCAACACTGCCACAAGCTCTCGATTACCGCACCATTCTGCGCTCCAAATGACTCACCCTCAGATAGGGGGGTCGATCTAGTCGAAGGGCATCTCGCCATCCTAAAGTCATAGCAACCTTAGACAGATCCTAGTATGACAGCTGCAACTAACTACATGTAAACATAATACAGACATAAATATGAACTTAAAGCTGCTAAACTTGCTCTGGGAGTTTATTTTTACAAGATTTGATGTTATGCCTTAACCTAGGATGGTTAACCACCACCACACTAACTCTTGTGCCTAGATCGGGAATGCATGACTTTATATTATTTTTGACTCGAAAACTTATGTGTGTATATATGTCATCCTGCCAGTCTTTAGCTTTGCACGTTGTGCTTATGCAATGTTATGATATTCATGTTTGTTCTATGCATTCTAAAAAGGCCCAAATGCATGTTATGAGCGGCGTAGACATGAAAATGTTATGCATCCCATACTACATAACATTTTTATGCAATGAAAAGAAAACGAGCTAGTCGCAGCCATGTGGTGAGGTTATGCATCCCATACTACATAACCCTCACATGTGTCCCCTATGGTGGATCCATATACGAACACATATCATGCATCCAATACTACATAATATGCCCCGTATACTTCATGTAATGCCATGAGTATAGTGTTCGTGCTTTTGCAAAGACGTGCTGATGACATATCGGTGTGTGAATGACATGATGCTGAACTACTAATATAATCTAAAGGGAAGGTTGCCTGACTAGCCTATCAAGCAACCTCCCTCTGATACCAACTGTCACAACCCGCATTTTCTCCTAGGAAAACGAATTATTAGAGTAGGAGAAAACACGCGTCATGATGCCATGTTGAGCAGGGGATAACTGCCGACCCTCAGGCAAACCGCTATCAACTATACTTTATGAAAATTTATGAGTTAAATGAATAGAAACATAGTTATATTTTTAAAGGCTGTATCCCTCGGCTCGGTGTATCATCTAGTCCACAATTTAAAAACTATACTTATACGCTGCGGAAAAATACTTTATTCAGGTTTGACATCATAGAAGAGTGCATTAGTGTCCCCAGAGGACAACTTATACTATGCGACCCTACATTTAATTTATTCTATATATAAGAAAATGATCTTTTTACGTTGTTTGAAAAATAGTGACGCATTTTATAAAACATGCTGATTATGAGTAATACTTATAATAGTGTTTTTAGGTTTAAAAGTAACTAGCAACCTAGCATAAATCATCCCAAGAGCAAGTAGACTATCTTTAATAAAGGCAGCAGCAAAAAGTAACATATCTAGTATCAAGGTAAAAACCTCCAGTGGGAATTAACAAAATAACACGAACCCACTGACAAGTATGTATGTCTGTAAGAAAAATAACACCAAAACTACCTCGCAAAAATAAGGAACTGATCTCAAAAGCACCAGAGACCACAAGTAACAGCACAACACCACTAGCCGTCAGAGCGGCTACTATCTAGAACCTGAGGCATTCAAAGAAGAAAGAATACCTCAGCAAGTAAAACTAGAAAACTGCTCGAATATGTCAATCAGAAGATACATAAAAGAGGAAAACAAAGCAGTAACAGTCATAACTGCCCAAGGCAAGGCAAAAATGAAGTGCACTAAGTGCGAGGACACAACAATAGCTCTGCCCAAAAGCTGCAGAGTCAACAAGGCTACCATGAGCCCAAATGTTGTAATCTACCAAGGAAGAAACGTCTAACACCCCAAGCTCTTGGATATGGTAGTAGCAAAAACATCACGGATCCGGATTGGAGGCAAACTCAGTCCCCCAACCACTATTTCCAAGAATCCAAGCTCAGGGGTCTACATATGAAAGCACTAGGGAACTCCCACCCCCTTTCCCAGCCCGTACCTAGAGCAAGGTAAAAGAACAAGGGTGGCCTTGGCTAAATAACACAACACCTCCCCAATTAAGAGCTTCAAACCACCACTACTAACCACAACCCACGATTCGGCCTTTTTGGAAAAACAAGTAAATAGCCGATAAGGAACCTCAAAATAAAGAAATTAACTCGGGGAAGAAAATCAAGGTAAGGGAAATGCGTTGAGATGACTCAACACTGTCTGGCGTTGAGTGAGCCCCACTCACTCAATGCCTAACCAGACCTTGGCGTTGAGTGAGTTAGCCTCACTCAGCGCCGGAAACCACCACGGCATTGAGTGAGGTTCACTCCCTGAACGCCCTCCGCAAGAACATCTCTGGCGTTGAGTGAGGTAACTTTATTCAATGCCAAAAAAGCCATGGCGTTGAGTGAGGTTCTCTCACTCAAATCCTCCCGCAAGAAAACTCTGGCGTTGAGTGAGCTAACCTCACTCAATGCCAATACAGTTATGGCATTGAGTGAGGTCCACTCCCTCAACGCCTTCAGCAAAAGAGGAAGTGGCGTTGCGGTAGCTAACCTCACTCAATTCCAAAACAGCTACGGCGTTGAGTGAGGTCTACTCACTCAATGCCTTAGCACTTTACCACAGGAAAACCCTAAACCAACACCAACAGGAGGAGGTTAGCGGGAATGCCGACTGATTCTCTCTGAATCGGTGGGAATGCAGACTGATTCTCGCCGAATCGGCGGGAATCCAGATTGATTCTCGCCGAATCGAGGGGAATCCAGATTGATTCTCGCCGAAAAGGCGGGAATCAAGATTGATTCTCGCCGAATCAACGGGAATCCAGATTAATTCGTGCCGAATCAGCAGGAATCACTGGC
Organism: Platanthera zijinensis; assembly: GCA_039513925.1. NCBI lineage: Eukaryota > Viridiplantae > Streptophyta > Magnoliopsida > Asparagales > Orchidaceae > Platanthera > Platanthera zijinensis. The sequence continues at coordinate 87,627,964 of CM077085.1, forward strand.
GATACTCGTCGAAATCGGCGAGAATCCCTTAGTGATTCCCATAGATTTTGACTTAGACGAATCTCTAACTCAATCGTCTCACTACTTAGCCGCAAAAGAATAGACCAAACTATGGCTTTTAGTGTGTGCACCACACTCAACGCCAAATCCCGGGCGGATTTTGGTTTTGAGTGTGTTCACCACACTCAACGCCAAATCCCGAGAGCCTACCAAGACTGGTTCTAACCAGAGCACTTCCACAGGAACCTCCCTCTCTCTCTCTCTTGGCTCCACCCGCAAATGCACAAAACACGAAATAAAAATCTGGAGTCTAAATGGTGTAAACAACCAGAGGGTTGAGCAAAATAACACAAGGAGGGGGCTCATAAAGGGAAACTAAAGCATGGAGTTTTAAGCAAACAAAAGGAGAAAAGCTTGGCTTCTATCCTAGGGCTAACCGGCTAGTTAAGAGGGGGAAGAATCAAAACAGCAAGTGCAAGGACCACTTGCCTCGATTTTCGACGAAGCTTGGTCGGCTTTCCCTTACCTTCACAAGGCACCAGCAGCAACAACACCCTAACAGCAAAAATCCCGAACTTTAATGGCGGAAAAGGGCCAAAACAAGAATTTCGGGCCTCCTAAAAACTCCACGAAAATCAAATCTCTTAACGTAGAAACGTAGGTCTAAGAGAGAGCAATCCAAATCCGCCTTCGAAATCCAATTCCGTCCACAAACACTCCTAAAATTGACATCTGAAGGGTAGCAGGTCGGCGGTTTCTCCGCTGCTTTTCCGTGCATAAGAGAGGCAAGTTCAGTCTCGGGAAGAAGAAGAAGATTGGGCCCGCCATCTACTGATTAAGGCTTTTAAAATAAAAAGACATGCCTATTCGGCCCTAACCGATGCCTAAACATCCGTTTTACTTAAGCTAAGAAATTTCTAATTTGCTTTTACTAATAGCACACGCAAAACGACTTGAAAACCGGACTACCTCGGAATTCGACGAAATTCTCATCGTAGCTAAATACCCATGCTATGAACGCAATGGCGAAGTCGAAATTTACTTTCGACAAACAAAACTCGAGTTATACCCACCAGAAGCAAAAACACAAGCATCCCCAAAGAGGCCACACCGGGTCACCCAAAACGACTCGGCTTGCTAGGGAGATCTTGCCAATAGGCTACAAAATAGGCCATTTAGTTCTAAGGAGTTAAGACCACACTCCACAGATATCACAAGCCAAGAAAACGCATCGACCTAATGCCAAACGAGAATTAAATAATCACAGAAAAAAATCGGGGGTGTTATAGGTGTAGCATCATCAAGTGTGGCATCAGATCTAGATCAAGTTGTGACAAATCCAGGGGGAGAAAGAAATGTTGCTTTGATCAAGTGATATCAGATTCAGGGGAGAAAGAAATGCTCCCATGTAGCATTTGAGTGGAGAAACAGGGAGAGCAGGCATAAAATGTAGTAACTTTCCTAGATCAGCTCTGTTATAATAATACATTTTATTGTTGTATATGTTGTGTGTGTCATTGACTAAGCAATGTGAATAATTTGAACAAGGGTTTTGATTCTTTCAAATAGGGGGAAATTGTTGGGTCCATTGAATCACATAGCCCAGATTGGTTAGAAGTCAAACATGTCAATGAGACACACAAAAGTTGTATTTGATTTGTTTTCGAGTGTATGCTTGCAGGTGAACACAAGGAAAGCTAATGGACAAGCAGGAATTTGCCGAAGTCCACAGGCATTGAGTGACGTAAGCTCACTCAATGCAAGGTGTAGGGTGAAACTTGAGCAAATGACTAAGGACAAATGTGTCGAGACAAAAGTGTCGAGACAGCTGTGTCGAGTCAAGTGTGTCAACAGTGTCGAGAAAAAAGTGTCGAGACAGTTGTGTCGACACAATTCTGTCAACAGTATCGAGACAATAGTGCGGAGATAGTTGTATCAAGGCAAGTCAGTTAGCAGTGTCGAGACAAGTCAGTTAACTTGACACTTTGATGATCAAGTCAGCTGGAAGATACTGGATAGGATGGATATTGCCTAAGTCCACAAGCATTGAGTAAAGTCTATCCACTCAATGTCAGGTAAGCAAAATCATTGAGTATAGTTAGGTTATAATAGGCCTAACAATTGGGAAGCTGAAATTATTGCTAAGGCCACAGGCGTTGAGTGAAATGTACTCACTCAACGCCATACAGCTAAAAGCTGTGAGATAGACAAAGACTAAGAATAAATAGCTGAAAATGTGGCTAAGTCCACATGCATTGAGTGAAGTGTACTCACTTAATGTTATACAGCTAAAAGCTATGAGAACGGGCAAAGCCTTAGAATAATCAGGCAGAAATTTGGCTAAGTCCACAGGCGTCGAGTGAAGTCCACTCACTCGACACCATAATATTAAATTCGTTGAGTATTGCTTAGTTAGGCAAAGGCACAGAAATTCTGTGTAGTTATTTTGACTAAGTCCACAGGCGTTGAGTGAAGCTTACTCACTCAACGCCATGTGATAAAAAACATTGATTGATTCTCATCCAGTGAGAGCCAGTATTTTCAGACAAAAAAATTTGGATAAGTCTATATGCATTGAGTGTTGCTTACTCACTCAACGCCAGATAACAGAAGATTATTTGTTAAGTAGTTTGTTGTTGAGTGAAGCTTACTCACTCAAAGCCAAGTGACAGAAAAATTGGCTAAGGCAAAAAGCGTTGAGTGATCATGACACACTCAACGCTCTCAACACCTAATGATTGGAATATTTTTCTATGTGTTTTGGCATTTAATGATGGTTGCTCACTCAATGCCTAGTAACAGAAATTCTATCTAAGTGTTCTGTCGCTAAGTGATTCTTACTCACTCAACGCCTATACTACTAATGTTTGATTTTGGCTAAGTCCACATAAGGCTGACGTCAGCATGAGTCAGCAAAAGTAAACAATGTAGAGGCATTTCAAATTCTTTGCGGGAAAGATGGAGTAAGCCATTGATGGCGTCGGCGACCAACTTTTTTTTCTTCTACAAATGGAAGGTGGTAAATTAGCAATTAAGGCAGGGCCTATAACACAATAGAGCCGTTGATTGACTAGCAATAAAAGGGAAAGATTTGCTGTGTCGACAGCTATCAATTAGGGTTTTCTTATTTCGCATTTGCAGCAAAACTTTGTCTTCTTCCTCGACATTAACATCGAGCCTGAAGCACAAGTTCTGATCAGAGAATCTGAATGCAAAAAAAGTGATAGCTGCTGCGATATTCATCTACGATAGCAAGGTCTAGTCTGACTCCTAAAAGAGAAGATGTAGAGACATTTGCTAGCTTTTGCCAGCATAAGCAGTAAATCAACTGAAGATCTTATCAACTTGCTGCAGTGAACAAGAAAGGGCTGAAATCTGCTCAGCCACGGAAGATACGCACATATATTTTTCTTTGGTGTCTAATTGTTTCAATTATAAATTATTTTTGTAGGATCGTATCTAATATCTGAGTGTAGGAATCTTGACTGAATCTGAGTGTAGGATTGTTTTATAATGGCTGAGGAAAGATCTATTATAGATCTGAGTGTAGGATTCTTGAGTGAATCTGAGTGTAGGCCTGTGATATAAAGGCTAAGGTTGGAACCACATGGGATCTTTTCGTTGTAGGGCATATTGCCTGAGTTGTAAGAATTGAAGAAGACTGAGTGGTCCTGCGGGATCATATTGTAAGCTCCTTAGAGCTGAGTTTTGGTGGAAGAGTCTGATCTAACATACTGTTAGAAAGGCGCATAGGGACAGTGGATATACCCAATATCAGGGAACCACTATAAATAGCTATATCATCTGTGATTTATCTTGAAAGCAAAAATAACCTAATCACTAAGTACAACTATCGGGTAAAAATCAAAAAGACTTGAAGTAAAATTAAAAACCTATTCACCCCCCCCCCCATCTGACCTTGAAAACAATACTTTCAAGGGATGCAACCATAAAAACATAAAATCAAACTATTTTTTCATTATAACAAACTTTAGATATTTCATGAAAAGTTTTAGGAGTAGGTTCTTGCCTGAGCGTCTGCAGTTGTACCCTACACAGCATTGCATCACAACATGTATTTTTTCTTACTCTGATACTTTAGTAAATGTTGAGAAAATGCGGGTTGTGATAAGTTCTCCTAAGGTACTTGTGTTATATGTTTATTTACCTGCTTTTGAGTTCACTTTTGCAGAGATTAGCAGGCGTTCATGAGTTCACCTCAGGCACTCATCTTATATGTTTATTTACCTGCATTTGACTTCTCTTTTTTAGAGATAACCAGGTGTTCACGAGTTCAAATCAGGTTTTCACGTTATATGTAAATTTATAAGCTTTTAACTTCTCTTTTGTAGAGATTAGCAGGTGTTCGTGAGTTCACCTCAGGAACTGGCGTTATATGTTTATATACTTATAATTTACTTCACTTTTGCAGAGATTAGCAGGTGTTCGCGAGTTCTCTTCAGGTACTCACGTTATATTTAAACTAATCTTCTTTTGAAATCTCTTTTGTAGAGATCAGCGGGAGTTCGCGAGTTCACTTCAGTTACTCATGTTATATGTTTATTTACCTACTTTTTTACTTCTCTTTTGTAGAGATTAGAAGGTATTCACGACCTCTCTTTATGTACACACATTAAATTTAAAATTTACCTCCTTTTTTTCTCTTTTATATAGATTAGTAGGTGTTCGCGGGTTCACCTCAGGTACTCACATTATATGTGTAATGCCCCAATGTTCTGGGAGTTACTGCTAGGCGGTAGTAATAATGGCAGCGGTATCCAGCTGATTTAAATCAACATTGGTTTTAGGAAGGTACCATAAAGCTGTAAAAATATAGCGCGCGATGATACCACTCAACAAATTGTTGAGAGACAACCGCATGGAGATATTTGGGTAACACGAGGCGATAGCTGAATTAAAATAACATTGATCTCAGGACATTACCTCCCGGTGGTAGTGGTAATGACGGTGGTAGCTTTCCACTTGTCAGATAAGGTTATGGTGGTCGTGAGTGATAGAGCAGCGCCGGCTGGCCAAGCAAGCATCGCCTACGACATAGCGCAGCGGTAACCAGATACCGTATTTTGGTAGCTCTCTGATAATGGCTAGTGAAAGTTTTTGTTTCAAGAGTAGTTATACACATATAGGGGGGAATAGGTTTATTAGTCTTATTGAATTTTTTTTGATTTAGGAGTGACGAGTGTTCAGTTATTAAGTGGTTGAATAACTGAGATCGCTACCCAACCCTTCCTGTAAACTTTTCCAAAAAATGAGACGTAAACATGGAATTTCAATGTGATACAATACTAATAGGTACTCCATGTAGTCTGATGACCTCGTCCAAATATAACACTATTATTTTCTTCATGGTGTAATCAATCTTGAATGACACATAGTGAGCAGACTTAGTCAATCTATTAACTATGACCCACATAGAATCATGTCCTCGGGGAGATCTTGGTAAACTAGTAATAAAATTCATAGATATACTATCCCACTTCATCTTAGAATCTCCAAAGGCGTCAGCTTTCAACCAGGCCTTCCATGATCTTCCTTAACACGCTTGCAAGTGAAGCACTCAGACACAAACTTGGCTATATCATTCTTCATTACATACCACCAAACGATTTGCTTCATCTCTATACATCTTAGGAGAACTAGGGTGGTAGCCCACACTAGAACCATGCGCCTTACTGTACACCTTAGCTCGAATATCCTTAACTGCGTGGATACAATATCTAATAGGGTACTTCAAAGTATCTTCATCATCAATTGAAAAGTCTAGTAATTCCCCTTTCTCGTTTCTACTATGAAGGTGCTGCAAATCAGAATCGTCCTTTTGATGTAGCCTTGTTAGTGTAATCCAAGATGGCTCTGCCACTTCCAATCTACATGCTGAGTCGCAATGCCCAAAAAAATGTTCATAAAAGAAAACTCTTCCACCAAGGATTCCATCGAAAGATTAAAGATCTGTGCGGTCTTTCTACTCAAGGCATCGACTACAACATTAGCATTGCTCGAATGATATTGGATCTCAACATCGTAATCCATGACATATTTTAACCATCATCGCTAGCGCAAATTCAATTCCTTTTGAGTGAAGACATACTTCGTACTCTTATGGTTCGTGTAAATCTAACAAAATGCGTCATACAACAAATGTCTCCACAACATCAAGGCATAAATCACTGCCTCAAACTCCAAATCATGTATAGGGTAGTTCCGTACATGTATCTTTAATTGCCTCGAACAATACACAATTACATTGCCTTCTTGCGTCAAGACACATCCAAGCTCGACGTGGGATGCATCCACATAAACATCATACTCAAATACCTCAGTAGGCAAAGTCAACATTGGAGCAGTGAACAATCTCTTTTTTAATACCTAAAAAGCTTCATCGTACTTATCGTTCCATACAAACACTGCGTTCTTCTGCATAAGCTTAGTCAGCGGCGCAAAAAACATAGAGAATCCTTCCACAAACCTTCTATAATAGCCTGCCAACCTTAGGAAGATTCTTATATATTTGGGTGTGGTAAGAATTTTCCAATCCATTACGCCAGTCATCTTTTCTGGTTCAAAAGGAATTCCATCCTTATTCACAACATGACCCAAAAAGGAAACCCGAGGTAGCGAAAACTCGCACTTACTAAACTTTGCATACAACTTATGCTCTTTTAAGGCATATAGAACTAACCGCAAGTGCTGGGCATGCTCCTCGGCTCACTGGATAAAAACCAGGACATCATCTTTAAAAACTCTGTTCATCATGTCCGTGAAGACAGAGGGTGCATTCGTCAAACCAAAGGACATTACCAAGAACTCAAAATGTCCATGCCGAGAATGGAAAGCAGTCGGCGGAACATCTGACACACGGATCCTCAACTTATGGTAGAATGAATAAAGGTCAATCTTAAAAAAAACTGTACTACCACGCAACTGATCAAACAAATCATTTATTCGTGGCAAGGGATACTTGTTCTTAATTGTTACCTTATTCAGTTCTCTATAACCGATGCACAATCTCATAGATCCATCCTTCATCTTTACAAACAACACGAGAACACCCCAAGGTGAATAACTTGGCCTAATGAATGCATAGTACAACAACTCATCCAGTTAGGTACACAACTCTTCCAGCTCACGCGGGGCCATACGGTACGGTGCCTTAGCAATAGAGTGAGTACCCAGCTCCAAATCAATAACAAACTCCATATCTCTCTCAGGTGGAGGACCAGGAAGACTATCTGGGAAGTCATCAGGAAACTCTCGCACTACAGGAACATCCTCGACACACGACAAACTACTAACAGTTTCCAAAATAGAAACCAAACAAGCAAAACAGCCGGAATCTTAAAGTTTTCGAGAACATACAACAGAAATGATCTAGGAATCCTGGCGTAGAAAACCATACACACTCCTGTGGTGACTGTTGTCCATATTGAAGTCCAAATGCTTAACCTTGCATTGGAAAACTGCATTATATCTGTACAACCGATCCATGCCCAATATCACATCAAAGTCCTCCAGGTCTAACACCTTCAAATCAGCAAAAGTTAAGAAATCACCTAAAAGAATAGGACAACTCTGGATACCCTAGTCTAACACCACTAAATCACTAGAAGGAAACTTTGCATGAAACAAATCGCCAACTAGTTTGAGGGTCAGACGTTAATGCTCTACGGATGTCCTAGGCACGAACATGTGGGTAGCACTAGAATCGAAAAGAACACGCTCCAACGATTCTTTACCTTAAACTTCCCTATAAAATCGCATACGTAAATAGACGAACAAACATCGAAACTAAAGCTAAAAGCTATGAACTAGATTATATTCTAACCTCAAATCACTTGGGCAGAAGTCTGTGATTCTTCCAAAGTCACCGCATTTAACTTGCACTCCCTTTATCCAAAAGTTGTTGCGGCAGTAATGCTTGAAGTGGAACTTGCTGCAGCAGGGGCTGAGACCGCGAGCAAGTTGACTTAAAATTCCCTTTCTGGATGCACTAGAAACAAACCTTATCCTTGCTCCAACAATTGGCAGCATCATGCCCCTTCTTCTTACATGAAGCACAAACCTAATAACCCTCGGGAGCGCTCTAAATTGCATGCACTTACTGCTACTTTTGAGCTCCCAACCTCTTGAAACACTGTTCAAATGGGTGGCCCGGCCGGCCACCAAAACTACATACCTCCTTACTCCCCTTCTTTGAAGCAGTGCCAAATTCCCGAGAGCTCTTACCATCATTATACTTGAAAGACACAATTTTTTTTCGCTTCGCCTCCGGGGTATTATGAACAGAATCGCTATTTTGTGATGACACCAACACCCGGGAAGGTCGTCGCTACATAACCTCGATTTTACTGCAGTAACGATCACCAAAGAAGTAGAAGTACATAGTTTAGAACAATGATGTCTAAGTCCACAATCACATGTTGTATAAAGAAAGCTGAATCACAACACAATCCACATTGAAATGAAATAGAAATGGAAGCAGTAAAATGACAAAGATAAAACGGGCTCATGCCCGGTACATCATTTCCTCACTACAACACTCTCATGGAAGCAAATTATAATATCACTTACCGATCTATAGGCTGGTGCTCCTATATTAGACTGGCCCACTTCCATGTACACCGTACTATGCTGGTGCTGCATCTCCTACTGCTGCTCCCTATCTCCCATCCGGAGACCCTGAAATATTTGATCCACCGACTGTTAGTCAAAAAGACTATGCCTAGTTTTCCCCCACCCCTCCCCCAGTGACTCCTAGGCACCATGCAAGAGGAATGATATGAAAGCAATGATGGTGGTGAGTGGACAAGAGCAGGTGAAAGTAGACCTAATCTAGCAGATATATTGTAATATTCACAGTACTATAAAAAGAAATGCAAGCTAATAATGCTAAAGTAATAGAGCAGTAAAGAGTAGAAGTAAAGTGCACCATAAAAGAAATATAATAATTAACCACAGAGAAAATAACCATAGCTTATAAGCAAGCCCACACAAGCTTATAAACTATGGGGTCATTTTGCAAAGCTTAACGTATAAAAAGTCCCATACCAATTTATACGTTAGGGGTAAAGGTAAGAATATGATGATGACAAGATATGATTTGTTATGTGGGTTCAATGATATGTTCACACAAGTCCAATACACACACATTACTCTATGAGCACAAACCTTTAGTTCCCCCATTTGGAGTTAGATAAACTCTTAGGTATCTGCCATCATAGCAAACAAAGGTAGTGGGTTGGGCCACCCCACCTCTAGGCCGGAATTCACTCCTCCTAACCTAGACCTTCGTACGCCTCAATACGAAGAACACATCGTGTAGCCTCTGCGTACTCTGCTAGCAAATCCACCAATCTTTTCCTTGGCTAAGTGTAAACCACACCCTCAGAGTCATCGAATCGACGTTAGTGTGAATGACCATCAAATTATGAAGTCCCACAACCTTATTCACATGCAACCATGAATTCCCAAGCCATTGCCTCCCCAAACTAACCTGTATGTTACAACTACCTTCTGAGCCATCGGCTCGCCGGGCTAACTTGCCCCTTCCCACAACCACCGAGCCTACCGCTCGAGTGACCAAACAAAGCTAACCTCCCGAGTCATCTGGGTGAGTGAAAGTGAAGCCCAAGTATTTATTAGTTGCTCTTTAATCATTTTAGTCTTATGATTTAAGGTTAACCATGGACTTCCCAAGGCATTCCCAGTGAAGGTCTCTCGGGGGCTCTAGAAACTACGATAGGCTGAAGCCCAAAGCTCCCTTTTGCTAGGTACTTATTATTGTTGGTATGTAATATCCCTCAGACTTATAGACCCCTAGGATGGTTTTGTCATGACTGGGTCATGACAAAACCCTGGGCAGTACCAAAAGGTTGGGGTGAACTTGGGAATTAGAGTTTGAACCACCTTGTTCTACAAATAGTAGAATTCAATTACAAGCATAGGGATGATCATAGGTATTCACCTTGAATCCATGACCCCAATACAACATCATTAACATATTAGAGGGTCCATTAGAACAATAGGGACCCACTAGGGCCATTTAAAAGGTCAAGTTGACCAAAGTCAACCCAAACCCTATTTAGGTCAAACTAAGCCCATATATGGCAAACTAACAACACCATAGCCAAAGGGACCCACCTAGACCTTCCCAAGCCCTAAGGGATGCCAATGGGTAGCTAAGGACCCATTAAGGTCAACTAAAGAAGCTAAGTTGACCCATGTCAACCCTAACCCTAAATAGGTCAAAGTGCCCTAACTAAGGGTCAAGTGACCTTCAAGGTGCCCAACCAACCCTACTCAACCCTTCCTAGACCTTAGGGGAGGCCAATGGGTAACAGAGGACCCATTGGGGTCAACCTAAATGGTCAATTTGACCAAGGTCAACTCTACCCTAGAATTAGGTCAAACTAGCCAAAATGGCTAGGTCAAGCCTAATCCACTTGGGCTAAGCCAAACTTGAGTGGCCCACTAGCTTAGGAGGCTAATTATGGCATAATATGCCATTAATTTTCTTGAAATGGTGACTAGGAGAGAGAAGCTCATTTTTCCTTTAATGGAGGAGAGAGAAAGAGAGAAAGAGTGTCATTCATGGCAAGGAAGTCCAAGGGGCCTCCTCTCTTCATCTCTAATGCTAGATTCATCTTTCTTGATGAATTAGGTGAAGATCAAGGGGTTTTCCAGGCTGTATAGAGGATGGATTAAGAGAATCTACCTTGGCCGAATTTTCTCCATTAATGGCTATTAATGGCTTTGAAGCAATGACCCTTCCCCTCCACCAATTGCCATTTTTAAAAGCAACCCTAGACCACCAGCAGTTGTTTCCACCCTTAACATAAAGAAACAGGGCAGTTTGGTAGTGTTATTGAAGAGCACCGAAAGCTCCATCGCCAGAAATGGTGGCACGACGATAGGCCCGACTCCAACCCTCCGCTAAGGTCCTCCTCTACTCCTCTTTTCGTGGGTTAGAATCTTAGATCATTAAGGAGATAAATAGGGCCCAAATTAGCCCGATGGGGAGAGAAAATTTTTAGATTTTCCATTGTTTTTTTCTACTTCGGTTTCGCCGGAAACCACCCCTCCGGCGGCCGTGCTGCCCTCCGACGATAGCCACCACCTCAAAAGAGGTGGTAGTGGTGGTGGCCGGCCGACAAAAAAGCTTTGGAAGTGCTCTAGGTCGCGCAAATCTCGACGGTCGGCTGGAGGAAGAAGTCGTAATCCAGGTCGTCTGTTGGATCTGTACAGCATGTTATAAATATTAATTAAGGTTTTACATTTTTTACCCTTTACTGTGCCCCCTTTAAATTAAATAAATGAGGCCCTTCAGGGCTATACATTAAAAAGTGGCCAACATGAAAACTATAGCCCTTGAAGTATCCTTTAATTTAAAATTAATTTCAACCCATTTTGGTATGTGGTTTGACCACAGCACTAAAAATGGTGAAGATTATACATAGGCTTGACTAGAGACAGAATTGAGTGGCCCCATTAATCTAGCAATCCAAATGACTTTAAATTTTTGCAGGGGGTCACTCATACCAATACCTATAACATACCCAAAAATGGGATTTTTTTGAAAAACTTTTCTGAATGATTTTGTGGAAATTTAATAAACCATGTAATAATTATTTAAGGGGTTTAATGACCTCCAAACCAACCAAAAGTTTGGTGACTGTCTTTTAGGGTCATAATATGACTTGGATTAAAATTTCAGCCCAATTAGGGTTGATTTGAATAGGTATTGGTGTGACCAATGTTTGGTCCCTTAAAGGTAATTTAGGGCAAAGAGTGGTTGTGGCATAGAGGGGCCAATTCTCACCCAAAGGAGTTGGAACTTGGGTCAGAGTTCCATGGTCTGTTAAAACACCCTCTCATGGAGTTGGATATTGTTTGTGGTGGATTTACCCTATGACCCTAGTTCAAACCCTAAGGTTGAACTTTGAGGGTTTGTGAAGGACATAGAGTGATATGTCCTTGTATGGACTTTGGGCTTAGTACATGTAATCCTAGGATGATAAATAGCAATAGGAATGAATTTTATGACATTTAGACTTAGGCACACAACATGAACCAATTATGGATAGTTTAGGTTTATACATTTTATTAAAATATTGAATGGTCATATGACCTTGGATCCTTATGAAATTTTGGTAGAAAAGTTTATATAACTATAAGACTCTTTGTAAATTATTGTAGGATATTTGGAAGACATTAGCTTATACTTGTAGTTATAACTTTTATGTTGACCCTAAGGATGATTTTGATAATACCATGGCTAAATAAACATAGAATGTTATGAAACTTAGTCAGTGATGATTTATGATCATATTAAATCCATGGTAAGTTCTTTGTAATTTTTGGATAATATTTTGAGGTACTTCTCTCTTTAATTCTATTTATTGTCTTTATTTTGAATTAATTATTTAGAGGTTATTACATTTATGAAAATCTGTGAAATTTCATATTCACTGATATTTTGCTATCATATAGTGTTCATAATTTTTGGGTGGCCATAATTAAGGAAATCTAGTACTTCAGGTTCAAAAATACCCATGGACTAACTTTTTGGAAAATTTAATAAATGCCAATTTATCTAGGGAAATTATAATTCTCTAGATTTAGGCTAAATATGTTATGATAGACCCACAATAATTATCTCAAGGCTTTTGGATGAAAATTTGTAGTTCCACCTGTCATGTACATCATATAGCTTAAGTTGGTCTGCATTTAGTAAAACTGCGGAAATTTTCATAACATGTGGAATGGACATAGGGAGATGGGGTTCATAGTTTACTGATTTGTTAAGGTGAAAAAGAGAGCTTCATTTGGAGTGATAAAGAGGAGAGTACTAGGTTGACTAGTGTTAAGAGGTGCTCGGGATTGACGAAAGATCGTCTTTCCTGTGGAGAGAGAGTGAGAGAGTCAAAATACACTAGGGTTTGATCAAGTATAATATTAAAAGGGACCAGGAATAGGGTAATAACAAATAATAGTAAGTGTCTTGCGAAAGGGAACAATGGGCTTCAGCTACCATCATAGTTCCTAGTGCCCTATGAGAGCCCTTCATCGAGAATACCTTGTGCAGTCCTAGGATAACCTAAACCGTAAGAATAATCAATGTTTAAGAGTAACTAATATAAATAGGATTACACTTACACTCACACTCCCCGGTGTTATGGGAGTTAGGTTGGGTCTCACGTGTGGTAGGCTTGGTGGTTTTGGTGATGGGAAGGTTAACCCGTCAAGCCGATGGCTCGGTAAATAATTATGATGGATGGGATAGTTCGGGGAGCTTTGGCTTAGTGGGAGAATATATTAATGTTTCATGTACATAAAATAAAAAGGTGGTGGGTCTCCGGTATTGGAGAGTCAACGCACCGGGACCAGTACGTTGACTCGGCAAGTGTAGTTTAGCACTTGGCCAAATAAATTCCGGTGCGCAGCTGGCAAGAGTACGCAGGAGCTTCGCTTAGTGCACCATCATTGAGGCGTATGATACGTCTAACTTGTATTGATGATACTGGTTTAGAGGTGGGCGAGGCCAAACCCACCGCTTCCGTCTGCCACTACGGAGGTATCCTAGGAGGTTAGGCTCCGGAAAGGGGGAACAAAAGGTCTGTGTGCACAGAGTCTGGTGTGTGTGTTGAACTTGCATGTCCATATCATGACATACTTGCACAACATAGCATAATCATTGCATATAACCCTTGACACTTATTGTATAAATTTGTATGGGACACTTTTTATAATTGGTCTTGCAAAATGACCCCTTGGTCTATAGGTTTGTATGGGCATTCCTATAGGTCATGGTTACTTAGTTTACCTTCCCTTACTTTACTTGCTCACTTGTTATAGTTTATACTAATATTGTTTACCTACTACTACTTACTTATACTTGTTGTGATTATATATTCATGATAGACTAATTCTGCCGCCACCTTCTTACTTTGTTACTCTCCACCTTAAATACCTTCCCTTTCCTTCTCCCCGCTCAGTTTCTAGGAGCCATGGGAGAGGGGTTGGGTATGATAGGACTTAGTATTTTAGACTAACGGTCGTTGACCAAATCCTTTTAGGGGATCGTGGAGCCGAACTAGCAGATGCAGCCCCAGAGGTCGGCGCGCTTGGAGACGGGACAGTCTAGCACAAGAGTTCAGGCAGCATGGACAGTGAGTACTGATCATTTGTAGTTATTATAAATTTGCTTCCGCATTGAGTGACTTGTAGTGAGGATCATTGTAACGTTCTGATTCGCGCTAGGCCCCTTTGCGTGTTTTTGGTGTCAGGAGAGCTGGTGTAGGCCCAAGGGGGTGCGGGCGATCAGGTGCACACTCGCGGGGAACAAGGAAATAGGCTAAAAACTTGTGTTGAGCTTGACATGGGTAGGGACACGGGCGTTTCCCTACCCGTGTTCAATGGCATTGAGTGACTATGGTGCTGAGTGATTCTAAAATGGCGTTGAGTGGTATGTCCCGAGAAGGACACGGGTAGGGACACGGGCGTGTCCCTACGCGTGTTTATTGGAGTTGAGTGGTGTGTCCTGATAAATACATGGTTAGGGACATGGGTATGTCCCTACCCATGTTTACTGGCTTTGAGACTGTCCAGAGAAGGACACTGGTAGAGAAACAGGCGTGTCCCTACCCGTGTGCTCCAAGGCAAGCAAGAAGAGAAGTGTCCCGACCAGTAAATGGGTATTGACACGGCCATAACCATGGCCGTGTCACCTAGACACGGGTTCCAACACATGCGTGTCAGTACCCGTGTAGGAGTACGAAATGATGGCCGAACCGCTTCGCCAGATCAGGACACGGGTAAGGACACGGCTGTGTCCCTACCCGTGTCACTTCTGTATAAAAAGGAAAAGTGAAACCCTAGCAATCTCATTCTCTTCCCAAACCCTATTTTTCTGGTGGGAGATTTTTTGAGGAGGAGATCTTGTTTGAGCAAACCTTGGAGGAGGAGAAACGCCATCGTCGTCAAGGAAAAAGAGATGTCGCCGAGGAGGATTACAAGATCCATGGCCGGAAATGGTGGTACCGGTAGAAATGTGGTGAGCTTCCGCCCCTCTCCCTTGGTGCTAGATCCTTAGATATTCTTAGGCAAGACATCGACTCAAATGAGTCTTGATGTGTGGGGAGAAGGTTTCTTATGAAGGCCTATCTAGAACTTTTGTTCTAATGACTAGTCATCTTCAACCTCCCCTTCTTCAAGTGATGATGGGGGTGGTTTCTTGAAGAGGAATGGCCTTGAGAGGGAGAATAAGGGTGGAGGAACTTCTGGTTGCGATTTTGGCTGATCGGCATGAGGAGGAAGATGAACCGATGCCGTTAATTCCGCTTCAAGATGCGTGCAGAATCTGTGTTCTACACGCAGCGACCTTCATTGCTGTTTTCAGGCAATCAAATATCTGATATGGGATTTTTACTAAACACCAAAGTTGTAGCCCTTGAAATTACCTTTCCAACGAGTTGTTACATGCCTTCGGGTGAAGCCTATAGCCACGGGAATGTCTGATCGAAGTAAGAGATGTAGAATAAGCGCACAGAAATTGTATTCTGTACGCTGTAGGCTTTGGAGCAAATTTCATGAGGATTATTGTCTGATCTGGGTTGCAGGCTGAACATGAAAGTTGTATGCAATGGAAAGACCTTTCTATCGAGTGGTTACACACACTCACCGGATTCCTGTAGCCTCGAGAATCTTTGGTTGAAGTTGTTTTCCATATTTATTCTGCACCTAAATTTCTGGGTTGTGTATAACATGGATTTAGATTCGGTGGAATAAATGTTGCAATCTAACTCGGGGTTCGGTTGAAATCTTCTGTGGTAATCATCATAGTGATATAAAGGTTGAAGTTTATTAATTTGAATTCATATAACGAGTTTGAAGCAAGCCTAATTGAACGAAAGGGCTTGATATAAATTGGTAGACTATCATTTATGCGCATTGTTTTATATCATGTTGAAACCATTCAGAAGGACATATAGATGAATAAACTATGGCCATGATGTATGTTGAATTGATATAATGAAATTTAGTGGTCCAATGTTTAGAGTGTCGTCTCCCTACGGGTAGTATTGTGGAAGTTAGTAAGTGCGGCGTTGGCCGTCTTAAGTGGGGATGGTGTTGAGATGTGTAAAGTTGGATGGTTGGGCTTGTCTCTCGGTGTTCATGTCCCGGGGCTCCTTCTATGCCAAGTGGATGGTTAGGCTTGGTCCTCGTGCTTTCTCCGAGGCTCCTTCCATGCCACGGTGTTGTGGAATTTCATGCGGTGTGAGTCGACACGCGGTGTCATAATCCTGGGTTAAGGATAGTGTTGCAGGTCTGCGGGCTCGCCAATCATCACACCGATGGGAGTTGACAGATTGACTTTTGGCGGTTGGACTTGTCCCTCGGTGTTCATGTCTTGGGGCACCATCCGTGCCAAGTGAACGGTTGGGCTTGACCCACGTGCTTATTTACAAGGCTCTTTTCGGGTCATACCATAGGCCAGTTCCGGGCTAGGATCTTGGTGCACATCTACCCGAGAAACCGCTAGGTCGTAGTATGCAGGTGAGCTCCGTTGTTGTGTTCTTAGCGTTTAGGTGTACGGAGGCCTAAGTGAAGTAGTGTGGATACCCACATAGTAGTAGAAGTGCCCGTTCTACTTTCACCGTCTGGCCACGACGGATGATGTTTGAGTGGTTAGCTACCTGCTCGAAAAGTGGGAACTACAAGTCTGTGTCGACATAACAACTGTATGTGGGTGATCATGGGTATATCATTATATCACATACATAACATTGCACCTCATTACATACACAAGACCCTCATCATATAAGTTTGTATGGGCACTCCTATATAATTAGTTACTTACTGCTAAACGTACCTCAACCTATATGTCTGTATGGGCATTCATATAAGTTGAGTTACCTTTGTTATATATTTACTCATGTGCTGTGATAGATGGTAGAAATGCTAAAATAACTTATTACTTGATTATACAATGCTTCATATAAGTAGTGATACCGTACCTATACCACTTGCTTGTTTATACTCCTGCTTCATATTGATATATTGTACCATGTCCCTTTCTCCGCCCGATGCCGAGGAGTCACCGGGTGAGCGGATGTGAAGCCACTTAGTCTTTACGAATAATGGTTGTTACGTCTTCCTTTTTAGGAGGAAATCCCGCAGATGTAATAGAAGGTCATGGAACCGGTCATCTAGGCCAGGATTACAGGGCCTGAAGGGACGGTGTCGTCGCTACCGTCTGCTATATATGTGAGTATATGAGAGTTTTGTTGTAGCCCTTTGGGGCAACTTTATAGTTGTACTCTGTTTGTAGATGCATGTTTAGGTTCACTATTATTGTACTTTTGGACTTATAGCTTGTGTGGATTTGATTTATTTATATTATTTTAGTTAGGTTGGCATATATATATTGATATTGGTTGTAGCCGGTAGAATAAGCGTCTTGTGGTACAGGCTAGCCCGAGTGTTAGTACTACCCCAAGGCGGATGTTCTGGGCATAAGACCCCTCTCGTGCCGTATTTTGTATTCCGGGAGGGGGGTCTTACAAATGGTATCAGTTTTTCATGATCCTCAACTAAAGAAGTCATTAAATAATGGGCCACGCCCGTTCGACTAGTCAGTTTGGGGACAAACTGACTTAGCGGAAGAAGTGTTGTTCCCATATGTAATTCACACTAAGTTTGTCCAACTCTTACCTTAAGATTAGCCAACCTGACTGTAAGTTTGCATTCTACGTATATACTCCAGTGCGTGTTGAGCCGTTGGGGGAGCACTCCTGCCCCTTCCATACCCACTCAATTCAAACTGTTCAAGTTGGGGCAGACGCTCACCGCCATCTAGGATGTTTTTAGGGCACAGCAGCCTCCGGTGCTACAATAAGCCCCGGGATCTAATTGGCTGAGCACCTATCGGGCTCTCTCCCCTCCCACTTACCTTGGGACAGAGTTAGCCGTGTGCACGGAGGAATGGCTTGACACAGTACAGGAGTTATTGGCTGGTATCCGTTGTCCAGCCAACATGGTTGTGTCACTGGCGGTGTCCACCTTGGAGCTCTATGCTAAGAGGTGGTGGAAGTCACGCATGGTATCCACCTTCCAAGGCCTAGTCTATATAGAGATAAGTTGGTGTGAATTCTCGGATGTTTTCTTGGAACACTTCATTCCTTCATCCGCTCGAGATGAACTTGAGGAGAGGTTCCTTCTACTGAAATAAGGATCGAAGACCGTTACGGAATACCAGCCAGAGTTCCAACATCTCGTAAGGTTCGCGGACTCATATGAGTTAGATGATAGAGGTTACGCGAAGCGTTTCTACAAAGGGCTGCGATATCCACTAAGGAAGGCCGTTTTGTTTATAGTGGATGCTAGCTTGGCGGAGATCATCGATATGGCAAAAAGATTGGAGGTGGACCACTTGGGTAGTGGTTAGGGACCTGCATAGGGCGTTATTGAAGCTGGCCAGAGAAATTGAAAGAGACGGGACTTTAGAGGAGGAAGAGGATATCAAAGAGGTGGAGGGCGTGTCCAACTAAACTATAGGGTGGAGCATCCGGTTCCGCAACTACCCGCATTGCCTCCACCGCCACAGCCTCAGCAATTTCAGCAACTCGAGAGGCATCGTGGGCTGGTGTGTTTTGAATGCAACCAATCAGGTCACATTCGATGCTTTTGCCCGTAATTGTTTGTGATCGCCCCTCCCGCTCTCCCTCTGGATGCCCCTCGAGGACGGGGTTACATGCGTGGTCCAGGACGAGGACCGCGAGGAGGTAACCCCGGACCAGCCCGGGATCAAGTGTATGCGCTAGACATGGCGCAAGAACGGAATCCCCAGAATGTTATTGCAGGTACGTGCAGTAATCTTTCATGTTCTCTGTGTTAAACTTAAGTTGCTTTTGACATACTAGCTATATAGCAATAAGTTTTGATTATTGGTACTTGGGCACCATGATAATTGGCGGAAAGACGGCCTATGCGCTGTTCGATACCGGTGTCTCACACTCCTTTTTGTCCGAGGATTTTATTAAGGACATGGGGGTGTGCAATATTTTACTGGAATAGCCCGACTAGTGCGCCTTCCAGACGGCTCGGATATGGTTGTATCCGCTAAGTGCGAGCTTGAGGTACTTATTAAGGTAAGGAATTTCGTTACGCCTGCCACTGTCTTGAAAATGTCGGAGTTTGACATCATTCTGGGCATGATGTGGTTGGACTAGCACTTTGTAAGGATCGACTGCGCGGAGAAGCGGATCTATTTGATATATGGAGACTCTGACGTCATCTTCCAAGGTATTATCTTCGCACCTCGCCTGACGTTATCATCCGTTCAGGTTATAAAAGCCCACATGAAGGGGGATGAAGTTTTTATGATCTGATTCGAGTTGAAGGAAGTAGCATTGGACGTAAAAGACATACGGGTGGTGCGGGACTTCCCCGAGGTATTTCCTGAGAAACTGCCAGGATTACCCCCGTATAGAGAGGTTGAGTTCAAAATTAATCTCGTTCCGGGTGCACAGCATGTATCCAAGGCTCCTTACCAAATGGCCCTGAAAGAACTCGTGGAGTTTAGAGTTCAATTACAAGAACTGGTGGAGTTAGGGTTTGTTCGCCCCAGTTCGTCACCCTGGGGAGCCCCAGTATTGTTCGTGAAGAATAAGGATGGAACCCAGCATCTGTGCATAGATTATCGGGAACTCAATCGGTTGACGGTGCGGAACACTTACCCGCTACCTCAGATCGACGAGTTGTTCGATCAACTAGTTGGAGAGCATTGGTTTTATAAGCTAGACTTGCGCTCAGGGTATTACCAGTTGAGAATACAAGAAGGGGACATCAAGAAAAAAGCCTTTAGTTCAAGATATGGGTTGTACGAGTTCACCGTAATGCCGTTTGGGCTCACAAATTCCCCTTCGGCTTTCATGAGCCTGATGAAGAAGGTATTTGAGCCCTATTTGGAAATCTTCGTCATTGTTTTCATCGACGATATCCTAGTCTACTCAAGGATGGAGGAGGAGCATGGCGAGCACCAGACCTTGGTGTTAAGGAAATTGAAAGAGCACGCCTTGTACGCCAAATTTAGCAAATACAAATTCTGGCTTAAGGAGGTTGCCTTCTTGGGTCATGTGATCAGTGGGGTTTGGCTAGCTGTGGATCCGGCCAAAGTGCGTGCCGTAAAGGATTGGTCACCCTTGAAGTCGGCAGCCGATGTGCGGTGTACAACCCCATATTCGCTGGGTGGGACCCGGAGACACCACTGAGGGATTGGGCTAGGCTTAGGTTAGCCCTGGGTCAGCCCTAAGACATACTTATAGAGTTCTCGCCCTGAAGGGGCTCTCGCCCAAGGCAGATAGTCGAGCTCTCGGCAGGAGAGATCGTCGACCGACCAAGGCCGATAGTCGAGCTCTCGGTGGGAGAGATCGTCGACCACGGAAGCTTCCGCCTTAGGGCAAGCTCCCGCCCAGGGGAGGCGAGAAGGCCCCAAGTAGGCCTTCCGCCCGCGGTAGTTTCAAGACCGTGGAGGGCGCGAACCTCCCTGGCAAGGGGGTCTCGCCAAGGTTGGCCCGGGTGGGGGTCCAGCGGGAGCCTCCTCAACCAGGGTTCTCGCCAAGTGGGCCCACGTGGTGGGGGCCCGGCGCTCATACAGAGGATTATTTTATAATATATTATCCCGAGGTGAAATTACCCAAATGCCCCTTTAAGTGACAGCGGGATTTGGCTATTGGCAGACCCCTCAGGGGTATTTCAGTATTTTCAGGCCAAAGGAAGGCTATAAAAAGACCCATAAGGGCTCTTTAGAAGGCAAGCTGATCATTTTTCTTCTAGCCCTAGTGCCTTCTGAAGAGCTCCCAGCCCAGCATTTGGCTTTGGAGGGGAAGCTCTCAGAGATCTTCCGGGTGTGTGGTGGGACCTCCCAGCTGAGGCTTTGGGTCTGTGTTAGGGCCTTAGCAACCTGTCAGGGGTCGAGGTTCGAGAGAAGTAGGCATTGGCTGCACTTTGGTTCGTGAACATTTGTTGAGGTCAATTTTGGCTTCAACAGTTCTGGTGCGGTGAGCGTGGAAGCAGTCGGTGCAAGAAAATCTTGAGTTAAGTCCCATGGCAGGAGGCGAGGGTGAAGGATCAGGCGCGGGAGGATCCCCCACCCGGGTGGACGAGGCGATGAGAAAAATGTTTGAGGACTTCAGGCGAGAAGTCATGCAAACGATCAACTTGGCCTTCTCGGCAAGGAACGAGTGGGAGACGCCGCAGGTTCCGGTGGAGGTGGTTCCGCTGCTAGGCGAGAACGCTCCAGGGCAGCGCCCCGGGAAGGAGGTCCCGGTGGAGGCAGGCGAGAGGGACGTGGCCGCGCGGGAGCTTTTCCCAGGCCAGCGTCTCGAGAAGGGGCTTCCGGCGGATCTGGGCGAGAAGGAGGCGACGGTGCGGGAGCTCTTCCCTGGGCAGGGTCTCGCGGATCGGTCCAGCCAACCGAGGTCGCGAGACGTGCCTTCTCGCCAGGCAGGGGGCGAGACCCCCTTTAGTGAGCTCATTGTCTCGGCTCCAGTGCCGGAGGGGTTCCGGGAGCCAGACATGACCTACTACACCGGGAAGGATGACCCGGTCCAGCACGTGCAATGGTTCGAGGACGTGGTGTCCATCAGGCAAATGTCGGATGCCTTCAAGTGTAGGCTCTTTGCCATCACTCTAAAAGAAAAGGCCAGGGATTGGTTCCACCAGTTGCCGGCGAGTTCCATCTACAGCTTTGAGGATCTGCGGAGGGGTTTTCTGTTGAGATTCTCAACTTCGAAGAAAAGGAAGAAGGAGGCTGAGTGCCTGTTTGCAGTAAGGCAGGGGCCGGAGGAGACATTGGGTCGCTATGTCGACCGGTTCCAAGAGGAGGTTCTCCTGGTCCAGGAGGTCCCGGGGTATGCGCTGATGCTAGCCTTCACCCTGGGGCTGAGGCCAGGGTTCTTTAGCATGGAGTTGAAGAGAGTGCCCCCTCTCTCTTTTGAGGAGCTCATGGAGAGGGCGGCGAAGGAGATAGACTTTGAGAGGGCAAACCCTGCGTTTGCAAGAAAGCTGGCCAGGTTGGCCGAGGATGACGTGAAGGAGCCGGTGGCGGGAAGGCAGAGAGAGCAGAGAGAGCAGAGGGAGCAGAGGGAGCCGAGGGAAGATCGGAGAAGAGAAGAGCCCCGAGGGCAGGGGCAACAGCATGGGGGGGCCAGGGAGCCAAACAACCGACTGGGTTGGAGGCCTCAGGAGGGTCGCCCCCAGGGCCAGGGAGGACTTCAGGGAAGAGATAACTTCCGGGAGCCCAGAAGGCTGGAGCAGGGAGGATGGCGACAAGGACCAAGGGGTCATTTCCCACCGCCGCAGGAGGCTATGGAGGTGGGAAGGGGAAGAGGAAGAAGATTTCGGGGAGCCGGAAGAAGGGGAGGAGGAGAAGGAAGAGGGGGCAGGGTGGCGTTGCCTTATTGTGACTTCCATCAGGAGGAAGGTCACGCAACGGCCACCTGCCCAGAGTTTCTGGAGATTAGAGGGGCCAGAGTGGCCGGAAGGCAAGATCCGCCTGCAAGGATCGTCGAAGTACAGCGGGAAGAGGTGGAGGACAGATGTGAAGACAGGATTGACGTGGGGACCCGAGGAGGGATTGGAGTGATCCACGGGGGAGTGGGGATCGAGGCAACCCGCAAGGGGAGCCTTCAAACCATGTTCCGCCGAGGGGTCGCCTCGACCTCCCAGGCTCCACCCCCAGAGGAGAAGATCACTTTCTCATCCGCGGATATGCCAGACTACGAGGACCCGTTCTGCGACGCGCTTGTGATCCAGACAGCGGTAGAAAACTACACCGTCTCCCGGATACTGGTGGATAATGGGAGCTCGGTGAATGTGATCTTCAAGAAGGCCTTCGATGAGATGAGAGTGGAAGGAAAAAGGGTCCTGGCTTCTGATGGACCGCTTTTTGGCTTCTCCGGAGAAAGGAAAGAAGTGGAAGGGGGAGTGGGCCTGCATGTGAGGCTTGGGGGCGTCTCACGGAACTGTCGGTTCGTGATCGTGGACGCCCCGAGTAGTTACAATGCCATCTTCGGACGTCCCCTCATCAGCGCCTTTCGCTGTGTACCCTCCTCGTACCACCAATGCCTCAAGTTCAACAATGGAGGGGTACAGGTTAGGATCAGGGGGGATCCGAAGATGGCAAGGCAGTGCTATGTGACGGCGGTTAACACCGTGTCATGGATGGAGGAGGCAGAGGAGTTGGAAAGGGAGATGGCCGAGCAGGAAGGAGTTGGGGAAGGGGGGATGAGCCTGGGAGAGGCGATGGAGGTTGCTGAGGAGATAGCGGAGGCGGAGGAGTCGGGGAAGATCAGCCCAGAAGAGGCGAGAGGAGTGGTGGATGAAGAAGAGCAGAGGCAGGAGGAGAGCCTGGAGGAGGCGATGGAAGTTGATGAGGTTGGGGGAGAAGAGCTCGAGTTTGAGCGGGAAGAGGCAAGGGTAAGTTGGGAGCGGTCGGGGCTGGAGCCGGCCGAAGAGGTGGTGGAGATGGAGGTGCTTACAAGAGCGGGGGAGGTGCAAAGGATTCGGATCAACGGAGGCTTGAGCCTTGAGGATCAGGAGCGGATGCGAGCCTGCATCCAGGGCAACGTTGACATCTTCGCTTGGAGCGCGGCAGACATGCCGGGCATCGACGCGGACGTGGCCTGTCACCGCTTGAACCTGGATTCCAGAGCCCGCCCCATACGCCAAAAGATGAGGGCCATCGCCACCAAGCTAGAAGCCCCCATCCGAGAGGAGGTCCAAAAGCTCCTGGACGCAGGCTTCATCTCAGAGATCCAGTATCCAGGCTGGATCTCCAACGTGGTAATGGTAAAGAAGGGAGGAGGAAAATGGCGCATGTGTATCGATTTTTCCTTATTAAATAAATCATGCCCAAGGATTGTTACCCCCTGCCTCGAATCGACGCGCTGGTTGACTCAGCCGTCGGTTTTTCTCTTATGAGTTTTTTAGATGCATTTTCAGGTTACCACCAGATCCGGATGCACCCTCCTGATGTCAAGGATGTTTCCTTCATCACAAGAGAGGGATGCTTCAGCTATAAGATGATGCCCTTCGGATTAAAGAATGCAGGGGCAACATACCAACGCATGATGGATCGAGTCTTTCGAGATCAAAGGGGAAGGAACCTGGAGGTCTATGTGGATGACCTCATGGTCAAGAGCAAGTGTGTTGATTCCCACTTGCGAGACTTGGAGGAGACGTTCGCCACCCTGCGGAAGTTCAAGATGAGGTTGAACCCCTTGAAGTGCGTCTTCGGGGCTAGTCGCGGCAAATTCCTCGGGCACCTCTTGACTCCCGCGGGGGTAGAACCCAACCCTGATAAGGTTAAGGCTATTCTAGACCTAGAATCGCCTCGCAACGCCAAGGAGATCCAGCGCTTGACTGGGAAGTTGGCTGGGTTAAGCAGGTTCCTCTCGCGGTCAGGGGATAGATGTTCCTCCTTCTTCAAAGTACTTCGTGGCAACCAAGCATTCGAATGGACGGCCGAGTGCGAAGAGGCTTTTCAGGGGCTGAAGAGGCAACTCTCCCAAGCTCCGTTACTTCAAAGCCCAAAGGAGGGGGAGGACCTAGCCTTGTATTTAGGAGTGGGAGGAGAGGCGGTGAGCTCCGTCTTGGTTAGGGAAGAGGGGAAGAAGCAATTACCCGTCTATTATGTCAGCCGAATCTTAAAAAAGGCAGAGCTCCGATACCCCATCCTGGAGAAGCTAGCATATGCTTTGGTCATCTCAGCTAGGAAGCTTCGCCCTTACTTTCAAGCACACTCGATTAGGGTGGTAACAGACCATCCCCTTCGCAAGGTCTTGGAGGGGGTGGAACATTCAGGAAGGTTGGCAAAGTGGTCCATCGAGCTAAGCGAGTTTGACATCTCTTTCGTCCCGAGGCTCTCTATCAAAGCCCAGGCCGTAGCGGATTTCCTGGCGGACTATGTTACCGAGGCCGAGGCTGAAGAGCCAAAGCCGCAAGAAGCGTGGAAGATGGTGGTTGACGGGGCCTCAGGAAGGCACTCCCTGGGAGGAGGTGTGGTGTTGGTAAGTCCTCAGGGAGTTACCATAGAGCAAGCAGTGACCTTCCACTTCCCTGTAAACAATAACCAAGCGGAGTATGAGGCTGTGATAGCTGGCCTTCGCTTGGCAAAGGAGCTGGAAATCCAGGATGTGGAGGCCTTCACCGACTCAATGGTGGTAGCATCGCAGATCCGAGGCGAGTTCGAGGCCCGGGAGCCTACCCTCGCAAGATATCTATCAAAGGTAAGGACTATTATTGGAGGTTTCCGTTCTTTTTCTATTCAACATGTTCCCAGGGAGGAAAGCATGGCAGCTGATCGACTGGCGAAGTTCGGGCCTCGGGGAGGAGGTACCCTAACCGAACTATTCCGACCAGCCATTGAAGAGGGGGAGTTGATGGAGGTGAATCGGCGGTCCTCATGGATGGATCCATTGGTGACTTTCTTAACCACAGGAGAACTGTCGGAAGAAGTCAAGGATGCAAAGAGCTTCAGACACAAGGCGGCTCATTACCTGATGCTGGAAGGGAGCTTGCATCGGAAGATGTTGTCAGGGCTCCTCGCGAGATGCGTAACCGAAGAGGAAGTCCCGAGGATCCTGGAAGAGGTGCATTCTGGAGAGTGCGGCAGCCATTCAGGGGGGAGGACATTGGAAGCAAGGGTGATAAGGCAGGGATATTTCTGGCGGACCATAAGGAGGGATACCGCTGAATTCGCAAGGAGGTGTCGGAAGTGCCAAGTACATGCTCCTCTCCAGCTCTTGCCCGCCCAAAGACTTCGAAGCATCACGGCGCCATGGCCCTTCGCCATTTGGGGGATGGACCTGGTTGGACCCTTCCCTCCAGCTAGCGGGCAAAGGAGGTTCCTCCTAGTGATGATTGACTACTTCTCCAAATGGCTGGAGATCAAGCCGTTAGCCAAGGTAACCTCCCAGGTCATCAGAAACTTCGTTTGGGGGGAAATCATTTGCAGGCACGGATTGCCCCAAGCGATAGTGACAGACAATGGACCTCAGTTTGCCAGTGAAGAATTCATCGGTTTCTGCACCCAATTGGGGATTGACCTCAGGTTCGCCTCTGTCCATCATCCTCGGAGCAATGGTCAGGTGGAGGCGGCAAACAAAGTCATCGTCAACTTGCTCAAAAAGAAGGTGGAAAACCTGAAGGGTAGTTGGGTGGAACAGCTCCCTTCCGTCCTGTGGGCCTTGCGAACAACTCCGAACACGGCCACAGGAGAGACCCCCTTCAAGCTCTCTCATGGGTGTGAGGCTGTCCTCCCTGTCGAGTTCGAGGTTCGGTCCCCAAGGGTTACGGCCGCAGCAGAGGGAAACGAAGCTTGGAGGTTGGAGAACGAGGAAGGGTTGCGCCTCTCATTAGATATGGTGGAAGAGCTGCGGGATGTTGCCGCCATCAGGCAAGAAGAAATAAAACGGCGAATGGCTCGGTACTTCGATAAGCACATCAGAGTCAAGCAATTCGCCGAGGGGGATCTAGTACTGAAAAAGGTCGACGCAGCGGGAAGGTCGGCCGCGGTTGGTAAGCTCAACCCTAGCTGGGAAGGGCCTTACATAGTAGAGAAGGCTCTGGTTAACGGAGGCTACTATCTCCAGGACGCGGAGGGAAGGACCTTGAGTCACACCTGGAATGGTGATGACCTGAAGCGCTTCTACCCGTAGGAGGGAAAGAAGGATTGTAGTGTTGTAAACAACTGTTGCATTTTCAATAAGTTTATTTCAAAATGTTGACTGTCGCTGAATAGGCAATCTTTATGTTTTAGTTTTAACTGGCTAGGATCCCTCATCTCAGTGATAGAATAGGCCTGGTTGAAGGGATCTTCATCAACACCCCGAGCTCGGCTCGGCCCCAGGTAGACCCGCTGCGCA
Organism: Platanthera zijinensis; assembly: GCA_039513925.1. Classification (NCBI taxonomy): domain Eukaryota; kingdom Viridiplantae; phylum Streptophyta; class Magnoliopsida; order Asparagales; family Orchidaceae; genus Platanthera; species Platanthera zijinensis. Next base: position 87,654,909 of record CM077085.1, read on the forward strand.
GGCTCTCATCTAGCTGGCAGGACCGAAGGCTCGCCTGTGGGGGAGAGGTTTGGTTATCTTCATCAACACCCCGAGCTCGGCTCGGCCCCAGGTAGACCCGCTGCGCAGGCTCTCATCTAGCTGGCAGGTCCGAAGGCCCGCCTGTGGGGGAGAGGTTTGGTTATCTTCATCAACACCCCGAGCTCGGCTCGGCCCCAGGTAGACCCGCTGCGCAGGCTCTCATCTAGCTGGCAGGTCCGAAGGCTCGCCTGTGGGGGAGAGGTTTGGTTATCTTCATCAACACCCCGAGCTCGGCTCGGCCCCAGGTAGACCCGCTGCGCAGGCTCTCATCTAGCTGGCAGGTCCGAAGGCCCGCCTGTGGGGGAGAGGTTTGGTTATCTTCATCAACACCCCGAGCTCGGCTCGGCCCCAGGTAGACCCGCTGCGCAGGCTCTCATCTAGCTGGCAGGTCCGAAGGCTCGCCTGTGGGGGAGAGGTTTGGTTATCTTCATCAACACCCCGAGCTCGGCTCGGCCCCAGGTAGACCCGCTGCGCAGGCTCTCATCTAGCTGGCAGGTCCGAAGGCTCGCCTGTGGGGGAGAGGTTTGGTTATCTTCATCAACACCCCGAGCTCGGCTCGGCCCCAGGTAGACCCGCTGCGCAGGCTCTCATCAAGCTGGCAGGTCCGAAGGCTCGCCTGTGGGGGATAGGTTGGCTCTTGTGGTACTCTGTTCTTAGCCACTTCAACGACACCCCGAGCTCGGCTCGGCCCCAGGTAGACCCGCTGCGCAGGCTCTCATCAAGCTGGCAGGTCCGAAGGCTCGCCTGTGGGGGATAGGTTGGCTCTTGTGATACTTTGTTCTTAGCCACTTCAACGACACCCCGAGCTCGGCTCGGCCCCAGGTAGACCCGCTGCGCAGACTCTCATCAAGCTGGCAGGTCCGAAGGCTCGCCTGTGGGGGATAGGTTGGCTCTTGTGATACTTTGTTCTTAGCCACTTCAACGACACCCCGAGCTCGGCTCGGCCCCAGGTAGACCCGCTGCGCAGGCTCTCATCAAGCTGGCAGGTCCGAAGGCTCGCCTGTGGGGGATAGGTTGGCTCTTGTGATACTTTGTTCTTAGCCACTTCAACGACACCCCGAGCTCGGCTCGGCCCTAGGTAGACCCGCTGCGCAGGCTCTCATCAAGCTGGCAGGTCCGAAGGCTCGCCTGTGGGGGATAGGTTGGCTCTTGTGATACTTTGTTCTTAGCCACTTCAACGACACCCCGAGCTCGGCTCGGCCCCAGGTAGACCCGCTGCGCAGACTCTCATCAAGCTGGCAGGTCCGAAGGCTCGCCTGTGGGGGATAGGTTGGCTCTTGTGATACTTTGTTCTTAGCCACTTCAACGACACCCCGAGCTCGGCTCGGCCCCAGGTAGACCCGCTGCGCAGGCTCTCATCAAGCTGGCAGGTCCGAAGGCTCGCCTGTGGGGGATAGGTTGGCTCTTGTGATACTTTGTTCTTAGCCACTTCAACGACACCCCGAGCTCGGCTCGGCCCCAGGTAGACCCGCTGCGCAGGCTCCCATCAAGCTGGCAGGTCCGAAGGCTCGCCTGTGGGGGATAGGTTAGCTCTTGCGATACTTTGCTCTTAGCCACTCCGACACCCCGAGCTCGGCTCGGCCCCAGGTAGACCCGCTGCGCAGGCTCTCATCAAGCTGGCAGGCCCGAAGGCTCGCCTGCGGGGGATAGGTGAAGTCCTTGACCTTTTGATCCTTGGTTCCTGATTGGTAACTACTACGTTACAACGAGCTCGGCTCAAACCCCGGTAGACCCGCCGCACGGGCACCCATGTGAGCTAGCAGGTCCAACGGCTCGCCGACGGGGTAGGGGTTTGATTGGTTGGAAAAATACGTGGGCAGGACCCTGACCTAGACCGGGGGCAAATCCCTGAAGGGTCTCGGTTCAGGGGTCTCGGCCAGTAAAAGTCTTGGCTTGGAGGTCTCAGCAGATCGCGGCCCGGGGGTTTCGGCCAGTGAGGATCACGGCCCAGAGGTCTCGGCCAGCAAAGGTCTCGGTTAAAGGAGGCTCTCGCAAAAAGAAAGCCCCCGGCGGGCCCAGGCAGGACGATTCAATCGACGATGCGAGGTTTCCGCCTAGCTGATCTCTAAGTAGGGTCACCCTAAAGAGACTAGGGGTCTCGGCGGAAGCTCGCGCGGAGGTCATTCGGCATAGTAATATACGCTTAAAAAACACAATGACAGTGAAGAAATGAAACATTACTTTATATAAGGTTAATTACAAAAGTGAGGAGCTTCTCGCTCATTACAAGAGGGTATTCAAAGTAAAAGACAACTCAAGGAGACGCGCTGTAGTCCCCACTGGTGCTCTCGCTTGAAGCATCGCCAGAGCCTTCCCCGGACGTCTCGTCAACAGCGGGAGAGGACCTCGGACGTCTGAGAGCGGCGAGTCCGGCGCGCCCGGGGGTTTGGGAACCGGGTCGTAAAGCCAAGGGAGAAGCTGGCGAGCGTCGATGGTTGCGCCATCCTCCCGGAGCAGCTCGACGTCTCGCAGCGTCTCGAGCGTCAGCCTGACGGTCGCTTGAGCGTTGGCTTGAAGCAGCTTATCGACGTCATACTCCGAGAGGTAGCGGCTCCGCAACCGCGCATCTAGCTCCGGGGGCGGGCCCTTCGCTAGCTCTGCGCGGAGCTGTTCCCTCAGAAGGACGCTCTCGCAGCGCGCGTTGGCCAGATCTGCGCGAAGCTCCCTGACTTGGGCGGAATCCTGCAAAAGGGACAAAAGATCTTAGTCACGCATTACACAGTAGAAACTTCGAGGAAACGGGGGCAAGGGCTCAGGAAGGTCTCGCCTACCTCGGTCGCGGGGCGCAGAGATAGCGCCAATTTGGCATCCGCGAGCTCCTGTTGAGCTCTCGCGAGTTCTTCTTCCGCGACATGCGCGCGAGCTATCGCGTCCTCCCTCGCCTTGCGCATGTCGGTGAAATTCTTGTCAAGAGTGATGCTTCGGCGCGCACACATATGCGTGAGCTCGAACGCGCGCATTAGGGCCCGGGTGGCGTCGAAGGCTAGGAGGCGGGTGGACATCTGGTCAAAAACGCCGGCATCCTCCCGGCTGTAGAGACCATACCCAAGCGAGAAGGCCTCGCCGGTCACATTCTCCCCCTCCGCCCATCTGGGAAGGAGGGTTGAAACCCTGATCGTGTTTGACTCAGGGTCCCATTCCATCTGAGGCTTCCCCTCCGAGTCGGCGTATCTAACGCCGAAGCCAAAGTTTCGGTGCCCTCTCGGCACCTCCGGGGGCGGGACGCTGGCGGAGGTTTCGGCGGCGACCACTTCTCCACCAGCCTCGCTTACGGCCGATATATTCCTGGCGGAAGCCTCGGCACGGCTCTTGGCGGCGGCATCCATCTCGCTGGCCATCTGAAGGATCGCTTCAAAGGACCTGCCCTCGGGAGGAGGTTGGACAGGCGGGACGGCCGGGGCTTTTCCCTTCTCAAGGGCAGAGGGTTTCGGCCTCTTCAGTGTGCGGAGAGGAGGAAGGGTGGCCTTCCGCTTCTTGGCCGGTGGCGGCATGGAAGGGGTTGGATCTTCTCGGCAGGCGCTGGCGCTGGCTTCCGCGAGCGCAAGGGGGCCTCTCGCTGCCAGACCCCGACACCCCGTCCTGCGGCGAAGGGTTGGCGCAGAGGAACCTCCCGCTCTCCTGCAAAGTAAAAACGCTTTAGCACTTCAGCGCAAGAAAATCTTTGATAGAAAAAGGGAATCTGAGGCGAGACCGTACCTTCGCCCGATTGAACAAGTGGGAGGGAGTCGACGTCCCGCAGAAGATAGGGGACGTCGAACTCCTTGTTCCCGAAGAATTCCAGGATTGCGCTCTCGCGCGATCCCAGAGCGGGCGGCTTGTAGGCAGCGTCTTCATACTGGACGGGCTGAAGCGGGACGTTGCCGAAGTCCCCGCTGACGTACACGAACTTCTCGCCCCAATGGTGGTGCTTATTGGCGAGACCGGTAACCTCGAGCTGTTGACCGGAGAAGAAAACTACCCCCCCCCTTGGCACGGAAGTTGAATAGCTTCCGGAAGATGGGCAGGCTAAACTCGATCCTCTCGGATCGCATATAGCATATGAATGCTATAAGGATCGCGACGGAGTTCGGGTTTAGCTGGGCGGGCACCACCCCATAATAACGGAGAGCTAACCGAACCTCCGGCCACAGGGGGAGGCGGAAGCCCACCTCGAAATGTTCGAGGGGGATGGCAAGCTCTCCCGCCCCGGGGGTATTCACCCTATCATGATTCCCCGGGTTCCGCGCCGAGAAGCCGGCGGGAACGTAGCGGTCGACGATCGCGTTGTACTCGTCGAGGGTGAGCTTGCAGGAAGGGAAGAGATGTTTCTGGAAGGCTTCCGCGCAATGGGCGCGACCCTTGCTCTCGCCAGGCATGGCTAGTTCGTGAGTAAGAGCGAGAGCTGTAAGGGAGTCGAAGCGGGAGCAGGAACGCGAGAGCACGGAGGGAGGCTGAGGTTCCGGATCGGAGAAGTAAATGCGGTTGGTAGACTTCTCTATTTATAGGGAATCGTAGTCATCATGAATTCATCCGGCGGAGAGAGAAAGTGACAGCGGAGTACAGCTGTCAGAATCCGGGCTAACGGCGCCTCGGTTCTCCCCCTCAGGATGACGGCGGTCAACGGTCGCTACGGGTTTCGACGCGACTGCCTGGATCGGCGCAAGCCTCCTAGACTGGCGCAAGCCTCTTGGGTTAACGCAAACCTCCTAGACTGGCGCAAGCCTCCTGGGTTAACGCAAACCTCCTAGATCAGCGCAAGCATCCTAGATCGGGGTAAGCGCCTTAATTAAAAAGCCCCGCAGAACGATAAAAAGGAAAGGGAAAAGAGAGACATGGGTAGAAGCGAGACTCTCGCTAGCGCAAGCCGGATAAAACTTAATTAATAATAATGTTTATTACAGACATTGAAAAAGAGAAACAAGGGGAGAAGAGAAAAGAGATACATTAAGTTTCAGAGCGTGAAGGCTAGTAGGGTTTCCAGCTCCATCGTCCCCGTTCTCGCCGCCTAGTCCTTGGGGGCGCCAACGGGTTGAAGTAAGACGATAGCGTGGTACACCCAAGGTTGATCCGCCTGGCGTAGTCCCGGATCTGCGAGATGCACCTCCCTGGCGAAGACTCAGCGGAAGGCCCGCGCGGGCAATCAGTCTCGCCCAAGAAGAAGTCCCGCTCCAGAGCCTCCAGTCTTTGCTCCACGGATTCGCGGAACGCTTTCGCCGCGGCAGCATGGGCACGGTCTCGCCGGACGAGCTTGGCCAGGATGGCCGAGATCTTCCTCCGTCTCCCCTTCGCGCTCCCTGCACTGTTCAGGGTTTCCTCTATCTCGCCAGACGAAGGGAGGGGGGACTCTTCATCCTCTTCTTCCTCGTCTTCTTCTTCCTCTTCCTCTCCTTCCTCGTTGACTTCCAAGCCAGGATCACCTGCGGAAGAAACACGCGAGAATTCTGGTTAAGACATGACGATCGACAGTCCGACAAAGTTTTCGCATACCTGCGGCTGGGCGAGAACCGTCAGCCAAAGTTGGACGAGAAGGCCCGGCCCCTCCGTTGGTTCCGTAAAGGAGGTGAAGAGGCTTGCCCAGCCCCGGGCGGAAGGGCTCGCGCACGATGATCCCGGCCTGGCCGGAAGCATGAGGGGAGTGGTCTTCTCTCAAGGGGCGATCAGCATCCTTGAGAGTAGCGGAAGGTTTGGAAGCCGCCCCCCCCCCCCGCCTGCAGGAGAGGATTGGCCACCGCGGGAGGCACTTCGGCGGTTCTCGTTTCATCTTCCCGGGTGGATAGACCCGGGTCGGCGGGAGCTGGCACTGCGAGAAGACGGTTCAGAAAAGAAAGGGTCTGGTTGAAATATTGACAAGGGAAAATGTACCTATTGTTCCGGTCTCGGCGGGAGGAATCCTTTCCGAGACCCGTGTTTGGCCCTCGGGGGGATGAGCGGGTAGGTTCGAAGAGCTGGGCGGAATTTCGGCGTCATTATCGGGAGCGGACTCCTGCGAAAGCATGCTTTAATCATCGAATCCAATGTACAGTTAGCTCGGTAGGCACGTGCGAAAGGCTTACCTTCTGTAGGGAAGAATCTCCGGCAGGATTGGGAGTGGGGGAAGGAGGATCCCTGTTCTCGCGAGAAAGGTCCCGCCGGACCGCCTTCGCCCTTTTCTTTCCCTTCTTCTTCGGCTCCGAAGGCCCGGCGGTTGAAGTCTTTTTCGCTAACCATGGAGCCACCGCCGCACAGTTAGCCAAGGCCCGCGCTTGGGCAGCGGCTAACCGGTCTTGGAGGCCTTGCGGAAGCGGTTTGGCAGCACGTTTGGAATGCATGGTGTGCTCGCGCGAAAATCCCGGAGGCGAGAGCTCAGTCGGAAAGCCGTATTTTAAGGGCAGGGCGTAGGGACGTCCATCAGTGCATATTTATAGCCGCAGTGGGACCCACCAAAAGATTCCCTCGATAGGCGGGCACGTGTCCAGCGAATATTTTGGGGGTTGGACTTGTCTTGTCGAGCGCAGGGCTAGCTCGAAAAGAGCGGGGATTGTGTACAACCCCATATTCGCTGGGTGGGACCCGGAGACACCACTGAGGGATTGGGCTAGGCTTAGGTTAGCCCTGGGTCAGCCCTAAGACATACTTATAGAGTTCTCGCCCTGAAGGGGCTCTCGCCCAAGGCAGATAGTCGAGCTCTCGGCAGGAGAGATCGTCGACCGACCAAGGCCGATAGTCGAGCTCTCGGTGGGAGAGATCGTCGACCACGGAAGCTTCCGCCTTAGGGCAAGCTCCCGCCCAGGGGAGGCGAGAAGGCCCCAAGTAGGCCTTCCGCCCGCGGTAGTTTCAAGACCGTGGAGGGCGCGAACCTCCCTGGCAAGGGGGTCTCGCCAAGGTTGGCCCGGGTGGGGGTCCAGCGGGAGCCTCCTCAACCAGGGTTCTCGCCAAGTGGGCCCACGTGGTGGGGGCCCGGCGCTCATACAGAGGATTATTTTATAATATATTATCCCGAGGTGAAATTACCCAAATGCCCCTTTAAGTGACAGCGGGATTTGGCTATTGGCAGACCCCTCAGGGGTATTTCAGTATTTTCAGGCCAAAGGAAGGCTATAAAAAGACCCATAAGGGCTCTTTAGAAGGCAAGCTGATCATTTTTCTTCTAGCCCTAGTGCCTTCTGAAGAGCTCCCAGCCCAGCATTTGGCTTTGGAGGGGAAGCTCTCAGAGATCTTCCGGGTGTGTGGTGGGACCTCCCAGCTGAGGCTTTGGGTCTGTGTTAGGGCCTTAGCAACCTGTCAGGGGTCGAGGTTCGAGAGAAGTAGGCATTGGCTGCACTTTGGTTCGTGAACATTTGTTGAGGTCAATTTTGGCTTCAACATGCGGAGTTTCCTTGGACTTGCCGGGTATTACCGTAAGTTCGTAAAGGGATTCTCAAAGATTGCTCTTGCTCTTACTTCCCTAACAAAGAAAGGTGTGTCGTATGAGTGGACACCCCAATTTGAAGCTGCGTTCCAAGAATTGAAGGATAGACTTACCTCCGCCCCCATCCTTGTCCTTCCGTCTAGGAAGGAAGGATTTCAAGTTTACATGGACGCGTCATATCAAGGGATGGGAGCGGTATTGATGCAACACAGGCACGTAATTGCTTATGCTTCAAGAATATTGAAGAAGCACGAAATCAATTACCCGGTTCATGATTTGGAGGTGGGAGCAGTGGTGTTCGCCTTGAAGGTTTGGAGGCATTATTTATACGGCATCCACTGCGAGATCTTTTCAGACCACAATAACTTGAAGTACGTTCATACACAGAAGGAGTTGAACTTAAGATAACGGCAGTGGATTGAATTTCTATGCGACTATGAGTTCATCTTGAACTACCACCCCGGAAAAGCGAACTCAGTAGCCGATGCGTTGAGTAGAAAAATACCAGGCTCGAGCCCAGAGTCTTGGTTGATGAGTATAGAGTTGGCTCAGATGATTGAGGATATGGATATTACTTTGATATTTATGGATCCTTCGGCAGAATATACGAAGTACTTGGCCAGCATGAGCATAGTTTTTGATATCCGGGACAGGATCCGTATGGAGCAAGGAGTGGATACGGCTCTGGCCCCGATAATAAAGTCAATCAAAGATGGGACTACTGACGAATACACCATAAAAGACGGCCTCGTTTATTTTCGCGGCCTGCTCTACGTTCCCAAAGGCGGTAAAATCTGGTAGGATATCTTGAGAGAGGCACAATGCTCTCAGTATTCAGTGCACCCGGTAATTACAAAGATGTACGTCGGCTTACGGAAGACCATGTGTTGGCCAGGAATGAAGAAGGATGTCCGATATTTTGTTACACATTGTGAAGCCTGTCAAAGGGTGAAGGCGGAGTGCAGGAGTCCCGGCGGCTTGTTACAGTCATTGCCCATCCCCGAATGTAAGTTCGAGGATATTTCCATGGACTTTGTACTTGGGCTTCCTCGCTCACGCTCAGGGAATGATTCAGAATGGGTGATCGTTGATCGGCTGAAGAAAGTATCCAGGTTTATCCCTATGAAGAAGGAGGCTCACGCGGATGTCTTGGTACGCATCTTTGTGGAGTAGTTTGTACGGTATCATGGCGTGCCTAAGACAATTAGTTCTTGACCGTGATGGTCGATTTACCTCCAATGAGTGGAAGGAGGTACAGGCGTATTTGGGCTCGCGCCTTACCTTCATCACGTCATTCCATCCTCAGATGGACGTGCAGTCTGAGCGGACCATCCGGACATTAAAGGATCTGTTGAGATTATGTGTGTTGGTTAGGGGATAGCCGTAGGAAAGGCACTTACCCCTAGTGGAATTCTCCTACAACAGTAACCATCAGGAGAGCTGTTGGGTATTGTATCCACAATATACCTGATTTGAAGAAGCCACTGTACAAGCTAAGGTAAATAGACAATGTATTTGATGAAATATTTCTAGTTGTGCTTGCAGTTATTCCATGCTAAGTACACACCAATGTCAGGGTGCAGTGGGTCAATATACACGGGTCTGTGCAACGTAATCCCTCGTTGAGCAGATCAGTGTGTTGGCCTACGTGTACTCTCTGTATTGGGGTGTACTTAATTTCAAGTACAGGGCTATGATAAAGCTAGAGCAGACAAGGAGCAAGGATGGGCCAAAGACCATCTCACGGGCTGAAAGACGAGAATCGCCTAAGTGTAAATCATCGAGAATCACTAAGTGATTCTCACCGATTCGTTGAGAATCACCGGTGATTCTCGACGAGTCGTCGAGAATCACTAGTTGATTCTTGCCGGGTTGGGCCGGCTGTCTCGACGCAGTTAGAAAAATCATCTAAGGCAGAATCGTCGAGAATCACCAAGTGATTCTCGCCGATTCGTCGAGAATGACTTTGCATTCTCGACGAGTCGGCGAGAATCCAAGGTGATTCCCACCGATTCTCCCCGGCCTCTATAACCTGTGCAGCCAGAATTCTCTAAGTAGAATTTGGCGAGAATCGTAAGTGATTCTCGCCGATTCGTCGAGAATCACCCACGATTCTCGCCGAATTTGACTTGGGTATTTTTCCGACTCTGTCTGGACCGGTCCACGTTATCAGCTGGATTTTGAACCGGACTTTGGTCTCATTGCTGGTGGGGTCCACAACGGTCATCTCTTGACCTATTGTATAAATACTCTGGTATTTGTGTACAGTAAGAGAGACGATATACGAAAAAGAGCGGCCGACAAAACCCTAATCTCGCGAACTTGCTCCGCCTCCGTCGCCGCAGCCGATCACCGAAGCCGATCTCGATCTCCTCTAGATCCTCGGTGATAGAAGCCTAGTCCTGCACAGCGTCTCACGTGTCTATCCAGAGATCTTTTGTCTCTTGATTTGAGATAGGGAAATCTTTCCCCGTCCGAATCGATCGAGACGATCGATCATCGTGTGACCGTTGGTAGACCTTGCCGACTTCGCTAAGAAGATTGGATCTCCAGTGCTTTGCTGCTGTTTTCAGTTGCCGCCGCCAACACCGAGTGCCTCACCGCCGCTCATCGCCGCCGCCGGTCTCGGGGAGATTCTCTCCAAGTGAGATCTAGGGTTGTGGACTCTTCGTTGACTTCAAGAACACGTCGTCGAACGAAGAGGGACACCTTAGTCTCCATACGTTGTTTGTATTTCTTACAAGCTATTTTCAATTCTTTATAAAGGACCGTTTGGTCTCTAGTTGTAGGGTTGGATGCAACCCGTGTTGTGGGAGTGTTGACTCCTACGTGTGGAAGGGTTCCTTCCGGTAGTGCAAGGATTGGATTTCAATCATTTTGGTGAAGTGACCGAGTCGTACCTGGTTGGGAGATAGGTCGAAGGGGGAAAGTGGACGTACCCAAATCGGGGAACCACAATAAATTGCTTGTGTACTTTTTGTGCTGTGTTGTTTTGTTTTCTTGTGCAGGTAAAACCTTAATTCCGCAAATACGCTGCAAAGACACCTATTCCCCCCCCATAGGTGTAAGTAGTTGACACTAGGTGGACTTTCTAGAGCATCGGCATGGCGCCCCATAAAGCTCTTTATAGAAGAAGGTGTAGAACCTCCTTGTCTTGGGTGCAAGATGAAGATCCGAAGACTTTGGGAGTTTAGTATATAGATGACACTGATACGGCGGTTAGACAGATACGGGATCACCTGTTAGAGGCTCAAAGTCGGCAGGCGAAGTATTATAATTCAAGGCACCGTCTTGTGGAGTTTCAAGTGGGTGATAAAGTATTTCTGAAAATCCGGCCGATGCACGGAGGGTCACGGGTGCATGGTGTGAAGAAGCTCAGCCCGAGGTATATGGGTCCTTATACTATACTGGAAAGGGTTGGCTCATTAGCCTATTAGTTTGAGCTACCGCTCGAGCTAGAGAATCTCCACGACGTATTCCATGTGTCGTCACTTCGGAAGGCGTTGTTACGGCCCGATCAATACATCCCTACAACTGATGGTGTTGTGGCGTTTGATAGGTCTGTGCGACTGGTGCCGGTGCGGATTGTAGACAACGAGATAAGAACCTTGCGTCGCAAAAGTGTTCCCTTGGTGAAGGTGCTATGGTCTAATCATGGGAAGGAGGAATTCACATGGGAGCCAATGGGTTTGATGCAAAGACGCTGCCCGGAGTTGTTCGCTCCAGGTATTTTTGTTTAAAAGCATATTTTTATTTTTTGTATGCTTCACTCCCCATAGCCTTAGCCTGATTTCAGGGACGAAATCTTTTATTTTGTTTATAGGATTTGTAACATTCTGATTCGCGCTAGGCCCCTTGTGCGTGTTTTTGGTGTCAGGGGTGCTGGTGTAGGATCAAGGGGGTGCAGGAGATCAGGTGCGCACTCGCGGGGAACAAGGAAATAGGCTGAAAACTTGTGTTGAGCTTGACACGGGTTGGGACACGGGCGTGTCCCTACCCATGTTCAATGGCGTTCAGTGACAATAGTGTTGAGTGATTCTGAAATGGCGTCGAGTTGTGTGTCCCGAGAAGGACACGTGTAGGGACACAGGCGTTTCCCTACCCGTGTTTAGTGACATTGAGTGGTGTGTCCCAAGAAGGACACTGGAAGGGACACGGGCGTGTCCCTACCCATGTTCAGTTGCTTTGAGTCTGTCCAGAGAAGGACACGGGTAGATACACGGGCGTGTCCCTACCCATGTGCTCCAAGGCAAGCAAGAAGAGAAGTGTCCCGACCAGGACACGGGTATTGACACGGCCATTACCACGACCGTGTCATTGGACATGTGTACCAACACGAGCATGTCAGTACCCGTGTAGGAGAACGAAATGGCGGTCGAACCGCTTCGCTAAAGCAGGAAACGGGAAAGGACACGGTCGTGTCCCTACCCGTGTCACCTTTGTATAAAAAGGAAAAGTGAAACCCTAGCAATCTCATTCTCTTCCCAAACCCTATTTTTCTGGTGGGAGATTTCTAAAGGAGGATATCTTGCTAGAGCAAACCTTGGAGGAGGAGAAAAGCCACCGCCATCAAGGAAAAAGTGATGCCGCTGAGTAGGATGAACAGATCTATGGCCGAAAATGGTGGTACCGCTGGAAATGAGGTGAGCTTCCTCCCCTCTCCCTTGGTGCTAGATCCTTAGATATTCTTAGGCGAGACATCGACTCAAATGAGTCTTGATGTGTGAGGAGAAGGTTTCTTAGGAAGGCCTATCTAGAACTTTTGTTCTAAGGACTAGTCATCTTCAACCTTCCCTTCTTCAAAGTGATGATGGGGGTGGTTTCGTGAAGAGGAATTGTCTTGAGAGGGAGAATAAGGGTGGAGGAACTTCTGGTTGCGATTTGGGGTGATCGGCCTGAGGAGGAAGATGAACCGATGCAGTTCATTCTGCTTTAAGATGCGTGCATAATCTATGTTCTGCACGCAACGACCTTCTTGGCTGTTTTCAGGCAGGTAATGGTCCTCTCTAGGCTTTCTACTAAACATGAAAGTTGTAGCCCTTGAAATTACCTTTCCAACGAGTGGTAACATGCCTTCAGATGAAGCCTGTAGACATGGAAATTTCTTATCGAAATAAGGGTTGTAGACTAAGCGCACAGAAATTGTATTCTATACGTTGTAGGCTTTGTAGACAATTTCATGTGGATTATAGTCTGATCTTGTAACGCCCCCGATTTTTCTGGGATTATTTAATTCTCGTTTGGCGTTACGTCGACGCGTTCTCTTGGCTTGGGTCATCTGCGGAGTGTGGTCTTAACTCCTTGGAACTGAGTAGCCTATTTTGTAGCCTATTGGCAAGATCTCCCTAGCAAGCCGGGTCGTTTTGGGTGACCCAGTGTGGCCTCTCGGGGGATGCTTGTGTTTTGGCTTCGGGTAGGTATAATTCGAGTTCTGTTCGTCGAAAGTTAATTTCGACTTCGCCGTTGCGTTCGTAGCATGGGTATTTAGCTACGGTGCGAGTTTCGTCTAATTTCGAGGTAGTTCGATTTTCGCGTCATTTTGGGTGTGCTAATAATAAATGTAAATATGTATTAATAAAGCTATTTTAATGATTCTTTTCGATCAAAATCTTTGAGAGTGAACCGGAGGCTTAGGAGGCGGTTAAGGCTGATTAGGCGTGATTAGATCTATTTAAAAGCCTTAAGCCGAATTAGCGGGCCCATTCTTCTTCTTCCCAAAAAACCGTTGCCTGCTCCTGTTCGTGGAAAACAGAGGAAAACCGCCGGACCTGCTACCCCTTCGGACGGCGATTTCGGGAGCGTTTCTGGACGGAATTCGATTTCAAAAGCGGATTTGGATTGCTCTCTCTTAGATCTACGTTTCTACGATAAGAGATTTGATTTTCGTAGGGTTTTTAGGAGATTTGGATTTTCGGTTTTTGCTATTTCCGCCATTAAAGCTCGGGATGTGCTGGTTAGGTGTTGCTACTGCTGGTGCCGAGGGAGAGGAAGGAATCGAGTGAAGCTTCGCTGAAAAACCATGGCAAGTGGTTCTTGAACTTGTTGTTTTGATTTTCCCCCTCCTAACTACCCGGTTAGCCCTAGGATAGAAGCCAAGTTTTTTTCCTCTTTTGCTTTGCTAAAACCTTGTGCTTCAGTTTCCCTTTAAGAGCCTCCCTCCTTATGTTGTTTGTGCTCTACCCGCTAGTTGTTTCCGCCATTAAGACTCCAGATTTTTATGTCTGGTTTGGTGCTATTGCGGGTGAAGCCGAGAGAGAGAGAGATGGAGATTTCTATAGTAGTGCTCTGGTTAGAACCAGTCTTGGTAGGCTCTTGGGATTTGGCGTTGAGTGTGGTGCACACACTCAAAGCAAAAAGCCGTCCGAGTTTGGTGTTGAGTGTGGTGCACACACTCAAAGCCATAGTTTGGTCTGTCTCTTTTTCGGCTAAGTACTAGGGCATTGAGTGAGGTGGACTCACTCAATGCCGCAGCCCCTGCTAACGGCTAAGTACTTTGGCATTGAGTGAGTCGACCTCACTCAACGCCATTTCCGTTGTGGAGTTGAGTGAGGTGAACTCACTCAACTCCGCGGCTTTTTGTGTGGCCATGTACTTCAGCGTTGAGTGAGGTGGGCTCACTCAACGCCGCAGCCTTTTCTGAGGCTAAGTACTTTGGCATTGAGTGAGTCAACCTCACTCAACGCCATTTCGGTCTTGGCGTTGAGTGAGGTGAAGTCACTCAACGTCGTAGCTTTCTATACGGCCAAGTACTATTGCGTTGAGTGAGGTGGGCTCACTCAATGCCGCAGCTTTTCTTAGGCTAAGTACTTTTGCGTTGAGTGAGACGACCTCACTCAACGCCATTTCGGTTTTGGCGTTGAGTGAGGTGAACTCACTCAACATCGTAGACCTGTTTGCGGCCAAGTCCTTTGGCATTGAGTGAGTGAACCTCACTCAATGCCATTGTTGTTTTGGCGTTGAGTGAGGTCAGCTCACTCAACGCCGCAGCTTCTTTTGTTTGCGACTAAGTGCCAGGGCATTCAGTGAGTGAACCTTACTCAACGCCATTGCTGTTTTGGAATTGAGTGAGTTCAGCTCACTCAACGCCACAGTCTCTGTTTGCGGTTAAGTGCCAGGGCGTTGAGTGAGTGAACCTCACTCAATGCCATAGCTGTTTTGGCATTGAGTGAGGTTAGCTCAATCAACGCCAAAGTTTTCTTGTGGGAGGCGTTTAGTTAGTGAACCTCACTCAATGCCATAGTTGTTTCGGCGTTGAGTGAGGTTAGCTCACTCAACACCAGAACTGTTCTTGCGGAGGGCGTTGAGTGAGTGAACCTCACTAAATGCCATGGTTGTTTCTGGCGCTGAGTGAGGCTAACTCACTCAACACCAAGGTCTGGTTAGGCGTTGAGTGAGTGGGGCTCACTCAATGCCATGTCGATTTGAGGCATCTCAACGCTTTTCCCTTACCTTGATTTTCGCTCCCGAGTGAATTCCTTGATTTTGAGATTCCTTGAAGCTCTTATGGGGGGTGGTGTCGTGTAATTTAGCCGTGGCCAGCCTTTTCTTTTATCTTGCTCCAGGTACGGGCTGGGCAAGGGGGTGGAAGGTCCCTAGTGCTTTCACATGTAGACCCTTGAGCTTTGTTTGCTTGGAAATGGTGGATGGGGGACTAAGTTGGCCTCCAACCCGGATCCGCGTTGTTTATTTTGCTACTACCATCTCTCACAGTTTAGGGTGTTAGACGTTTCTTCATTGGTTGATTGCAGCGTTTTGGGCTCATGGTAGCCTTGTAGACTCTGCAGCTTTTGGGCAGAGTACCTGTTGTGTCCTCGCACTTAGTGCACTTCCTTTTTGCCTTGCCTAGGGCATTTGTGACAGTTACTGCTTTGTTTTCCTCCTTTACTTATCTTCTGATTGACACTTTCGAGCAGTTATCTTGTTTAGCTTGCTAAGGTATTCTTTCTTTTTTGAATGCCTAAGGTTCTGGATAGTAGCCGCTCTGACGACTAGTGGTGTTGTGCAGTTGCTGGTGGTCCCTGGTGCTATAGAGATCAGTTCCTTGTTTTTGCGAGGTAGTTTTGGTGTTGTCTTTCTTACATACATACATACTTGCAAGTGGGTTCGTGTCAGTTTGTTGGCGCCCACTGGTAGTTTTACCTTGATACTAGATATGTTATCTTTTTGCTGCTACCTTTTTTTTTTAGAGATTGTCTACTTGATCTGGGGATGTTTTATGCTAGGTTGCTAGTTACTTTTAAACCTAAAAATACTATTATAAGTATATCTCATGATCAGCATGTTTTATAAAACTCAAACAATATTTTTCAAACAACGTTAAAAGATCGTTTTCTTATATATAGTATAAATTAAATGTAGGGTCTTGCATAGTATAAGTTATCCTCTAGGGACACTTTTGCCCTCTTTTAGGATGTTAAACCTTAATGAAGTATTTTCCGCAGCGTATAATTATAGTTTTTAAACTGTGGACTAGATGATCCACCGCGCCGAGGGATACGGCCTTTAAAAATATAACTGATTTTCTAATCATATAACTTATGAATTTTCATAAAGTATAGTTGATAGTGGTTTGCCTGAGCGTCGACAGTTATCCCCTGCTCGACGTGGCATCATGACGCGTGTTTTCTCCTACTCTGATAAATCGTTTTCCTCAGAGAAAATGCGGATTGTGACAGTTGGTATCAGAGGGAGGTTGCTTGACAAGTTAGTCGGGCAACCTTCCCTTTTGTTTGCATTAGTAGTTCAGGATCATGTCATTCACACACCGATGTGTCATCAGCACGTCTTGGCAAAAGCACGAACACTACACTCATAGCATAACATGAAGTATACGAGGCATATTATGTAGTATGGGATGCATAATATGTGTTCGTATATGGATCAACCATAGGGGAAACATGTGAGGGTTATGTAGTATGGGATGCATAACCTCACCACATGGCTGCGACTAGCTCATTTTATTTTTCATTGCATGAGGATGTTATGTAGTATGGGATGCATAATATTTTTATGTGTACACCGCTCATAACATGCATTAGGGCCTTTTTAGAATGCATAGCACAAACATACATAGCATAACATTGCATAAGCACAATGTGCCAAGCTAAAGACTGGCAGGATGACATATGTACACACATAAGTTTTTGAGTAAAAAATAATATAAAGTCATGCATTCCCGATCTAGGCACAAGAGTCAGTATAGTGGTGGTTAACCATCCTAGGTTAAGGCATAACATCAATTTTTGTAAAAAATAAACTCCTAGAGCAAGTTTAGCAGCTTTAAGTTCATATTTATGTATGTATTGTCTGTACTTGTAGATGTTGTACTAGGATATGACTAAGGTTATTATGATTTTAGGATGGAGAGATGTCCTTCGACTAGATCGACTCCCCTGTCTGAGGGTGAGTCATCGGGAGCGCAGAATGATGCGGTGATCGAGAGCCTGCGACAGAGTAGCGATTACTTGAGCAGGCAGATGGTTGAGGTGCGAGCCAAGATCCAGTCTTTGGTGGCAGTTGTTGCAGGACAGACTCAGGGAGTGAAAGGCCCTGCTGGGAGGATTGTTGTTCCTCCTCCTCCTGCACCCCTGAGACCTCCAGTGGTGGTGCAAGCGGAGATGGAATTTATCTCACAGTTTCAGAGACTTAGCCCTCCTACTTATGATGGGAAGGCAGATTTCATGGTCATAGATGATTGGCTGATCTCCATGGAGGAGATGTTCTCGTATTTCGGTATTGCAGATGATCAGAGAGTGATGATAGCAACCTATCAGCTTAAGGGTTTGGCTAAGAGTTGGTGGCTTAGAGAAAAGGAGAGCTTGGTAGCAAGATGCTCTTGGGAAGTATTCAAGGAAATGCTGCTGAGGAAGTTCTTGCCCTCGGTAGAGCGTGACCGTCTTATGAACAACTTCCTCCACCTGAAGCAAAGGAAACTTACGGTCGGTGAGTATGAGATAGAGTTTAGCAAGTTGAGCCGGTTTGCTTCTGGGTTGGTGAGTGTTGAAGTTGATCGAGTCAAGAGGTTTCTTGGTGGCTTGAGGAGCGAGGTGCAGCAGTTGGCCAGTGCTTATGGATCAGAGACTTATGCGGGGGTAGTGGAGGCTGCTCTGAAGGTGGAGGCTATTGAGACCGCAAAGAGCAGAGGCCAGCAAATGAGGAAGGACAAGAGGAAGTCTGTTGACAAGAAGAAACCCCAGGTACCCGGAACTGCTTTGGGAAAGAAGAGCAAGGTGGTGTGTAGCTTCTGTGGCCGGTCAGGCCACCCTATTGAGAGGTGTTTCAAGAATGAAGCAGCTCAGAAGAAGGAGCAGGTTCATGCTATTCAGGGTGCTCCTAGGAGGGATGTTTCATGTTCTGTTTGCAAGCGACCTGGGCATGATGCAGCCCAATGCTGGTCCAATGATAAAGTCTGCTATCAGTGTGGGTAGAAGGGTCACATCAAGTCTAGGTGTCCTCAGGTCAAGCCTTCTCTTCATGTAGTTCCACTCCAGGCACTACCTCCACCTCAGCGTGTGGACAAGGGAAAGGGAAAGCTAAACGTGATCTCTTCCGAGGAGGCTCAAGCTTCGACTCAGGTCATCTCAGGTAAGTTGTTTCTTTATCCAGCTTGAAAGTTTTATTTGCTAGAATGATTGCAGTTTTGTTTTGGTAGTTCCTTAGTTGTATATACTCCTATAGGGAAATTTAAGGTGAAGAACCGCTGGGCACGTGTTCTGTTTGACTCCGGAGCTACCCACTCATTTGTGGCTAGAGCTTTTGTGGAGCAACATCGGTTGACTCTATATCGAGTTCGGGATACCTTCCATGTCAAGTTCCCCTCTGGTGAATCTGTGTTATCAGATTTGGGCATTCTAGATTGCCCTGTTTTGTTAGGAGACTTTCTTGCAAAGGCAGATTTGAAGATGATTGATCTGGAGGACTTCGATGTTATTCTGGGTATGGACTGGCTGTCTAAGTATGATGCGGTTATTCAGTGCAAAGGGAAGCGCTTGGATTTCATCAAGGACAATGGTCAGCCCGGAAGTGTGTATGCTGATCCGTACCAGGATTCTCCTTTCATCTCTGCGGTATGTGCTTGGAAGCTATTTCATTCTGATTGTTTTGCTTGTTTAGTATCGGTGGTTGGAACTGCTATTAGCGTACCACGCTTGGGGGAGATTCCTGTTGTTCGTGATTTCACTGATGTTTTTCCTGATGATCTTCCTGGTCTTCCTCCCGATCAGGATGTTGAGTTTGTGATTGATTTGGAACCGGGTATGTGTCCTATTGCTAAGGCACCGTATCGGATGACCCCTCGTTAGTTAGAGGAGTTGCGAGTCCAGTTGGATGAGTTGTTGGCAAATGGGTTTATCAGGGAGAGTTCGTCGCCTTGGGGTTCTCCTGTTCTATTTATGAAGAAGAAAGATGGGTCGATGCGGCTTTGCATCGACTACAGGGTGTTGAACAAAGTCACTATTAAGAACAAGTACCCTCTGCCGAGGATCGATGACTTATTTGATCAGTTGTGCGGTAGCACAGTGTTCTCCAAGATCAATCTTCGTTCTAGCTATCATCAGGTCAGGATCCGTCAGACAGATATTCTGCGGACTGCGTTTAGATCGAGGCATGGACATTCTGAGTTCTTGGTGATGTCATTTGGTTTGACCAACGTACCATCCGCTTTCATGGATATGATGAACCGGGTTTTCAAGGATTTCCTAGACAAGTTCGTTGTGGTTTTCATCGATGACGTGTTGGTCTATTCCCACAATGTTGAGGAGCATGAGCAGTATCTGCGCTTGGTTCTATCGGAGTTTAGGAATCACAAGTTATTCGCCAAGTATAGCAAGTGCGAATTTTGGTTGCCTCAGGTCTCGTTTCTGGGCCACGTGGTGAACAAGGATGGGATCTCGGTTGACCCGGAAAAGATCGCAGTAGTGATGGATTGGAGTAGGCCGGGCACGCCCAAGGAGATTAGGAGCTTTCTAGGGTTGGCCGGCTACTACAAGAGGTTCGTAGAGTGTTTCTCTACCCTAGCTGCACCTTTGACCAGGTTGACTAAGAAGAATGCGGCCTTTGTTTGGAGCGAGAAGTGCGAAGAAGCCTTCCTGGAGCTAAAGAACAGATTGTGCATTGCTCCCGTCCTGACCCTACCAACTGAGGGTGTGGAGTATGATGTGTACGTGGATGCTTCGCATGTTGGTATGGGTTGCGTGTTGATGCAGGTTGGAAAAGTGATTGCGTATGGGTCAAGGCAATTAAAGACTCATGAGAGAAATTACCCTACGCATGACCTTGAGTTTGCAGTGGTGATTTATGCGTTGAAGCTGTGGAGGCATCTTCTTTATGGGGCTCAGTGCAAGATCTTCACTTATCACAAGAGCCTAAAGTATGTGTTCACGCAGAAGGAGTTGATTCCTCGCCAGCATCGGTGGCTAGAGTATGTGGTCGATTATGATGTAGAGATCAAGTATCATCCAGGCAAGGCCAATGTGGTGGCCGACGCCCTGAGTCGGAAGACGGGGAAGACCTTTAATCTCTCCGCCGACCGTTTAGTGGAAGAGTTCCTCCTTATGGATATCTCAGTGGGATGCTATGACATGCAGAGTAGTTTTGTAGTGGCAGAGCCGTCTTGGATTTCTCTTAGTAGATTGCACCAGAAGGATGATCTGGACCTGCTACACTTATACTCCAGGACTTAGAGAGGGGAGTTGCCGGATTTTTCTATCGATGATGAGGGTACTTTGATGTACTGCGGCAGATTTTGCATCCCCGCTGTTGGGGACATCAAGGGTATGATATGCAGAGAGGCTCATGGATCCAGTGTTGCCTACCATCCAGGATCTACAAAGATGTATCATGATTTGACTCATCGTTATTCAACGCATTACCCTTTCCAAGTACATCCTTATAGATTCACAAATATAACCATTCCTACCATCCCAAATCGTCAATCCATTCGTTCTCCAACCTTCACAAAATCACATTGATTAGGTACATTTTACCATATCATTTGTTCATTAAGGGTCTATCCAACAAATGTTATTAACATGATTTATCTCAAACTCTTATAGGCTACATCTCAACAAAATGTTAACGTTAATGTACTTCAATCTCTCTACCAACCCAAAGCCGATACAAAACAAACACCAGAATTATATGCACAGGAATAATTAATGTACATCAACATCGAACGGGGTTTCCTAAGCCTATAGGAATCCTGTGGAGACATTTAACCCCTCGTTGGAAAGGCATTTCCAAGGGCTGCGACTTTCATGTTAAGTCGATAGCCCTAATCTGGTCGTATCATGTCGGAAAACGTCCTCAAAGACTATTGCGTGTAGAAAACAAATTTCTACAAGCATCTTAAAGCAAGATGAATGACATCAGCTCATATTCATCATCAAGCCATATGTTCAAACCATGTCCAAAAATTCCTCCACCCTTATTCACCCTCATGAGACCATTTCCTATTCACGAACCAAGTTCACCATCTACTCAAGGAGAGGGGAAAGGTTGAATACATCAATATCCTTAGGGCACACTACCTATAATGGTCTTTTCCTAGGAAATCTTCATCTCGTAAGTCAAAACTCTCTTGAGTCAACATCTCTCCTTGAAATAACTACAAATCTAGCACTAAGGGAGATGGTAGGAAGCTCACCTCATTTCCGGCAATTCCATCATTTCTAGCCATGGATCTTGTCACCCTTCTTGGCGACATCTTTTTATCCTCAGTTGATGTTAGTTCTTTACGAGAAGAAGATCGGCTCCAGCACCTTCTTCCCCTCCAGCAGTTTCCTACAGCAAGGGCTTGGAAGAAAGACTATAAACGACTAGGGTTTTCTCCCCTTTTCATATGGGAAGTTGGGCAACTGCATAGCCACGTGTTGGCATGTAATAGGATCGCCAATCAACCCAATAAAGGAGTCCCTTCGAAACGATGTGGCCAGAAAATTCGGCAAAACCCAAAATTGAGCTACACGGGTAGGGAAACGCCCGTGTCACTACCCGTGTCCTACTCGGGAGGTACGTGGCTGACGATTCGTCGTGCTCCGCTCGACGAATCGTCGAACTGCTATGGTCAAACATGGGTAGGGACACGCCCGTGTCTCTACCTGTGTCTTTATCGGGATACACGATCGACGATGTTAGTTTATCTTTGCTCGATGACCACACACACACGGGTAGGGACACGCCCGTGTCACTTCCCATGTCCTGCACCGGAAACATGGTCGACGATGTTAGTCGATCTCTGCTCGAAGAATACACACACATGGGTAGGGACATGCTCGTGTCTCTACCTATGTCCTGCTTGGGAAACACAATAAGGAATTTGCATCGTTTCCAGAGAGCCACATGGGTATGAACATGCCCGTGTCACTACCCATGTCCTTATCTAGAAATTCCACAAAGCATACGAAAAGACACCAGAGTACCACACGGGTATGGTCACGCCCGTGTCACTACCCGTGTCCTACTCTTGACCAACTTCTCCTCCGTTATACTAGTGTAAGCCTAGCTTCCAACACTCCCTAAGCCCAAGTCAGCTCTCCTGACTTAAAACTGCGCAAAAGGGGCCTAACGTTAATTGGGACGTTACAAATCCTATAAACAAAATAAAAGATTTCGTCCCCGAAATCAGGCTAAGGCTATGGGGAGAGAAAAACATGAAATAAAATAAAATTTGCTCTTTAAATTACCTTGAGAAAACAACTCCGGGTAGCGCTTTTGCATCAATTCCACCGGCTCCCATGTGTACTCCTCCTTCCCATGGTTAGACCACATCACCTTTACTAAAGGAACACTCTCGCGGCGCAAAATCCTTGTCTCATTGTCTAATATCCGCACTGGCTCTAGTCGTACAGATCTATCGGTTGCTAATGCTCCATCAATGGTGGGAATATGATGATCAGGATGTAACAGCGCGTTCTGGAGAGACGACGCATGAAATACATCATTAAGGTTCTCTAGCTCTGGTGGTAACTCCAACCAGTTGGCCAAAGGGCCAATCCTTTCCAATATAGTCTAAGGCCCAACGTACCTTGGGATGAGTTTCTTCACACCACGTACCCGTGACACTCCATGAATCGGCCAGATTTTCAGGAACGCTTTGTCACCCACCTGAAATTCTACCACCCGGTGCTTTGAATTATAATATTTATCCTGTCGACTTTGAGCCTCAAGCATGCGGTCCCATATTAGTATAACAACTACATCAGTATCATCGATGTACTAAATTCCTAAAACCTTCGGGTCTTCATCTTGTACCCATGACAAGGGGGTTCTATACCTTCTTCCGTAAAGGGCTTCATGGGGTGCCATCCCAAAGCTTGCATGGTGGTTATTGTTACAGGAGAATTCCACGAGGGGTAAGAGCCTTTCCCACGGTTCTTCTCTATCCAACACACACAGTCTCAATAAGTCCTCCAATGTTCTGATGGTTCTCTCAGACTGCTCGTCCGTCTGAGGATGAAATTGTAACACCTCTACCCGTCAAGAAGAATATAATAGAGGGTCCGGCCGGGGCCCCACACCATATTCCACAAACAGGCGGAGACGCTATGAAATAATATCAAAACACCAATGCATCCTAACACAAAGAATTCTAGCGGAAGCTTCACGGTTGAAAACTTGAACTCAAGTACAACAAGAACTGTCCACTAAAAACATAGGAATGTATACAACCAAAGTGCCTGGCCTTAAGGCCTTACAAAA
Organism: Platanthera zijinensis; assembly: GCA_039513925.1. NCBI lineage: Eukaryota > Viridiplantae > Streptophyta > Magnoliopsida > Asparagales > Orchidaceae > Platanthera > Platanthera zijinensis. Next base: position 87,678,031 of record CM077085.1, read on the forward strand.
TTCTCTTAACAAGGTGTGGTTTACAGACATCGGCACGCAGGCCGGCCATACATGAACAAGAAGAAACAAAACAAAGCCTTCAAGGGTAGCAACACAGCTTGGGCTTCAGCCCGCAAAGTCCTGCTCGGACCAGCACCTCCAGCACCTGTAAGAAGCAATCCACCAAGCGGTGGAAAACCGGGCAACGGTCAGCATTCAGCTGACCAATTATAACGACCCTGCCCCTGGCACGGGGCAGCGAAATTCCAGCCATGCATAGCATTTTCCAATATGATATATATAGAAAACAACGCAAGACGTGCACAACCGCATAGTCAATACATATCATAAACGTCAGCACGACAGCCCGATGCTCCGTGCACTCAGGGCACATTCGGGTGTACCGGAAACACCGGATCCCACCAATGAGCATTCTAGTCATGATCGGCACGCAAGCCGTCGACTCTCGCTATGTGATCCTAACAGGGCCTTAAGCACCCAAGGTTAGACAACCATAACGCGGGTACAGATCCGCCTATCCTGTTGCTCACATCGTCAGACGCAAGGATGGCCTGACGCGGGTAGAGCTTCACCTTTCCCGTCCACCACAAGAGTTTAACTCAACTCGCACAATTTCCTGGACTTCCTCCAGTACTTCCTTCTGCACCAAGCGACAGGTATCCACCACAGATTGCACACATACAATTAAATACTCGGCCGCTCCTCCGAAATGCAAACAAAGTATCACCAATCCAGACCAACATGTCCAGATGGGCTTCACACAGCATGCCTAGATCCGTACTCGAATTCCGGACTCTAACAAGGGGGACTTCACATATCTACCCCAAGGGACACCACAACCCACCGCACACTCGCGGGGACAGAATTTCCCTATGCAAATGCAAGAAATTAGGACTTCACATGTCTAAGACGGAAATCGTTACCCTTGGAATTCGCCTCGGAGCCATGGAGAGAATTGAGACGGATGAGAGCCTTCGTAGCAGCCTTGCCTTCGTAAATCCGAACTCGGCTCGCGATTTTGACCACCGCAGCACCACCGGCGGTCGGATTCCTCTTCTTCTTCATTGCCTTGCTCTCCCCTCTCTCTTAACTTTAGAAAGAGAAAGATGAAACTCAAATGAGCTTTCTCCTCTTCAATCCCGGCCTTATCAACCCAGGGAAGAGCCCAGACCGTTGGATCTTTGTCAAAGAAAATGAACGGCTCTGATCAGCCCTGAATTTGATTTACAGGGCCGAACACGGGTTGTGACACGCCCGTGTCACAGGCCGTGTTCCTGAAACGGTGCACAACTGACTAAAAATAAACCAGAACACGGGTGTCGACACGCCCGGGACACGCCCGTGTCGACACCTGACACGCTCGTGTCGAGGGGCGTGTTCCCCCATCGACATGGAAATGAGCATTTTCCCCAAGACCACACGGGCACTGGACACGCCCGTGTGACAATTTGACACGCCCATGTCACGATCGACACGGCTGGGCCTCCGCACCGTGTCCTTCTCTGGACAATCTGGCTAATATTTGGGCATGACATGCCCTGGGACACGCCCGTGTCCCAGGCCGTGTCGATGTGTCGATACTCAACGATCGCCGACTCAACGATCATCGACAATGAAGAACACGCCCTGGGACACTCCCGTGTCCCAGGCCGTGTACCCCATACACGCCCTGGGACACGCCCGTATCCCAGGCCGTGTCAGCCAGCCTGAACCTCAATTTGACCTGTTGAGATTTCTAGGGTGTTATAATCCTCCCCTCCTTAATAAAATTTCGTCCCGAAATTTGAAGACAGAAGGGAGATAACATCATAACACAATCAGAGACATATATGTTTCTATCACATATACAAACGAGCGAACAGGTTACGAAAATAACTCGGGAAACTCGGCTCGCATGGTCTGCTCCCGCTCCCATGTGAGCTTTTCTCGGCCACAATTGTCCCACCGGACTTTGACCATCCCGATCGTTTTGTTCCACAACTGTTTCTCGGCTCGATCATCGATCCGAATGGGCCTCACCTTTATCATTAGCCCATACTCAACATGAACCCGATCATTCTCAATCACTTGAGCTCGATCATTGACTGCTTTTCGTAGTACCGAGATGTGGAACACATAATGCAGTCCACCCAATTCCGATGAAAGAGCTAGCCGATAGGCAGCTTCCACAACTCGCTCCACCACTTCAAACGGACCAAGGTATCGCGGACTTAGCTTTTTCAACCGCCGAATTCGAGATACGCCTTTGAAGGGTTTAATCTTTAAATAGACTGAGTCACCCACCGCGAACTCCACGTTCCGGTGCTTAGCATTGTAATACATGGCTTGACGATCCTGGGCTATTAGTAGTCTCTCTCGAATAGAGCGTATTGTTGAGTTAGCATCCTCGACTGCCTTTTGTCCCAAAAGTTTGGATTCGCCATTTTCTGCCGAAGCTAATGGTCTACGGCACTTGCGACCATACAGAGCTTCAAATGGTGCCATGAAGATGCTTGCTTGGTAACTATTATTGTAGGCAAATTCCACCATAACAAGATGATCTTCCCACTTCTTACCGAAGTCCAGGGCGCACATACAGAGCATATCCTCCATTGTTCTGTTGGTTCGTTCAGTTTGGCTATCCGTTTGTGGATGAAAGGCCGTACTGAATGCTAACTTCGTGCCCAACAGCTGATGAATTAGCCTCCAATCCTTTGAAGTAAATCGCCCATCACGGTCACTGACGATGCTTCGGGGAATACCGTGCAATCGAACAATCTGCTCCACATAGAGCTTTGCCAACATTTCCACTGAATCATCCCGTTTGTTCGGGAGAAAGTGAGCCACCTTTGTCAACCGGTCTACAATCACCCAAATTGATTCATTCCCACGTTGCGATCTCGGCAACCCGTGCACAAAATCCATGGAAATATCCTCAAACTTCCACTGCGGAATTGGCAATGCTTTCAGGAAACCACTCGGTCGTTGACATTCTGCTTTTACCAAAGCACAAGTACGACACTTAGCCACATACTCGGCTATGTCCTTCTTTAAACCAGGTCACCAGAACAATTTCTTCATGTCCTTGTATATCTTTGTGCTCCCAGGGTGAATTGAGTACTTTGTAAAGTGTGCTTCATATAACAATTCTTCTCGCAATTTACCCGCACAAGGGACGCACAGTCGGCCATCCTTCCGTAATAACCAGTCATCCCAGGAGAATTGGTCACCAGACCCTTCCTTGGCATAGCGTTGGAGACTTCCATCAAGCTCCGTTGCCCGCCTAACCCTGTCCGCAAGGTCATATTGAACCTCCATCCAGTTCAAGCATGCATCGGCCGAAGAATCCCTCTCAACACAAGATATCTCCAACGCTTCCAATTCCTGGATTAGACGCTCGTCATGTATCCGCAACCAACTTGCCCGCACAGGAGTCCGACGAATCAAGGCATCAGCGACCACGTTTCCCTTTCTGGGAACATAGTGAATGTCGAAGGTATAATCCCCTAGGAATTCCATCCACCTCCTTTGTCGCATATTTAAATCCTTTTGATCGAGCAGATAATTCAGGCTTTTATGATCTGTATAAATATTTACCTTCACGCCATAAAGATAGTGCTGCCACAACTTTAGCGAAAAGATCACCGCCGCCTACTCCAAGTCGTGGATGGGGTAATTACGCTCATGCACCTTTAATTGATGTGAGCCATAAGCGATCACCTTGCCAAACTGCAGGAGAACGCAGCCAAAGCCGCTTCCTGACGCATCGCTGGATATCTCAATACCATGTATGCCACAAGGCGACGTCAAAACAGGGGCCGTGGTCAAACCACCTTTTTAGCTCCTCAAAAGCTCGCGCGCACTCCGGCGTCCAAACGAACTTCTGATCTTTTCTCATCAACGTAGTCAAAGGCAAAGCAATCTGGGAGAAGTTCACCACAAATCTTCTATAGTAGCCTGCAAGTCCAAGAAAACTCCTGACTTTGGCCACCAAAGACATCACTGGCCAATCACAAATGGCACTTATCTTTGCCGGATCCACCGCTATGCCCTCTCCACTTACCATATGGCCCAGAAAAGCTACCGACGAGAGCCATAACTCACACTTAGAGAACTTGGCATACAGCTTATTTCTCCGCAAGGTATGCAATACCAACCGCAAATGGTTTGCATGATCTTCCTCCGACTGAGAGTACATGAGGATATCATCAATGAACACAATCACAAACAGATCCAAGTATTCGCGGAACGTTCGATGCATGAGATCCATGAATACCGAAGGCGCATTACATAAGCCGAACGACATCACTGTGAACTCATAGTGACCGTAGCGTGTGCCAAACGCTATCTTGGGAATGTCACCTTCCCTAATCCGCAATTGGTAATACCCGGATTTCAAATCCAACTTGGAATAGACGGTTGAGCTTGCTAGCTGATCTAACAAGTAATCGATCCGTGGAATCGAATACCTGTTTTTCTTCGTCAGCTTATTTAGTTCGCGATAATCAATACATAGCCGCAAACAACCATCTTTCTTTTTCACAAAAAGAACAGGCGCGCTCCAGGGTGACATACCTGGGCGTATGTATCCCTGCTCCAACAGTTCTTGCAACTGAACTTTTAGTTCGGCAATCTCTTTTGGCGCTACCCGATACGGCGAATGGGCCACAGGTTTCGCACCCGGCACCAGCTCGATAGCAAAGTTGATTTCCCTTTGGGGACGTAACCCCGGAAGGTCCTTTGGAAACACATCAGCATACTCCAACACAATCGGCACTTCACTCACACTGGCCTTCGGTGCCACCGCCTCTACGAGTGTGAAGAACAACTCCGCACCCTTCCGAACAGCCTTAACGACTTGGAGAGCAGATAACAACATCCCACTCATCCCTTGTATACCAATGAACTTGGTCTCTTGTTCGGTATTCTGCCCAAGTGTCACCTCTTTTGACGTGCAATCTATATAGGCATGCTGCTCTGACAGCCAGTCCATACCAAATATTATATCAAATTCCTTGATCGGCAATATTAGTATTTCCACCTTGAACTCCCGACTCCCTATCTTGACCTCAAGACCGCAAGATTTATCCGCGCACATCAAACATACGTTAGGTAACAACACCTTTACACTATCTATCGTGGTCCGGATAGGTACCCCGACACGAAAGACGAACTCTTCAGACAAAAACGAATGTGAAGCACCTATGTCAAACAGTGCTCGCGTCGGATACTCTCGTATAAGGACAAACCCTAAAACATCACAATCAAAACAAGCACAACACACAGTATAAAATAACATTAAAAACTGAGCGCACTTGTGACGACATCCTCCTGCTTAATGGAATCCTGTTATCCAAGGTTGAAGACCCTTGGCTGCGCGTGCGAGGCAGAAGACTCCACCACAGTCTTCCCTTTCTCCGCATGAGACGCTCCCGTCTTCTTGTCACCCTTTGGAGGACAAACTCGGCAATCACGTGCAAAGTGTCCCAACTTCCCGCACGTAAAACAAGCACGAGATCCATACCCAGATGTCTCTGTCACAGTCGCAGAAGGAGCTTGTCCAGTAGACTTGGACTTCTTTCCCCATCTCTTACGGTACCCAAACTTCTCCGGACGTGGCGGCTTGAACTCTGGCTTTGTCACAGCCAAGGTCCCTCTTTCCTGCCCCCTTTTCATGTCCGTCTCCAAAGACTGAGCCGTACAGACAAAGGCTTGAAATCCCTGACTCACAGAACTCGAGTGAAAATACCGCAGCTCATCTTGCAGTCCCGCATAAATCCTACTAGTCTTACGCTCTTCTTCGGCGAAGATTGTACCTGCATATCATCCCAAACGTGTGAACTCATGTAGATAATCATCCACACTACGATCTCCTTGAGTTAACCGTTGAAATTCCATTTCCATCAATATCCTTTGTTGTATTGGTAGATGTTGTGCCAAGAACAACCGAGAAAATTCATCCATCGAGTCTTCTGCAAGTTGTCTACCGGCCAAGTGATGCAGTTCAATCTCATCCCACCATAAATGAGCCCCTCCTTCCAGTAGGAAAGTTGCCAACATTACTTTCTGTCCCTCCTCAACCTTGATCGCTCTGATGATCCTCTTGATCCTTGCAAGCCAATCCTCTGCTTAGGCCGGTGACCCTGCCCTAGTAAATTGTGGAGGATTGAAGCTCAAGAATTTCTTCAATTGTTGATCTGTGTCCCGCGGATCAACTACTGCTTCTACCGGTTCTTACCGTACCCCAGCATGTGTTGGCACCACTGCAGGACGTGCCTGCCCAACCTGCTGAGCATTCATCACAGCAAGTACCGTTTCCGTGATGAAACGTACCGTTTCAGCGGATGGACGAGGTGTGGGCACCTCAGCTGGTGTCGCACGTTCTACAGAATGTTGAGGTTCGGATTGACCCGCAACACTTCTAATCACCTATATGTGTAAACACGCAATTTAGCGACCAAGCAAAACGACAAACATACAAAAAGAATACACAAGTTCAACAAACAAGTGTATTTGCATTCCTAAGTGGACATTCTTGAGTTCAAGTTAAGTGTTATAACGACAACACTGACACGTGCTCGCCACCCCTCAAAAGAATTCGACCGCGAATTCGGAAGAGATCGACCAACAAGCTGATACTAAATTGTAACACCTCTACCCGTCAAGAAGAATATAATAGAGGGTCCGGTTGGGGCCCCACACCATATTCCACAAACAGGCGGAGACGCTACGAAATAATATCAAAACACCAACGCATCCTAACACAGAGCATTCTAGCGGAAGCTTCACGGTTGAAAACTTGAACTCAAGTACAACAAGAACTGTCCACTAAAAACATAGGAATGTATACAACCAAAGTGCCTAGCCTTAAGGCCTAACAAATTTCTCTTAACAAGGTGTGGTTTATAGACATCGGCACGCAGGCCGGCCACACATGAACAAGAAGAAACAAAACAAAGCCTTCGAGGGCAGCAATGCAGCTTGGGCTTCAGCCCGCTAAGTCCAGCTCGGACCAGCACCTCCAGCACCTGTAAGAAGCAATCCACCAAGCGGTGGCAAACATGGCAATGGTCAGCATTCAGCTGACCAATTATTACGACCCTGCCCCTGGCACGGGGCAGCGGAATTCCAGCCCTGCATAGAATTTTCCAATATGATATATATATAGCAAACCACGCAAGACGTGCACGACCGCACAGTCAATACATATTACAAACGTCGGCACGACGGCCCGACGCTCCGTGCACTCAGGGCACATTCGGTTGTATCGGAAACACCGGATCCTACCAATGAGCATTCTAGTCATGATCGGCACGCAAGCCATCGACTCTCGCTATGTGATCCTAATAGGGCCTTAAGATCCCAAGGTTAAACAACCATAACGCGGGTACAGATCCGCCTATCCCGTTGCTCATATCGTTAGACGCAAGGCTGGCCTGACGCGGGTAGAGCTTCACCTTTCCCGTCCACCACAAGAGTTGAAGTCAACTCGCACAATTTCTTGGACTTCCTCCAGTACTTTCTTCTGCACCAAGCGACAGGTATCCACCACAGATTGCACACAAACAATCAAATACTCAGAGGCTCCTCTGAAATGCAAACAAAGCATCACCAATCCAGACCAACACGTCCAGATGGGCTTCACACAGCATGCCTAGATCCGTACTCCAATTCCGGACTCTAACAAGGGGGACTTCACATAACTACCCCATGGGACACCACAACCACCCGCACACTCGCGGGGACAGATTTTCCCTATGCAAATGCAGGAAAGTAGGACTTCACATGTCCATGACGGAAATCGTTACCCTTGGAATTCTCCTCGGAGCCATGGAGAGAATTGAGACGGATGAAATCCTTCGTAGCAGCCTTGCCATCGTAAATCCGAACTCGGCTCGCGATTTGGACCACCGCAGCACCACCGGCGGCCGAATTCCTCTTCTTCTTCCTTGCCTTGCTCTCCCCTCTCTCTTAACTTTAGAAAGAGAAAGATGAAACTCAAATGAGCTTTCTCCTCTTCAATCCCGACCTTATCAACCCAGGGAAGAGCCCAGACCGTTGGATCTTGGTCAAAGAAAATGAACGGCTCTGATCTGCCCGGAATTTGATTTCCTGGGCCGAACTTGGGTTGTGATACGCCTGTGTCACATACCATGTTCCTGATGCGGTGCACAACTGACTTAAAATAAACCAGAACACGGGTGTCGACACGCCCGAGACACGCCCGTGTCGAGGGGCGTATTCCCCCATTGAGATGGACATCAGCATTTTCCCCGAGACCACACGGGTACTGGAGACGCCCGTGTGACAATTGGACACGCCCGTGTCATGATCGAAATGGCTGGGCCTCCGCATCGTGTCCTTCTCGGGACAATCTGGCTAATATTTGGGAATGACACGCCCTGGGACACGCCCATGTCCCAGGCCGTGCCGATGTGTCGATACTCAACAATCGCCAACTCAACGATCGTCGACAATGAAGAACACGCCCGTGTCCCAGGCCATGTACCCCAGACAAGCCCTGGGACACGCCCGTGTCCCAGGCCATGTCAGCCAGCCTGAACCTTAATTTGACCTGTTGAGATTTCTGGGGTGTTACAAGAATGTTGTGCTAAAGGTAAGGCATAAGCCCAAATATGCTTATACCGCCTTGCATTCTTTTGAGGTAAACCAACCATCCCGATCAGAAACAATTGTCTTAGGAATGCCATGGTACCGTACAAATTGCTCCGCAAAGAGGCGTACCAAAACATCCACATGAGCCTCTTTCTTCATAGGAATAAACCTGGCTACCTTTGTCAGGCGGTCAACGATTACCCACACCAAATCATTCCCTGAGCATGAGCGAGGCAATCCATGGATGAAGTCCATGGAGACATCCTCGAACTTCCACTCGGGATTGGCAATGACTGTAATAATCCCCCAGGGCTCTTGCATTACGCCTTCACCCTTTAAAAGGCCTCGCAGTGCGTAACAAAATATCTGATGACCCTCTTTATTCCCGGCCAACACATTGTCTTCCGCAAGTCAGCGTACAACATGGCAATCCCAGGATGCACAAAATACTGAGTGCAATGTGCCTATCTTAGGATATCTTCCCGAATTTTACTGCCTTTGGGAATGTAAAGCCCTCCACGGAGATGAAGGAGGCTGTCTTTTAGGGAATACTCGTCTGTTGTCCCATCTTCAATTGACTTCATTGTCGGGGCCAGAGCCGTATCCTTCCTTGCTCCGCCTGGATTCAATCTCGACTATGCTCATCGCGGTTAAGTACTCTGTATACCCTTCTGATTAGTCTTTATATACCAGGGTAATCTCTATCTCTTCGAGCATCTGATCTAACTTCATACTCATCAATCGGGACTTAGGTCTTGGTTCTGGTACCTTCCTGCTCAAAGCATCAGCAACGGAATTTGCTTTTCTGGTGTGGTAGTTTAAAGTAAATTCATAATCACATAAAAACTCTAACCACCGCCGCTGTCTCAAATTCAATTCCTTTTGAGTATGAATGTACATTAAATTCGAGTGATCTGAAAAGATTTCGCAGTGGACGCCATACAGATAGTGTCTCCAAACCTTCAAGGAAAACAACACCGCTCTAAATTCTAAATCATGTACTAGGTAGTTGATTTCACGCTTCTTCAGCTATCTTGAAGCATATGCAATCACATGCCTGTGCTGAATCAATACCGCTCCCATCCCTCTATACGATGCGTTAGTATAAACTTTAAATCCTTCCTTAACGGATGGGAGGGCTAGGATGTGTGCGGTTGTAAGTCTGTCCTTCAGTTCCTGGATTGCAGCTTCAAACTGGGGTGTCCACTCATATGGCACACCTTTCTTTGTGAGATAAGTAAGTGGAAGGGCAATGTTTGAGAACTCTTTTACAAACTTGCGATAGTACCCAGCAATTCTAAGGAATCTCCATACATCGGCCACTGACTTCAAGGGCAACCACTCCCTCACGGCACGCACTTTGGCCGGATCCAAAGCTTGTACAGCCACACTGATCACATGGACCAAGAAGGCAACCTCTTGGAGCAAGAATTCACACTTGCTGAACTTGGCAAATAAGGCGTATTCTTTTAGCTTCCTCAGTACCAAGGTAAGATGTTCGACATGCTCTTCATCTATCTTTGAGTAGACCAAAATGTCATCGATGAAAATGATGACGAAGATATCTAGATAAGGCTCGAACACTTTGTTCATCAAACTCATGAAAGATGAAGGGGCATTTGTGAGCCCAAACGGCATCATGGTGAACTCGTACAAACCATACCTTGAGCTAAAAACCATTTTCTGAATGTCCTTCTCTTGTATACTTAACTGATAATACCCCGAGCGCAAATCCAACTTGGAAAACTAATGCAGTCCTACCAATTGGTCGAAAAACTCGTCGATCCGGGGTAGCGGATAGGTGTTCAGTACCGTTAGTCGGTTGAGCTCACGGTAGTCTATGCATAATCGTAAGGTTCCATCCTTCTTCTTAATGAACAGAATAGGGGCTCCCCAAGGTGAAGAGCTGGGGAGAACAACCCCTGACTCCACCATTTCTTGCAACTGAACTCTAAACTCTGCGAGTTCCTTCCGGGGAATTCGGTAGGGGGTCTTGGAGACAGTGTTTGCACCCTGTACTAGCTTAATTTGAAAATCCACTTCTCTATACGGGGTTAATCCTTGCAATTTATCAGGAAATACCTCGGGAAAGTCCCGCACTACTCGCACATCCTTCATATTTATTCTCCTCTCTTTCAATCCGAAACATATCATGTAAACTTCATCCCCCCTCATGTGAGCTTTCAAGGTCTGAATCGAAGATAATAACAAATGAGGTGCGAATTTTATACCTTCAAAGATGACATCAGTTTCCCCAAGTCTCAAGTAAATTTGCTTCTTCACGCAGTCAATTATTTCGTAGTGCCAATCCATCCATGCCATTCCCAGAATGAGATCGAATTCTGGCATTCTCAAAACTGTGGCCTTGGTATCCAACGTCTTTCTCCCAATGAATATCTCCAATTCGCACTTGGCAGTTGCGGTCATCTTAGAGCCGTCTAGGAGGCGTACTCTTCGAGCAATACCAGTGAAGCATTGCACTCCTTATTGGTCTTTAATGAAGTCTGCAGACACAAAATAGTGCGAGACACCGGTATCGAATAACGTATAGGCCGGTTTCCCGCCGACCACCACGGTGCTTAAGTACCAATACTCAAACCTAGATATTTAGTACGTCTTAAGCAACTTAAGGTTAATAATGGAGATGTGATAACTAACTATAACATACCTGCAATCACCTCCTGAGGGTTCCGCTCCTGTGTCATGTCATGCGCGAACACCTGATTCCGAGCAGGTATGGGGTTTCTTCCTCGTGGTCCTCATCCTCGACCACACATATGTCCCCGCCCTCGCAGAGCTGTCGGAGTAAAAGCAAGAGGAGCATTCCCAAAAAACTGTGGGCAGTAACGTCAGACATGGCCCGGTTGGTTGCATTAGAATCACACTCGCTCATTTTGCCCCTCAGGTTGTTGAAACTGTTGAAGCTATGGGGGTTGAGGCAATGCTGGCGGCTGTGGAACCGGGTGCTCCATTCTAAAATTTCGGTGGAAATGCCTGCCACCTCTCTGATGTCCTCTTCCTCCTCTGTAGTCGTTTCTTCTTTTATTGCTAGGGCCAACTTCCATCACGCTCTCAGCAGGTCTCTTACCACTTCCCAAGTGGTCTGCTTCTAGCCTCTTCTCCATGTCAATTATTTTTTCCTAGCTAGAGTCTACTATAAACAAAAGGGCCTGCCTCAGGGGTTCCCGCAGCCCATTGTAGAAGCGCTTAGCGTATCCTCTGTCATCCAAGTCATATGAGTCAGCAAATCTTGCGAGATGTAGGAACTCTCGTTGATACTCCGTAACCGACTTCGATCCTTGCTTCACCTGTAAAAATCTCTCTTCGAGTTCATCTCGAGCCGACGATGGAATGAAGTGCTATAAAAAGGCTCCTGAGAACTTGCTCCAGCTAATATTTATATAAAATCGCCTTTAAAAGGTGGAGCCCATGAGGGACTTCCACTACCTCTTGGCGTGCAGTCTCACGAGTGTCACTACCAGGGTCATAGCCATATTTTTCGGATATCTAATTCCCACCAGCAGTTCTTGCATGGTGTCGAGTCATTCCTCCGTACACACTGCCGACTCTGTCCCAAGGTAGGCTGGAGGGGAGAGAGCTCGGAATGTGCTCACCCAATTGGAGCCCGGAGCTTGTTGTTGTACGGGGGCTTGTTGGGATCTAAAGGCATTAGGAATAGCGGTGAGCGTCTGCCCTAGCTCCGATTACTGAAACTGTGTGGGTGCGTATAGGGTGGGGGTGCCCCCCACTGGCTCAACGTGCACTGGGATCTACACGTAGAGTACAAACCTAAGGTCAGGTTGGCTAATCATAAGGTCAAAGTAGGACATACTTAGTGTGAATTACATATGGGCACACCACTGGTTCCGCTTAGTCAGTTTGTCCCCAAACTGACAAATCGAACGGGGGTGGCACCATTGTTGAATGACTTCTTTAGTTCAGGATTGTAGAAAGCTGATACCATTTGTTAGACCCCCCTACCGGAACACAAAACATGGCACAAGGGAAGTCTTATGCCCAGAATATCTGCCTTACAGTAGCGATAACACACATGCTAAACTGTACTACAAGACGCCTGTCCTGCCGACCATTCTCAATATAAACCAATGCCAACCCAACCAAGAATATAAAACAGAAGTCAATCCACACATAAGTAATAATAATACAAAAGTACAATAAATAAAGAAGCTACAACAAGCTTCTAAAATATCAGAGTACGGGTAAAACTTGCCCAAAGGGGCTACATCATGAGTTTCTCAAACTCACATTGGTCACTGACGGTAGCGAGGGCACCGTCCCTTCTGGCCCTGTCGTCCTAGCCTTGCTGTCCTGCTGCAAAATCTACGGCTGCTCTGACTGTGGGGTTTCCTTCTAAAAAGGTAAGACGTAGCAACCGTTAGTCAAAAATACTAAGTGGTTATCACATCCGCTCTCCCGGCGACTCCTCGGCACCGGGAATAGAAGGGAACAAGGGTACAATTTTTTTATATAAGCAGTAGTACATACAGGTGGTAGAGAGTGAGCAATATCGAGTATATCAGTAGTATAATGAACGAGTAAACATTCTACTCTAGCAGTTCTACCATATACTGCAGTATATGAAAAATGTAAAGCTACGAAAGAAAGAAACTCAACTTATATGAATGCCCATAATGACATATAAGTTAAGGATCAGCTCAACAGTAAAGTAACTCATCATATAAGAGTGCCCATACAAACTTATACAATGAGGATCTTGTGTATGCAATGTAATGCAATGCCATGAATACTATGCAATGACTCACCCATGATCACGCTCATAAAATTGCTATGTTGACCCAGACTTGTAGTTCCCACTTTTCGAGCAAGTAGCTAACCTCTTAGGCATCATCCGTCATGGCCAGTCGGTGATAGTAGAGCGGGCTTCTCCACTACTAGGCGGGTATCCACACTATCGAACCTAGGACTTCGTACGCCTCAATGCTACGAACACAACAGCAAAGCTCACATGCGTATTACATCTCAGCAGGAATCTCGGGTAGATTTGCACCGAGAACTAGCCATGAACTGGCCTATGCTGTGACCCAGAAGGAGCCTCGGAAAAAGCACGAGGACCAAGCCCAACCATCCACTTGGCATGGAAGGAGCCTTGGGAATGAACACCGAGGATCAAGCCCAACCGCCCAAAGTCTATCTGTCATCTCCCGTCGGTGTGACGACTGGCGAGCCTTTAGACCTACCACACTATCCTTAACCCAAGATTACGACACTGTGTGTCGACTCACACAACATGTAATTTCACATCATAATGACATGGAAGGAGCCTCGGGAATAAACACCGAGGACCAAGCCCAACGGTCCACTTACGTCTCTTCTCAACATTACCAAACTAGTGCGGTCAAACCCCGTACTTACACCCTTTCATAATCTAGTTCCACAGACACTTAAGGGTTCATCGTCGACATAAAGGTACCTCATATATTCATCAACCATACAACCATTTGTTCATAATAGTCGTTACTAATTATGTACAGTATCTTCAAGCCAAACTAATCGTTATTCAACGCATTACCCTTGCCAAGTACATCCTTATTGATTCACATATTTAAACCATTCCTACCATCCCAACTCGTCAATCCATTAGTTCTCCAACCTTCACCAAATCGCATTGATCAAGAACATTTTACCACATCATTTGTTCATTAAGGTTCTATCCAACAATTGTTATTAAAATGATTTATCTCAACATCTTATAGGCTACATCTCAAAAAATGTTAACGTTATTGTACTTAAATCTCTCTACCAACCCAAAGACGATACAAAACAAACACGAGAATTACATACACAAGAATGATTACTGTACAAAGACTTCTAACGGGGATTCCTGAGGCTATAGAAATTCAGTGAAGACGTTTAACCCGACATGAGAAATGCATTTCCAAGGGTTGCGACTTTTGTGTTTAGTCGATAGCCCAGATCTGGCCGTATCATGTCTGAAAACGGCCTCGAAGACTCCTGCGTGCAGAAATAAGATTTCTGCACGCATCTTAAAGCAAGATGAACGACATTGGTTCATCTTCTTCATCAAGCCATATGTTCAAACAATTTCCAGAAATTCCTCCACCCTTATTCACCCTCATGAGACCATTTCCTCTTCACGAACCTATGACTCCCCGAAACTCAAAAGGGTGACGGGTGGTGTTTTGAGCCAAATCTTTGATTTTGTAGAGGTGACACGGTCTGGGACACGGGCATGTCCCAGGGCGTGTCATGCTCGGGTTCGGCGTTGGTCGCATGGTCGACGATTTTTGAGTCAACAGTCGTTGGGGGGGGGGGGTGAACACGGCCTGGGACACGGGCGTGTCCCAGGTCGTGTCAGTCACTCAAAGCTTTCCACTTAACGTTCGTTGAGTGAGGGCGCACCGCTTGAGCCCAAGCGTGTTCGGGTCCGACAAGAGCGTGTCGAATAGCCGTGTCCTGCTCTGGTCGTTTGGCGAGTTGTGCTAAGACAGCTACATGGCCTGGAACATGGGTGTGTCCCAGGGCATGTCTGGTACACGGCATGTGACACGGGCGTGTCACATGGCCGTGTCGTGATCTGGATGTTTTGGACCTATATCATTGGAGGAACACGCCAAGTGACACAGACATGTACTGGATGACACGGGCGTGTCGAGTGCCCGTGTTATTTTTGGGACGCGACGGTTTTGATGGCGAATGAGTGACACGGCCTTGGATACGGGCGTGTCGCAAGCCGTGTTTGGCCTAGATCTTGGATTTCAAGTCCGGATCTAAGCCGTTCGTTTCCTTATTTTGAGATCCGACGGCTGGGGGTTGTTTCCCTAGGGATATGCCCTGATTTAGGGTTTAGAATACCTCATTTGTCTTGGATTCACACTCTTTCTAAGATCTAGAGAGAGGAGAGAGCAAGGAGGAAGAAGGAAGGCTAGATCCGGTCACCGACGGAGTTTCGGAGCTTCAAATCACGAGTCGACTTCGAATCTATGGAGTCAAGGAGATTGCGGTGCATTTCATCCGCGTAGATTTCCATGGCGCCAAGGAAAAATGCTAGGGTATTGATTTTCATCTTGAGCATGTGAAACTCTTCTTCCTTTGCATGGGAAAACCCTCTCCCACGAGTATGCGGCGAGTTTGCGATGTTCCCTGGGATAGATATGTAAAGTCTCCCTTATTAGAGTCTGGAATCATAGTACGGACATAGGCATGATGTGTGAAGCCTACCCGGACAAGTTGGTCTGGATCGGTGATGTTGCATTGCATAGTAGCCGGAGAAGACTCTGTGCCATTGAGTATTTTCCATTTTCTACGGGGTAGATTGCAGCAGGGATCCTTGGGGATTAACCCCAAGACGCACCTGGAAATCTGGGCGGAAACGCATTTCTTCCATCTTGGTGGCCTGGGAGCCAACCATGAACATAATTGGGTTATGTACTTGTGTGATCAAATTTTGGGATCCGTGAGAAGCTTGACCCGTGCGTACGTCTTAAAGTAACTAGATAGTGTGAGCAACGGGCAAGTCGATGTGGACCCGGGCTATGTGGTTTGGTATCAGATACCTAAAAAAGGGATTGGCCATTGGCATGGTCGTCCGAGTCTTAGGCTTAGACCGGAAAGACTAAAAATGCTCACGAGATTTGCCGTCCAAAGGATGGTGGTAAGACCATGTTTATGACCGGATTCACCGAGTTAGTGCCCTGAGAGCACGGGGTGTTTGGCCGTGTGAGCCTGCACCTGTGTTGTGGTACTTATTCTCTATTTTACTTACTAGGCTAACAAGTGCAGGGAAGAAGCTTTGCCACCCCGAGTTTGGAGGCGGAATCGTTATAATTTAGTCGGCATGGCTGACCGTTGCTTTTGGTTTGCCACCATGCGGTGGATTGTTGCTTGCAGGGGCTGCGGAGCTGAGCAGTAAATAGCAGGCTAAAGCCCAAGTTGCTGAGCCGGCCCTCGAAGGCCTAGTTTTTGAGTGATTTCCTTTATTCTCATGTGTGACCGGCCTGCGTGCCGAGGTTTGGAAGACACTTATATTTGAGAAAACTATTGTAAGGCCATAAGGCCAGTACTTGTGTATTGTACATTCCTGTTGGTTTGAGTAGTGGACATTCATGCTTGTGGTTGGGTTCTTTATTTCTTGTAACTTAATAAATTGCTTCCCCTAGATGCTCGGTGTATGACGTTTTGATTGGTTGATTGGTTTCATTGAGTAACCCACCGGTCTGTCCGTTATATATGGCGTTAGGCCCCGGCCGGACCTACTACTATATGCTATGTGACGGATAGGGGTGTTAATGTAACGTCCCGTTTCGGGCTAGGCCCGTCGTACGAGTTTTGAGTCAAGAGACTCGACTCAGACTCTTGGTGCACTTACAGAGGGTGTCAGGAGTGTGGCATGAAGGGTTGGGTTTAAGGATACCCCAACCAGTAGCTGGAGTGAAGGAACTCGGCCAAGTGAAAATCGACGGGTATTAAGAATGATACCCGTCGAATTCGATGGGTATCGGTGGTCGATACTCGCCGGATTCAGAGCTGGAGAAGTAGGTTTAGTAAAATTCGACGGGTATCCGTAGCTATGCACGCCGATCGACGAGTATCGAGAATGATTCCCACCGATCGACGGGTATCAATAGCTATGCACACCGATCGACGGGTATCGAGAATGATACCCGCCGATCGACGGGTATCGGTAGCAACACACGCCGATCGACGGGTATCAGGATGATACCCGCCGATTTTTCCTTAGACGGTTTTCCTAGGTTCCGCTTTCCTGTGCATGCAGACTGAACCGGACCGGGCTGGCTGCGGCTTGGCTGCCTTGGACCGGGTCACTTCAATATGACCCATTAGGGGAGGTCCAATGGGACATTGACACGTGACAGAAGGGACTTAACCTAATACATCAGTTTTTAAGGGAAGATAAAGCCAAACCCTAGCCATTTTGCCGATCGAACTTGCCGTAATCGCAGACCTTGCGAAACTGACAGAGCCAAGGGAAATCATCGGAACTCCTGGAGGCGGCCTTCTCTCTCTCTCTCTCCTTCCTTTGCCGTGAAGAACAACTGCGCCAAGCAAGGATGTCGCGGAGGAGGATGGTTAGATCCATGGCCGGGAATGATGGTACCGCTGGAAATGAGGTGAGCTTCCTCCCCTCTCCCTTGGTGCTAGATCTGTAGTTAATATTCTAGGAGAGATATCGACTCCTTAGTGTCTTGATGGTGAGGAGGAGATTTCTTAGCAAAAAGCCATGCCTAGGTCGTTTTCTAGGCTTAGTCCCCTCCAACCTCTTCATTCTTCAAGGTGAAGATGAGAGAGTGATTCGTGGAGCAATATGGCTTTGTGAGGGTGAATAAGGGTGGACGAATTTCTTGAGGAGTTTTTGGGAGAACGGTGCAAGGAGGAAGATGAACGGATGCCGTTCATCTCGCCTTAGATGCGTGCAGAAATCTAATTTCTGCACGCAGCGATCTTCGAGGCCAATTTTGTGGGTGTTCTGGCCAGATCTGGGCTTTCGACTAAACACGAAAGTTGTATCCCTTGAAATTATCTTTCCAACGAGTGGTTACACGCACTCGCCAAATTTCTGTAGCCTCGGGAATCCTTGGTCGAATTTACTGTCCGGATTCAGGCTGCACCTAAATTCTGGGCTGTGTAATGTGGAGTACGATTTGGTGGAATTTAATGTTGCGATCCAACTCGAGGCTTGGGTGAACTCTTTTGACAAAATCATCATAGTGATATGATAAGTTGAGGTTATAAATCTGAATTCGTATAACGAGTTGTGGACAAGCTTAATTGAAGGAAAGAGCCAGATATAAATTGGTAGATATAAATTGGTAGATGTATAAATGATTTAACTGTTGAGGGCCGCGGAACAGATACCTACTGTGGTTGGTTCGAAATGGTCAGATTCCGCGGGCCGGTTAGAAGATCGAGTTTTCTAACGAGAGGAGGCAAGTGCACCTATCGTAAGTAGTACTCGGTATTCGGGAAAATACCGAGGTCGTATTATTCTCGGGGACGCGTTGATTATATCTACTCTTCCAGGAATACTATTATCTTACTAACAGTAAGGTGGGATTTTTTGTTTAATTAAAACGGAAAGAAAGAAAGCAGAATTTTGCTAAGTTAGTTCGATGACGGGTTAACGCTCGGCATCGAATCGGATTAAGACTAAAATAATTCTTAACAATTATTGAACTTTGTTTTTAATTTAATAAAAGGCACTTGGCCGTGGGTGTTCCAAAAATATGAGCGCACTTATCTCTAGGAATATTGCTCACCTAAACATTAAGACATTTCGACCGATCATTAGACCGACAAAAGATTCCTCTTAATGCATGCTTTACGCTAAGAACCCCGTTATTGGGCGGGGAACCCAATCCGGCAGAACTACGCTTCTCCTCTTTCGAGGGGGCATACGCAGTTCTCTTTACCCAAGGGGGATCGGTCCATACGTGCAGCCTCTCGGCGTCGCATATGGATAACGGAAATAGAGCCCACACATCGATTATGTGGTCCTATGCGTCGTTAACCCGGGGTAAACCTTAAGTCCTTAAATTAAAATAAAAATAAAGTTTTTAAATTATTTCAAATCATTTTTTATGTCCCAATGCTCTTCGATGCCGAAGGCTAAAAGAGATTAGCCACTCATCGGTATGGGGATGGCTTTATGTTTTTAGGTGAAGCGTGAGTGTTAAATTAAGCACTGAATAATTATAAGAGAAAACACGAAAAATAGGACAATTATATAAATTGAAGGCTAATTGATGCAGGCACTCACGCACACTTCAAAACCATAAAGAAAATTAAATAAAGCAACCCCTACTCAAATGAGTAGGCGGAAATAAATGCACACACGCACACACTCTTCTTAATTGAAGAAAGCGATAAATAAAGCGGTAAAATTATCTCCTACACGCACGCACTCTACATAATTGAGAAAGCGATAAAATTGCAAGTCCCGGCTCAAATGAGTGGGCGGGAGTAAATTTATCTCATACACGCACGCACTCTACTTGAAAGTAAAACGCACACACACGCACTCTACAGAAATGAAAACACACGCACCCACACAAAGTTTTCCTACTCAAGTGAGTAGGAAGAAAATGAAAGCAGTAAAAAGACAAGTCCCACTCAAACGAGTGGGCGGGAAATGAAAGCAGAGCACCATTTAACTCTTAACGAGTAGGAGGAAATAAATGCATACGCACACACGCATTCTACAGGAGTTGAAATAAAGCAGTAAAACCTAACTCATACACGCACACACACTTGCAAAAATACGAAAAACAAAGTGCTCAGAAAATTAAAACGACTGCATTTCTACCGCTAGAATGCGGTAGAAATGCATAAAAAGAGAAAATAAAAATTAATCGGAGCGAAAAGTTTTGCAAATAAATGCAAAATGGAAATACTCGAAAAATTAATACAACTGCATTTCTACCGCTAGAATGCGGTAGAAATGCATAAAAAGATGAAATAAAAATTAAAGGGACTAAAAGTTTTGAAATTAAAAAGCTAAAATGAAGTTGACGAAAAATTATAACGACTACATTTTTATTCATAAGTTTTTATAAAACCTCCAAAAAAGTGAGAATAAAACTAAAAAGGGACGAGAAGTTTTACATTTCTAAGAGCCTAAGTTAAAGAAAGTAAAAACGAACACTTTTAGGGGAGTTTTTATAAAACCTATATGAATGAAAATGATAAAGAAGAAAAAGCTAAAGCTAAAAAGTGCAGAAAATGAAAACTAAACGGACGGCACAACGGCTAGAAATGCCGATAAATCCTAAATCTAACTAAGTTATCAAAGCTATAAAAATGAAAACATAAAAGAAACACAAAAAGATGAACGAAAAATTGCTTAAGTAGGCGCATTCAAATGGATTTTTCATACTAATTAAGAGAGAAAAATTCAAATTTTATTAAAGCAAAAAAAACCCTAATACAAACTAAGAGAGAGAGAGGGGGAGAAATTCTCCTTACATAAGTATGGAATCCAAATGGGCAGCACCTCCCCTAAGCAAAGTGGTCAAAAAAGTGGACAAAATAAACTTCCTGGAAGCCCTTATTTATAGGCAAAATTTCGGGCTGGTCACGCCCGTGACTAGGGCGTGACAGGGGGGCGTGTCGACACTATTCATGAGCTGATCGGGTGACTTGACTGGAAAGTTGACTTCGACTGAAAACGTGGCGGTCACGCCCTAGGTCACGGGCGTGACATGTGTCAGTCACGGGCGTGACTGGGGCGTGTCGGGGAGGTCGATCTGGGCATGGTCCGGCCACAAAGTCGCGCGCGTCACGTCGGGCCAGGTGGCAAGGTCACGCCCGTGTCACTCCTTGACACGGGCGTGTCGAAGGGCGTGTCGAGCTGGGTTTGATGGCTGCCGATCGTCAAGCTGGCACCTGTGGTCGGCGATCGTCGAGGGCAAGACACGGGCGTGTCGGTCATGTGACACGGGCGTGTCAATCAATATTTTGACTTTTTCTGGAATTTTTCTGGAAATTTTATGCAATAAAAATAAAGCTAAGTTAGAAATAATATTTACAAAAATAAACTATTTATTGGATAAAACAGATAAAAAAAGGGCAAAAAACAAACAAAATTGACTTAAATAAAATACGAAAATATAGGTATATTTACAACTCATCAAATACCCCCATACTTAAGCTTTTGCTATTCCAGAGCAAAAGTTTGAGATGAACTTATAAGAAATAATAAAAAAACCCTAAGTTCTGCTACTGCTAAATTAATTATAAGAGAGATCAAATAAAAATATACGGGGTATAAGAGTTAAGTCCTAAAATTATTTAGATGATTTAAATAGGGCAAAAGTTTTGGCCAAAAGACTTCTTGATGAAATAAAATAGAAAGCAATAATTGTATTGGTTAGATTAACAGAAAATAGTTTGGAGTTATACGAACTTTAGCTTATAGGAGTGTTATCGGAAATAATGCAATTTACGAATTATGCTCTCAAAAAGATTTTTGAATTAATTCTAGAGTCATGAAATTGGCTAAGGGGGGTTGATGTTGGTTTATGAAGATGCTTGGATTTTGAGGCGAGGTTATTTTTTTCGAACCTCCATTTTTTTTTGATTTGGATGTTAAAGGAAAACGAAATCTTATTTTCCTTAACATAAAATTTTTTCTTCTTCATAAATAACCCAATGTATATGTGTTGGAGTAATGAATTTGTTATCCTCTTACTCCGTAACGTATAATCTTTTAAGTTATTGGGTGCCTATGTTTACGGAATGAAATCTTATTCCCATTGACATAGATATTTTTCTTTTTGGGGAAATAATTTTATCATACCAAGTAGGTTATGATAAGTAAGGGGAGAAAAGAGAACTAGATTTTTAATTGAAAAATAATTGAGAGCAACCTTTATAAATTGTACGTTCCAATTTTTCAGAAAGCTAAAAGCAAGCATAATTGAATTCTATAGTCGTTATTTTCTAACATGGTACACATGCTCCTATCTATGAAAAATTAGAAGTAGTGCCTAAAGCGAGTCCCCTATTTTTAACAAAGTATAATAAATTCTTTAAAACTTAACCCCGGCTATTTAGATTTTTCAATCTATAATTAACAAGCGAATAGTGAACAAAGAATTGATCAAATTCGCATATAAATAAACTCAAAACGAAAGTTTTAGATAACAAGAAACTTAAGAATGAAATGTTTGATTTATTTGTTTCAAAAATTACATAAAAGAAATTCTTTTGTTGTTTTTTTTGAAGTTATGCTCTTTTTTTGTATTTTTGTATTTATATCTTTAATATATACATACTAAAAAGAAAGAGAGAGTAAAAAAGTGAAAATAAATTTTTTTTTGGATTTTTAAGTTTTGTGAATTTTTTGGAATTTTTAAATTTTGTGAATTTTTTTATATTTTTAATGAAGTTTTCATTCTATTTACAAAAATTTGGGAAAAAGAAAAAATATTTACAAGGACGAGAGGGAAAAAGGGAGAGGGGAAAGAGAAAGAATATTTACAAAAAGTATTTACAAAAATTATTTACAAAAATATTTACAAAAATATTTACAAAAATACAAACTAGGTAGCCGCGAGATGACTCGTTATGTGGATGGCTCGATGAGCCGGATCTCTCGGACCGAGTTAAAAATAAGTCAGTTTCAAAAATGAAACTTCAAAAATTTTTAATTAAATTTTTTTGATTTTTTTGTGTTATATATATATATATATTTTTTAATTTTTTTTTGTTTTTATGTTTTTTGAAGTTTTTTTTAAAAAAATTTTTGTAAGTGAAAAAGAAAGTACGAAAATACGAAAACACCCCCATATTTAGATCCAACATTGTCCCTAATGTTGTATGCTAAGCATGAGGAACAAGACAGCAGGTATATGTACAAAAAAGGAAAAAGAGGGGGGCAGAAAACGTCCCTGATCCGCGCTCGGGGAAGCCCATTAGAAACCCTGCATTTATTAGAAAAATAGAAAACATAATTAATAAAGACATAAAAAAGATAGACGTGGGGTGCCTCCCAGGAGCGCTTTGTTTATAGTCGCGTAGCTTGACTATAGTGGCGGGTTTATAAGTCGAGGAGGGATATGGTTTCGCTATACTCGATCACAGGGTCGCCCGCTATGTAAGTCTTTAATCGATGACCGTTTACTTTAAACGAGCCTTCTTCCGGGTGGGAGACGAGTACGGTCCCATATGGAAAAACTTCTTCAACTAAGAAGGGACCGGACCAACGAGATTTGAGTTTGCTAGGAAAAAGTTTAAGACGAGAATTATAAAGAAGGACTAGATCGCCCAGAGAAAATTTTTTGGGGGTTTTAATTTTTCGATCGTGATAAAACTTAGAACGCTCTGTATAGAACTTATTGCTCTCGTAAGCGTTCGCACGCCACTCATCGAGCTCGTTTAGTTGCAGTTTTCTATTCTGAGCGGCTAAGTTAGAGTCGAGGTTTAAGAGTTTTAATGCCCAAAGTGCGCGGTGCTCCAGTTCTACGGGTAAATGGCACGCTTTGCCATAGACTAATCGAAACGGGGTACAACCGGTAGCGGTTTTGTACGCCGTACGATACGCCCATAACGTGTCGTCGAGCTTAGCGGACCAATCTTTCCGATTAAGTGAAACGGTTTTTCTAATATGCGTTTTATTTCTCGATTTACTACCTCAACTTGGCCACTAGTTTGTGGGTGGTAGGGGGTGGCAAGTATGTGCGTGACTCCATATTTAGCTAACGTCTTAGCCATTAGAGCGTTACAGAAATGCGTTCCCCTATCACTAACAATAGCGCGAGGCGTGCCGAAGCGAGAAAATAATTTTTTTAGAAATATAACGACGACTCGCGCATCGTTGGTGGGGAGAGCCTGCGCTTCCGCCCACCGTGATACGTAGTCGACCGCCACTAAAATATACATATTTTTATAAGAAGGAGGTAGGGGGCCAACAAAATCTATGCCCCATAAATCGAAAACTTCGCATTCTAAAAACATATTTTGGGGCATCTCGTCGCGACGTGAGATGTTACCCGACCGCTGACAGCTGTCGCACGCGCGCACAAAATTGTGCGCGTCCTTGAAGAGAGTGGGCCAAAAGTAGCCCGCCTCTAGCGCCTTCCTAGCGGTCCGGTTGGCTTGATAGTGCCCCCCGGCTGGACCCTCGTGGAAGTGCCTCAATATTTGCATGCACTCCACTCCCGCGACGCATCTTCGAACCGCTTGGTCCGCGCAGATACGGAAAAGAAAGGGGTCATCCCAAAAGAAATTTTTCAAGTCGGAAAAGAATTTCTTCTTTTGATGACTTGAAAAATCTTTTGGATGTACCCGCGCGACTAAGTAGTTCGCAAAATCTGCGAACCAAGGCGAAGATGACGAAGACGAACGAATGGCGAGAAGGCGTTCCTCGGGGAATCTGTCATTTATTTCAGATTCGACGAGCGCTTCCGCACTAGGATTTTCTGAACGGGAGAGGTGGTCTGCCGCTAGATTCTCCGCGCCCTTCTTATCTCGGATCTCCAAGTCAAACTCTTGTAGGAGGAGAATCCATCAAAGAAGGCGGGGCTTCGCGTCGGCTTTAGCTAATAGATATTTAAGGGCGGAGTGATCGGTAAAAACGATAACTTTAGATAGCGTAAGATACGAGCGAAACTTATCGAAAGCAAAAACGACGGCTAAGAGTTCCTTTTCCGTCATCGTGTAATTCACTTGTGCGGAAGTGAGCGTCTTGCTAGCGTAATAAATAGGATGAAAATGTTTTTCTACGCGTTGGCCAAGAACGGCGCCTAAGGCAATATCACTAGCGTCGCACATGATTTCGAACGGAAGGGACCAATTAGGGGCCACTAGAATTGGAGAATTGATAAGTTTTTGTTTTATAAAATTAAAAGCAGACTGGCAATTGCTACTAAAGACAAAAGGTGATTCCTTTTCCAAGAGGTGAGTTAGCGGCTTTGTTATTTTTGAAAAATCTTGAATGAAGCGCCTATAAAAGCCCGCGTGGCCTAAGAAACTCCTAATGGATTTTATGTTTGTCGGCTGAGGAAGTTTTTCTATGATTTCAACTTTGGCCTTATCGACCTCTATCCCCTTAATCGAAATCTTATGGTCGAGGACCAAACCTCCTCGAACCATAAAGTTACACTTTTCCCAATTTAAAACAAGATTCGTGTCCTTGCATCGCTGGAGGACACGATCAAGATTATGAAGACAATCCGGGAATGAGCATCCGAATACAGAAAAGTCATCCATAAATATTTCCATAATATCTTCTACTAGCTCACCAAAAATTGCTAGCATACATATTTGGAATGTAGCCGGCGCATTGCAGAGGCCAAATGGCATTCTTTGATAGGCGAAGGTGCCAAAGGGGAAAGTAAAAGTTGTTTTCTCTTGGTCTTCGGGGGAAATGGGGATTTGGAAAAACCCCGATAAACCGTCGAGAAAACAATAAAAAGGATGATCGGAAAGACGCTCAAGAATTTGGTCAAGGAACGGTAGTGGAAAAAGGTCTTTGCGGGTGGCATCATTAAGTTTGCGGTAATCGATGACCACCCGCCAACCCGTAATAGTACGAGTTGGGACGAGCTCGTTGTGCTCATTCGCCACTACGGTTAGACCGCCCTTCTTGGGCACGACATGAATGGGACTAACCCATGCACTATCAGAAATGGGATAAATAATCCCCGCATCTAATAATTTAATTATCTCAGCTTTCACTACGTCTTTCATGTTTGGGTTAAGACGCCGCTGCGGCTGAATGGTTTTGCGGCAATTATCGTTTAAGAAAATTTTGTGAGTGCAGAAAGAAGGGTTAATCCCCTTTAGGTCAGAAATTTGCCACGCAATTGCGTGATGATGATTAAGCAAAACCTCCAATAAATCGGAGGTCTCCGAATCGCTTAAATACGAAGAAATGATTACCGAGAGTGTATCATTTTTCCCCAAAAAGGCGTATTTTAGGGATTCGGGTAATGGTTTGAGTTCTAGGATGGGCGGTTCTTCTAGTGAGGTTTTAGTGCTAATGTATTTTGAACCAATTGGTTCAAAAGGCATATTCGTAGACTCGTCCTGATCGCAATAAAAATTTTCGAGCGAAAAAATATTTTCGTTTAAAAACTCGGACTCGAAAACCGGAGAAGAACAATCTCCATAAAAAGAATCTAAAGAGTAGCAGAAATCGTCGCTCGGCGACGAGTCTTCCATAGAGGAGTTAATAGAAAAAGTAACTTGGTCGTCTCCTACCCGAAGGAGAAGCTGACCATTACTTACATCAATTAACGCACGTGAGGTCGCGAGGAAAGGGCGACCAAGTATTATTGGTACGTTGGCGTCTTCCTCGATGTCCAAGATGACGAAGTCCACCGGGAAGGTGAACTTGTCTACTCAGACAAGGACATCCTCAACAACCCCGATGGGGAACCTAACCGAGCGATCCGCTAGTTGGATGCGCATATTGATAGGAGCAGGAGTACCCAAACCTAAACGCAGGAAGAGCGAGAACGGCATCAAATTAATGCTCGCGCCTAAGTCTGCCAAGGCGTATTTTACTAATACATCGCCAAAAAGGCACGGGATGGAGAACCGTCCCGGGTCGTTTTGTTTTGAGGGCAATTTACTAGTAAGAGCCGCCGAGCAGACAGCGTTGAGATATATATGCGAAATATCCTCGAGTTTGCGTTTATTAGAAAGTAGTTCTTTTAAAAATTTCGCATATTTAGGCATTTGCGAGATAGCCTCGCAAAAAGGAACATTAATATGAATTTGTTTAAGTAATAAAATAAATTTTTCATATTGCACGTTTACTCGCTCGTTATCTAACTTATGCGGGTAGGGCAACGCCTTGTTTAAAATAGGTTTGTCGTTAAAAATCGGTAAGGGTTGCGTAATCGAAGAAGAGGGAAGAGGGGTCGGAGGTGAAATATGTACCTGAGGATCGATCCGTTTTGGATCGACCACCTCCTTACCGCTACGGAGGGTTATAGCATTGGCGGTTTCCCTTGGATTGGGCTCCGTGTTCCCTGGCAGTGCCCCCAGTGCGTATTCTGACATAAGTCGCGCCAGCTGTCCAACCTGGAGTTCTAAATTTTTTAGCGATCCGGTGATGTTCCGGATATTGGACTCGTTGGACGCGACATAACGATTAAAATTTTCCTCCACCGGGGATGGCTTCATAGGAGGGGGAGGAGGAAACGTTGGCGCAAAAGGAGGGGGAGGGGGACGTTGCGCGTTGTTCGGGTTGCTCCAAGAGAAATTCGGATGGTTCCTCCAACCCGGATTATAAAGGCTACTATAAGGGTTGTTTTGAAATGAGGGACGCACCGGATTTCCCATGTAGTCCACGAATTCGTCGACTATGCAGACGTTGGAGGGGGGGGGAGAAAACAAGGCAGAGTGGAGGAGGCAACATACATCTCCGCCACCTGCTTAGTTAGCCTTTCCACTTGGAGGGCTAGCTGAGCAGTGGCATCCACTTCAAAAATGCCCGCCTGCTTAGGGCGCGCCCGCGGGACATTCCACTGGTAGGCGTTCACCGCCATTTCCTCGAAAAGGGCCTGGGCGGCCTCGGGGGTCTTATTGTTCAGAGTGCCCCCGGCAGCCGCGTCAATCATTTGACGCGTCTGACTATTCAGTCCATTATAAAAAATTTGTACCTGAAACCACATTGGCAGAGCGTGGTGCGGGCACCGGCGGAGGAACTCCTTAAAGCGTTCCCAAGTCTCGTAAAGAGACTCGGAGTCGTTTTGGACGAACGAAGATATGTCCGCCCGCAGTCTTGCAGTTTTCGCGGGCGGAAAATACTTCGTAAGGAATTTCTCAGCCAATTCCGCCCAGGACGTGATGGATCCCCGCGGGAGGGAGAGTAACCACGCCTTAGCCTTGGACTTAAGAGAGAGGGGAAAAAGGCGCAAACGAATGGCGTCATCAGTGACGTCATTAATTTTAAAAGTATCGCAAATTTCAAGAAAATTAGACAAGTGATTATTGGGGTCCTCATCCGACAGTCCGTCGAACTGCACGGCATTTTGGATCATTTGAATCACACTTGACTTAATTTCAAAATTATTGTTGGCCACAGCGGGCCGAAGAATACTCGACCCCTTATCATCCAAGTTGGGCCGAGCGTAGTAAGACATAGTACGCTCGGCCGGTTGGGCATTATTCGGGTCGGCCATAGAAGAAGAAGAGGGTTCTCCGATAGATTCTGCGGGGTCTAAAAAGGGAATTCGACGGAGAGATCGGATACGCGCAAGAGAGCGGTCGATCTCAGGGTCGAATTCAAGATTTTTCAGAACTCGAAGGTTGTCCACGGGTTATACACCCTAAAAAAACGAAAGGGGGAAAGATTTTTTTTGTATAAAATTTTCTATTTGAAAATAAAGTAAAATTAATAGAGTCCCGGATTCAATATAACAACCGTGATTCCCCAGCAACGGTGCCAAAAACTTGAGGGCCGCGGAACAGAGACCTACTGTGGTTGGTTCGAAATGGTCAGATTCCGCGGGCCAGTTAAAAGATCGAGTTTTCTAACGAGAGGAGGCAAGTGCACCTATCGCAAGTAGTACTCGGTATTCGGGAAAATACCGAGGTCGTATTATTCTCGGGGATGCGTTGATTATATCTACTCTTCCAGGAATACTATTATCTTACTAACAGTAAGGTGGGATTTTTTGTTTAATTAAAACGGAAAGAAAGAAAGCAGAATTTTGCTAAGTTAGTTCGATGACGGGTTAACGCTCGGCATCGAATCAGATTAAGACTAAAATAATTCTTAACAATTATTGAACTTTGTTTTTAATTTAATAAAAGGCACTTGGCCGTGGGGGTTCCAAAAATATGAGCGCACTTATCTCTAGGAATATTGCTCACCTAAACATTAAGACTATTCGACCGATCGTTAGACCGACGAAGGATTCCTCTTAATGCCTGCTTTACGCTAAGAACCCCGCTATTGGGTGGGGAACCCAATCCGGCAGAACTACGCTTCTCCTCTTTCGAGGGGGCGTACGCAGTTCTCTTTACCCAAGGGGGATCAGTCCATACGTACAGCCTCTCGGCGTCGCGTATGGATAACGGAAATAGAGCCCACACATCGATTATGTGGTCCTATGCGTCGTTAACCCGGGGTAAACCTTATGTCCTTAAATTAAAATTAAAATAAAGTTTTTTAATTATTTCAAATCATGTTTTATGTCCCAATGCTCTTCGATGCCGAAGGCTAAAAGAGATTAGCCACTCATCGGTATGGGGACGGCTTTATGTTTTTAGGTGAAGCGTGAGTGTTAAATTAAGCACTGAACAATTATAAGAGAAAACACGAAAAATAGGACAATTAGATAAATTGAAGGCTAATTGATGCAGGCACTCACGCACACTTCAAAACCATAAAGAAAATTAAATAAAGCAACCCCTACTCAAATGAGTAGGCGGAAATAAATGCACACACGCACACACTCTTCTTAATTGAAGAAAGCGATAAATAAAGCGGTAAAATTATCTCCTACACGCACGCACTCTACATAATTGAGAAAGCGATAAAATTGCAAGTCCCGGCTCAAATGAGTGGGCGGGAGTAAATTTATCTCATACACGCACGCACTCTACTTGAAAGTAAAACACACACACGCACTCTACAGAAATGAAAACACACGCACCCACACAAAGTTTTCCTACTCAAGTGAGTAGGAAGAAAATGAAAGCAGTAAAAAAGACAAGTCCCACTCAAATGAGTGGGCGGGAAATGAAAGCAGAGCTCCATTTAACTCTTAACGAGTAGGCGGAAATAAATGCATACGCACACACGCACTCTACAGGAGTTGAAATAAAGCAGTAAAACCTAACTCATACACGCACACACACTTGCAAAAATAAGAAAAACAAAGTGCTCAGAAAATTAAAACGACTGCATTTCTACCGCTAGAATGCGGTAGAAATGCACAAAAAGTGAAAATAAAAATTAACCGGAGCGAAAAGTTTTGCAAATAAATGCAAAATGGAAGTACTCGAAAAATTAATACAACTGCATTTCTACCGCTAGAATGCGGTAGAAATGCATAAAAAGATGAAATAAAAATTAAAGGGACTAAAAGTTTTGAAATTAAAAAGCTAAAATGAAGTTGATGAAAAATTATAACGACTACATTTTTATTCATAAGTTTTTATAAAACCTCCAAAAAAGTGAGAATAAAACTAAAAAGGGACGAGAAGTTTTACATTCCTAAGAGCCTAAGTTAAAGAAAGTAAAAACGAACACTTTTAGGGGAGTTTTTATAAAACCTATATGAATGAAAATGATAAAGAAGAAAAAGCTAAAGCTAAAAAGTGCAGAAAATGAAAACTAAACGGACGGCACAACGGCTAGAAATGCCGATAAATCCTAAATCTAACTAAGTTATCAAAGCTATAAAAATGAAAACATAAAAGAAACACAAAAAGATGAACGAAAAATTGCTTAAGTAGGCGCATTCAAATGGATTTTTCATACTAATTAAGAGAGAAAAATTCAAATTTTATTAAAGCAAAAAAAACCCTAATACAAACTAAGAGAGAGAGAGGGGGGAGAAATTCTCCTTACATAAGTATGGAATCCAAATGGGCAGCACCTCCCCTAAGCAAAGTGGTCAAAAAAGTGGACAAAATAAGCTTCCTAGAAGCTCTTATTTATAGGCAAAATTTCGGGTTGGTCACGCCCGTGACTAGGGCGTGACAGGGGGGCGTGTCGACACTATTCATGAGCTGATCGGGTGACTTGACTGGAAAGTTGACTTCGGCTGAAAACGTGGCGGTCACGCCCTAGGTCACGGGCATGACATGTGTCAGTCACGGGCGTGACTGGGGCGTGTCGGGGAGGTCGATCTGGGCGCGGTCCGGCCGCAAAGTCACGCGCGTCACGTCGGGCCAGGTGGCAAGGTCACGCCCGTGTCACTCCTTGACACGGGCGTGTCGAAGGGCGTGTCGAGCTGGGTTTGATGACTGTTGATCGTCGAGCTGGCACCTGTGGTCGGCGATCGTCGAGGGCATGACACGGGCGTGTCGGTCATGTGACACGTGCCTGTCAGTCAATATTTTGACTTTTTCTGGAATTTTTCTGGAAATTTTCTGCAATAAAAATAAAGCTAAATTAGAAATAATATTTACAAAAATAAACAATTTATTGGATAAAACAGATAAAAAAAGGGCAAAAAACAAAAAAAATTGACTTAAATAAAATACGAAAATATAGGTATATTTACAACTCATCAACTATGGGCATGATATATGATGAATAGATAGAAGGAAGTTAGTAATCCAATGCTTAGAGTGTCATCTCCCTACGGGTAGCATTGTGGAAGTAACAAGTGCGGTGTTGACTGTCACTAGTTTGAATGAGGTTGAGCTTAGTTAAGTTGGACGATTGGGTTTGGTCCTCGGTGTTCATGTCCCGAGGCTCCTTCCGTATTTAATGGATGGTTGGGCTTGGTCCTCGGTGTTCACGTCCCAAGGCTCCTTCCATGCCACGATATTATGGAATTGCATGTGGTGTGAGTCGACACGCGGTGTCATAATCCCGGGTTAGGGATAGTGTGGCAGGTCTACGGGCTCGCCAATCGTCACACCGATGGGAGTTAACAGTTCGACCTTTGGCTGTTGGGCTTGGTCCTCAGTGTTCACATCCCGAGGCTCCTTCCATGCCAAGTGAACGGTTGGGCTTGGTCCTATGCTCATTTCTGGGGCTCCTTCCGTGTCATACCTTATGCCAGTTCGGGGCTAGGATCTTGGTGCACCTTTACCCAAGAGAACCCGCTGAGTCGTAGTACGCATGTGAGCTCCGCTGTTGTGTTCTTAGCATTGAGGCATACGGAGGCCTAGGCCAGGTAGTGTGGAGACAAGCCTACTAGTGGAGATGCCCGCCCTACTGTCACTGTTTGGCCACGACGGTTGACGCGTTAAAGGTTAGCTACCTGCTCGAATAGTGGGAACTATAAGTCTGTGTCGACATAGCGATTGCATGTGCTTGATCATGGGTGTGTCATTGCATTGCATACATAGAATTGCACTTTATTACATACAAAAGACCCTCCTCGTATAAGTTTGTATGGGCACTCCTATACGATGGGTTACTTACTGCTGAATGACCCTCAACTTATATGCTTGTATGAGCATCCATATAAGTTGAGTTACTTACTGTTATAACATTATACTCTCTTGCTGCTGTAGATGGTAGAATTGTATATTAAGAGGGTATTCATTTATACACTACTATATTGCTTCTTATGTCATGTATACTTACTTCACCTGCTTGTACTACTGTTTTATATACATTGTACCTGTTCCTTTCTCCGCCCGGTGCCGAGGAGTCGCCGGGGGAGCGGATGTGAAGCCACTTAGTCTTTATGACTAACGGTTGCTACGTCTTTCTTTTTAGGAGGAAACCCCGCAGGTGGAGCAGCAGGTCTTGCAGCTGGACAGCCAGGCCAGGACGACAGGGCCTGAGGGGACGGTACCGTCGCTACCGTCGGTTACAGATGTGAGTGAGAGAGATTTTGTGTAGCCCTTCAGGGCAATACTATTTACGAACTCTGCTTATGTAGAAGCTTGTTTTGCTTCTCTTTTGCTGCACTTATGGACTTATGCTTAGTGTGGATTGACTTCTTTATATTGTTATGGTTGGGTTTGTATTTATATGTTTATATTGGTTATGGCCGGCAGGATAGGCGTTTTGTGGTACAGGCTGGCCCGAGTGCTAGTGTTACTGTAAGGTGGCTGTTCTTGGCATAAGACCCCTCTCGTGCCGTGTTTTGTGTTCCGGGAGGGGGATCTTACAAATGGTATCAGCTTGCTACGATCATCTAAAGAGAAAGTTACTTAACAATGGTGCCACCCCCGTTTGATTAGTCAGTTTGGGGACAAACTGACTTAGCGGAAGTAGTGGTGTGCTCATATGTAATTCACGCTAAGTTTGTCTATCTTTGACCTTAGATTAGCCAACCTAACCTTAGGTTTGTACCCCATGTGTAGATCCCAGTACATGCTGAGCCAGTAAGGGGCACCCCCGCCCCGTCCGTACCTACACAGTTCCAACAATCAGAGCTGGGGCAGACGCTCACAGCTATTTTGGACGCCTTTAGGTCCCAATCTCAGTAGGAACCTGTACAACAACAAGGTCCGGGATCTTGTTGGTTAAGCATTTTCCGAGCTCTCTCCCCTCCCGCTTATATTGGGACAGAGTCGGCGGTACGTACGGAAGAGTGGCTTGACACTGTATAAGAGTTGTTGGCAGGAATAAGATGCCCAAACAACATGACGGTGACCCTTGTGGTGACACTCTTAGAGCTGCACGCCAAAAGGTGGTCGAAGTCCTTCATGGGCTCCACTTTTCATGGAAGAGTGTACACGGACATTAGTTGGAGCGAATTCTCTAAAGCCTTCTTAGAGCATTTCATCCCCTCGGCCGCTCGGGATGATCTTGAAGAGAGATTTTTGCAACTAAAGCAAGGGTCCAAGTCGGTGACAGAGTACCAACGGGAGTTTCAACACTTGGCTAGATTCGCTGACTCCTATGAGTTGGATGATAGAGGGTATGCCAAACGATTCTATAAAGGCTTGAGAGATCCCCTAAGGCAAGCCCTTTTGTTTATAGCGGACTCTAGTCTGGAGGAGATTATCGATATGGCGAAGAGATTTGAAGCGGACCACTTGGGAAGTGGTAAGAGGCCAGCGGATGGCGTGATGGAAGCCGGCCCCAGCAACAGAAGGAGATTTGACAATAGAAGAGGAAGAGGGTATCGGAGAGGTGGCGGGCGTTTCCCCCAAAATTTTAGAGAGGAGCGCCCGGTTCCGCAACCGCCAGCATTACCTCCACCTCAACAATTTCAGCAACACGGCGGAAGACAGGAATGAGTGTGCTTTGAATGCAACAAACCGGGCCACATTCGATACTACTATCTGTAACTGTTTGGAGATGCTCCTTTTGCTTTCCCTCCAGCAGCCCCTCGGGAGCGAGGGTATGTGCTTGGTCGAGGACGTGAACCATGAGGAAGAAACCCTGGACCCACTCGAGATCAGATGTATGCCTTGGATATGACTCAAGAGCGTAATCCGCAGGAGATGATTGCAGGTACGACTTGAATTACCAATTTTGCTTCCATTAATATCCTCTAGTGGCTTAAGATATACTAGACGCCTAGCTTGAGTATTATTAATGACACTTAGGCACCGTGATGGTCGGCGGGAAACCAGCTTATACGTTAATTAACACCGGTGCCTCACATTCTTTCGTGTCTGAAGACTTCATCAAGGACATGCACAGAGTGCAATATTTCACTGGTATTGCTCGAAGAGTACGCATCCCAGACGGATCTGAGATGACGGCAACCGTGAAGTGTGAGTTGGAGATATCCATTGGGGGAAAGAACTTTGATACCCCCGCCACAATTTTGAGAATACCAGAATTTGACCTCATTTTGGGGATGGCGTGGTTGGATTGGCACCATTCAAGAATCGACTGTACGGAGAAGCAAATCTATTTGAGACATGGAGACACTAATTTAATCTTCCAAGGTATAAATTTCGCACCACGATTATTGTTATCCTCAATCCAGACCTTGAAAGCTCATATGAGAGGGGATGAAGTCTACATGATATGTTTCGAACTAAAGGAGGTGAGGGTAGATGTGAAGGATGTGCGGGTAGCACGGGAATTCCCTGAGGTATTTCCTGAGAAACTACCTGGGTTACCCCCGCATAGAGAAGTGGATTTTAAGATTAAGCTTGTATCAGGAGCTAAGCCTGTTTCAAGGACCCTTATCGAATGGCCCCAAAAGAACTCGCAGAGTTTAGAGTTCAACTACAGGAGTTGGTAAAATCAGGGTTTATTCGCCCCAGTTCATCACCTTGGGGAGCCCCTATTCTATTTGTTAAGAAGAAAGATGGAACCCTGCGTTTGTGTATAGACTATCGGGAGCTCAAACGACTGACGGTACGGAACACCTATCCGTTACCTCGGATCGATGAGTTGTTCGATCAACTGGTGGGAGCGCATTGGTTCTCCAAGCTGGATTTGCGCTCGGGGTATTATCATTTGAGAATACAAGAGGATGATATCCAGAAAACGGCTTTCAGCCCAAGGTATGACTTATATGAGTTTACGGTGATGCGTTTGGGCTCACAAATGCCTTATCAGCCTTCATGAGATTGATGAATAAAGTGTTTGAGGCCTATCTAGATGTCTTCGTCATTGTGTTTATTGACGACATCTTTGTCTACTCGAAGACGGAGGAATAACATGTCGAGCATCCGACCTTAGTTCTGAATAAGTTAAAAGAGCACGCCCTGTTCGCCAAGTTCAGTAAGTGTGAATTCTGGCTTAGGGAAGTGGCTTTCTTGGGTCATGTAATCAGTGGGGCTAGACTAGCTGTGGATCCGGCCAAGGTGTGTGTCGTGAAGGAGTGGTCGCCCTTGTAGTCGGCGGCCGATGTGAGGAGTTTTCTTGGACTTGCCGGATACTACCTCATGTTCATAAAAGGATTCTCCAAGATTGCCCTCCCACTGACTTCTTTGACAAAGAAAGGTGTGCCATTTGAGTGGACACCCCAATGTGAAGAGGCATTCCAGGAATTGAAGGATAGACTCACCTCCGCCCCCATTCTTGTTTTGCCGTCTGGAAAGGAAGGATTTCAAGTGTACACGGACGCGTCTTATCAAAGGGTGGGAGCATTATTGATGCAGCACGACCACGTGATTGCTTATGCTTCAAGACAATTGATGAAGAATGAAATCAATTACCCGATGCATGATTTGGAGCTAGGAGCAGTGGTGTTCGCCTTGAAGGTATGGAGGCATTATCTATACGGCGTCCACTACGAAATCTTCTTGGATCATAAAAACTTGAAGTACGTTTATACCCAGAAGGAGTTGAACCTAAGACAACGGCGGTGGTTAGAGTTTCTATGCGATTATGAGTTCATGATGGTTAAAACGTCGGCTCTTATTTAGGTGTGAATGTGGAGGTTTTATTTATAAAAAAAGAAGAGCATTTTATTTTGTTAGAAACCAAGTTTTAACGAGAGGGAGGCAAGTGCACCTATCGCGTGTAGTACAGGATATTCCGGTGTGGAATATCGGGGTCATAATGTTCTCGGGGCCGGCTTAGCTATATCTACTCTTTCCCTGAAAGCCTATTATTCTACCGATAATATTTTATGTGGATTATATAAAAAATGAAATGGCGAACATAAAAATAAATACAATACAGAAAATGAAAGCAGGAAATAAAGTGCAGAAGGCCGACGAAGAACTCGGCGCGACGATATCAAAAGAGAATTTGAACTAAAATAACTTTTAATAAAAAGAGATCCTAATTTTCAAATTAATTAAGGCGGAGACTCGGCCGTGGAGGTTCCTTAGATATGAGCTCACCTTGGTGTAGGGATATCGCTCACCTGAACGCTAAGACTATTCGACCGATCGCTAGACCGACGAAGGATTCCTCTTAACGCCCGCATTACGCTGAGAACCCCGCTATTGGGTGGGGAACCCAATCCGGTAGAGTCACGCCCCTCCTCTCTCGAGGGTTAGCGCGGAGCTCTCTTTACCCAAGGGTGATCGGTCCATACGTGCGGCTTCTCGGCATTGCGTAGGGATAACGGAAATAGAGCCCGCACATCGATATGCGGTCCTACGCGTCGTTAACCCGGGGCAAACCTTAAGAAATTTAATTAAATAGAAAACAGGACCTTTAATTATTTAAAGCTACTTTATCTGTCCCAATGCTCTTCGATATTGAGGGCTAAGGGCAGTTAGCCACTCATCGGAATGGGGACACTTACACTAGAAAGCAATAAAGAAAGCTGTAAAGAAAGCAGTAAGAAAGCAGTAAAGAAAGCTGAAAATTGCAAGTCCTACTCAAACGAGTAGGACTGAAGAAAGCAGTAAATACGAATCCCGGCTCAAATGAGTGGGCGGGGGTAAATTAGTCTCATACACGCACAAACTCTACTTGAAAGTAAAACACACACACGAACTCTACAAAAAATTAAACACACACACACACAAAGTTATCCTACTCAAGTGAGTAGGAAGAAACTGAAAGCAATAAAAAACAAGTCCCACTCAAACGAGTGGGCGGGAAATGACAAGTCGTACTCGAAACTGAGTAAGCGGTAAATGAAAGCGATGCGCCATTTAACTCTTAACGAGTAGGCGGAAATAGATGCATACGTACACACTCTATAGAAATTGAAATAAAGCTATAAAATCTAACTCATACACGCACACACACTTGCAAAAATAAGAAAAAGCAAAGTGACTGAAAAATTAAAACAACTGCATTTCTACCGCTAGAATGCGGTAGAAATGCATAAAAAGTGCAAATAAAAATTAACCGGACAAAAAGTTTTGAAAATTAAAACGAAAAGCTAAGTGCTCGGAAAATTAAAATGACTGCATTTCTACCGCTAAAATGCGGTAGAAATGCATTAAAAGACAAAATAAAAATTAAACGAAGCTAAAAGTTTTGCAAATAAACGCAAAATGGAAGTTGGCGAAAAATTAGAACAACTACATTTCTACCGCTTGAATGTCGTAGAAATGCATAAAAAGTGAAAATAAAAATAAACTAAAGCTAAACGGGTGCGAAAAATGAAAATAAAATGGGCATTACAACGGCTAGAAAGTGCGGAAAATCCTAAACTAAGCTAAGTTATAAAAGCTATAATTGAAAACAAAGATAAAATGCACAAAAAGGAACGAAAAATCACTTAAGAAAGGCGCTTCCAAATGAACATTCATACTATGTAAAGAGAGAAAAACTAATATTTCATTTATGAAAAAGCTATTACATGAAAGCTAAAGCTAGAAAGCTAAAACAAACTAAGGGAGGGGGGAGAAAATTCTCTTACATAAGCATTTGGATCCATTTGGGCAGCACCTCCCCTAAGTAAAGTGGTCAAAAAAGGAGACAAAATAAGCTTCCTGGAAGCTTGTATTTATAGGCAAAAATTCGGGAGTGACACGCCCTAGGTCACGGGCGTGACAGGGGGGCGTGTCACTACTATTCATGAGCTGATCGGGTGATTTGACTGGAGCCTTGACTTCGGCTGAAAACGTGGCGGTCACGCCCCAGGTCACGGGCGTGACAGGTGTCAGGCACGGGCGTGACTAGGGCGTAACGGGGAGCTGGATCTGGGGATTTGACACGAGCCTTGACTTCGGGGCAGCCCACGTGGCAGACACGGGCATGACACTAATGTCACGGGCGTGTAAGGGGGGCGTGACCCGGACAGCTGGTATCCTGATGTCGTCAGCATTGACAGTTGACGAAGCGTTGGGTGCTGACATCGACACGGGCGTGACAGGTCTTGGACACGAGCGTGACTGCTGGCGTTGTGTGAGGAATAGTGAAATTGTTGAGTTTCGACTGGCTGATGGCGTTGAGCGCTTGACACGCCCGTGTCGGGGGGTGACACGGGCGTGACAAGGCCGAAAAAATATTTTTCTGAAAGAATTCAGAAAATAAAAAATGCAAAGTTAGAATATATTTTTACAAAAAAGAAACATTTTATTGTATAAAACAAGCTAAAAACTATGAAAATAAATTAAAATGACAAAATAAATACACTAAAAAATAAGTATATTTACAACTCATCAAATACCCCCATACTTAAGCTTTTGCTATTCCAGAGCAAAAGTTGGAGATGAACCTATAAGGAATTAAAAAGAACCCTAAATTTAACTACCGCTTGATTTAATTGTACGAAAGATCGAAGTAAATTTCTGGGGTTTCGGAATTAAATCTTAAATTATGAAAATGTTATAAATAGAGGAACCGTTTCAAAAATACTTCTAAACGAGAAAAATAAAAAGCAAAAATTATTTTGTTAGTTTAACAAAAATGGATTTGAATTATCGAAAAAACTTTAGCTACAAAGAAATTAATAGGAAATAATTCAATTTAAAAATTATGCTCTCAAAAAGATTTAAATTAATTCTAGAATCATGAAAATTGAATAAGTGGATTGGCGGTTATGAAGAGGGCTTTGATTTTTTAGGCGAGGTAATTTTTTCTCGAACCTCCACATATATTTTTTGAATAGTTAGGAAAATGAAATCTTATTTTCCTAACACACATTTTTTTTCTTCTTTCTTCATAAATATAAATAAACGCAATGCATATGTATAGGAGTAATGAATTTTATCCTCTTACTCCGTAGCATATAATCTTTTTAATTATTGGGTGCCTATGTTTACGGGACGAAATCTTATCCCCATTGACATAAGATCTTTTAAGGGTGAGTGAGGAATCATGCCAATTAAGGTATGAAAAAAAAGGTGGATGGGATGAATTTCTAAAAGAAAGCTAGAGTTTAATAAAAAATTCGAGAGCAACCTTTTTAATTTGAACATTCCTACGTTTCTAAAAGCATAAGTGGAAATAATATAGAATCCATAAATGTTATTTTCTAACATAAAAATCTGCTTTATTTCAAAAAATAAGAAGTGAAAATGAGAAAAAACAAGTTCCCTATAATAAGAAAAAGCCATAAAAATTCTTTAAAATCTTAACCCCAGAAATTTAAGTCTATCGAGCTACAATTAATAAACGAATAGTAAATAAAGAATTAATTAAAATTCGCTTATAAATAAACTCGAAACGATTATTTTGGAGAGCAAAGAGGTTAAGAATTAAGGTATTCGAATTATTTATTACAAAATTTTTTTTTTGATTTTTATGAGTTTTTCTGATTTTTTTGATATTTTGGGGTTATTATCATTTTTTTGGAAGTTTTTAAAGGTTATGCAAAAAAAATTTTATAGTTTTAGAGTTATATAAATTTTTTTGAATTTTTGGATTTACTGAAATATTTACAAGAAAAGAGAGAGAATTTTTACAAGATAGGAAAGAAAAGGGGAAAGAGACGAGAATATTTACAGAATATATACAAAGTAAAAAAAAAGGGATCGCCCGCGAACAGACTCTTATTTGTGGTTGGTTCGATGAGTCGAACGTCGCGGAGCGATGTTTCATTTTTTTGAAATTTTATTATTAATATTTAAAGCATGAAAATATTTTATTTTTTTTGTTTTGAAATTTTTTTGAAATTTTTAATTTTTGCAAATTTTTTGGACTTTTTTATTAAGTGCGGGAAATAAAAGGATAGAAAATAGGAAACACCCCCATACTTAAGTCCAACATTGTCCCCAATGTTGCACTAAGTATGAGGAACAGGATATATATAAAAATGTAAGCAGTATGTACAAAATTGAAAATTAAAAACAGGGGTTTAGAAATCTGCCCTAAATCGCGTTCGGGGAAGCCCGTTAAGAATAACCCTGCAAAAGTTAAAAAGAAATAACAAAAATATAATATAAAAAACGAAAAAAGATAAATTCGGCGAAAAATGTGCGGGTGATAGGGGCAAGTGGGTGCGACTCGTAAGCTAACATCTTAGCTAAGTGAGCGCGACCGATATGTGATCCCCTAGCGCTCACGATTGTGAAGCGCGCCGAAACTATAAAATAAATACATAATTAATAATTTTGTGTTTTATAAATACACCTTAATAATTTTGTGTACTACACGCGAACGGCGCCAGAAACTTGATGGTTAAAACGCCGGCTCTTATTTAGGTGTGAATGTGGAGGTTTTATTTATAAAAAAAGAAGAGCGTTTTATTTTGTTAGAAATCGAGTTTTAACGAGAGGGAGGCAAGTGCACCTATCGCGTGTAGTACAAGATATTCCAGTGGGGAATATCGGGGTCGTATTGTTCTCGGGGCTGTCTTAGCTATATCTACTCTTTCCATGAAAGCCTATTATTCTACCGATAATATTTTACGTGGATTATATAAAAAATGAAATGGCGAACATAAAAATAAATACAATACAGAAAATGAAAGCAGGAAATAAAGTGCAGAAGGCCGATGAAGAACTCGGCGCGACGATATCAAAAGAGAATTTGAACTAAAATAACTTTTAATAAAAAGAGATCCTAATTTTCAAATTAATTAAGGCGGAGACTCGGCCGTGGAGGTTCCTTAGATATGAGCTCACCTTGGTGTAGGGATATCGCTCACCTGAACGCTAAGACTATTCGACCGATCGCTAGACCGACGAAGGATTCCTCTTAACGCCCGCATTATGCTGAGAACCCCGCTATTGGGTGGGGAACCCAATCCGGTAGAGTCATGCGCCTCCTCTCTCGAGGGTTAGCGCGGAGCTCTCTTTACCCAAGGGTGATCGGTCCATACGTGCGGCCTCTCGGCGTTGCGTATGGATAACGGAAATAGAGCCCGCACATCTATATGCGGTCCTACACGTCGTTAACCCGGGGCAAACCTTAAGAAATTTAATTAAATAGAAAACAGGACCTTTAATTATTTAAAGCTACTTTATCTATCCCAATGCTCTTCGATATTGAGGGCTAAGGGCGGTTAGCCACTCATCGGAATGGGGACACTTACACTAGAAAGCAATAAAGAAAGCTGTAAAGAAAGTAGTAAGAAAGCAGTAAAGAAAGCTGAAAATTGAAAGTCCTACTCAAACGAGTAGGACTGAAGAAAGCAGTAAATGCGAATCCCGGCTCAAATGAGTGAGCGGGGGTAAATTAGTCCCATACACGCACACACTCTACTTGAAAGTAAAACGCACACACACACTCTACAGAAAATTAAACACACACACACACACAAAGTTATCCTACTCAAGTGAGTAGGAAGAAAATGAAAGCAATAAAAAACAAGTCCCACTCAAACGAGTGGGCGGGAATTGACAAGTCCTACTCGAAACTGAGTATGCGGTAAATGAAAGCGCTGCGCCATTTAACTCTTAACGAGTAGGCGGAAATAGATGCATACGCACACACTCTACAGAAATTGAAATAAAGCTATAAAATCTAACTCATACACGCACACACACTTGCAAAAATAAGAAAAAGCAAAGCGACTGAAAAATTAAAACAACTGCATTTCTACCGCTAGAATGCGGTAGAAATGCATAAAAAGTGCAAATAAAAATTAACCGGACAAAAAGTTTTGAAAATTAAAACGAAAAGCTAAGTGCTTGGAAAATTTAAATGACAGCATTTCTACCGCTAAAATGCGGTAGGAATGCATAAAAAGACAAAATAAAAATTAAACAAAGCTAAAAGTTTTGCAAATAAACGCAAAATGGAAGTTGGCGAAAAATTAGAACAACTGCATTTCTACCGCTAGAATGCGGTAGAAATGCATAAAAAGTGAAAATAAAAATAAACTAAAGATAAACGGGTGCAAAAAATGAAAATAAAATGGACATTACAACGGCTAGAAAGTGTGGAAAATCCTAAACTAAGCTAAGTTATAAAAGCTATAATTGAAAACAAAGATAAAATGCACAAAAAGGAACGAAAAATCACTTAAGAAAGGCGCTTCCAAATGAACATTCATACTATGTAAAGAGAGAAAAACTAATATTTCATTTATGAAAAAGCTATTACATGAAAGCTAAAGCTAGAAAGCTAAAACAAACTAAGGGAGGGGGGAGAAAATTCTCTTACATAAGCATTTGGATCCATTTGGGCAGCACCTCCCCTAAGTAAAGTGGTCAAAAAAGGAGACAAAATAAGCTTCCTGGAAGCTTGTATTTATAGGCAAAAATTCGGGAGTGACACGCCCTAGGTCACGGGCGTGACAGGGGGGCGTGTCATTACTATTCATGAGCTGATCGGGTGATTTGACTGGAGCCTTGACTTCGGCTGAAAACGTGGCGGTCACGCCCCAGGTCACGGGCGTGACAGGTGTCAGGCACGGGCGTGACTAGGGCGTGACGGGGAGCTGGATCTGGGGATTTGACGCGAGCCTTGACTTCGTGGCAGCCCACGTGGCGGACAC
The DNA here is from genome assembly GCA_039513925.1 of Platanthera zijinensis. Taxonomy (NCBI): domain Eukaryota; kingdom Viridiplantae; phylum Streptophyta; class Magnoliopsida; order Asparagales; family Orchidaceae; genus Platanthera; species Platanthera zijinensis. The sequence continues at coordinate 87,720,948 of CM077085.1, forward strand.
GGGCGTGACACAAATGTCACGGGCGTGTAAGGGGGGCGTGACCCAGACAGCTGGCATCCTGATGTCGGCAGCGTTGATAGTTGACGAAGCGTTGGGTGCCGACATCGACACGGGCGTGACATGTCTTGGACACGGGCGTGACTGCTGGCGTTGTGTGAGGAACAGTGAAATTGTTGAGTTTCGACTGGCTGATGGCGTTGAGCGCCTGACACGCCCGTGTCGGGGGGTGACACGGGCGTGACAAGGCCGAAAAAATATTTTTCTGAAAAAATTCAGAAAATAAAAAATGCTAAGTTAGAATATATTTTTACAAAAAATAAACATTTTATTGAATAAAACAAGCTAAAAACTATGAAAATAAATTAAAATGACAAAATAAATACACTAAAAAATAAGTATATTTACAACTCATCAGTTCACCTTGAACTACCACCCCGGAAAAGCAAACTCTGTAGCCAATGCGTTGAGCAGGAAAGTACCCAGCTCGAGCCCAGAGCCTCGGTTGATGAGCATGGAGTTGGCGCGGATGATTGAGGAGATGGATATTACATTAATATTTAAGGCTCCTTCGACAGAATATTCGGAGTACTTGTCCAGCATGAGCATGGTTTGTGATATCCGGGACCGAATCCGAGTGGAGCAAGGATTGGATGCGGCTCTGGCCCCGACACTCAAGTTGATCGAGGACGGGGCTACCGACGAGTACACACTAAAGGATGGCCTCGTTTACTTTCGGGGCCTGCTCTACATTCCCAAGGGCGGTGAAATTCGAGAGGATATCTTGAGAGAGGCACATTGCTCTCAATATTCAGTGCAGTCGGGAATTTCCAAGATGTACGCCGGCTTACGGAAGACGATGTGTTGGCCAGGAATGAAGAAGGATGTCTGATACTTTGTCACGCATTGTGAAGCCTGCCAAAGAGTGAAGGCGGAGTGCAGGAGTCCCGGTGGCTTGTTATAGTCGTTGCCAACCCCCGAGTGGAAGTTCAAGGATATTTCAATGGACTTCGTTCATGGGCTACCTCGCTCCCGCTCAGGAAATGATTCAGTATGGGTGATCGTTGATCTCCTGACAAAAATTGCCTGGTTCATTCCTATGAAGAAGGAGGCTCATGTGGATGTCTTAGTTTGCCTTTTCGTGCAGCAGTTTGTACGGTATCACGGCATAACTAAGACGATAGTTTCGGACCGTGATGGTCGCTTTACCTCCAAGGAGTGGAAGGTGGTACAGGCGTATTTGGGCTCGCGCCTTACCTTCAGCGCCGCATTCCATCCTCAGCCGGACGGGCAGTCTGAGCGAACCATCTAAACATTGGCGGACTTGTTGAGGTTGTGTGTGATAGATAGGGGAGAGTCGTGGTAAAGACTCTTTCCCTTAGTGGAATTCTCCTACAACAACAGCCATTAAGCTAGCATTGGCATGGCGCCCCATGAATCCCTATATGGAAGGAGGTGTAGGACCCCCTTGTCTTTGGTACAAGATGAAGACCCGAAGACTTTGGGTGTTGAATATATAGATGACACGGATGCGGTGGTTAGGTTGATACGGGATCGTATGTTAGAGGCTCAAAGTCGGCAGGCAAAGTATTATAACGCAAGGCACCGTATGGATGAATTTCAAGTGGGTTATAAAGTTTTCCTGAAAATCTGACCGATGCATGAAGTGTCACGGGTGCGGGGAGTGAAGAAGCTCAGCCCACGGTATGTTGGGCCCTATGTCATATTGGAAAGGATTGGCCCTTTGGCTTATCGGCTGGAGCTACCACCCGTGTTAGAGAATCTCCACGTTGTGTTCTATGTATCATCGCTTCGGAAGGAGTTGTTGCGGCCCGAACAATACATCCCCACAACTGATGGTACAGTGGCGTCTGACAGATTTGTGCGACTGGAGCCAATGCGGATCGTTGATAATGAGATAAGAGACTTGCGCCGCAAAAGTGTTCCCTTGGTAAAAGTGCTATGGTCTAATCATGGTAAGGAGGAGTTCACATGGAAGCCGATGGAATTGATGCAGAAGCGCTTCCCGGAGCTGTTCTCCCAAGGTAACATCTTATAGCGCATATTATTTTGTACTTGCATCCCCATAGCCCTATCCTGATTTCGGGGACGAATTTTTTTTTTTGTTTATAGGAATTGTAATGTCCCGTTTCGGGTTAGGCCCCTCGCACGAGTTTTTAGTCAAGAGACTCGGTTCAGACTCGTCGTGCACTGACAGAGGGTGTCAGGAGTGTGGCATGAAGGGTTGGGTTTAAGGATACCCCAACCAGTAGCTGGAGTGAAGGAACTCGGCCAAGTGAAAATCGACGGGTATCGAGAATGATACCCGCCGAATTCGACGGGTATCGGTGGTCGATACCCGCCGGATTCAGAGCTTGAGAAGTAGGTTAAGTAAAATTCGACGGGTATCCGTAGCTATGCACATCGATCGACGGGTATCGAGAATGATACCCGCCGATCGACGGGTATCGGAAGCAACGCACGCTGATCGACGGGTATCAGGATGATACCCGCCGATTTTTCCTTAGATAGTTTTCCTAGGTTCAGATATCCTATGCGTGCGGACTGAACCGGACCGGGCTGGCTGCGGCTTGGCTGCCTTGGACCGGTTTACTTTAATATGACCCATTAGGGGCGGTCTAATGGGATGTTGACACGTGTCATAAGGGGACTTAACCTAATACATCGGTTTATAAGGGAAGATAAAGCCGAACCCTAGCCATTTTGCCTATCGACCTTGCCGTCATCGCGGACCTTGCAAAACCGACAGAGCCGAGGGAAATCATCGGAACTCCTTAAGGCTGCCTTCTCTCTCTCTCTCTCTCTCTCTCCTTCCTTTGCCATGAAGAACAACTGCGCCAAGCAAGGATGCCGCGGAGGAGGATGACTAGATCCATGGCCGGGAATGATGGTACTACTGGAAATGAGGTGAGCTTCCTCCCCTCTCCCTTGGTGCTAGATATGTAGTTAATATTCTAGGAGAGATATCGACTCCTTAGAGTCTTGATGGTGAGGAGGAGATTTCTTATGGAAAAGCCATGCCTAGGTCGTTTTCTAGGCTTAGTCCCCTCCAACCTCTTAATTCTTCAAGGTGAAGATAAGAGAGTAATTCGTGGAGCAATATGGCTTTGTGAGGGTGAATAAGGGTGGACAAATTTCTGGAGGAGTTTTTGGGAGATCGGTGTAAGGAGGAAGATGAACGGATGCTGTTCATCTCGCCTTAGATGCGTGCAGAAATCTGATTTCTACACGCAACGATCTTCGAGGCCAATTTCGGGGTGTTCTGGCCAGATCTGGGCTTTTGACTAAACACGAAAGTTGTATCCCTTGAAATTATCTTTCCAACGAGTGGTTACACGCACTCGCCGGATTTTTGTAGCCTCGGGAATCCTTGGTCGAAGTTTCTGTCCGGATTAAGGATACACCTAAATTCTGGGCTGTGTAATGTGGAGTGCAATTTGGTGGGATTTAATGTTGCGATCCAACTCGAGGCTTGGGTGAACTCTTTTGACATAATCATCATAGTGATATGATAAGTTGAGGTTATAAATCTGAATTCGTATAACGAGTTGTGGACAAGCTTAATTGAAGGAAAGACCTAGATATAAATTGGTAGATATGAATTGGTAGATGTATAATTGATTTAACTATGGCCATGATGTATGATGAATGGATAGAAAAGAGTTAGTAATCCAATGCTTAGAGTGTCATCTCCCTACGGGTAGCATTGTGGAAGTAACAAGTGCGGTGTTGACTGTCACTAGTTGGAATGTGGTTGAGCTGAGTTAAGTTGGACGGTTGGGCTTGGTCATCGGTGTTCACGTCCCGAGGCTCCTTCCGTATTTGATGGATGGTTGGGCTTGGTCCTCGGTGTTCACGTCCCGAGGCTCCTTCCATGCCACGATATTGTGGAATTGCATGTGGTGTGAATCGACACGCGGTGTCGTAATCCCGGGTTAGGGATAGTGTGGCAGGTCTACGAGCTCGCCAATCGTCACACCGATGGGAGTTGAAAGTTAGACCTTGGGCGGTTTGGCTTGGTCCTCGGTGTTTACGTTTCGAGGCTCCTTCCATGCCAAGTGAATGGTTGGGCTTGGTCCTCGTGCTTATTTCCAGGGCTCCTTCCGTGTCATACCTTAGGCCAGTTCGGGGCTAGGATTCGTGTGCACCTTTTCCCAAGAGAAGTCGTTAAGACGTAGTACGCATGTAATCTCCACTGTTGTGTTCTTAGCGTTGAGGCTTACAGAGGCCTAGGCCAGGTAGTGTGGAGACCAGCCTAGTCGTGAAGATGCTCGCTCTACTGTCACCGTTTGGCCACGACGGTTGACGCCTGAGAGGTTAGCTACCTACTTGAATAGTGGGAACTATAAGTCTGTGTCGACATAGCGATTGCATGTGCTTGATCATGGGTGTGTCATTGCATTGCATACATAGCATTGCACTTCATTACATACACAAGATCCTCATCGTATAAGTTTGTATGGGAACTCCTATACGATGGGTTACTTACTGCTGAACGACCCTCAACTTATATGCTTATATGGGCATCCATATAAGTTTAGTTTGTTACTGTTATAACATTATACTCTCTTGCTGCTGTAGATGGTAGAATCGTATTAGTTTGTTACTATTTTTTTATATACATTGTACCTGTTCCTTTCTCCGCCCGGTGCCGAGGAGTCGTCGGGGGAGCGGATGTGAAGCCACTTAGTCTTTATGACTAACGGTTGCTACATCTTTCTTTTTAGGAGGAAACCCCAAAGGTGGAGCAGCATGTCTTGCAGCTGGACAACAATTCCAGGACGACAGGGCCTGTGGGGACGGTACCATCGCTACAGTCGGTTACAGATGTGAGTGAGAGAGATTTTGTGTAGCCCTTCAGGGCAATTCTATTTACATACTCTGCTTATATAGAAGCTTGTTTTTCTTCTCTTTTGCTGCACTTATGGACTTATGCTTAGTGTGGATTGACTTCTTTATATTATTATGGTTGGGTTGGCATTTATATGTTGATTTTTGTTGTGGCCGGCAAGATAGGCATCTTGTGGTACAGGCTGGCCTGAGTGCTAGTGTTACTGCAAGGCTACTGTTCTGGGCATAAGACCCCTCTCATGCCATGTTTTGTGTTCCGGGAGGGGGGTCTTACAGTTACAATTTGGTATTAGACTACCGGTTTTGGTCAAGCTTAAATGAATTCGTGGACGAATTCTTTTTAAGGGGTGGTGAGCACATGTGTGTGCGTCATCGTTATAACATGAAAAGAACCCATGAATGTCCTCTTAGGAATGAAAATACACATGTTTGAGGAACCTGCGTGTTCCTATAATTGCAATTTGCAATGTTGTTTGGTCGCTTATCGGTGTTTTGCATGATTATAGGTGACCAGGAGTGGTGCTGGGCCGTCAGAACGGCCAATTTCTGAGGCAAGCAGGGAACCAAATGATGCATCTGCAACACCTCCTTCAGTTGAGACCATTAGATAGGTAGCAGAGGCTGTGTTTGTTATGATCAATGCACAGCTTGCGAGGCAGGTACAGCAGCCTGCTCCTGTTGTGGAGCAAGTATCGCTCCAAGAGGCGGAGCCAAGGAGAGTGGAACAGGTGGTGGTGGAGCCAGTGTTGCCTAGGAGAGAAATGGAGAAGCAACATAAGCACGTGATGGGTTTCAATCCGCTAGTGTTCTATGGTACGGGAACCCCAACTCAAGCAGAGGATTGGCTCTCTAGAATTAAGAGAGTGTTGATAGCTACTGAGACTGAAGTGTGATAGAAGACCACAATTTCCACTTTCTAGCTGGATGGTGACGCATGACTATAGTGGGAAGTCTTGGAGCTACACCACCTGAGGGGTAGGAAGTTGACGGACGTCTCGATGGAAGAATTTTCGCGACTATTCTTAGCTCGCAACCTCCCCTCAGCCCAGAGGATAGTAATGGAAAATGAGTTCCATAAGCTAGAGCAAGATGAGAGCAGCGTGTATGACTATCTCCACGAGTTTACCCATCTAGGTCGGTATGCAAGCGCTACCTTTGCTGATGAGGAGCGCAAGACAAGCCGATTCTACGAAGGTCTAAGGGATGTCTTGAGACTGCTACTATCAGGGCCGATGACGCAGGGTTTCCTGACCTTGGTCAACACGGACCGGTCTTTAGAGAAAGACATGAAGAATGTTCAGGCAAAGAAGGACTCCAGTGGTAAGAAGTTAGAGTTCAAGGTGCCGACTTCAAAGTCTAGTTTTCGAAGGTGGAATAAGAAGGCTCGGACGTCAGGTACAACCCCTTCTTCGGGTGCCTCAGGGGAAACTACCAACCGAACCCCAGGCACTTGTTTTACTTGTGGGAAGACCGGACATTTTGCCCGTGACTATTGGAGCGGACGTCCTAAGTATGAGAGGAAGAAGGGAGCAACCTACGAAGAAAAAGGCAAGGCCGTGGAGTCAACCAAGTCCCACTATGCTCCGAATCAACCGAGAGTCTATAACCTGGGACAGCAGGAGGCCATCAAGCAAGCGTATGTGGTGACAGGTACGGTTTGATTAATAGCAAGTTAGCTTTAAATACTGTTACCTAGTTCTTGTTAGCTTATTACTTTTTGTATAGGCTTTGTATTGATTTGCGATAGTTTGGCAAGGGCACTATTTGATATGGGAGCTTCGCACTCCTTTTTGTAAATGATTCCCTTTGAAACGACGCGGCCAGAAAATTTTCCACAACCTGAAATTGAGCTATACGGGTAGGGACACGCCCATGTCACTACCCGTGTACGGCTCGGGAGGAACGTGGTCGAAGATTCATCGAGCTCCGCTCGACGAATCGTCGAACTGCTGTGGGCACACACGGGTAGGGACACACTCGTGTCTATACCCGTGTCCTTCTCAGGATACACGGTCGACGATGTTAGTCGATCTCTGCTCGATGAACACACACACACAGGTAGGGACACGCCCGTGTCACTACCCGTGTCCTGCTCGAGAAACATGGTCGACGATGTTAGTCGATCTCTGCTCGAAGAATACACACACACTAGTAGGGACACGCCCGTGTCTCTACCCATGTCTTGCTCGGGAAACACAACAAGGAATCTGCATCGTTGCCAGAGAGCCAAATGGGTATGGAAACGCCCATGTCACTACCCGTGTCCTTCTCTAGAAATTCAACAAAACAGACGCAAAGACACCAGTGTACCACATGGGTATGGACACGCCCGTGTCACTACCCGTATCCTACTCTAGGCCAACTTCTCCTCCCTTACACATGTAGCGCCCCGGAATAAAAAAGGGTGACGGGTGGCATTTTGAGCCAAATCTGGGTTTTGGTAGTGGTGACACGGCCTGGGACACGGGCGTGTCCAAGGGTGTGTCGTGCTCGGGTTCGGCGTTGGTCATGTGGTCGACGATATTGGAGTCAACGATCGTCGGGGGGGTGAACACGGTCTGGGACACTGACGTGTCCCAGGGAGTGTCAGTCAGTCAGACCCTTGCATTACACGATTGTTGAGTGAGGGACGCACGACCTGAGCCAAGGCGTGTTCGGGTCCGACACGGGCGTGTGAAATTTGACACGGGCGTGTCGAATACCCGTGTCCTCCTCGGGTCGTGTGGCGGCTTGTGCTAAGGCAGTTACATGGCCTAGGATACGGGTGTAAGACCCCCCTCCCGGAACATAAGACACGACACGAGAGGGGTCTTATTCCTAGAACAGCTGCCTTGGGGTAGCACTAACAATCGGGCTAGCATGAACCACAAGACCCCTATTCTGCCGGCTATAACCAATATCAATATATATATGCCAACCCAACCAAAATAATATCAGAAATAAAATCCACATAAGCTATAAGTCCAAAAACACTGTAATAGAGAAGCTAAACATGCTTCTACAAAATCAGAGTACAACTATAAAATTGCCCTGAAGGGCTACAATAAACCCTCATATTCTCACATCTATAACAGACGGTAGTGACGACACCGTCCCTTCAGGCCCAGTCATCCTGGCCTGGCTGATCGGCTCTACGACCTGCTGTACAATCTGCGGGATTTCCTCGTAAAAAGGAAGACGTAGCAACTGTTAGTCATAAAGACTAACTGGCTTCACATCTACTCCCCCGACGACTCCTCGGCACCGGATGGAGAAATAGATAGTGTAAAATATATGTATATAAGCAGGAGTATAAATAAGCAAGTGGTATAACATGTAGTAAGATATTCTAACATTTCTACCATCTATCACAACATATGAATATAGAGTTATAACAGAAAGTAACTCAACTTATATGGATGCCCATACAAGCATATTAGTTGAGGGTCGTTCTGCAGTTAGTAACTCATCGTATAGGAGTGCCCATACAAACTTATACGATGAGGGTCTTGTGTATATAATGAGGTGCAATGTTATGTATGCGATGCAATGACACACCCATGATCACTCACATGCAGTTGCTATGTCGACACAGACTAGTAGTTCCCACTTTTTGAGTAGGTAGCTAACCTCTCAGCCGCCAACCGTCATGGCCAGACGGTGACAGTAGAACGGGCACTTCTACTACTAAGTGGATATCCACACTACTTCACTTAGGCCTCCGTACGACTCAAAACTAAGAACAAAACATCGGAGCCCATGCGTACTACGGCCCAGCTGGTTCACTTGGGTAGATGTGCACCAAGATCCTTGCCCCGAACTGGCCTATGCGTGAAACGAAAGGAACCTTGGAAATAAGAATGAGGGTCAAGCCCAACCGTTCACTTGGTACGGATGGCGCCCCGGGACATGAACACTGAGGTACAAGCCCAACCACCCAAACTCTATCTGTCAACTCCCATTAGTGTGATGGTTGGCGAGCCCGTAGACCTGCCACACTATTCTTAACCCAGTATTACGACACCGCGTGTATACTCACACCTCATGTAATTCCACAACACCGTGGCTTGGAAGGTACCTCGGAGAAAGCACGAGGACCAATCCCAACCATCCACTTGGCACGGAAGGAGCCCCGGGACATGAACACCGAGGGACAAGCCCAACTGTCCAACTTTACTCATCTCAACACCATCCCGACTAGTGACGGCCAACGCCGCACTTACTAACTTCCACAATGCTACCCGTAGGGAGACGACTCTCTAAGCATTGGACTACCAAATTTCATTCTATCAATTCAACATACATATGGCCATAGTTTAATCATCTATATGTCATACCGAATGATTTCAACATCATATAACAAATTGCGCATAAATGATAATCTACCAATTTATATCAAGCCATTTCATTCGATTAAAGCTTGCTTCACAACTCGTTATATGAATTCAAATTATCAAACTTCAACATTCATAACACTACGGTGGTTATCAAAAAAGAGTTCACCAGAATCTCGAATTAGATTGCAAAATTAATTCCACCGAACATAAATCCATGTTATACACTACCCAGAAATTTAGGTGCAGAATAAATCAGGACAACAAAATTAACCGAAGATTCCCATGGCTATAGGAATTCGATGAGTGCGTGTAACCCCAAGATGGAAAGGTCTTTCCATCGGCTACAACTTTCATGTTCAGCCTGCAACCCAGATCAGGCTATAACCCACTTGAAATTGGCTCCAAAGCCTGCAGCGTACAGAATATATTTTTTGTGTGCTTAGCTTACAGTCCTTACTTTGATAAGACATTCCCGTGTCTACAGAGTCAACCAAAGGCGTGTTACCACTCGTTGGAAAAGTAATTTCAAGGGCTTCAACTTTCGTGTTTAGACAAAAGAACAGATCGGACGATTTCTTGGCTAAAAATAGCTAAGAAGGTCTCTGCGTGCAGAACACAGATTCTGCACGCATCTTGAAGCGGAATGAACGTTATCGGTTCATCTTCCTCCTCAAGCCGATCATCCCAAATCGCAACTAGAAGTTCCTCCACCCTTATTCTCCCTCTCAAGGCCATTCCTCTTCACGAATTCACCCCCATCATCACTTTGAAGAAGGGGAGGTTGAAGATGACTAGTCATTAGAACAAAAGTTCTAGATAGGCCTTCCTAAGAAACCTTCTCCTCACACATCAAGACTCATTTGAGTCGATGCCTCGCCTAAGAATATCTAAGGATATAGCACCAAGGAAGAGGGGAGGAAGCTCACCTCATTTCCAGTGGTACCACCATTTCCGTCCATGGATCTTGTCATCCTCCTTGGCGGCATCGCTTTTTCCTTGACGGCGGTAGCGTTTCTCCTCCTCTAAGGTTTGCTCCAACAAGATCTCCTCCTCCAAAAATCTCCCATAAGAAAATAGGGTTTGGGAAGAGAATCAGATTTCTAGGGTTTCACTTTTCCTTTTTATACATAAGTGACCCGGGTAGGTACATGACCGTGTCCTTATCCGTGTCCTTCTCTAGCGAAGCGGCTTGACTGTCGTTTCGTGCCCCTACACAGGTACTGACACGCCCATGTCTATACCCATGTCCAAGTGACACGGCTGTTGTTATGGCCGTGTCAACACCCGTGTCCTGCTTGGCGCACTGCTCATTTTGCTTGCCTTGGAGCACACGGGTAGGGACACGCCCGTGTATCTACCCATGTCTTTCTCTAGCAAGACTCAAAGCCATGGCACTCAAAGCCATGACACTCAATGCCATGGAACATAGGTAGGGACACACCCATGTCTCTACCCGTGTCCTTCTCGGGACAAAACAATCAAAGCCATTTAACTCAAAGCCATGGTCACTCAATGCCACTAAACACGGGTAGGGACACGCCCGTGTCCCTACCCGTGTCCTTCTCGGGACACACTACTCAACGCCATTTTATTACCACTAAACCCCATGGACACTCAGCGCCACTGAATATGGGTAGGGACACGCCCGTGTCCCTACCCGTGTCATACTCAACACAGTTTTAAACTAATTTCCTTGTTCTCCGCAAGTACGCACCTGATCGCTTGCACCCCCTTGAGCCTACACCAGCTCTCCCGACACAAAAAATACGTACAAGGGGCCTAGCGCGAATCGGGATTTTACAAATCCTATAAACAAAATTAAAGATTTCGTCCCCAAAATCAGGCTAAGGCTATCGGGAGTAAAGCATACAAGAAAAATAAAATATGCTTTTAAATAAAATTACCTGGAGCAAACAACTCCGGGTAGCGTCCTTGCATCAAATCCATTGGCTCCCATGTGAATTCCTCCTTCCCATGATTAGACCATAGCACTTTCACCAGGGGAACACTCTTGCAGCGCAAGGTTATCATCTCGTTGTGTACAATCCGCACCAGCTCTAGTCACACAGACCGATCAGATGCCACAACACCATTAGTTGTGGGGATGTATTGATCGGGCCGCAACAGTGCCTTCCGAAGCGACGACACATGGAACACGTCATGGAGATTCTCTAGCTCGGGCGGTAGCTCCAACCGATAGGCTAACGGGCTAACCCTTTCCAGTATAGTATAATGACCCACATACCTCGGACTGAGCTTCTTCACACCACGCACCCGCGACACTCCATGCATTGGCCGGATTTTCAGAAATACTTTATCACCCACTTGAAACTCCAATAGACGGTGCCTTGCATTATAATACATCGCCCTCGACATTGAGCCTCTAACATGCGATCCTGTATCATTCTAACCACCGCATCAGTGCCATCTAAATACTCAACTCCCAAAGTCTTCGGGTCTTCATCTTGCACCCAAGAAAAGGGGGTTCTACACCTCCTTCCATAAAGAGCTTCATGGGGCGCCATGCCGATGCTTGCTTGATGGCTGTTGTTGTAGGAGAATTCCACCAGGGGTAAGAGCCTTTCCCACGGCTCTCCCCTATAAAACACACATAATTTCAACAGATCCTCCAATGTCCGGATGGTCTGCTAAGACTGCCCGTCCGTCTGTGGTTGGAATGCGGTTCTGAAGGTAAGGCGCGAGCACAAATACGCCTGTACCGCCTTCCACTCCTTGGAGGTAAGCGACCATCATAGTCAAAAACTATCGTCTTAGGCATGCCATGATACCGTACAAACTACTCCACAAAGTGGCATAGCAAGACATCCACGTGAGCCTCCTTCTTCATAGGGATAAACCGGGCTACTTTCGTCAGTCGATCAACGATCACCCATACTGAATCATTCCCTGAGCGTGAGCGAGATAGCCCATGTATGAAGTCCATGGAAATTTCCTCGAACTTCCACTTGGGGATGGGCAATGACTGTAATAAGCCGCCGGGACTCCTTCACTCCGCCTTCACCCTTTGATAGGCTTCGCAATGTGTAACAAAATATCAGACATCCTTCTTCATTCCCGGCCAACACATGGTCTTCTGTAAGCCGGTGTACATCTTTGCAATTCCCGGGTGCAATGAATACTGAGAGCAATACGCCTCTCTCAGGATATCCTCCCGGATTTTACCGCCCTTGGGAATGTAGAGCAGGCCGCAAAAATAAACGAGGCTGTCTTTTAGTGTGTATTTGTTGATAGTCCTGTCTTCGATTGACCTGATTGTCGGGGCCAGAGCCGCATCCACTCCTTGCTACACCTGAATCCGGTCTTGAATATCAAAAACTATGCTCATGCTGGATAAGTACTCCGTATATTCTGTCGAAGGAGCCTTAAATATCAAAGTAATTTCCATCTCCTCAATAATCTGAGCCAACTCCATACTCATCAACCGGGACTCTAGGCTTGAGTCCGGTATTTTTCTCTTCAATGCATCGACTACCGAGTTTACTTTTCCGGGGTGGTAGTTCAAGGTGAACTCATAGTCGCATAGAAATTCTAACCACCGCCGTTGTCTTAAGTTCAACTCCTTCTGAATATGGACGTACTTCATCTTTTTTGTGGTTTGAAAAGATCTCGCAGTGGACGTCGTATAAATAATGCCTCAAACCATCAAGGCGAACACCACTTCTCCTAACTCCAAATAATGAACCGGGTAATTTATTTCGTGCTTCTTCAATTGTCTAGAAGCATAAGCAATCATGTGCCCGTGCTGCATCATTACCGCTCCCATCCCTTGATTTGACGCGTCCGTGTAAACTTGAAATCCTTCCTTCCCAGACGAAAGGACAAGGATGGGGGCGGAGGTAAGTCTATCCTTAAATTCTTTGAACGCAGCTTCGCATTGGGGTGTCCACTCATACGACACACCTTTCTTCGTTAGGGAAGTATGATGAAGAGCAATCTTTGAGAATCCCTTTACGAATTTGCGATAGTACCCGGCAAGTCCAAGTAAACTCCGCACATCGACTGCCGACTTTAAGGGTGACCACTCCCTTACGACACGCACTTTGGTCGGATCCACAGCTAGCCCAGCCCCGCTGATCACATAACCCAAGAAGGCAACCTCCTTAAGCCATAATTCACATTTGCTAAATTTAGCGTACAAGGCATGCTCCTTCAGTTTCTTCAACAGCAAGGTTAGGTGCTCGTCATGCTCCTCCTCCGTCCTTGAGTATACAAGGATATCGTCGATGAAAACAATGACGAAGATGTCCAAATAGGGCACAAATACCTTGTTCATCATACTCATGAAAGCCGAAGGGGCATTTGTGAGCCCAAACGACATTACGGTGAACTCGTAAAACCCATATCTGGAACTGAAGGCTGTTTTCTAGATGTCCCCTTCTTGTATTCTAAACTGGTAATACCCTGAGCACAAGTCTAGCTTAGAAAACCAATGCGCTCCCACTAGTTGATCGAACAACTAGTCGATCCGAGGTAGCAGGTAAGTTTTCCGCACTGTCAACCGATTGAGTTCCCGATAATCTATGCACAGACGCAGGGTTCCGTCCTTCTTCTTTACGAACAATACATCGGCTCTCCAAGATGACGAACTGGGGCGAACGAACCCTGACTCCACTATTTCTTGTAGTTGAACTCTAAACTCCCCGAGTTCTTCCGGGGCCATTCGGTAAGGGGCCTTGGATACAGGCTTGGCACCCGGTACGAGATTTATTTTGAAATCAACATCTCTTTGCGGGGGTAATCCTGGCAGTTTCTCAGGAAATACCTCGGGGAAGTCCCGCACCACCCGTACATCTTTTACGTCCAATGCTACTTCTTTCAACTCGAACTAGATCATAAAAACTACATACCCCTTCCTGTGCTCTTTTACAATCTAAACGAATGATAACGTCAGACGGGGTGTGAAGTTAATACCTTGGAAGATGACATCGGAGTCTCAATGTCTCAAATAGATCCACTTCTCCGCATAGTCGATCCTTGCAAAGTGCCAGTCCAACCACGTCATGCCCAAAATGATGTCAAATTCCGGCATTTTCAATACAGTGGCAGGCGTATCGAAATTCCTTCCCTTAATAAGTACCTAAAGCTCGCACTTAGCGGTTGCAACCATATCTGAGCCGTCTGGAAGGCGCACTAGTCGGGCTATTCTAGTAAAATATTGCACACCCCCCATGTACTTAATGAAATCCACGGACACAAAGGAGTGTGAGGCACCGGTATCAAACAACGCATATGATGTCTTTCCGCCAATTATCACGGTGCCTGCAATAACATTCTGAGGATTCCGTTCTTGCGCCATGTCTAGCGCGTATACTAGATCCCGAGAAGGGTCGGGGTTACCTCCTCGCGGTCCGCTTCCTCGACCACACCTTAAACCTCGCCCTCGAGGGGCCGCCGGAGGGAGAGCGGGAGGGGCGTTCCCAAACAATTGCGAGCAAAAGCGTCAAATATGACCTGGTTGGTTGCATTCAAAACACACCAGCCCAGGATGTAACTTCCCAATATTCAACTAGACCCCTAAGAGTGGTTTTGTCATGACAAAACACTAGGAAGCCCAAGAAAAAGTCAAGTGGGCCTAGTGGTGTGGATAAGGGCACTATGGTCTGCAAATAGTAAATTCCAAAACCTTAGTCTAGGGTGACCAGGGGCCCTCAACATGACTCCAAGATCTCACCATGATCTCTCAACCCATATTAAGGCCCTAAGGACTCATCAAGGTCAACCCTAGAGCCTGAATTGACCAAAGTGAACTCTAACCCTAATTGGGTCATACTAACTTGCACAAGGGCCAATTGCAGTCCCTTAGCCAAGTAGACCCCACACATACCTTCATAACCCTAGTGAGAGGCCAATGGGTCACCAAGGACCCATTGGGACTAATCAAAAAGGCTAAGTTTACAAAAGTCAACTCTAGACCTAAAGTGGTCGAAGTGCCCTAGTTAAGGGTCAAGTGACCTCCAAGGGCCAATCCAACCCCACCTTGACCCTAGGGGAGGCCTGATAGTTTTACTTTCAAGATTACCTAGACACCTAGAGGGGGGGGGGTGAATAGGTTCTTATTTTCTTTTCAAACTTAAGGCAGAATGATTAAGTAATTAAAGACTTTTTTCAATGAGTTCTGCAGCTACTTTAGCAATCACAATCACACAATTTAGAACTACACATCACAGATTGCAACAAGTATTTATAGTGGTTCCCCAAGATCTGGGTACATCCACTTTCCCCCTTCGCCTATCTAGCAGTGTGCTAGATTCAGCCAAACTCCCTTCTATAACTCAGATCCTCAGATCCTACAGCTCAGAACCTGGAAAGGTTCCTACAACTCAGAGTGATACCACACTCCTACAGCTCAGGCAATTCAACCCTACCTTAGTCATTATTCAAGACCTACAACTCAGAGATTATCTCTCCTACACTCAGGCAATTCAGCCCTACCTCAGTCTTTATTCAAGACCTACAACTCAGAGATTATCTCTCCTACACTCAGCCTTTATAAATTAGGCTTACAACTCAGATCTATTAAAAGATCCTACAAGATTTGAGTAAAATATATTTTTATCTTGCTCCTGGTGAGAGAGGTGGAACAAGACAGTGTTCTTGATCAGCTTCTTGATAAACCAGATGGATAAAATCAACTGGAACTTAGCTTTCTTCAAAGCTTCTTGAATCTGAACTTTTTTGAGTTGATCTTCTAAACTGATCAGCAGCTTTCTCCTTAGATTTCAGAATTTGAAACTGAATCTTCTTGACAGATAAGTTCAGAATCTGTTACTTTTGAAATTTGAGACAGCTTTCTTCTTGCCTTCTTTTGACTTGATCTCTCTCTATCCAAGTCCCTTGAAGATACTTCAGAATTCTTGACTGAATTCTACTTTGACAGATTCTGATAGTTCAATCAGAATATCTTCTTAGATCTGCAAAGATCTTCTTCTTATTGTTACTTGTTATTCAGTGTTCAGTTTTCAGTATTCAGTCTTTTTCTTTCAGACACTATCCGTCTATTTATAGCCTTCATTTTTGGTAATCGGCTGGTCCGGTTCCTAACAAACTTCTGTCTGTGTCAATCACGTCAGTTAACCTATATAGACCCACAGCTAACAATTCTTCAAACTGCCAAGGAGTCTTTGTTTCTGACAGAAAGTGTCGAGACAAACTGTCAATATGTGTCGAGACAATTGTTAAAATGTGTCGACATAATTTGATTAAGTGTCGACACAATCCTTTGTGATATCGACATATTTGTCTTGATGTCGACACATCTTCTTGACACAACTTTTTGATAATGTGTCGACACAGATAGTTATATGTCGACACAATTACTTCAGCCACAGACTAATTGTTGATTCTGCTATGTGTCGACACAAGTCTCTAAGTGTCGACTTAGCTGTTGTTGACTTCTGCCTCTGTGTGTCGACACAGCCTCCTGGTGTCGATACAGTTGATGTCGACTATAATCTTGAGTGTTTTGACACTGCCTCCCGGTGTCGACACAGTTGATATCGACTCATTTTCTCTATATCGACACAGCCTTCTTCAATTGTCGACACAATCTTCCTCAAGTGTCGACACATCTTCTTCTGGTGTCGACACATGGACTTAGAAATTTTTCATACTTTTAACCTGCACATATTCAACTTAAACAACATCAAATACACCTTGATGTTTATCATTATGCTAAGTTAGACTTCTTCAAATCAGTTACACATTTTTCAATGTACCCAATAATCTCCTCCTATTTGGAGAAGTCATAACCCATATTAGATAATGATATACACCACTTATGATAATAAAAAATGATGATGATGTATATAAGCTTAATATTACAAAAAATATTATTAATCAAAACATTTGCACAGATTCATCACAGAGATAAAAAAAATATACACAAAAATTAATTAAAGAGCAAGATTTTGTGTATTATGTCAAAATGATTGTTTACAAAATGTCTAACACTGAATGTTTCACATTACATATTTTTAAACTAAAACTAAGACATCTTAGACTAAGACTGATCAGGCTCCTTTATAACAATCCCTCTTCCTGGTTGTACTTGTGCCTGCACAGAAGGTTCAGTTTCTTCCATGTGCTTTTTGCCTTTAAGATCAGCCTTCTCCCGAGCCTCAGTCTTCAGTCTTTGTCTCTCAAAATAGTGATACGGCTTGGGAAAGTATTTGCTAGGCTCCTTAGCATCAGGAGGTAGCTTTCCCATCTTAGCTTTCCTTCTATGCTGAACAATAGCCTCCTGTCTGGCTTCATGCTTCTGCCATTCTTGTTCATTGTACCACTTGCCCCTTTCATGGACTTGATCTTTTACAACTTTCCAGGCAGTTAGTATGATGTTTCTAGAGGTAGGGCTCCACTGTTCAAAATCAGGTTTTAGTTTAGCTTGCTCCCTAAATCTCTTCTTTGACAGTTGAGCCTCTTGCTGAGCCTTGATTGCAGCTTCAGGCATGTCTACTTTTCCAAGTATAATATTTGAAACCTCCTCTGGAGGACTATACATAGTTTGCACCTGCTTATGAATCATGTCAAAATCTGTAGGGGGTATATGACTTGAGCAACCTCTGGTTGGTTGCCTTCAAGTAGACCTTGTGGCTGTACTCCTGACTCTGCCATATTATCATCATCGCAAAGAGGTAGATATCCCAATGTGGCTCTGACGCTATTAGTGACCCACTTGGCATGTTCTGAGCCAGCATAAATAAGTACCCTCTCCCCTTTAGGACTTCTCTTGCTACATGATCTCTGATATCTTCCTTCTGAAACCTGATCTAATCATCCAGATAATTAATGCCATCTTTGAAGAAGGGTTTCAACTTGTTAAGTTTTGCAGTAATTTCCTTCTGGGAAGTGGTTATGGCTGTCTGTACTGAGTCTAAAATAGTGTTGAACTTAGTGTCATATGGTAGCATTTCAGCTGCCCTAGCTTCAGTCAATTTAGTCATGGTTGTTTGAAATTGAGCAAGAATATCTGTGTTGGCAGTTGGCAGATTGTCATTTAGCCTTTTCTGATTTTCAAGAATGTATCCTTGATTAATAGATTGAGCATCTATTTCTTTCTTCATTACTTCTTGTTGTTTGGCCAGATATACAACAGCATGTGCCCCTTTTGTAAAACAATCAGTCATTTCTCTTTTATGTTGATTGACTTCAAATCTTATAGACTTTATATCTTGAGCCAGATCAAACTGAAGATTTTTATGACTTTCATAAACATATTTCTCTAGAGCCTGTCTTTGTTCATCCATTTTCATTTGAAAAGTTACCAAGAACTTTGCATAATCAAAATCTGAAGAGGTGGGTGGTGTTGTTTGAAGTGCTTTCTTATAGCTATGGCTTCTTCTCTTGAAGACCATAAGCTTCCTTTTCTTTGCCTCTTGAATTTCTTCATTCCCAGAATCAAAGGAACACTCAATCTGAACTCTTTCTTTTTGTGAGGTAGGGATTTCAGTTTCAGTAACATATGGCTCCTGTTCACCTTCACCTGGTATCCTCTCCTCACTAGCTTGCTCCCTCTCAACCCTTTAGGTGTCATCTTTATCTGCTGTGTCTACAGCCTCTTTGAAGAGATCATCCATTGTATATTCCTTTGGTGTTTGAGGAGGAGATGGAACATTGATTCTCTCTATAAGATCATCTAATCTAGCAGTATCTATCTCCTCTAATAAGTCAATCCTTTCTGCTTCTTCTGCATGTGTAGTACTAGGCTCCCCCTGAACCTGTGCAGGTATATGTTCTGGATCTTGGATAGTACTAGCCTGATGCTGATCTTGTGTTGTAGTCTGTTCCTTCTGTACTTGAATTGTTTCAGTACCAAGCTCAGTGTGACGATGAGCTGGAGACTTCCCAGCTGTCTCCTTCCTGTCTTCTTCAGGCATATCCTTGGATAGAACTCTATCCCACCTGGAGAACAACCTTTTATCCATTCTCCTTATATGATTGATCTTGGAGCCTGGTAGTTGTTGCAATACTTCTGGAATGATTCCAGCTAAGTAAAGACTCAGTATTCTAGCCATGTTTGGCTTCTTTATTGCCTCCTTGATTTTGTCAAACACAACTGCTGACCAGTTGGTGGGAATATGAAATACAATCCTAGTCATTAGGTTGAACATGAAGACAGAGATCCTATCATGTCCACCAGTCTTGCACAGCACCACTTTCCCAATAACTTCAGAAAGGAATTTACCCTAATTATTCATGCCTTTTCGATTGAAGGCAGCACCAATCTTCATGGTGGGATCCAGTCCACACCACTGAAGTGTTTGCCTTGTTTGTGAGGCAGAAACTTCCTCTTCATCGTTTACCCTTGGAAGATGAAGGATTCTGGTTAATCGCTTCTGAGTCACCTTGACTCTTGTGTCCTGAATAGTTGATTTGATTTTCATACTAGTAGAATCCACAGATGCGGTGGTGTAGAATGCAAGAACTTCCTTCTTCCAGACTTTGGTGGGTTCTGAGACAAGGAATTCAAGTCCATTGTCTATGAGAAGAGACACCACCATCTTAATCTCTGTAGCTGCATCGTCGAACGCATGCCTAACCAGTTCATATCCCTCGTTGATGGAATCTTCGATCTTTGGCGCCATTGAATCGTTGAGAAGGCTTGAGAAAAGAGAGAAGAAGGATTGTCGACACACAAGATTTTTGTCTCGAAACCCTGGTGAGCGTGTCGACAAAATACGGTTGTGACCTATTTATACCCTTCTATGCCAAGAAGATCAAAAGGCGGGCAAAAATAGTCAAATTGTGTCGACACAGGCAATATGTGTCGACACAAATTCGGAATAAGTCGACAACAATACTCTAGTTATGTCGACATGTCGCTCTAGTCTATGTCAATATAAAATCCCTGATGTGTCGACACATCTACTCTGTGTCAACACCATTTTTCTGAGTTTGTCGACACAAATCCTCTGTGTCGACACTTAAATCCTGAATGTGTCAACACAGTTTTACTTAGCCAAATTTTGCTAAACTAATCTATAGTTAGCATGCCTAATTCAATTTTAAATCTATTGAATTTTGTTTCATCCAGAGGCTTAGTAAATACATCTGAAATTTGATAATCTGTTTTAATAAATTCTAGTGAGATGTCTTCTTTTTCTACATGTTCTCTAAGAAAATGGTATTTTATTTCTATATGCTTAGTCCTACTATGTGAAACAGGATTATTTGCAATAGAAATAGCACTTTTAAAATCACATAATAAAGGTGTTCTACTTACCTGGATACCATAATCTTTTAGTTGATGCTGAATCCACAATACTTATGCACAGCAACTTCCAGCTGCAATATACTCAGACTCAGCTGTGGATATTGCCACACTAGTCTGCTTCTTACTACTCCATGATATCAACCTTCCTCCCAAAAATTGACATGTACCTGTAGTACTTTTTCTATCTTCTCTGCAGCCTGCAAAATCTGCATCTGAATAACCTATTAGTTGAAAATCTCCATTCCTAGGGTACCAAAGGCCTAGATTTGGTGTGCCCATTAAATATCTCAAAATCTTTTAACAGTAGTGTAATGAGATTCTTTAGGGCATGCCTGGTACCTAGCACAGACACATGTAGCATACATAATATCTGGTCTACTAGCTGTGAGGTATAATAGAGAACCAACTATTCCTCTATACAAAGACTCATCTACAAGCTTACCTGTATCATCTTTACATATAGGAATATTTATTCCCATAGGAGTTTTCATGGTAGAGGAAGATTCCATACCATATTTCTTTATCAACTCTTTGGTGAACTTAGACTGGGATATGGACAAGCCATCATCAGTCTGTCTTACTTGGAGTCCCAAGAAGAACTTAAGTTCCCCCATACTACTCATTTAAAACATCCCTTGCATAAGTTTGGCAAACTTATTGTAAAGGTTGTTCTCTATAGACCCAAAAATTATGTCATCCACATAGATTTGGACTAAGATTATCTTGCCTTTAGACTCCCTAAGGAATAGAGTCTTGTCTATTTTGCCTCTTGAGAATTTGTTCTAAATAAGGAAAGTAGACAGGGTGTCATACCAAGCCCTTGGGGCTTGCTTTAACCCATATAAAGCTTTCCTAAGTCTAAAAACATAATCAGGTTTAAGAGAGTCTACAAAACCTGATGGCTGTTCCACAAAGACTTATTCCTTTAGATCTCCATTCAGAAATACTGATTTCACATCCATTTGGTATACCTTGAATCCTTGGTATGTAGCATAGGCAAGAAACATCCTGATTGCCTCCAGTCTTGCTACTGGGGTAAATGTCTGATCAAAATCTATTCCCTCTTCCTACCTATATCCTTTAGCAACCAGTCTTGCTTTGTTCTTTACAATTACTCCACTCTCATCCAACTTGTTCCTAAATATCCACTTTGTTCCAATGATGTTGTGGTCTTTTGGTTTAGGAACAAGCTCCCAGACTTTGCACCTTCTGAATTGATTAAGCTCCTCTTGCATAGCATTAATCCCATATTGGTGTTGGATGGCTTCTTAAAATTTCTTAGGCTCCAATTGAGATAGGAAACTTGAGTGCAGGACTGTGCTCAGATTTTTGCTTCTAGTCTGCACTCCTTGACTTGGATCACCTATTATTTGATTAGCTGGATGATCTTTTAGATGTCTTATGGATGGAGGTAGATTTCCTTCAGGTTGAACATCTCCAGCTCCTTCATCATGCTATACTTCTTGGTTGTCATCAGCTTCTATAGAGATTTGTACTCCCCCTGGATTGTAGCCTTCATTTTCCAATGCTTCATCTGCATTTGATGCTTCTACAATGGAAAGCTTGTCCATCCTTTTGCTTATACCTGTTGGACTGTATGAACTACAAGGCAACTCACAGTTGATTAATCTTGATTCAACAAACACAACATGTACAGATTCTTCTACAACTTGAGTAGTCAAGTTGAAGACTCTATAGGCCTTACTATTTATGCTGTACCCAACAAATATACCGTCTTAGGATTTGGCAGCAAACTTAGTTAGATATGACTTGCCATTGTTAAGTATATAGCATTTGCAACCAAAGATCCTAAAGTAGGATAGATTTGGTTTTCTACCTTTCATAATTTCATAGGGAGTCTTTTTGTGGCACTTGGTGATAGAAGCCCTATTAATCACATGAAATGCAGTGTTTACTGCCTCAGCCCAGAAATATTCTGGAAGAGAGGTGTCACTCAATAAAGTTCTACCAGCTCCAATCAATGTCCTATTCTTTCTTTCAGCAATACCATTTTGCTGAGGTGTTCTAGGTGAGGAGAACTCTTGGAAAATCCCAAAGTCTTCACATAATTTTGTCATACTTTCAGATTGAAATTCAGTGCCATGGTCACTTCTGATTTTGACCACTGTACTGTTTAGTTCATTCTGAATTTGTTTCACAAAACTAAGTACGACACTTGGTGTTTCTGATTTTTGTCTCAGAAAGAACACCCATATATATCTAGAATAGTCATCTACACAACAAAAGTGTAGACCTTCCTACCTAGACTATGAACTTGCATAGGACCAAAAAGATCCATATGTAAGAGGTATAAGCACCTCACAGAATCCTTGTTTTCAAGACTATGAAAGGAGGATTTTGTCTGCTTGCCCTTTTGACAAGCTGAACATATCCCTTCTTTTATACACTTAACTTGAGGACCATTCCTCACTAACTCTTTGCTGAAGAGTTGGCCAATTGTCTTGTAGTTAAGATGAGCCAACCTCTTGTGCCACTTGACATAATGAGATGCATTATCATCAGCTACAAGACAGATGGGAGAAGCCTTATTCTCACATACAAAATTAAGACATTAAACATTTCTCTTTCTATACCCAGTCAATATGATCTTTTGATCACTTGACCTTTTGATATGACATCCATCCTTAACAAATGAAATGTCATATCCAAGATCACTCAGCTGACTTATGCTAATCAGATTATGTTTCAAACCTTTTACATAAGCCACTTAGGTGATGGTAATTTGGTTTGAAGAAATGTTACCAAACCCTTTGATGATTCCTCTTTCAGATCCACCAAAGATTACTTTAGGTCCATCTTTGACAGATGTGTACTCCTTCTGCAGCCCCTTTGTTCCAGTCATGTGCCTGGAACATCCACTATCCAAGTATCATATAGGGGCATTACAACTTGGACTTTCCTGCAATACAGAATTACTTTCCCCTAGAGCCCAAGAATGTCTTGGGTTCTTGGTTCCAGTTAGCTCCATTCATATCAAATCTTTTAGCAATTCCTCTAACAGGTAGATTGGTGTTCTTCCTAACACTTGTGTTATACCAACAGTCCAAGGCAAAATGCCCTACTTTGCCACAGCACCAGCAATCATATTTGTTGTACCTAGTTCTAGGTACAATCTTAGCAGTTTTGTAGTCTGGAAAATTCCTGACTTGTGCTGGTGCTGCTGCTGCAGCCATACCCATTGGTTTCCTTGGAAGATGGGATTTATTGTCATGGACTGACTCATTGGCTTTAACAGCTTTGTCACTTAGAACCTCAATCTTCTTATGACCATGAATGTGTTCATGATCATATTTGTTAGAAGGCAAGTGCACCTTTCTAAACATAACAGGGACTGAAAGGTTTAGTGGCTGGACATGAGCTTTGCCTTTTCTCTTGAATTAGGCATCCCTGGGGTTACCTTTGAAGCCTAATCCTACTGATGCGTGGAAAATACGGCAAGCGCACCGGTCGCACAAGTAATAAAGTTTGGGAATAAATCCCCGAGTGTCGGTCTCTTGAGGAACACAGTAAGGGATGAGTTAATGTCGAGGAGGACTTGAGATTGAAGTCCTCGGGTCGGCTCAAAAAGGAGGGGTTTGATTGTTGCGGAAACAGGAAGTAAAATCTACAAGCTACTCCTATGCAATGCCGCTATGCGATGCTTCGCCAGGCAGGATGGAAACTACACGGGCCACTATGCACCGAATCGCTTGGCGGATGGACGAGTAGGCTAGCGCATGAGGTGGTTAGAATGGCGGAATGAGGGTCGTGAGCACCTCTTCGCAACGCACGCCACTAGCAATTGCTAGTGCGGCAAGGATGGATGGAATATGACGCACCTCAAGCAATAATAACAAAATCACAATAACTCGCATAGACATGAATAAGTGAAAATGCTAATCAATAAAAATACTTCATCAATACATAGAAATTAAACTAAGCTATCAACAACAAGAGGAAGAGGTGTGCGAATCGACCGAATCCGAAGCCTTATTGAGGGTTCACGGTTGGAATCCCGGGTTGTCAATCCGAGTCCAAGCTCGGTCCTCAACTGCGTCCGGGGTAGAGGAGGCTGTCACTCACTCCCAATGGACCCGTCTTCTTCGTTGAAATGACCCGGTAGATTGCGGCTCCATCTCCTCCTAACTTGATGGAGAAAGCTCGATCAAAACTCCGCTTGAAGCTTGGGGATGAAGGAGGAGGCCGAGGGGATGCTCCGGCTTTGTTTTGGCATTGAAGGCTTGCCCGGAGCAACTCCCTATGGTGGAGGATGATGGAGGGCGGCGGAAACCCTCCTTGGAGACGAAAATGGCGGAAAAACGGCGGGCTTTGGCGATCTCCCGAAATTAGGGCGGAACCTGCGTATTTATAGAAAGCAGAATAAACCGCGCGCACGATCACTGGCGCACGACCAGTGGCCGTGCGCCCTGTGGTCAGTGATAGTGCGCGAAAGCCAGGTAGAACTCCAGGAAAAAGTGGAATCAACGCACACGATCAGTGGCGCACGACCAGTGGTCGTGCGCACTGAAGTCAGTGGTCGTGCGAATGCCCCGACAGAACTTTGGAAAGTGGGGAATAGGTACGCACGATCAGCGGCGCACGACCAGTGGTCGTGCGCAACAAAGCCGATGATCGTGCGCAGTAAACCTGTTTCCAAATAATCCCGGGACACGCACACGACCCCTAAACCCAGCACTGATATGCGCAGACATTCCAAACAAGCACAGAATGGGGTACAATAATAGAAGAACACAAAATAAACACAACCACGGGCCAAAAGTGCACTTCCTAAAGAAATAAGGATAAAATGAAATATGAGCGATAACGAACTCAAAGTGAAGTGCAAGCGTACAAAAACAAGCCCAGATGAGTACGAAAATCATTATATAAATAGGACTTATCACACCCCCAGACTTAACTGTTTGCGCGTCCCGAGCAAACAAAACCTAAGCAGACGGGGAAAATGAACTAGCTAACAAAGAAATTGCAAAACGGAGTACCATGCGAAGTCGCATGCTCGCGTGCATAAAAATAAAGTAGAGGAAATTTTTAAGTATACAAAATATTTTATATTTTTCACAATGCGTAACAAAAATTTATTATTACTCAAAAGTGGAATCACGGTAAATCATCCGGTCCTACGCAGGGAGAAAGTAGATAGGCCACTAAGGTGAGCATTGCCGAAGACCGGGGCTCAAGATTACCCCCAAAGGAATCCACCAATGTCGGAAACCATAAGCTTGCCCATTCGCACTCTCTCCACGACACTAGTCAACTCAATCGCAAGTCCGTAGGACTTCAGGTAATAATGGGGCTTGGGTTACGGTGAGGAAAACAAGGATAAACATGAAGGGTATGCACCTAACCCAAATGAGCTAACGTACAAAACTAGTACCCGCTGCCCACAACCAGACTTAACTTTTACTAAATGGGTGTGTGCACCGCCTACTCCAAATCCAAATCATCTCAAATAAAGATTTTCAATCAAACTTTTTCTTTCTCTTTTTCTTTTCTCTTTTTCTCTTTTTCAAATATTTTTCTTTTAAATATTTTCTTTTTCTTTTTACAAAATCAGCACATTTTTCTTTTGGGCACAACCACATATCACAAATACGAATCACCACATCATAACCCAACATAAAATGTAAACTACTAAAGCTCGAATTGGGTATGCGACTAGGATCGGCTATGAGGCTTTGGCGAATATAGTGGAGCTGAATCAAAAGGAAGGGTAGGCACAAAGGGGCTAGCAAGGGCGATGTTAGGAATGGGTACAAAGCTCAACCGGGCCAAAAGGTGGCCTACATCACTCTCACGCTAGACTAACCGTGTACCAATGCTTCAAGAATAGCTTGGGGCAAGTTCTTAGCAACCGAGAAAGATAATCCTTCCTCCCGACTCAAGCAATACGAGTCTAGTGGCGGCTACACACATTCCTACGCTACCGTTTGATTCACACCGGATTCACCAACTTTTGAGTAGAATAAGAAATATGTACGCAAATAGAAAAAATATAAAACTATAAGTATACGAAAAAATTAAATCTACACAAATTTCTATACAAAACGAGAGCAGTTGACTAGAAACACAGCAAGGCCAACATTTTACTCCGTCGCACAATCCTAAACTAGCACAGAAATTTTCCAAATCTAACAAAGATACAAGTTCAACTCGTGGCACGCTAACAGCTAAGCTCGCGCTCATGTGGGTGCAGTGGTGTGCGATGCAATGAACATAAACAAAATAAAATACGAAAAGCTTCTAGTATGCAAAAGAAATGTGCACGTGCAAAAGGTAAACATGCTCTCCCCCAGACTTAGACTAAACAACACATCAAATGATAGAGAAATTAAAATCAGAATGAGCTAAGGGAAGAGGTTACCCAATGCTCAGCTAGTGAGCAAACCAGAAGACGCGTGGAAAGTAGCAGCAGGCCCGCCAAATGAAGAATCACAACCCCGCCAAAATGAATTCGCAATGGAAACCTGCAGGGGTGAGCTCCGCAAAAACAAAAGAAAAATATACAAAAAGAAATACTAAAACTAAAATAGACATGAAAATAAAAATGCAGAAAATAAGATAACTACTGGGGTTACTGTCATCCCAGCACGACTTATTAAATTCTATACAGTTCTAGCTAATGGGCCTATGAAATAGAAAATTCACAGGTAACTGTCCTAATATCCGTGTCAGTAATGGGTACCGATATGGTGATAGAACAGTTACCCCTCTACCTGAGTAATAATACCTGCGACGCACAGGTAGTGGAAATAGGACGTAAGATGAAGAGGAGCACTGGTCCTCACTCATCTCACCACAAAACAAATCCTTGCTTAGCAAGTTATCGTCCACCACAAGCTCGTTGGGGGCGAAGGTGAAGGTAGATGCTTCAACTGCAAAAGGAGTAGGAAACTCCTCATGCAAGCTGAGGCACTCGCCGACAACCTGAGCGCAAGGCTCAATGTCAACCCAACTCACCTGCAGGAAGTCAACCCGCACAGGAGTAGAAGGAGAAGGGGGGTCAAGGAATAAAGGAGAAGAAAAACTAAAATAAGCGGAAATAGGGAGAGTGATCCCGGAATCACTCTCAGCAGGATCCAAACATAGATCACTGTCGGTGTCATGTGAGTCATGGCGAGGGGAAACTGAGACCACGAGGTCCTCGGTGGTGGTTTGGACCTCCTCATCCAACAAGGAAGTAGAAACCTCCTCACCGACAAGGATTTCCTCATCACACCTCGGTACGTCACGGTGTTCCAAGACATAGTACTCACCATTGATGAGAATAATGTCCTCGTCACACCATGGCGCATCCACATGTTCCCGATTCCCACAGGGCACAACATCATCGACCGACTCACTATAAAGGGGAGTAGGTAATTCATGCAAAGAAAGCGGAGGAGCAACATCATCAGAGATAATATGCGCAGGTTCCTCCGGGGGTGAATCAAAAATAGGGGAAGAAGGCACAAGGAGAGAAGGTGCCGCAATGTCGTCGCACTGACTAGTGGAAGTTCTGATGGGTGTATCCACAGCAGTCCCCCATAGACAAGGTGGTACTGCGGATACATCATCAGAATCAGAAGGAGCAGCCCTTTGAGAGGTGGATGAGACAATCCGGATATCCGGTTCATCATCCGCCTCCAACTGGCGCTGAAATTCTGCACAATCTTTCAACACATGGTCGGTGCTACGACAACACAAACACCGTTTTCCATTACTCCTTGGTCCAGGTGGGACCGGAGAGGAATATGAAAAAGGTGAAGGCGGAGAAGAGTAGTGACCATAAGACTGGGGTACGGTGTATGAAGTTCCATAAGACAACGGTGCTCCATACACTGAACCACGAGAATTATGCTCCCATTCTTCAGTGGGGCACTCATCACTGATATGCCCATAATCCCCGCACCAATGGCACTTGATATACCAATTTGAATACATTGTGCAATAGAAAAGAATTCACCACAAGAAATTTTCTAAGCAGAAATTAAATACTCGCAAGCAAATAAAGAGTGGAACAGCCTGCTATAGCAAAATAAAAACTAGAAAGGGAATAAAATAATAAAAAAAACAACAACTAAAAACCAAAACAAAAATAAAACATGAAATATACAAATGGAAAGGGCAACTATCTCAAATCTTCCTCTCCAAAAACTCAAACGACTGTGTTCCCCGGCAACGGCGCCAAAAACATGATGCGTGGAAAATACGGCAAGCGCACTGGTCGCACAAGTAATAAAGTTTGGGAATAAATCCCCGAGTGTCGATCTCTTGAGGAACACAGTAAGGGATGAGTTAATGTCGAGGAGGACTTGAGATTGAAGTCCTCGGGTCGGCTTAAAAAGGGGGGGGGGTTTGATTGTTGCGGAAACAGGAAGTAAAATCTACAAGCTACTCCTATGCAACGCCGCTATGCGATGCTTTGCCAGGCGGGATGGAAACTACACGGGCCGCTATGCACCGAATCGCTTGGCGGATGGACGAGTAGGCTAGCGGATGAGGTGGTTAGAATGGCGGAATGAGGGTCGTGAGCACCTCTTCGCAACGCACGCCACTAGCAATTGCTAGTGCGGCAAGGATGGATGGAATATGACGCACCTCAAGAAATAATAACAAAATCACAATAACTCACATAGACATGAATAAGTGAAAATGCTAATCAATAAAAATACTTCATCAATACATAGAAATTAAACTAAGCTATCAACAACAAGAGGAAGAGGTGTGCGAATCGACCGAATCTGAAGCCTTATTGAGGGTTCACGGTTGGAATCCCGGGTTGTCAATCCGAGTCCAAGCTCGGTCCTCAACTGCGTCCGGGGTAGAGGAGGCTGTCACTCACTCCCAATGGACCCGTCTTCTTCGTTGAAATGACCCGGTAGATTGCGGCTCCAGCTCCTCCTAACTTGATGGAGAAAGCTCGGTCAAAACTCCGCTTGAAGCTTGGGGATGAAGTAGGAGGCCGAGGGGATGCTTCGGCTTTGATTTGGCGTTGAAGGCTTGCCCGTAGCAACTCCCTATGGTGGAGGATGATGGAGGACGGCGGAAACCCTCCTTGGAGACGAAAATGGCGGAAAAACGGAGGGCTTTGGCGATCTCCCGAAATTAGGGTGGAACCTGCGTATTTATAGAAAGCAGAATAAACAGCGCGCACGATCACTAGCGCACGACCAGTGGTCGTGCGCCCTGTGGTCATTGATAGTGTGCAAAGGCCAGGCAGAACTCCAGGAAAAAGTGGAATCAACGCGCACGATCAGTGGCGCACGACCAGTGGTTGTGCGCACTGAAGTCAGTGGTCGTGCGATTGCCCCGACAGAACTTTGGAGAGTGGGGAATAGGTACACACGATCAGCGGCGCACGACCAGTGGTCGTGCGCAACATAGCCGATGATCGTGCGCAGTAAACCTGTTTCCAAATAATCCCGGGACACGCACACGACCCCTAAACCCAGCACTGATATGCGCAGACATTCCAAACAAGCACAGAACGGGGTACAATAATAGAAGAACACAAAATAAACACAACCACGGGCCAAAAGTGCACTTCCTAAAGAAATAAGGATAAAATGAAATATGAGCGATAACGAACTCAAAGTGAAGTGCAAGCGTACAAAAACAAGCCCAGATGAGTACGAAAATCATTATATAAATAGGACTCATCACCTACCTTACCCTTTTGAGCCACAAACTCATCTATTAAAGGTAAGACAGATTTTGGCTTAGAGTAACTAGCCACTAAATCTTTCTCTATTCTTGTTCTGGCCTCCAGACTCTTAATTTGATCACTGTTATATTTGATTGTGCCCATCTGAATAAAGGTTATATTTTTCAGTTTGGCAATCTCATTTTACTTTTGATCAATTACTTTTTCAAACTCAATTGCAGCCACCTTAAGATCAAAAATTTCCTGAGCCTGAGTTTTGACTAGGTTCTTGCTTTTCTTAAGAGCCTGCAACAAGTCTCTATATTTATCCATCAACTGATGAATATCACCTTCAGATTCAGATCCATTCACATCACTTGATGTAGATGAATCTGACTCTAAACCAGTACTAAAATCAGAAGAACTAGAAACCTTTTGTACCTTACTAGGACCAGGCTGATCCTGGTATTGGTTATCTTCTAACTCAGCCATCAGACCCATGCATTCCTTATCTTCTTGATCATGAATGGAATCCATCAGTTGCAGAAATTCATCTTCTTCATTGGCTGCATACAATCCTATGTATGCTTCTGCTTCAGATTCTGGCTCTGATGAGGACTGATCTGAAAGACTCTTATCCTTCTTTGCAACAAAAGATTTCTCCTTCTTGCCCTTGTGTTGAGTTCTTTTTCTGTTTACTGACTCCTTTCTCTTTTCTGGACATTCAGCTACCATATGTCCAGTCTTATTGCAGCAATAACAAATAATCTTAGAAGTTATGGCTTTGCTGGGCTTAGTTCTGTTTCTCTCATTTCTTGATGATTTTCTCTTCTGATAGTACTCATCTACTGGCTGTGATGTGGAGGGCCTGGACTTCCACTGCTTCTTTTTCAAGAACTTTTGAAACTGTCTTGTAAAGGCAGCAAAGTAGGTATTTGAGTCACTGTTCCCTGATTTCTAACTATCTGAATTTTCTGTTATTTCTTATGTTGCTTCCTGAAGAGGAGATGAAGACATCCTCCCTTTCTTTCTAGTGGCTTCAAATTCGAAAGCCACAGATCTATGGTCACCTTTTGTACTTCTTTCTTCCTCTTTCCTAGCCATCAATTGCATTTCATATGAAAGCAATTTTCCAAACAAGGTTGGAGGAGAAATATCTGCTAACTTGGCCACTTCTCTAATGGCACATATTTTGGTATCCCAATCCTTTGTGAAAGATCTGAGAAACTTGTCATTCAGCTCATATGTACTGAAGACTCTTCCATAGGACATTAGTTCATTCACAATCCTATAGAATTTCTTATAACACTCAGTTATACTATCAGACTTTCCTTGTCTGAAGCTCTCATATTCTTGGTTGAGCATTGATTTTCTGTCTTATCTTACTTCTTCAGATCCTTCCATATAGACAATCAAGGTGTCCCACATCTCTTTGGAGGTCTTGCAATGTATCAGATTTTGGAAGGTGGAATCATCTATTGCACTTACTATGATGTTTTGAGCTCTCTTGTCCATAGTAGCTAAGATGATTTCCTCCTTTGTCATTTCTGAAAAATCCTTAGGATTTTTCTGATTTGCATCTAATACAGAAAACTTCATTGGAATGTATGGACCTTCTTTCACTGTGATACAAATTCTTGGGTCTGAGGCCTCCATAAACAGCCTAACCCTTTCCTTCTAGATTCCAAAGATTTCTTTTCTGCAGATGGGTAGCTTCATAGATCCCAACTCCTTGTGATTCTCACCTGAACCCATTTTCTTGATTCTTGATTCTGCCTTTAGATCTAACTCAGACTGTTAAGTCTTTTTTGAGGAACCTCCCTCTGATACCACTTGATAGTTTTACTTTCAAGATTACCTAGACACCTAGAGGGGGGGGGGGGGTGAATAAGTTCTTATTTTCTTTTCAAACTTAAGGCAGAATGATTAAGTAATTAAAGACTATTTTCAATGAGTTCTGTAGCTACTTTAGCAATCACAATCACACAATTTAGAACTACACATCACAGATTGCAACAAGTATTTATAGTGGTTCCCCAAGATCTGGGTACATCCACTTCCCCCTTCGCCTATCTAGCAGTGTGCTAGATTCAGCCAAACTCCCTTCTATAACTCAGATCCTCAGATCCTACAGCTCAGAACCTGGATAGGTTCCTACAACTCAGAGTGATACCACACTCCTACAGCTCAGGCAATTCAGCCCCAACTCAGTCTTTATTCAAGACCTACAACTCAGAGATTATCTCTCCTACACTCAGGCAATTCAGCCCTACCTCAGTATTTATTCAAGACCTACAACTCAGAGATTATCTCTCCTACACTCAGCCTTTATAAATTAGGCTTAAAACTCAGATCTATTAAAAGATCCTACAAGATTTGAGTAAAATATACTTTTATCTTGCTCCTGGTGAGAGAGGTGGAACAAGACAGTGTTCTTGATCAGCTTCTTGATAAACCATATGGATAAAATCAACTAGAACTTAGTTTTCTTCAAAGCTTCTCGAATCTGAACTTTGTTGAGTTGATCTTCTAAACTTATCAGCAACTTTCTCCTTAGATTTCAAAATTTGAATCTGAATCTTCTTGATAGATAAGTTCAGAATCTGTTACTTTTGAAATCTGAGACAGCTTTCTTCTTGCCTTCTTTTTACTGGATCTCTCTCTATCCAAGTCCCTTGAAGATACTTCAGAATTCTTGACTGAATTCTACTTTGACAGATTCTGATAGTTCAATCAGAATATCTTCTTAGATCTGCAAAGATCTTCTTCTTATTGTTACTTGTTATTCAGTGTTCAGTTTTCAGTATTCAGTCTTTTTCTTTCAGACACTATCCGTCTATTTATAGCCTTCATTTCTGCTAACCGGCTGGTCCGGTTCCTAACAAACTTCTGTCTATGTCAATCACGTCAGTTAACCTATAGAGACCCACAACTGTCAATTCTTCAAACTGACAAGGAGTCTTTGTTTCTGACAGAAAGTGTCGAGACAAACTGTCAATATGTGTCGAGACAATTGTTAAAATGTGTCGACACAATTTGATTTAGTGTCGACACAATCCTTTGTGATGTCGACACATTTGTCTTGATGTCGACACAGCTTCTTGACACAACTTTTTGAGAATGTGTCGACAAAGATAGTTGTATGTCGACATAATTACTTCAGCCACAGACTTATTGTTGATTCTGCTATGTGTCGACACAAGTCTCTAATTGTCGACTTAGCTGTTGTTGACTTCTACCTCTGTGTGTTGACACAGCCTCCTGGTGTCGACACAGTTGATGTCGACTATAATATTGAGTGTGTTGACACTGCCTCCCAGTGTCGATACAGTTGATGTCGACTCATTTTCTCTGTGTCGACACAGCCTTCTTCAAGTGTCGACACAATCTTCCTGAAGTTTCGACACATCTTCTTCTGGTGTCGACGCATGGACTTAGAAATTTTTCATACTTTTAACCTGCACATATTCAACTTAAACAACATCAAATACACCTTGATGTATATCATTTTGTTAATTTAGGATTCTTCAAATCAGGTACACATTTTCCAATGTACCCAACAAGGCCAATGGGTCACCAAGGACCCATTAAGGAAACCTCAAGGACCAAATTGACCCAAGTGGACCCTAATCTAGGTTTGGGTAAAGCTAGCCCAAATGGGCTAACTCAAGCTCAAGCCAATTTCAATTGGGCTAACCTTGTTTTGATGGATGAAATGGACATGTGGTCTGCCATTAGGTTCGGTAGGAGCAAAAATTAAGCTTGGTGTGTAGGAGAGAGAGAGAGCCACCTATGGAGGAGAGAGAAAGACAAGAAAGAAAAGGGAGGAAGACTTTGGGCTCATCCTTCCCCTCCCCAACCCCCTCCATTCATTGCTTTAGGACAAGGAAGGCAGCCATAATTCAACCAGCCAATTTTTGACTGGTTGGAGCCATGTTTCCTCCCCTACCCACCATAGCCGATAAGCTTGACCTTGGCCAAAAATGGCATTGAAGTTTACAGCCACCAAACACCTCACCTCTCCCTTTTAAAAGCATCACTGGACTCCAAGGATGATTTTCCACCACTTACCTGAAGGAGCCAAGCAGTTCCACTACTCTGTTGTAGGAGGTCGACCACCACCAACCACCACCAGCCACCACCATGCCAATCCGGCGATCAGCAAGGCTACAGCCGCCCCCACAGGTCCTCCTCCACTCCTTCCATAGGCAGATCATAGAAATCCTTAGGGCCGGGGTTCGGGCTCAATTTTGCCAGATCCAATTCGAAAAAATCCTGGTTTTTCCATGGATCTGAGCTTGGCAGGTTCGCCGGAATAGTGCTTCCTGGCGTCGTGCCGCCGCCTGAAGGTAGCCACCACCTCCATGAAGGTGTCGGTGGCGGTGGCCGGCCGGGGAGGTGGCCGAATGGCCGGCGGTAGCGGCTAGAAGATGCTCAAGGAAGTTTCAATCCAGTCCATTAGCGCGCGGGGACGATGATGGGATGTCGTCCCATAGCGCTTCAAGATTCGTGCTGGATTGATTTCAAACTATAGGATATAAATTATGATTTATTTAATTATGTCACATATTTAGTATTTAATATCCTTAATTTTTAAAACTACCTGGACGCATTTGCAGAGGAAATGGCCAACACATAAAATATAGTCCTATGGATCTACTTTCATACAAAATTGGTTTGAACCAATTTGGGTGCCTGGTTTGACTAGGGCAATAAATTTGGTGGGGTCTATAAATATGACTAGTCAGACATTAAAGTGAGTACCCAGACTTTATCTTTAGTCAAAATGAATTGAAATTTTGGCAAGGAGTTACCCTAGACCATATCTAGACACTGCCCAAAAATGGGAATTTTTGGGATTAATTTTTCTATAGTTTTGTAAATAATTTAATTTTTCTAGTGTAAATTAATTTAGGGGTTAAATGAACTCCAAACCAATCCAAATTTCGGTGGGTGGTGTAGGGTGTAATTATTAAGCTCTGGTTAAAATTTTATTACATTTGGACATGGTTTAACCTGATATCTTGCAAACCCTATCATTGCCTCAAAAAGTGCATTTTGGTCCAAAAGTATATTTTTGGATTAGAGTGTCAAAATCACCTCAACAGAGGTTCAAATTTGGGCCACTGACTTGGCATGACTTTTTGCACCTTCCCATGAAAAATGGGGTAGATTGGAATTGATTTGGCCCAAGACCCTAGGTCAAACCCTAAGGAAGGGCTTTTGTACCTTATGAAGGGCATGAGGCCAAAACACCTTGAATGGTCATGAAATTTTGTAGGCAGGGTATTAGGGTAGGTAAAACCCTCTGGTGAAAATCTTAATGGATTTTGGAAAGGTTGGGACCCTCAAAACCCTAACCCTTGTTTAGGGCACAATTATTGTAGTGATAGAATAGGTTAGTAAAACTCCTTCAACTATGATGAACTTTTGGTAAAGTGGTCTTAAGGATATAATGAACCTCTGGTAATTTAGTTGGAAATTTTGGAACAATAATTGTAGCACTTCATTTGTAACACATGAGATTGCCCTAATTAATAATTTTATCAGTTTGGTCCCTCTGCCCATTGGGAGGTCATGAAACTTTGGCAGAGGAAGTTTTAACCCTTCTTGGTCATATTTGAATTTCATGAGAATTTTTGGATACATTTTTGTGGTACCTACTTCACAAGCTTATTAAATTGGAAAATTGTTCAATATTTTGTTTAAGGCCCTTTACTGGTTAATAAATTATGGAATTTGACCCAAAGCATTTATATGCCCTTACAACCATGCTTGAATTTTATCTAAATTTTTTGAAGTAAGATTGTGTTACTTATCTATTTAAATGAATTATTGTGGGATATATTAAAAATTATAATTAGTGGCCTAAACCTTGCTGAAAAATTAAGAGACTTTGGATCCTAAGATTTCATATTGTATATAACATAAATTTGGAGGAATTTTTCTTATCTAAATTTGGTACTTCCTGTTCAATCTTGGAATTTTTGGCCACTATAATAATTAAATAAAGTATCAGATAAATAGGAAAAATTGTGAATCTCTACATTTGGGCAACAAAGGTCATAATAGCACTCCAATAATTATTATTGGAGTATTGTATGATTATTTGATGTACCTCCCATTTTACATGGCATTTAACCTTAGTGGTCTGCAATTGTAAAACTGCAGAAAATATGTTGGAATATAAAGTTGGGCACATCAGTCGGGATTAGTGGTTGCTGGTTTGGATAAACTAGAATGAGTTCATAATTGGGGGTAGGATGAGTAGAGGTTGGATTTGGCTAAATGTTAGATGGTGCTCGGGATCGGCGAAAGATCGTCTAACCCGTAGGAGAAAGTGTCAAAATACTAGGGTTAGATCCAATGCAATAATTAAGGGATTTGGAATTGGGTATCAACCAATAAGAATAAGTACCTTACGAAAGGGAGCTTTGGGCTTCAGCCCATCGTAGCTTCTAGTGCCCTCGAGTGCCCTTCACGGGGAATACCTTGGGCAGTCTTGGGCTAAACCTAAGTCTTAGGCAAAAAAAAGAAGAGCAATTAGTAAATTTAGGGTTTCATATTCTCACACCTCGATGTCTCGGGGAGATAGGTTGGGTCACTCGGGCAGTAAGCCCAGTGGTTTTTGTGATGGGCAGGTTAGCCCGACAAGCTTTGCCTTGGTAAAGGTTTGTGATGGGCAGGATAACCCGACGAGCTTTGTCTCAGTTTTTGATTATTGACGGACGGGATGGTCCGGGGAGCTTTGGCTCGTTAGCTATTACATAAGGTTGCATGTGCATAAAGTATAAGGTGGTGGGTCTTCAGTGTTGGAGAGTCGATGCATCGACGTCAATACCTTGACCCGGCAAGTGTGGTTTTGCACTTGGCCAAATAAAGTCCTGTGTGCTAGCCGACAAGAGTACGCAGGAGCTCCGCATAGTGCATTAGCGTTGAGGCGTACAATAGGTCTTACTGGTAGTGCTATTACCGGTTTAGAGGTGGGCGAGGCCCAACCCACCGCTTCCATTTACCACTACGGAGGTATCCTTGGAGGTTCGACTCCAAAAAGGGGGAACTAAAGGTCTGTGTACACAGAGTCGAGTGGGTGAGTTGCACTTGCATATTCATGTCATGGCATAATTGTATTTCATAGTATAATCATTGCATATAACCTGACACCTAAAGTATAACTGGTATGAGACACTTTATACATTAGGCCCTGCAAAACAACCCCTTGCTTTATAAGTTCGCGCGAGCGTGCTTATAAGTTAAGGTTTTTATTTAGTATTATATATTTATGATTGCTAGTAAAACCGACACCCTATCGTATAAATCGGTATGGGACTTTTTATACGATAGGAGCCCTGCAAGAGATCCCTTAGCTAATGTGTATTCGCATAAGTTAAGGTTACTTTCTTATTTATGACTGCTAGTTTAGTTCCGCCGCCATCTGCTATTTGATATTCTCCACCTTCGTGTCCTTCCCTTTCCTTCTCCCCGCTCGTTGCCTAGGAGCCATGGGGGAAGGGGCGGGGGATGATAGGAATTACTCTTTTAGACTAATGGTTTTCAAACCACATCATTTTAGGGGACCACAGAGCCCAGCATGGAGGAGCAGCCCCGGAGGTCTGCACGCTTGGAGATCGGACAGTCTAGTACCTGAGTTCAGATGCAGGGACTGTGAGTCACGATTGCTAGTAGTTATATTAGTTTGCCTCCGCGATGAGAGATTTGTAGTAAGGACTTGATGTACCGGGCATAAGCCCGAGAATTCTGTTATATGTTTTATCCGTGGACACTCCCTTCGTGAAGATTATTTACTATTCATGTGTGATTTCTGTGGACTTGCTTATTTTATTGCTACAGTTGTGATCGATTTTGCCGGCAGGATCAGCATTTTGTAGTGACAACCTTCCCGAGTGTGAAGGTGTCTCCGCAAGGCGGTGGTTCTGGGCCTAAGACCCCGGTGTTTTAAAACAAAAAAAATGAGGGTATTACAAGTGGTATCAGAGGAAAACACATCGATCAAAAAGTAGCAGTCCACAATCCCTGGGACACCCCCGCACGAGTATATTTAGGGACAAACTAAGCAGCGGAAGCAGTGGTGGGCCCATATGTGGGATCGTATGAAATTGTCCACTTTTAGTTAGATTGGTGCGATTACTTATAATTGGCTTTTGTTACGCATCCCCCAGCGCTGCAAACACTACAAGGAGGAGACCAGCAGACTTCGAATGTTACACCACCTCCCCCGATCCCCACTCCATTCCTACAGTCGGAGATGGGGTGGACTCTGACAGCTATTCTGGAAGCTTTCAGGGCCTAGCAGATTCCAGTCCCGCAACCAAACCCGGGGGCCAACTGGTTGAGCATCTTCCGAGGAATCTCTCCCCCATCCTACTTAGGGACAGAGTCAGCTGTCCGGATATAAGAATGGCTGGACATTATGTACGAGATGTTGACGGGAATACGGTGCCCCTGGGAGGAGAGAGTGCTATTGGTGGTCTCTTGCTTGGAGTCTCACGCCAAGAGATGGTGGAAGACCTCACAGGACACGACCTTTACAGATATGGAGATTGTAGAGATTACTTGGGAGGAGTTCAGGGCCGCGTTACTAGGGCATTTTGTTCCACAGTCGGCTAAGGATGAGCTGGAGGACAGGTTCCTGCAACTAAAGCAGGGCAATAAGAAAGTGGTAGAGTACCACCAGGAGTTAAACCATTTAGCCCGGTTTGCGAACTCCTATCAGTTTAATGAGGCAGGATACATCAAGAGGTTCTATGAAGGCCTGCGGGAGGACTTGAGGGAGGCCCTAATGTTTGTATCTAACGGGCCAATACCTCGGATGTTAGAGATGGCCAAGAGGATAGAGGCTAATTGGCACGCTACTCGGGGCCAGAAAAGGCCAATGGAGGATCAGGGTCGAGGAGCAAGGAACGATCAGATACGAGCCTGTATCACGGACGGGAGAAGGGTCAAGGACCAGCCTCGTCAGGATGCAAGACAGGAAACAAAGGAGCCAGTGGTGGTGGCTCCACCACCTCTTCAAACACGGGAGGGCCAGAGACCCGGGGGAATGGTATATCCCCCTCCAGAGTGCTTCAACTACCATCAAGTTGGGCACATTCGTAGAAATTTCCCTCTGAGAGGGGAACCCCCACCAGCTCTACTGGCTGCCCAGCCAACGCTGTATTTTGGAGGCCGAGGTCGTGGCCGAGGACGTGGATACCTGGGGGGAGTCGTAGTCAAGAAAGGGAGCAGGTGTATGCTTTAGACCTTGCGCAGCCTCGGAATCCAGAGCAAGTCATAGTAGGTACGCCGAGATGTTTAAGTGTTTTTAAAATAATTCCCTCTTTCTCAGTTGACAAATTTGTAGAACTGCACTAGATAGAATAAATAAGAAAGAAAAACAAACCTGTTTTAGAATCCTAACACATTTAATCACCCCAGGTTTAGTCGTCATCAGCGGCAAGCCTGCCCGAACGCTTTTCGATACCGGAGCTTCTCACTTCTTCGTATCAGAGACGTTCGTAGAAGGATTGGATGGCGTGGAGCGATTCACGGGCTCAGAGATGAGGGTGCGACTACCCGATGGATTTGAACTCCTTACCTCGGACCACTGCAACATGGAGGTAAAAATTGGTGGAAAGGCGTTTGAGGCTCCAGCAACGCTTTTGAAGTTGACGGACTATGACTTGATCCTGGGCATTTTATGGCTGCACTGGAACCATGCCCAGATTGATTGCTAAGCGAAGAGGATCACCGTGTAACACGGGTACTCTTTCATTGCAATCGAAGGTATAAGACATGCCTCTCGTATACTCTTATCTTCGGTACAGGCCGTTAAGGCCCATCTGTAGGGAGAGGAGGTTTATCAGATTCTATTTGAGATGGAGGAAGTTAAAGAGTCTGTGACAGACATCCCGGTGGTGCGAGATTTCGCTGACGTATTTCCAGAGAAATTGCCAGGACTACCTCCGTATAGAGAGCAGGACTTCCAGATACAGCTTGTGCCGGGGCCCAAGCCGGCATCTTGGGCCCCTTATCAGATGGCCCCGAAAGAGTTGACAGAGTTTTGAAGTCAGGTTCAGGAACTAGTAGAGGCAGGGTTTGTCCGGCCAAGCTCTTCACCGTGGGGAGCCCCGGTGCTATTCGTCAAGAAGAAGGACGGAAGTCTCCGCTTGTGTATTGATTATTGACGCTAAACATACTGACGGTCAGGAATACATACCCACTGCGACGGATTAACGAGTTGTTTGATCAACTGGAGGGACCGCATTTCATCTCCAAGCTTGACTTAAGGTCAGGTTATTACCATTTACGGATTCGAGAGGAGGACATTCCGAAGACTGCCTTCAGTAGTAGGTACAGACTATTTGAGTTTACAGTAATGCCCTTTGGGCTCACTAATGTGCCGTCAGCATTTACAAGACTCATGAGTAGTGTATTCGAGGAATATTTGGATATATTCGTCATCGTATTTATTGACGACATCCTCATCTACTCAAAGACAGAGGAGGAGCATACATGACATCTGACGTTGACTCTAGAGAGGCTACGGGAGCACCGGCTGTACGTGAAGTTCAGCAAATGCCAGTTTTGGTTAAAGGAGGTGGCCTTCTTAGGTCATATTATCAACGGTGTTGGGTTGGTAGTAGACCCGGCCATGATCCGGGCAGTTCAGGATTGGCCACAGTTAAAGACAGCCACGGATGTACGGAGTTTTCCGGGACTTGCTGGATATTACCGGAAGTTCGTCGAAGGATTCTCCCGAATCGCACTCCCACTTACTTCCCTAACGAAGAAGGAAACCCCTTTTGTTTGTAGGCCACAGTGCGAGGTGGCCTTTATGGAGTTGAAAAGTCGGCTTACCTCGGCTCCCATTCTCGCTCTTCCGTTAGGAAGGGAGGGATTCCAGGTATACACAGACGCCTCCTATCAGGGGATGGGTGCCTTTCTGATGCAGAACGGGCACGTGATAGCCTACGCCTCCCGACAGCTGAAGATACATGAGAAGAACTATCTGGTGCATGATCTGGAGATGGGTGCAGTGATCTTTGCTCTGAAGATTTGGCGATACTATCTCTATGGGGTTCACTGTGACATCTTCTCAGATCACAGGAACTTGAAATACATGGACACACAGAAGGAACTCAACATCAGACGAAGACGTCTGGTGGAGTTCCTATCAGATTACCAGAACACCATGCACTACCACCCTGGGAAGGAGAACATGGTGGCAGATGCTTTTAGCCGGAGAGGAGATACCTCGGGGAAGGGACCACAACTGATGTCCATGGAGCTAGTACGGTCCTTCAGAGATATGCAGATATCCCTTGTATCTGAGAGTGATCCAGAGTTGTATCTGGAGTATCTTGCATCGATGGTTGCCATAGATGATATTCGGGACCGTATCCGGGATGGACAGAAGAAAGATGCATGGGCAGAGCCAGTATTATAAGCCTTAGAGGAGGGTTCAACGGGAGATTATATACTGATATATGGATTTCTATATTTCATAGGCATGGTCTGTAACATCCCATTTCCGGCTAGACCCCTAAGAGTCAGTCTGTCGTGATAGAACCTTAGGGAGCCCAAAAATTGAGGTCCATCAACCTAGACTTGGAGTCACGGGTTGGTCACGCCCGTGACTGACCCGTCACGCCTGTGACTAGGGCGTGACCCCTTTGACGATCGTCGATCTCATGAAGACGATCTTCGAGCGTAGATTTTTGCAACCCGGGCCTGTCACGCCCGTGACCTACATGTCACGCCCGTGACCTAGGGCGTGACCCCCTTCGACGATCTTCGATCTCCGCGAGACGATCGTCGAGGGTAGAATTCGCATCAAGGCCACGTCACGCCCGTAACTTAGGTGTTACGCCCGTGACCTAGGGTGTGCCCCCCTTCGACGATCGTCGATCTCAGCGAGATGATCGACGAGCGCAGAATTTGCATCTTGGCCCTATCACGCCCGTGACGTATGTGTTACGCCCGTCACCTAGGGAGTGACCCCCCTTCGACGATCGTCGAACTCAGTTAGACGATCGTCAAACTCAAAACTTTCCACAAGGGCCTGTCATGCCCGTGACCTACGTGACATGCCCGTGATAGGGGCCAAAACGTTAGCCAGGCTGGAAATTTTTGTAACCGAAGTCATAATCAATTCTGATTATGGGAATTTACAGCAGGAGTATTTTGAGCCGTTTCTTTCTCTTATTACTTAATAAAATGAGGAAGAGTTGACCCAATAGGAAATCGCAACCTGGATCAGTCTTCTCATCTTCCACCATTTCCTTCCCTTTACCATAACTGAAATAATATTAAGAGAGAGAGAGAGGGCATTCATGGCCATGAATGTTTCATCCTTTCCCCTCACCACTTGGAGACCTATAAAATCCCCCTTAGAGCAAGAGGAGAAGGTTACACTCTAGTCCAAATGAAATCAGATTTCTGCTCTTGCTGTAGGAGAAGTTCGGGAATGCCACCACCGAGCCATGACAATCCGACGTTCATCTCGTCTTCAAACCGCGAA
This sequence comes from Platanthera zijinensis, assembly GCA_039513925.1. Taxonomy (NCBI): domain Eukaryota; kingdom Viridiplantae; phylum Streptophyta; class Magnoliopsida; order Asparagales; family Orchidaceae; genus Platanthera; species Platanthera zijinensis. Next base: position 87,763,529 of record CM077085.1, read on the forward strand.
CAAGGTCCTCCTCTACTTCTTCTCTTATGGGTAAATCTTAGGATCTTAAGAATGAAGTTCGTGCTCAATGGAGCCGAACCTATCTCGAGTTTTCATGGAAAACCATGAAACATAAACTTTTCGGGTATGCCGGAAACCGCCACCTCCGGCGGCCAAACCACCGCCGACCGATAGCCATCGCCTCGACGGAGGTGGTGGTGGTGGTGGTGGCTGGCCAGGTAAGTGACCAGACGGCCGGCGACGGATCACGGAAGGGTTACAGGAAATATGGTTTTTCTGAGTTTCTTTTTCGGGTTCTGTTTGGTAGGGGAGTTGAACAGTAAAACATTATTATAATATGAAAATTAAGTAAATAATATATAAGGTAAATATACATAAAATAGGCTTATTTTTAATGCTGCAAACCGAAGCATTTAGCGGCCGTTTTAGGAAAAAGTGCCAGTCACGAAAGTTTTAGCCCTTCAAGTCTAGGTTAATTTAAAATTGATTTCAACTCGTTTGGGTAAGCGGTTTGACCGCAGCACCCGTTTAAATGGGGGCTGTATCTAGAGTTAGGAAGAAACTAAAATGGATGCCCACTCTTCTTCCTTTGTCCAAATGACTTGAAATTTGTGCAGCTGGTTACCCTTAGCCATATCTAGAGGCTGTCCAAAAATGGGAATTTTTGGAGATACTTTTCCTAAAGTTTTTGTTTTAATTTAATGAACTTAGAGGAATTTATTTAAGTGGTCAAAAGACCTCCAAACCCTCCTAAATTTTGGTGAGTGGTCCCTGGCTATAAAACTTAGCTCTGCACAAATTTTCAACTCATTGAGATGAGTTTTGGATTGGGAGTCACCTATTCTTAACTAGGCAATAGTGAGGCAGTTTTGAGTAAAAAGTGCACTAGAAGTTGGAACGGTCAAATAACGTCAACAGAGGCTGATATTTCGACCACTGACTTGGAAGGGTTATTATAACCCACTTGGAGAAAATGGGGAGAATAGCGGTTGGTTTACCCTAGGATCCAAGCTCAAACCCTAAATTGAGGGTTTTGAGGGTTGTGATGGACATGGGGGCAATTGCTCTCATTTTGTCCTTAGATTCAGTAGAGTCGAGATTAACATAATATAAATCATCTGGATGGAATCTTGGAAGATTTGGAGATAGGTAGATACCTCAAAACCCTAATCTTAGCTTTAGGGTAAAATTCTAATTAAGACAAATCCATCACTAAACATTTTCTAAAGGCTGTGAAACTTGGGTAGAGTGAGTTTTGGAGTGGGTAGAATTTATAGAAATTTTACTTGAATTTTATGATGTTTATTTCAAGCACTGCATTTGTAAAGTTAATTATAGCCCTAATTGATGTTTTAATTATTTGTATCTTTCTGTTCATTGAAATCTCATGAAATCTTGGAAGTAAATGTTTTAGGACAGAATGGTTACCCTTAAATTTTTTTATAATTTTTAGTTGAGTAAATTCAGTACTTCCTTCATAAATGTTAAAAAGGGGTTCTATGGTTTGGAAATTAATTATGGATGATATTATTACTGAAAAATTATGAAAGTGGACCAATGCTATTTTATGGCTTCATCTGCATAGTATAATTTATTTATAATTTCTAGAAGAATATTATCTGTACTTGATTCACAAATAACGAAATATAGAAGCTATGGCTAAAATAGTTTTAGTGCCCTTTTGATGATAGAAAAATTATGATACTTTGGATTTACCATATTGAGATAACATACTATTTATTATAATTTTGTTGGACATCTTGCATGAGAACTTAGGGTAGTTCATGTTCAAACCGGTAGCCCTTGGAATTTTTGAGGAAATTAATTAAATGACCAGATAAATTAGGAAAATTACCACATTCTGGATTTAGGCTAATTATAACATGATAAGTCTCCAGTAAATAACTTAGGGCATTTGGATGAATATTGGATCATTGTCTAACCGATTCGACATTTAGTCTAGGTTGGTCTGCATATAGCAAATTATTAAATTGCAATAGGACATGATCTGGGATAGTGTTGGAGTTAGCCATTTTGTCTGGGAGGATAGATGTGGATGATATCGTAATAGAATGAAATGAAGAATAAAGAGAAGTGGTGTTAACTAGAGTTAAGAGATGCTCGGGTTTGACGAAAGATCGTCTTCCCCGAAGACACGAAGGTCAAAAATCACACAAGGTCAGCCTATCGTAACATGAGAAGGGAATGGGTAAGGGAATTCAACAAATAACAATAAGTGCCTTGCGAAAGGGAACGATGGGCTTCAACTACCATCACAGTTTTTAGTGTCCTTTGAGAGCCCTTCACGGGGAATACCGGGGGCAGTCCTGTGTTAACGTAAATTGTAATATTAAGCTGACAGGAGTAACATAGTAATTAGGGTTGCACCTTTCACAAATACTGTTAGCACATGAAGGTTGATGGGAGCTTTGGCTCGGTTGGTTAAGAGACGGACAGAATGGTCCGGGGAGCTTTGGCTCGGTTGGTTAAGAGACAGACGTTTTGGTCTGGGGAGCTTCGGCTCGGTTTTTGTGTGATTACAATTTAATTTGCATGTGCATAAAAGGAATGAAAATTAAGGTGGTGGGTCTTCGGTATTGGAGGGTCGATGCACCGACGCTAATACGCTGACTCGGAAAGTGTGGTTTTTACACTTCGCCAAAGCTAAGTCTGGTGCGCCAGCCGGCAAGAGTATGCAGGCGTCCGCTTAGTGCACCAAGCGTTGAAGCGTACAATAAGTCTGACCGATAGTGCTTTATTGGTTTAGAGGTTGGCGAGGCCAAACCCACCGCTTCCGTCTGCCACTACGGAGGTATCCTGGGAGGTAACGACTCCGAAAGGGGGAACTAAAGGTCTGTGTGCATAGAGTTGGGTGTGTAAGTTGCACTTGCACGTTCCATCATACCCACTTGCATGTCATAGCATAATCGATTTATTTAACCCTGACACCTAAAGTATAAGTTGTATGCGACGCTTATACATTAGGCCTTGCAAAATGACCCCTTGGTCTATAAGCTTGTGTGGGCAAGTTTATAAATTAAGGTTAAATTCAATATATATGTGTTGCTGTTTGATAACCGACACCCCAACGTATAAGTGGTATGGGACACTTTATACGATGGGAGCCTTGCAGAAGATCCCTTGGCTTATGCGCTTCCGCACATAAGTTAAGGTTACTTTTCCTACTTTCTGTTTCTATCATATTTATTATAGAATTGCTAGATTAGTTCCGCTGTCACCTGTTTTCTTTTGATTCATTCTCCACCTTCATGTCCTTACCTTTTCTTCCTCTCCGATCGGTACCTAGGAGCCAAGGGGGAAGGGGTAGGGGATAATAGGGCTTAGTCTTTATGACTAACGGTTTTCGAACCGCATCATTTAGGGGATCGTTGAGCACAACATGGAGGAGCAGCCCTAGAGACCGGTGCGCTTGGAGATGGAGCAGTCTAGCTCTGAAGTTCATACAGCCGGGACCGTGAGTCTCGACCTTGAGTAGTTTCTGTTTTTGCTTCCGCATGAGTGATTTGTTGTGAGGACATGTTTTACCGGGCTTAAGCCCGTATTTTTAGAACTCTGATATACTATTCTGTGGACAATCCCTTCGTGGAGTTTTATTTCTATATATGTGATTTATTTCGGTGGACTTGCTTTTACTTACTTCATTTTATGCTACCTTTCTGTGATCAAATTGGCTGGTAGAATCGGCGCCTTGTGGTGATGACCCTTCAGGATGTGAAGGTGTCACCGCAAAGCGGCGATTCTGGGCCTAAGACCCCGGGTTTAAAAAGAAAAAAAGGGGGTCTTACAAGTGGTATCAGAGCCAGGTTTCGATCCTGGGACCTGTGGGTTATGGGCAGTCCACTAACCCTGGGTCACCCCCGCTCGAGTTTAGTTTGGGGACAAACTAAGCAGCGGAAGCAGTGGTGTGCCCATATGGGGATCACATATAAATTGTCCACTTTTAGTAAAAAAAATTGAACATTTTCTCAAGTATGGGTTTTTGTTACGCAGCCTACGCCACAAGGTGGAGTTCAACAGGCTCAGGACATTGCACCACCTCCATCGGTCCCCACTCCTTTCCTTCAGTCAGATATGGGACAGAATCGGACTGCCAATCTAGAGGCTTTCAGGGCCCACCGGGTTCCGGTCCCGCAGCCAAATCTGGGGGCCAACTGGTTGAGCATCTTCCGAGGACTTTCTCCCCCGTCCTACTTGGGGAAAGAGTCGGCGGTTCAGACGGAAGAATGGCTGGATATTATGTACGAGATGCTGACCGGGATACGGTGTCCCTGGGAGGAGAGGGTGGCTCTGGTTGTCTCTTTCCTGGAGTCCCACGCCAAGAGGTGGTGGAAGACGCTGTTGGACACGACATTTGCCGATAGGGCGGTTACGGAGGTTACCTGGGAAGAGTTAAGGGCCGCGCTGCTGGAGCATTTCGTTCCGCAGTCAGCCAGGGATGAGTTGGAGGAGCGGTTCTTATAGCTGAAGCAAGGCACCCGGACGGTGGTGGAGTACCATCGGGAGTTCGACCATCTGGCTCAATATGCAGATTCTTACCATCTTGACGAAGCAGGGTACATCAAGAGGTTCTATAAGGGCATGCGGGAGGACTTGAGGGAGGCTTTATTGTTTGTGTACGAAGGGCCTATCTCCCGGATTTTGGAAATGGCAAAGAGGATTGAGGCCGATTGGCACACCACTCTGGGCCGGAAGCGGCCATCAGAGGATCAGGGACGGAGAGTCAGAAATGACCAGCGATGAGGTGATATACCAGAGGGGAGAAGGACAGAGGACCAGCCTCGTCAGGAAGTGAGGCCGGAGCCGAGGGAGCAGGTGATATTGTCCCCTCAACCTCTTCTGATGCAGGAGATGCTGAGACCCAGGGGAATGGCGTATTCCCCACCAGAGTGCTTCCTTTGTCATCAGATTGGGCACATCCGGAGGAACTGCCCGATGAGAGGGGCACCACCTCCAGCATCACAGGGTGGCCCACCAGCTCAGCATTACGGAGGCCGAGGACGCGCCGCGGTCGTGGATACCAGGAGGGAGATCGTAGACAGGGAAGGGAGCAGGTATATGCTTTGGACCTTGCACAGCCTCGGAATCCAGAGCAGGTCATAGCAGGTGCGCTGCAATGCTTCTTTAATTTCATAGAATTTCCCTTTCAGTTGTTAAAAACTTAGAACCGCACTAGAAAGATTAGCAAGGAAAGAAAACTCATTATAGAACTCTAAGACATCTAGTCACCCCAGGTATAGTCTTCATCAGTGGAAAGCCTGCCCGCACGCTGTTCGATACTGGAGCTACCCACTCCTTTGTGTCGGAGATGTTCGTAGAAGGATTGGAAGGAGTGGAGCGATTCACGGGCTCAAAGATAAGGGTGCGACTACCAGATGGATCTGAGTTCCTTACCACGGACCACTGTAATATGGAGGCAGAAATTGGTGGAAAGGCGTTTGAGGCTCCAGCGACGATTTTGAAGCTGACAGACTACGACTTGATCCTGGGCATGGTATGGCTGCACTGGAACCATGCCCAGATCGATTGCCAAGCGAAGAGGATCACCGTGAGACACGGGGACTCTTTCATTGTCATCGAAGGTATAAGACCTGTCTCTCGAATATTTTTATCTTTGGTACAGGCTGTTAAGGCCCATTTGCAGGGAGAGGAGGTCTATCAGATCCTATTTGAGATGGAATAAGTCAAGGAGTCTGTGATAGACATCCCGGTGGTGCAAGATTTTGCTGACATCTTTCCAGAGAAGATACCAGGACTACCTCCGCACCGAGAGCAGGACTTTTAGATACAGCTTGCGCCGGGGGCCAATCCGGCATCTAGGGCCCCTTATCGGATGGCCCCGAAGGAGTTGGCGGAGTTTCGGACTCACTTGCAGGAGTTGGTGGAGGCGGGATTTGTTAGACCGAGTTCCTCGCCATGGGGAGCCCCGGTCCTATTCGTGAAGAAGAAGGATGGGACACTTCGCCTGTGCATTGATTATCGAGCACTAAATAGGCTGACCGTCCGTATTACCTATCCGCTCCCACGGATAGACGAGCTGTTCGACCGGTTGGAAGGGGCGCACTTCTTTTCAAAATTGGATTTGAGGTCGGGCTACTACCTGCTTCAGATTCGAGAGGAGGATATTCAGAAGACTGCTTTTAGTAGCAGATATGGATTGTTTGAAATTACGGTGATGCCTTTCGGGCTCACAAATACACCTTTGGCATTCATGACCCTCATGAACCAGGTTTTCAAGGAGTACCTAAATGTGTTTGTCATTGTGTTTATCGATGACATCCTCATCTACTCGATAACGGAGGAGGAGCACACTCGCCATCTAGCACTGACCCTAAAGAGATTGCGGGAGAATCACTTATATGCAAAGTTAAGCAAATGTAAGTTCTTGTTGAAGGAGGTGGGCTTTCTAGGCCATATTATCAGCGGAGCCGGGTTGGCAGTGGATCCGGCAAAGATTCAGGTAGTTCGAGATTGGTCGTAGTTAAAGTTAGCCACCGATGTACGAAGCTTTCTAGGACTTGTCGGTTATTACCGAAAGTTCGTGGATGGGTTCTCCCAAATTGCCCTCCCACTCACATCTTTGACGAAGAAGGAGGAACCTTTCGTTTGGACCCCGCAGTGCCAGGCGGCTTTCCAGGAGCTGAAGGATCGACTCACCTCGGCCCCCATACTTACTCTCCCCTCGGGGAGAGAAGGTTTTTAGGTCTACACCGATGCTTCCTACCACGGTATGGGAGCTGTACTGATGCAGCAGGTCCATGTGATTGCATATGCATCTCGCCAGTTGAAGAAGCACGAGCAGAACTACCAGGTGCACGACCTTGAGATGGGTGCGGTCGTTTTTGCTCTGAAGGCTTGGCGCCATTATCTTTATGGAGTCCACTGCGACATCTACTCCGACCACAAGAACCTGAAATACGTGGACACACAGAAGGAGCTGAATATCAGGCAGAGGCGCTTGGTGGAGTTCTTAGCAGATTATCAGTATGAGATGCACTACCATCCAGGGAAGGAAAATGTGGTCGCCGACGCGTTGAGTCGGAGAGCTTCCACTTCAGAAGCCGAGCCCCAGGTTATGTCCATGGAGCTAGTCTGGTCCTTCAGAGATATACAGATATCCCTAGTGTCCGAGGATGATCCAGAGCTGTATAGGGAGTATCTGGCATCGATGGTGGCCATAGATGATATTCGGGACCGCATCCGGGACGGACAGAGGACAGATGCATGGGCAGAGCCGATATTCCGAGCCTTGGAGGAGGGTTCGACAGGAGATTATTCCCTGAGATATGGATTGCTACATTTCAAGGGCAGAGTATATATACCCGCAGGAGGCCGGATTCGGGAGGACATCATGGCGGAGGCGCATTATAGCAGATACTCTATACAACCAGGGATCACCAAGATGACGACAAGTCTGAAGAAGATGATGTTTTGGCCAGGGATGAAGAAGGACATTACGTACTTCGTGACCCATTGTGAGGCATGTCAGTTGGTGAAGGCGGAGTGCAGGAACCCCGCAGGACATTTGTAGCCACTCCAGGTGCCGGAGTGGAATTTTGATGATATAGCTATTGATTTTATACATGGGCTTCCCTGGTCTCGGACAGGGAATGACTTGATCTGGGTGATTGTTTATCGGTTGACGAAGGTGGCCCGCTTTATACCAATCAGGAAGGATGACTCGGTGGGAGTGTTGGTACGGAAGTTCGTTGAGCAGTATATCCGATATCATGGCGTGCCCAGGACGATAGTGTCAGACCGCGATGGACGGTTTACATCTAGGGAGTGGCGGTCAGTGCAAGCATATCTGGGCACCCGATTGACCTTCAGTACAGCCTTCCACCCTCAGACGGACGGGCAGACAGAGCGCACCAACAGGATGTCGGAGGATCTACTAAGACTGTGTATACTTGACCGAGGGGAGCCGTGGGAGAATATGTTGTCGTTGGTCGAGTTCTCCTATAATAATAGCTACCAGTCCAGCATAGTGATGACGCCTTATGAAGCCTTGTATGGACGGAAATGCAGGACCCCGCTTTCTTGGGTTCAGGACGAGGATCCGAAGGAGTTGGGATCGGACTTTGTTGAAGACACCGAGGCTCAGGTGAGATTGATCAGAGACAGGATGTTAGAGGCGCAGAGCAGACAAGCTAAGTATTATGACGCCCGACATCGTCAGGTGGAATTTTAGGTGGGGGACCGAGTGTTTTTGAAGATCCGACCCATGCATGGAGTTTCACGGGTGCGCGGTCTGAGAAAGAAGCTCAGCCCTAGGTATTTGGGCCCTTACAGGATCCTTGAGCGGATCGGGGACTTAGCTTACAGGATTGAGTTGCCACCAGAGCTGGCAGCTCTACACGACGTATTCCACATTTCTTCACTAAGAAGGGCTCTACTACGCCTGGAGCAGCAGATTTTGACCCCTGAGGGGCCGGTAGCTTCAGACCGGTCTGTTCACTTGGAGCCGGTTCGAATCAATGACAAAGGAGTACGGATCTTGCACCGCAAGAAGATCCCCTTAGTCAAGGTTCTGTGGAGGAATCATGGTCAGGAGGAACACACCTGGGAACCACAGGACCTGATGAGGCAAAAATACCCGGAGTTGTTCAGTCAGGTATACATCAAAACCTCTCAGTATACTATAAATTAACTTCTTGTATTGAACCAGTAGGACTAGGTAAGGGAAATCGAGAACCAAGGCATGCGCAAGAAAGTAGGGGCTAATCTTTTGTTTATTGGGGGATTGCCCTTTGTTTATCAAACAAGTAGTCGCTTCGACCCAATAGGAAGAACCATATGTGATGTTACAAGCTTATTTTATTATGGTAGAAATCCTTGTAGGCTTAACCTCAATTTCAGGGACGAAATTTTTGTTTTGTTTATTGGGATTTGTAATATCCCATTTCCGGCTAGACCCCTAAGAGTTGGTCTGTCGTAACAGAACCTTAGGGAGCCAAAAAATTGAGGTCCATCAACCTAGACTTGGAGTCACGGGTTGGTCACGCACGTGACCGACCCGTCACGCCCGTGACTAGGGCGTAACCACTTCGACGATCGTCGATCTCATGAAGACGATCGTCGAGCGCAGATTTTTGCAACCCGGGCCTGTCACGCCCATGACCTACGTGTCACGCCCGTGACCTAGGGCGTGACCCCCTTCGACGATCGTCGATCTCCGCGAGACGATCGTCGAGGGCAGAATTTGCATAAAGGCCCCGTCACGCCCGTGAATTTGGTATCACGCCCATGACCTAGGGCATGACACCCTTCGACGATCGTTGATCTCAGCGAGACGATCGACGAGCGCAGAATTTGCATCATGGCACTGTCACGCCCGTGAACTATGTGTCACGCCCGCGACCTAGGGCGCGACCCCCCTTCGACGATGGTCGAACTCAGTTAGACGATCGTCGAACTCAGAACTTTCCACAAGGGCCTGTCACGCCCGTGACCTACGTGACACGCCCGTGACAAGGGCCGAAACGTCAGCCAGGCTAGAAATTTCTATAACCGAAGTCATAATCAATTCCTATTATGGGAATTTACAGCAGGAGTATTTATGAGCCGTTTCTTTCTCTGATTACTTAATAAAATGAGGAAGAGTTATCCCAATAGGAAATCACCACCTGGATCAGTCTTTTCATCTTCCACCGTTTCCTTCCCTGCACCATAACCGAAATAATATTAAGAGAGAGAGGGCATTCATGGCCATGAATGTTTCATCCTTTCCCCTCCCCACTTGGAGACCTATAAAAGCCCCCTTAGAGCAAGAGGAGAAGGTTACACTCTAGACCAAACGAATTCAGATTTTTGCTCTTGCTGTAGGAGAATTTCGGGAACGCCACCACCGCGCCATGACAATCCGACGTTCATCTCGTCTTCAAACCGCAAACAAGGTCCTCCTCTACTTCTTCTCTTAAGGGTAGATCTTAGGATCTTAGGATTGAAGTTTGTGCTCAACGGAGCCGAACCTATCTCGAGTTTTCATGGAAAACCATGAAAAATATATTTTTCGGGTACGCCGGAAACCGCCACCTCCGACGGCCAAACCACCGCCGACCGATAGCCATCGCCTCGACGGAGGTGGTGGTGGTGGCTGGCCAGGTAAGTGACCAGACGGCCGGCGACGGATCACGGAAGGGTTACAGGAAATATGGTTTTTCTGAGTTTCTGTTTCGGGATCTGTTTGGTATGGGAGTTGAACAGTAAAACATTATTATAATATGAAAATTAAGTACATAATATATAAGGTAAATATACATAAAATAGGGTTATTTTAATGCTGCAAACCGAAGCATTTAGCGGTCATTTTAGGAAAAATGGCCAGTCGGGAAAGTTGTATCCCTTCGAGTCTAGTTTAATTTAAAATTTATTTCAACTCGTTTGGGTAAGCGGTTTGACCGCAGCACCCGTTTAAATCGGGGTTGTACCTAGAGTTGGGCAGAAACTAAAATGGATGCCCACTCTTCTTCCTTTGTCCAAATGACTTGAAATTTGGGCAGGGGGTTACCCTTATCCATATCTAGAGTCTGTCCAAAAATAGGAATTTTTGGAGATACCTTTCCTAAAGTTTTTGTTTTAATTTAATAAACTTAGAGGAATTTATTTAAGTGGTCAAATGACCTCCAAACCCTCCCAAATTTTGGTGAGTGGTCCCTGGCTATAAAACTTAGCTCTGCATAAATTTTCAACTCATTGAGATGAGTTTTAGATATGGAGTCACCTAGTCTTAACTACGCAATAGTGATGCATTTTTGAGTAAAAAGTGCACTAGAAGTTGGAATGGTCAAATCACCTCAACAGAGGCTGATATTTCCACCACTGACGTGGAAGGGTTATTATAACCCACTTGGAGAAAATGGTGAGAATAGGGGTTGGTTTACCCTAGGATCAAAGCTCAAACCCTAAATGGAGGGTTTTGAGGGCTGTGAAGTACATGGGGGCAATTGCTCTCATATTGTCTTGAGATTCAGTAGAGTCGACAATAACATAATATAAATCATCTGGATGGAATCTTGGAGGATTTGGAGATAGGTAGATACCTCAAAACCCTAATCTTAGCTTTAGGGTAAAATACTAATTAAGCACAATCTGTCACTAAACATTATCTAAAGGCTGTGAAACTTGGGTAGAGTTAGTTTTTGAGTGGGTAGAATTTATAGAAATTTTACTGGAATTTTATGATGTTTATTTCCAGCACTGCATTTGTAAAGCTGATAATAGCCCTAATTGATGTTTTAATTTTTTGTATCTTTCTGATGATTGAAATCTCATGAAATCTTGTAAGTAAATGTTTTAGGACAGAATGGTTACTCTTGAATTTTTGTATAATTTTTAGTTGAGTAAATCCAGTACTTCCTTCACAAATGTTAAAAAGGGGTTCTATGCTTTAGAAATTAATTATGGATGATATTATTACTGAAAAATTATGAAAGCGGCCCTATGCTATTTTTAAGGCTTTATCTGCATAGTATAATTTATTCATAATTTCTGGAAGAATATTCTCTGTACTTGATTCACAAATAACGAAATATAGAAGCTATGGCTAAAATAGTTTGAGTGCCCTTTTGATGATAGAAAATTATGATACTTTGGATTTACCATATTGAGATAATATACTATTTATTATAATTTTGTTGGACATCTTTCATGAGACTTAGGGTAGTTCATGTTCAAACTGGTAGCCCTTGGAATTTTTGAGGAAATTAATTAAATGACTAGATAAATTAGGAAAAATACCACATTCTGGATTTAGGCTAATTATAACATGATAAGTCTTCAGTAAATAACTTAGGGCATTTGGATGAATATTGGATCATTGCCTAACTGGTTCGACATTTAGTCTAGGTTGGTCTGCATATAGCAAATTGTTAAATTGCAATAGAACATGATCTGGGATAGTGTTGGAGTTAGCCATTTTATCTGGGAGGATAGATGTGGATGATATTGTAATAGAATGAAATGAAGAATAAAGAGAAGTGCTGTTAACTAGAGTTAAGATGTGCTCGGCATTGACGAAAGATCGTCTTCCCCGAAGAGAGGAAGGTCAAAAATCACCCAAGGTTAGCCTATCGTAACATGAGAAGGGAATGGGTAAGGGAATTCAACCAATAACAATAACTGCCTTGGGAAAGGGAACGATGGGCTTCAACTACCATCTTAGTTCCTAGTGCCCTTTGAGAGCCCTTCACGGGGAATACCAGGGGCAGTCCTGGGTTAACGTAAACTGTAATAATAAGCTGACAAGAGTAACATAGTAATTAGGGTTGCACCTTTCACAAACACTATTAGCACTGGAAGATTGATGGGTGCTTCGGCTCGGTTGGTTAAGAGACGGACGAAATGGTCCGGGGAGCTTCGGCTCAGTTGGTTAAGAGACTGACGTTTTGGTCCGGGGAGCTTCGGCTCGGTTTTTGTGTGATTACGATAAAATTTGCATGTGCATAAAAGGAATGAAAATTAAGGTGGTGGGTCTTCGGTATTGGAGGGTCGATGCACCGATGCCAATACGCTGACTCGGCAAGTGTGGTTTTTGCACTTCGCCAAAGCTAAGTCCGGTGCGCCAGCCGGTAAGAGTACGTGGGCGTCCGCTTAGTGAACCAAGCGTTGAGGCATACGATAGGTCTGACCGGTTGTGCTTTACTGGTTTAGAGGTGGGCGAGGCCCAACCCACCGATTCCGTCTGCCACTACGGAGGTATCCTGGGAGGTAACGGCTCCGAAAGGGGGAACTAAAGGTCTGTGTGCACAGAGTCAGGTGAGTGAGTTGCACTTGCATGTTCCATCATACCCACTTGCATGTCATAGCATAATCGATTCATTTAACCCTGACACCTAAAGTATAAGTGGTATGGGACGCTTATATATTAGGACCTGCAAAACGACCCCTTGGTCTATAAGCTTGTGTGGGCAAGTTTATAAATTATGGTTAAATTCAATATATATGTGCTGTTTTTTGATAACCGACACCCCAACGTATAAGTGGTATGGGACACTTTATACGATGGGAGCCTTGCAGAAGATCCCTTGGCTTATGCGCTTCCACACATAAGTTAAGGTTACTTTTCCTACTTTCTGTTTCTGTCATATTTATTATAGAATTCCTAGATTAGTTCCGCTGTCACCTGTTTTCTTTTGATTCATTCTCCACCTTCATGTCCTTCCCTTTCTTCCTCTCCGCTCGGTACCTAGGAGCCATTGGGGAAGGGGTAGGGGATGATAGGGCTTAGTCTTTATGACTAACGGTTTTCGAACCGCATCATTTAGGGGATCGTGGAGCCCAGCATGGAGGAGCAGCCCCAGAGACCGGTGTGCTTGGAGATGGGGCAGTCTAGCTCTGGAGTTCATACAGCCTGGACCGTGATTCTCAACCTTGAGTAGTTTCTGTTTTTACTTCCGCATGAGTGATTTGTAGTGAGGACATGTTGTACCGGGTTTAATCCCGTATTTTTAGTACTCTGATTTACTATTCTGTGGACACTCCCTTCGTGGAGTTTTATTTCTATATATGTGATTTATTTCTGTGGACTTGCTTTTACTTACTTCATTTTATGCTACCTTTCTGTGATCAAATTGGCCGGAAGAATCGGCGCCTTGTGGTGATGACCCTTCAGGACGTGAAGGTGTAACTGCAAAGCGGCGATTCTGGGCCTAAGACCTCGGGTTTAAAAAGAAAAAAAAAGGGGTCTTATAGGTTCTATATACCCGCAGGAGGACAAATTCGGGAGGACATCATGGCGGAAGCACATTGTAGCAGATACTCTATACACGCGGTGATCACCAAGATGACGGCATACTTGAAAAAGATGATGTTTTGGCCAGGGATGAAGAAGGACATTACATACTTCGTGACTCATAGTGAGGCATGCTAACTAGTGAAGGCAGAGTGCAGGAACCCCGTGGGATTGCTACAACAACATCAGGTGCCGGAGTGGAAATTTGAGGATATCGCGATGGATTTAATTCATGGACTCCCCCGATCACGGACGGGAAACGATTCGAATTTGGTCATCGTCGATCGGCTGACAAAGGTGGACAGATTCATTCCGATCAGGAAATATGACTCGGTTGGGGTGCTGGTGTGGAGATTCGTAGAGCAATTCATTCGTTACCATGGGGTGCCCAGGATGATCGTGTCGGATTGGGATTGTCGGTTCGTATCCATAGAGTAGAGATCCGTGCAGACTTACTTAGGCACGCGGCTGACCTTCAACATAGCATTTCATCCCCAGACGGATTGGCAAACGGAACGCACCAACCTGACATTGGAGGACCTCCTAAGGCTATTCATCTTGGATCGAAATGAACCTTAGGAGAAGCTTTTATCACTAGTTGAATTCTCCTATAACAACAGCTATTAGTCTAGCATCAGGATGGCTCCCTATGAAGCCATGTACGGGAGGAGGTGCAGGACCCCGCTTTCTTGGATTCAGGACGAGGATCCGAAGGCGTTGGGATCGGATTTTGTTGAAGACACTGAGGCTCAGGTAAGGCTGAACAGAGACAGGATGTTAGAGGTGTAGAGCAGACATGCAAAGTACTATGACGCCCGACATCGTCAGGTGGAATTTCAGGTGGGGGACCGTGTGTTTTTGAAGATCCGGCCCATGCATGGAGTTTCACTAGTGCGTGGTCGGAGGAAGAAGCTCAACCCTAGGTATATGGGCCCTTATAGGATCCTGGAGCAGATCGGGCCCCTAGCTTATAGGCTAGAGTTGCCCCCAGAACTGGCAGGTTTACACGACGTGTTCCATATTTCTTCACTTAGAAGGGCTCGACTGCGCCCGAAGCAACAGATTTTGACCACAAATAGGCCGGTAGTTTCAGGCCGGTCAGTTCACTTGGAGCCGGTTCAGATCGATGACAGAGGAGTACGGACCTTACATCGCAAGAAAGTTCCGTTAGGCAAAGTTCTATGGAGGAACCATGGTCAGGAGGAGCATACCTGGGAACCGCAGGACCTGATGCGACAAAAGTATCCAGAGCTGTTCAGTCAGGTATACCTCACAACCTCTCAGGATGTTCAATTTACTTTCCTATTTTAAACTAGTAGGACTGAAATTTCAAGAATAGGGGCTAAACTTTTGTTTATTGGGGTCTAGACTTTGCCAATTAGGCAAATTGGTCTTAGATTTGGCTATCACCTTTAAACCTCACATAGCAAACATGGCGTCGTGATGTAAATCTTTCAATTCTCATGAGATGTTACAAGTTTCTTTCTCCCCGATAGGAGTCCCCGTGGGCTTAACCTTGATTTCGGGGACGAAATCTTTGTTTTATTTATTGGGATTTGTAACATCCCATTTCCAACTAGACCCCTAAGAGTGGTTTTGTCATGACAAAACCCTAGGAAGCCCAAGAAAAAGTCAAGTGGGCCTGGTGGTGTGGATAGGGGCACTATGGTCTACAAATAGTAAATTCCAAAACATTAGTCTAAGGTGACCAGGGGCCCTCACCATGACTCCAAGATCTCACCAAGATCTCTCCAACCCATGTTAAGGCCCTAAGGACTCATCAGGGTCAACCCTAGAGCCTGAATTGACCAAAGTCAACTCTAACTCTAATTGGGTCAAACCGATCTGCACAAGGGCCAAATGCAGTCCCTTAGCCAAGTGGTCCCCACACATACCTTCATAACCCTAGTGAGAGGCCAATGGGTCACCAAGGACCCATTGGGACCAATCAAAAAGGCTAAGTTTACCAAAGTCAACTCTAGCCCTAAAGTGGTCAAAGTGCCCTAGTTAAGGGTCAAGTGACCTCCAAGGGCAAATCACACCCTACCTTCACCCTAGGGGAGGCCAATGGGTCACCAAGGACCCATTAAGGAAACCTCAAGGACCAAATTGACCCAAGTGGACCCTAATCTAGGTTTGGGTTAAGCTAGCCCAAATGGGCTAACTCAAGCTCAAGGCTATTTCAATTGGGCTAACCTTGTTTTGATGGATGAAATGGACATGTGGGCTGCCATTGGGTTAGGTAGGAGACAAAATTCAGCTTGGTGTGTAGCAGAGAGAGCGAGCCACCTATGTAGGAGAGAGAAAGAGAAGAAAGAAAAGGGAGGAAGACTTTGGGCTAATCCTCCCACTCCCCAACCCCCTTCATTCATTGCTTTAGGACAAGGAAGGCAGCCCCAATTAAACCAGCCAATCCTTGAATGGTTGGAGTCATGTTTTCTCACCTACCCACCATAGCCACCAAGCTTGACCTTGGCAAAAAATGGCCTTGAAGTTTACAGCCACCTAACACCTCACCTATCGCTTTTAAAAGCATCATTGGACTCAAAGGATGATTTCCCACCACTTAGCTGAAGGAGCCAAGTAGTTCCACTACACTATTGTAGGAGGCCGACCACCACCAGCCACCACCATGCTAATCCGGCGATCATCAAGGCTACAGCCGCCCCCACAGGTTCTCCTCCACTCTTTCTTCCATGGGCAGATCATAGCAATCCTTAGGGCCGAGGTTCGGGCGCAATTGAGCCCGATCCATTTCGAAAAAATCCTGGTTTTTCCATGGATCTGAGCTTGTCGGGTTTGCCAAAATAGTACTTCCAGGCGGCCGTGCCGCCGCCTGGAGGTAGCCACCACGTCCACGAAGGTGTCGGTGGCGGTGGCCGGCCGGGGAGGTGGCCGGATGGCCGGCAGCAGCGGTTGGAAGATGCTCCAGGAAGTTTCAATCCACACCGTTGGTGCGGGGGACCGATGATTAGATGCTGTCCAATAGCACGTCAAGATTCGTGCTAGATTGATTTCAAACTATAGGATATAAATTCTTATATATTTAATTATGTCACAGATTTAGTATTTAATGTCCTTAATTTTTAAAAATACCTGGAGGAATTTTCAGGGAAAATGGTCAACACATAAAATGTGGTCCTATGAGTCTACTTTCATACAAAATTGGTTTGAACCAATTTGGGTGCCTAGTTTGACCAGGGCACTCATTTTTGTGGGGTCTATACATATGACTAGGCAGACATTAAACTGAGTGCCCACACTTTATCTTTAGTCAAAATGAATTGAAATTTTGGCAGGGAGTCACCCTAGACCATTTAGACACTGCCCAAGAATGGGAATTTTTGGGATTAAGTTTTCTATAGATTTTTAAATAATTTAATTTTTCTAGCGTAAATTAATTTAGAGGTAAAATGAACTCCAAACCCATCCAAATTTTGGTGGGTGGTGTAGGGGGTATTTATTAAGCTCAGGTTAAAATTTTATTACATTTGGAGGTGGTTTGAACTGATATCTTGCAAACCCTAGCCTTGCCTTAAAAGGGGCATTTTGGTCAAAAACTATATTTTTGGCATAGAGTGTCTAAATCTCCTAAATAGAGGTTCAAATTTGGGCCACTGACTTGGCATGACTTTTTGCACCTTCCCTTGAAAAATTGGGTAGATTGGAATTGATTTGGCCCAAGACCCTAGGTCAAACCCTAAGGAAGGGCTTTTGTACCTTGTGAAGGGTATGAGGCCAAAACACCTTGAATGGTCATGAAATTTTGTAGGCAGGGTACTAGGGTAGGTAAAACCCTCAAAACACTAACCCTAGTTTAGGGAACAATTATTGTAGTGATAGAATAGGTTAGTAAAACTCCTTCAACTATGATGAAATTTTGGTAGAGTGGTCTTTAGGATATAATGAACCTCTGGTAATTTAGTTGGAAATTTTGGAACAATAATTGTAGCACTTCCTTTGTAACACATGGGATTGCCCTAATTAATAATTTTATAAGTTTGGTCCCTCTGCCCATTGGGAGGTCATGAAAATTTGGCAGAGGAAGTTTTAACCCTTCTTAATCATGTTTGAATTTTATGAGAATTTTTGGATACATTTTTGTGGTACCTACTTCACAAGCTTATTAAATTAGAAAATTGTTCAATATTTTGTTTAACGCCCTTTACTGGTTAATAAATTATGGAATTTGACCCAAAGAATATCTATGCCCGTACAATCATGCTTGAATTATATCTGAATTTTTGGAAGTACGATTGTGCTACTTATCTATTTAAATGAATTATTGTGGGATATATTAAAAATTAAAATTAGTGGCCTAAAGCTTGCTGAAAAATTAAGAGACTTTGGATCCTAAGATTAAATATTCATATTGTATATAACATAAATTTGGAGGAATTTTATCTTATCTAAATTTGGTACTTCCTGTTCAATCTTGGAATTTTGTGCCACTATAATAATTAAATAAAGTATCAGATAAATTGGAAAAATTGTGAATCTCTGGATTTGGGCAACAAAGGTCATAATAGCCCTCCAATAATTATTATAGGAGTACTAGATGATTATTTGATTTACCACCCATTTTACATGGCATTTAACCTTAGTGGTCTGTATATAGTAAAACTGCACAAAATATGTTGGAGTATAAAGTTGGCCACATGAGTCGGGATTTGTGGTTGCTGGTTTGGATAAACTAGAATGAGTTCATCATTGGAGGTAGGATGAGTAAAGGTTGGATTTGGCTAAATGTTAGATGGTTCTCGGGATCGACGAAAGATCGTCTAACCCGTAGGAGGAAGTGTCAAAATACTAGGGTTAGATCCAATGCAATAATTAAGGGATTTGGAATTGGGTATCAACCAATAAGAATAAGTGCCTTTTGAAAGGGAGCTTTGGGCTTCAGCCCATCGTAGCTCCTAGTGCCCTCGAGAGCCCTTCACGGGGAATACCTTGGGCAGTCCTGGGCTAAACCTAAGTCGTAGGCAAATAAAAGAAGAGCAATTAGTAAATTTAGGGTTTCACATTCTCACACCTTGATGTATCGGGGAGATAGGTTGGGTCACTCAGGCAGTAAGCCCAGTGGTTTTGGTGATGGACAGGTTAGCCCGGCAAGCTTTGGCTCGGTAATGGTTTGTGATGGACAGGATAGCCCGGCGAGCTTTGTCTCAGTTATTGATTATTGGCGGACGGGATGGTCCGGGGAGCTTTGGCTCGGTAGCTATTACATAAGGTTGTATGTGCATAAAGTATAAGTTGGTGGGTCTTCAGTGTTGGAGGGTCGTTGCACTGACGCCAATACGTTGACCTGGAACGTGTGGTTTTGCACTTGGACAAATAAAGTCCAGTGCGCCAGCCGACAAGAGCACGCAGGAGCTCCGCTTAGTGCACATGCGTTGAGGTGTATGATAGGTCTGACTGGTAGTGCTATTACCGGTTTAGAGGTGTGATAGGCCCAACCCACCGCTTCTGTTTGCCACTACGGAGGTATCCTGGGAGGTTCGGCTCCAGAAAGGGGGAACTAAAGGTCTGTGTACACAGAGTCGAGTGGGTGAGTTGCACTTGCATGTTCATGTCATGGAATAATTGTATTTCATAGCATAATCATTGCATATTACCTGTCACCTAATGTATAAGTGGTATGGGACAGTTTATACATTAGGCCCTACAAAACGACCCCTTGGTTTATAAGTTCGCGTGAGCGTGCTTATAAATTAAGGTTCTTATTTAGTATTACATATTTATGCTTGCTAGTAAAACCGACACCCTATCGTATAAATCGGTATGAGAATTTTTATACGATAGGAGCCCTGCAAGAGATCCCTTAGCTTTTGTGTATTCACATAAGTTAAGGTTACTTTCTTATTTAGTTCTTTATACCATTATTACCATCTCTTATACCTTAAAACTGCTAGTTTAGTTACGTCGCCATCTGCTATTTGATATTCTCCACCTTCATGTCCTTCCCTTTCCTTCTCCCCACTCGGTATCTAGGAGCCATGTTGGAAGGGGCGGGGGATGATAGGACTTAGTTTTTTAGACTAACAGTTTTCGAACAACATCATTTTAGGGGACCACGGAGCCTAGCAAGGAGGAGCAGCCCCAGAGGTCTGCACGCTTGGAGATCGGACAGTCTAGTACCGGAGTTCAGACGGCAGGGACTGTGAGTCCCGATCGCTAGTAGTTATATTAGTTTGCTTCCGCGATGAGCGATTTGTAGTGAGGACTTGATGTACCGGTCATAAGCCCGAGAATTCTGTTATACGTTTTATCTGTGGACACTCCCTTCGTTGAGATTATTTACTATTCATGTGTGATTTCTGTGGACTTGTTTATTTTATTGCTATGGTTGTGATCGATTTGTCCAATAGGATCGGCGTTTTGTAGTGACAACCTTCCCGAGTGCAAAGGTGTCACCGCAAGGCGGCGGTTCTGGGCCTAAGACCCCAGTGTTTTAAAAGAAAAAAATGGGGGTCTTACACAGGACGCCTCTCGAGTTACTGAAGTTGCTGACGCTGTGAAGGTGGAGGAAACGCGAGCGGTTGCGGAACCGAGTTCTCCACCCTCTAGTTTCGGTGGACACACCCTCCACCTCCTTGATATCCTCTTCCTCTTCTAAAGTCCTGTCTCCTTCTATTGGTCGGGCCAGCTTCTATGATGCCATCTGCAGGTCTCTTACCACTACCCAAGTGGTCCGCCTCTAATATTTTTGCCATATCGATTATCTTTGCCAAGCAAGCATCCGTTATAAACAAAAGGGCCTGCCTTAGGGGGTCTCGCAGCCCTTTGTAGAAATGCTTGGCATAACCTCTATCATCCAACTCGTATGAGTCTACGAACCTTGCGAGATGTTGGAACTCCTGTTGGTATTCCGTAACCGTCTTCGATCCTTGTTTCAGTAGAAGGAACCTCTCCTCAAGTTCATCTCGAGCGGATGAAGGAATGAAGTGCTCCAAGAAAACATCCGAGAACTTGCTCCAACTTATCTCTGTATAGACTCGGCCTTGGAAGGTGGAGCCCATGAGTGACTTCCACAACCTCTTAGCATGTAGCTCTAAGGTAGACACCACTAGTGATACAACCATGTTTGTTGGACAATGGATACAAGCCAACACCTTCTGTACTGTGTCAAGCCATTCCTTCGTGCGCACGGCTGACTCCGTCCAAAGCTTAGTCGGAGGGGAGAGAGCCCGGAAGGCGCTCAGCCAGTTAGAGCCCGGGGCCTGTTGTAGCACCGGAGGCTGCTGTGCCCTAAAAGCATCCAAGATGGCGGTGAGCGTCTTCCCCAACTCGGACTATTGGAACTGAGTGGGTATGGAAGGGGCAGTAATGCCCCCTAACGGCTCAACACTCACTGGAATCTATATAAAGAATGCAAACTTACGGTCATGTTGGCTAATCCTAAGGTCAGAGTTGGACAAACTTAGTGTGAATTACATATGTGCACACCACTGCTTCCGCTAAGTGTGTTTGTCCCCAAACTGACTAGTCGAATGAGAGTGTCCCATTGTTGAATGACTTATTTAGTTGAGGATCGTGGCAAACTGATACTATTTGTAAGACCCCCCCCCCTCCCGGAACACAAGACATGGCACGAGTGGTGTCTTAGGCCCAGAACAGCCGCCTTGGGGTAGCACTAACACTCGGGCTAGCCTGTACCACAAGACGCCTATTCTGCCAGCTACAACCAATATCAATATATATATATATATGCCAACCCAACCAAAATAATATCAGAAATCAAATCAACACAAGCTATAAGTCCAAAAGCACAGTAATAGAGAAGCTAAACATGCTTCTACAAAATCAGAGTACAACTATAAAATTGCCCTGAAGGGCTGCAGTAAACCCTCATATTCTAACATCTGCAACAAACGGTAGTGACGACACCGTCGCTTCAGGCCCGGTCGTCCTGGCCTGGCTGATCGGCTCCACGAACCACTGTACCATCTACGGGATTTCCTCCTAAAAAGGAAGACGTAGCAACCGTTAATCATAAAGACTAAGTGGCTTCACATCAGCTCCCTCGGCGACTCCTCGGCACCGGGCGCAGAAATAGACAGTGTACAATATATGTATATAAGCAGGAGTATAAACAAGCAAGTGGTATAACATGTAGTAAGATATTCTAACATTTCTACCATCTATCACAGCATATGAATATAGAGTTATAATAGAAAGTACCTCAACTTATATAGATGCCCATACAAGCATTTAAGTTTAGGGCCGTTCAGCAGTAAGTAACTCATCGTATAGGAGTGCCCATACAAACTTATACGATGAGGGTCTTATGTATGTAATGAGGTGCAATGTTATGTATGTAATGCAATGACACACCCATGATCACGCACATGCAGTTGCTATGTCGACACAGACTAGTAGTTCCCACTTTTCGAGCAGATAGCTAACCTCTCAGGCGCCAACCGTCGTGGTCAGACGGTGATAGTAGAACGGGCACTTCTACTACTAAGTGGGTATCTACACTACTTCACTTAGGCCTCCGTACGCCTTAACGCTAAGAACACAACAGCGGAGCCCATGCGTACTACGGCCCAGCGGGTTCACTTGGGTAGATGTGCACCAAGATCCTAGCCCCAAACTGGCCTATGTATGACATGGAAGGAACCTCGGAAATAAGCACGAGGGTCAAGCCCAACCATTCACTTGGTACAGATGGAGCCCCAGGACATGAACACCGAGGTACAATCCCAACAACCCAAAGTCTATCTGTCAACTCCCAACGGTGCGACGATTGGTGAGCCCATAGACCTGCCACACTATCCTTAACCTAGGATTACGACACTGCGTATCGACTCACACCTCATGCAATTCCACAACACCATGGCATGGAAGGAGCCTCAAAGAAAGCACGAGGACCAAGCCCAACCCTCCACTTGGCACGGAAGGAGCCCGGGGACACACCGAGGAACAAGCCCAACCGTCCATCTTTACTCATCTCAACACCCTCCCGACTAGTGACGGCCAATGCCGCACTTACTTACTTCCACAATGCTACCCGTAGGGAGACGACACTCTAAGCATTGGACTACAAAATTTAATTCTATCAATTCAACATACATATGGCCATAGTTTATTCATCTATATGTCATACCGAATGATTTCAACATCATATAACAAAATGCGCATAAATGATAATCTACCAATTTATATCAAGCCATTTCGTTCGATTCAAGCTTGCTTCACAACTCGTTATACGAATTCAAATTAACAACATCAACCTTCATAACACTATGGTGGTTATAATAAAAGAGTTCACCCGAACCTCGAATTAGATTGCAACATTAATTCCACCGAATCTAAATCCTTGTTATACACTACCCAAAAATTTAGGTGAGAAATAAATCTGGACAACAACATCAACCGAATATTCCCGTGGCTACCAGAATCTGGTGATTGCGTTTAACCCCTTGATGGAAAGTTCTTTCCATCGGCTACAACTTTCATGTTCAGCCTGTAACCTAGATCAGGCTATAACCCTTATGAAATTGGCTCCAAAGCCTGCAGCGTACAAAATATAATTTCTGTGCGCTTAGCTTACAACCCTTACTTTGATCAGACATTCCCGTGGCTACAGACTTCACTCGAAGGCGTGTAACCACTCGTTGGAAAGGTAATTTCAAGGGATTAAACTTTTGTGTTTAGTCGAAAACCCAGATCGGACAATTCCATGCCTGAAAACAGCCAAGAAGGTCGTTGCGTGCAAAACACAGATTATCCACGCATCTTGAAGTGGAATAAACGGCATAGGTTCATCTTCCTCCTCAAGCTGATCACCCCAAATCACAACCAGAAGTTCATCCACCCTTATTCTACCTCTTAAGGCCATTCCTCTTGACTAATCTACCACCATCATCACTTTGAAGAAGGGGAGTTTGAAGATGACTAGTCATTAGAACAAAAGTTCTAGATAGGCCTTCCTAAGAAACCTTCTCCTCACACATCAAGACTCATTTGAGTCGATGTCTCGCCTAAGAATATCTATGGATCTAGAAACAAGGGAGAGGGGAGGAAGCTCACCGCATTTCCAGTGGGACCACCATTTCCGTCCATGGATCTTGTTATCCTCCTCAGCGGCATCGCTTTTTCCTTGACGGCGGTGGCGTTTCTCCTCCTCCAAGGTTTGCTCCAACAAGATCTCCCCCTCTAGAAATCTCACACCATAAAATAGGGTTTGGGAAGAGAATCAGATTACTAGGGTTTCACTTTTCCTTTTTATACAGAAGTGACACGGGTAGGGACACGGTTGTATCCTTACCTATGTCCTGCTCTGGCGAAGCGGCTCGACTGCCGTTTCGTTCCCCTACATGGGTAATGACACACCCGTGTCTGTACCCGTGTCCAAGTGACACAGCCATGGTTTTGGCCGTGTCGATACCCATGTCCTGCTCGGGGCACTGCTCGGTTTGCTTGCCTTGGAGCTCATGGGTAGGGACACGCCCGTGTCTCTACCCGTGTCCTTCTCTGGCCAGACTCAAAGCCATGGCACTCAAATCCATGGCACTCAACGCCATGGAACACGGGTAGGGACACGCTTGTGTATCTACCCGTATCCTTCTCGGGACAAAACACTCAAAGATATTTCACTCAAAGCCATGGTCACACAATGCCACTGAACACGGGTAGGGACACGCCCGTGTCCCTACCCGTGTCCTTCTCGGGACACACAACTCAATGCCATTTTATTACCAATCAACCCCATGGACACTCAGCGCAACTGAATACGGGTAGGGACACGCCCGTGTCCCTACCCTTGTCATACTCAACACAGTTTTAAACTTATTTCCTTGTTCTCCGCGAGTGAGCACCTGATCGCCTGCACCCCCTTGAGCCTACACTCGCTCTCCCGATACCAAAAATACGAACAAGGGGCCTAGCGTGAATCGGGATGTTACAACGGGCGTGTCCCAGGGCGTGTCTAGCACACGGCATGTGATACAGTCGTTTCATATTGCCGTGTTGTGCTCGGCTTGTTTTGGACTTGTGTCGTTGAGGAAACACGCCCAGCTACACGGGCGTGTACTGGCTGACATGGGCGTGTCAAGCCTAACACAGGCGTGTCGGGTGCCCGTGTTCCTTTCGGGACGCGACGGTTTTGACGGAGAATGGGTGACATGGCCCTTGACACGGGCATGTCGGAACCCGTGTTTGGCCCAGGTTTTGGAAATTCAGGCTGAATCTCAGTCGTTCGTTTCCTTGTTTTTGGATCTGACGGTTCAGGATCTTCCCACCTTAAGGTTAAGGCTGGTTTAGGGGGTGTAAATTCCTCATAATCTTGGATTCACTCACTTTCTAAGATCGAGAGAGAAGAGAGTAAGGAGAAAGAAGGAAGGCTAGTTCCTGTCACCGGCGGAGTTTCGGAGCTCCAAATCGCGAGCCGACTTCGGATCTGTGGAGGCAAGGAGATTACGGTGCTTTTCATCCGCATAGATTTCCATGGCGCCAAGGAAAAATGCAAGGGTAACGATTCTCAGCCTTGGACATGTGAAGTCCTCTTTTCCTTTGCATAAGAAGCCCTCTCTTGCGAGTATGTGATGAGTTTGTGGCGTTCCTTGGGGTAGATATGTCAAGTACCCCTTGTGTAGAGTTCATATTCGAGAACGGACATAGGCATAATGTGTGAAGCCTACCCAGACTAGTCTGTCTGGACCAGTGATGTTGAATTGTATATATTGTCGGAGAAGACTCATTGCGAATGTTTGTTTTTCGGGTTTTCTACGGGGTAGATTGCAACAGGGAGCCTTTGGGACTAACTCCAAGGTGCACCAAGAAAACTGGGCAGATGCGTGATTCTGCCAACATGGTGGTCGGGGAGCCAACTTGAACATAACTGGGTTATGTGAACTGTGTGATAGAAATGGGACTTGGGGAGTCTTGACCCATGCATATGGCTTAAATTGACGTTGCGGTGTGAGCAACGGGTCAGGAAGAACTGTACCTGCTCTATGTCGTTCGGTGGGACCGGTTGTATAAATGAGTGTCTTTTGCAGTCTATAGCTTTAATTGATGTGACCCGTGCCAGGAAAACAAAATGCTCATAAGATTGGTCGTTAGAGGGACGGTGGTTTGACGGAAACGTCTATGGCTTAAATTGTTGTGATGTTGGTCAGATTGCCGTGAATGTTCCCTGAATGCATGGGGTGTGTGGCTCTGCGTGCCAGCACCTGTGATGAAGTGTGTTTACACTATACTGCTTGATTATGCTAACAAAATGCAGGGAAAGAACATCGCAGCCCCGAGTTTGGGGCGGGGTCGTTATAATGTGGTCAGCATAGCTGACCGTTGCTTTTGTTTACCACCGTGCGGTGGTTTGTTGCTTCTAGGTGCTGCGGAGCCGAGCGGTAAATAGAGGGCTAAAGCCCAAGTTGCTGAGCCGGCCCTCAAAGGCCTAATTTTTTAGTGTTTTTCTTATATTCTCATGTATGACGGGACTGCGTGCCGAGGTTTGGAAGACACTTATATTTGAGCAAACTATTGTAAGTCCATAAGGCAAGTACTCGTATATTATACATTCTTGTTGGTTTGAGTAGTGGATATTCATGCTTTGCTGGGTTCTTTATTCTTTGCAACTTAATAAACTGCTTTCGCTAGATGCTCTGTGTAGGATGTTGTGATTGGTTGGTTGGTTTCAATGAGTAACCCATCGGTCTGTCAGTGGTATATATCATCGGGCCACGACCGAACCTACTGGTATATGCTATGTGACGGATAGGGGTGTTACAATTTGGTATCATACTATCGGTTTTTGTCAAGCTTAAATGAATTTGTGGATGACTTCACTTTAATGGGTTGTGAGCACATGTGTGTGCGTCATCGTTATAACCTGAAAAGAACCTATGAATGTCCACTTAGGAATGAAAATACACACGTTTGAGGAACCTGCGTGTTCCTATAATTGCTTTTTGCAATGTTGTCTGGTCGCTTATCGGTGTTTTGCACGATCATAGGTGAACAGGAGTGGTGATGGGCCGTCGGAACGGCCAGTTTCTGAGGCGAGCAGCGCGCCAAATGATGCTCCTGAAACATCTCCTTCAGCCAAGACCATTCGATTGGTAGCAGAGGCTATGTTTGCGATGATCAATGAGCAGCCTGCGAGGAAGGTTCAGCAGCCCACTCCTACTGTGGAGCAAGTACCGCTCCAAGCGGCAGAGCCAAGTAGGGTGGAATAGGTGGTTGTGGAGCCGGTGTTTCCGAGGAGAGTAATGGAAAAGCAGCTAAAGCATGTGATGGGCTTCAATACTCCTGCGTTCTCGGGGGCGGGAACCCCAACTCAAGCGGAGGATTGTATCTCTAGAGTTAATAGAGTGCTGACAGCGACTGAGACTGAGGAGTGGAAGAAGATAACTATTGTGACGTTCTTGCTGGACGGTGATGCAAGGCTATGGTGTAACTTCCCATTTCCAACTAGACCCCTGGGAGTGGTTTTGTCTCAACAGAACCTTAGGAAGCCTAGTAATTGAAGTTTGTCGACCAATATTTTGAGTCAAGGGGTGGTCACGCCTGTGACCGACTCGTCATGCCCGTGACATAGGGCGTGACCACCTTCGACGATCGTCGACCTCAGGAAGACGATCGTCGAGCTCAGAAATTTCAACATAGGTCAGACATGCCCGTGACCGATCCGTCACGCCCGTGACCGATCCGTCACGCCCGTGATCTTGGAATGGCATTGAGTGAGCTAAGCTCACTCAACGCCGTTGTCTGGATGGCGTTGAGTGAGTTTAGCTCACTCAAAGCCATAAGCGGGATGGCGTTGAGTGCATTGAGTGCACTCAACGCCATAAGTTGAATGGCATTGAGTGCACTGACTGCACTCAATGCCATTTGGTGTCTGTAGGTTTGTGTTGAGTGAGCTGAGCTCACTCAACACCATAGACTGGATGTCGTTTAGTGAGCTTAGCTCACTCAACGCCGTAATCTATCAGGCGGGATGGCGTTGAGTGCAGTGAGTGCACTCAACGCAATAAGTTAAACGGCGTTGAGTGCACTGACCGCGTTCAACGCCATTTGGTGTTGTCTGGATGGCGTTGATTGAGCAGAGCTCACTCAATGCCATAATCATGACGGCGTTGAGTGAGCTAAGCTCACTCAACGCCATAACTTGGACGGCATTGAGTGAGCTAAGCTCACTCAAAGCCATAACCTGCACGACATTGAGTGAGCTAAGCTCAATCAAAGCCATAATCTGGACGGCGTTAAGTGAGCTAAGCCCACTCAGTGCCATAACCTAGACGGCATTGAGTGAGCTAAGCTCACTCAAAGCCATAATCTGGACGGCTTTGAATAAGCTAAGCTAACTCAACGCCATAACCTGGACAGCATTGAGTGAGCTAAGCTCACTCAAAGCCATAATCTGGACGGCATTGAGTGAGCTAAGCTCACTCAATGCCATAACCTGGACGGCGTTGAGTGAGCTAAGCTCACACAAAGCCATAATCTGGACGACGTTGAGTGAGCTAAGCTCACTCAGCGCCATAACCTAAATGGCGTTGATTGAGCTAAGCTCACTCAAAGCCATAATCCGGATGGAGTTGAGTGAGCTGAGCTCACTCAACGCCAAAATTTTGGAGGTCATTCTCATGGAATTGAGTGAGCAGAGCTCACTCAATGCCGTATCTGGGATGGCGTTGAGTGAGCAGAGCTCGCTCAATGTCATAGCTTGGATGGCGTTGAGTGAGCTGAGCTCACTCAACGCCATAGCTTGGATGGCGTTGAGTGAGCTGAGCTCACTCAACGCCATTGTACTTGGAATCTTTCTGGCATCTTTTTTTAGGCTGGGTGCTGGTTCAGCTGAACCGGGCCGGTCTAGGAAGTGGGCCAGAATACATTATTAGGCAATTTTCTCTTATTAAGACTTAGTTAAGTCTTATTTTATGAAGTTTGACCGGCTGTGCCACATGGCAGCCAAATCCTCTCCTTCCAGCCATAGCCGAGAGCTAGGCTTCATGGCCATCAATGGCATTGGATGCCATGGCCTTCCCTCTTCCCCTTGAAATGGCTGGATTCAACTCCTCTCATGGAGAGGAGGAGTTTCCAGCCCTCCTCAAGCTGTTACAAGCCGTTTCAGCTCCCCTCCACCATGGCCGAGCTTGCTCTTGAAGAGGCAATAATGGCTGGACAGCCTATAACCGCCCACTCCCCATTTCTTCCCTTTAAAAAGGCCCCTTAGGTTCAGAGATGAAGTTTCCAACCCTAACGCAACAGATTGAAGCTTGTGCTGTGTTGTTTAAGAATTCCGGTGATGCCACCACCGCGCCAAGGGCATCTCGACGATCGGCTCGACTCCAAACCACGAATAAGGTCCTCCTCTACCTCTTCTTCTATGGATAGATCTTAGAAATCATTAGGATAGATATCGGGCTCATAAGAGCTGGATCGTGTGAGCGTTTCCATGGTTTTTCCGAAAATTTCATGGTGGCGGGTTCGCCGGAAACCGCCTCTCCGGCGGCCATGCCGCCGCCTGACGGTAGCCCTCACCTCAACAGAGGTGGTGGTGGTGGTGGCCGGCCAAGGAGATTGCTGGGTGGCTGGGAAATAGCTTTAGAAAAGCTACAGGTTTTAAGCATTTTAGGTTGCTGGTTTGGGCTTTTTGAGAAGATGAACAGTAACCTATAATACTAAATTATTATATTTACATATAAATGTAGTGATTTATCAAGCTCTCTTTTATGCTATTTAAGGAGGTACTTAGAGGCTTTTTATGTAGAAGTGACCAATATGAAATCTGTAGCCCAATGAGTCTACTATATTTCAAAATTGATTTGGGTCAATTTGGTCCACTGGTTTGACCAGGGCACCACTTTTGGTGGGATCTAGACCTAGATTTAGGCAAAGACAAAATGGTGTGCCCACCTTTCATCCTTTGCCCAAATGTTCTGAAATTTGGGCAGGGAGCTTATCCTAACTATACTTATGGCCTATCAAAAAATGAGAATTTTTGGAGCATATTTTTCTATAGTTTTTGTAAAATTTAATAATTCATGTATAATTTAATTAGGTGTCCTAAACACCTTAAAATCCCCCCAAATTTGTGTGGGAGATCTTAGGGGGAATGTTAGAACTCTGGTAAAAATTCCACCTCTTTTGGAAGTGTTTTGATGTAGTTTTAACTCGACCCTAGGTTGGCCCTTATAGGGTTAATTAGGTCAATTCATTCCTTTTGGGATTTGAGTGGTCAAACAACCTCAACAGAAGCTGATATTTTGTCCACTTGCTTTTTGGGGCATGACACACCCTCCAATGTAATTTGGGGTGGTTTGGGATAGCGTAGCCCTAGAACCCTAGGGTAAGTCCCTTAATGGGGATTTTTAGGGTTGTGAAGTTCATGGGGTCAAATGACCTTGAACTGACTTTAAATTTGGTGGAGAGGACCGTGGGGACATTATAGTTCTCTGGACAAAATCTTAGGGGCTTTGGAGATAGTTAGGCTACCTAAAACCCTAACCCTAGTTTAGGTCACAAACCTTAATTTGAACTATTATGCTATCAAATGAACTTAAAATCAAGTAAAATTTGGGTAGGGGTATTTTATGGTCCAAGTAGACATAATATAATTTTTTTGAGATTTTTGGGTTAATTTATACAGTACTTCATTTACAACTCTAATTGTGCCCTAGATATTTATCTTGATAATTTTGGAATTTATATGCATTGGAATGTTATGAAATCTTGGTTTAGGGCATCTATAGCATGTTATACCTTGTGTATTTTTTTTGAGAGTTTTATCTGATTATTTTGGATACTTTATTCTTTAACGTACTAATTGTGATATGTAGTCAAAAATACAAATAATGCCCAATTACTCTTTGTAAAATTATTAAATTTGGTCAATGGGTGTTTCAGACAATGATAGTCATCCTATAAATTTATCGGGATATTTAGATGATTAAAAATAGTACCTCCTTCTCTAAGCTAAGAAAATTGGTGTTTTACATTAAAATAAATTCAGAGCCCAAATATTGGAGAAAAATTATGGGTCTTGGTTTCTGATGGTTTTAGGTCACCATAAAGCTTCTATAATTTTATTGTGATTTTTGGATATATATTTACAATACTTGCTTCATAATATAGTTAAAGTGGCCTAAAATGGTAAATTAGGAAATGTAGGCCTAAACACCTCTGAAATTTCTCAAAATTTTGAATTACTGCTTAAATGCCTCGTAGAATTTTTACTGATTTTATGGTGATTTATTGTTGGATCATTAGTGCACTTCATGTTCATACTAAGGCATTGGGAGGCTTAGAATAAATAAATTAAATGCCCAATAAATAGGAAAAATTTGGAAATCTTGGACTTAGTTATATTAGGTCAAGGTGGACTCCCAGTACTGATTTTAGGGCATTTGGATGAGAAAATTCGAGTACAACTTAACGGGAGCACCATGTAACTTAGTGTGGTCTGCATATAATGATAGGACCGGAGTAGGCTAGCTCGGAGGTTAATGTCACCTAGGAGTAGAGCTACTTAATATAAATAGGGTCATGGGTTAAGGGAACCAATCAATTATAATAAGTGCCTTGGAAAGGGAGCTTTGGGATTCACCCCATCATAGATCCTAGTACCGCTGCGAGCCCTTCACCGGGTAAACCTCGGGAAGTCCAAGGTTAACCTTAAATCTTAGGAATAAAATGATCAAGAGTAACCCTAATAATAGTTGCACCTCACACCTACACTTGTACATTTAGGAAGAAGAATTGGCATGGAATGGGTAGAGTAGGTCAGTGGTCTAAGAGCCTACTAGTAATGTCAATGGTTTGGTTTGTAATTGGGAAGTCCGGGGAGCTGGATGCTCGGGGACTTTGTATATGCTTGGTAGCCTAGAGAGCTTGAAGCTCGGTAACATGAGGACTTGTACAAATTTAATTGTCATGATTGCATGTGCATAAAAGTGGTGGTTCATCGGTACTGGACGATCGATCACACCGACGTCGGTACGTTGACTCGGCGGTGTGGGACACTTAGCCAAAGAAAGCCTGGTGGATATAGCCAGCACTAATACGCGGATACTCTAGGTTGTGTTCTTCTAGGGGCGTATGGAAGGGCTAGGCCTGGTAGTGTGGTTACCCGCCTAGCAGTGGGGGGCTCGACCCACTGTCTCTGTTTGCCACCACGGAGGTTCTTGGGAGTGAAGCTAGCTGCCCGAACAGGTGGAACTAAAGGTCTATGTGCATGGAGTCGTGTGGGTGTGTTGCACTTGCTTGTGTATTCCATAGCATATTTGCATGTCATAGCATAAACATTGCCACCTATCGTATAAGATGGTATGAGAGATTTTATACGATAGGCCCTGCAAAACAACCCCTTGGTCTATAAGAGTAATCCCTATAAATCAATGGTTATATTTCTTGTGCTTTTACTTACTTACTACTCCTTGCTGTTTGATAACCGACACCCCAACGTATAAGTGTTATGGGACACTTTATACGATGGGAGCCCTACAAAAGATCCCTTGGCTTATGCGCTTCCACATAAGTTAAGGTTACATTTCCTACATTCTGCTTTTGTCATATTTACTGTGGAATTGCTAGCACAGGTCCGCTGTCACCTACTTTTGACTTATTCTCCACCTTAATGTCCTTCCCTTTCTCTCTCTCCGCTCGGTACCTAGGAGCCATGGGGTAAGGGGTAGGGGATGATAGGGCTTAGTCTTTTAGACTAACGGTTTTCGAACCACAACATTTTAGGTGTACCATATGGAAGGGTCACGGGTTTTGCAGTTTCTAACAGAGATGACCCCGCGACCGTGTTACCATTGTCACTAGCCGGGACATACACGGGTCAAATTTCCCATGATGGGAGGGATCCCACCAGCTCAGCAGCCAGGAGGCCGAAGACGTAGACGCAGATGTGGATTGCGAGGCGGCGACTGCAGGCCGAAAAGGAAGAAGCACCCAGACATGCAGCACCAGCAGAGTACGGAGTCGGTGGAGATGGGCCAATCTAGCTTGGGTGCTCTCGGTTCAGTGACAGTTACGGTGGTGCTTAGTTTTAGTTTTGCTTCCGCGAGTGACTTGTAGTGAGGATTACATATACTGGGCACAAGCCCTCTTTTTGTACTCTGATTATTATTATTGTGGACTCTCCCTTCGTGGAGATTTATTTATATACATGTGGTTATGGTGGACTAGATTTATATTTACTTATACTACTGTTCTGCGATCAAAAAGGGCCTGAAGAATTGGCGCTTTGTAGTGGCGACCTTCCCGTGAGTCGGTGCCACCGCAAAGCGGCAATTCTTGGCTAAGACCCCGGTGTTTAAAAAGAAAAAAAATGGGGTCTTACAAGTGGTATAAGAGGGAACCTCGATCGGAAATTTAGCAGTCCACTAACCCTGGGTCACCCCCGCTCGAGTTTAGTTTGGGGACAAACTAAGTAGCGGAAGCAGTGGTGTGCCCATAAGGGAAATCACATGTGAAAGTCCACTTCATCATTAATTGGAATTCCTCTTTGTAGCCAGCGACAAACCCTGCCCCCAGTAGGGAACACCTCCGGCTGCGAAGATCTCATCTTATAACCCTCTAACCAATGAGTTAAACTCAACCAACTAGGACTCGTGACTAACCATGACAATTTATAGTATGCCCTAGTTCAAAATAGACCTTGGGTATGAATTTGGTTAAGGTATGGACATACCCAAAGAGAATAAAGGAGTTTGGCACGAGAATGACTACCTAAGACGTAAACTCAGGTGTCCCTACTATCCCAATCAAGGATTATTCAAAGCGGTAGACTACTTTAAGGAGAATTGAGATCAATAATACATTAGCAGAATGGTAAAAGACAAGTGGTCTTAACCCTCAATACCGGTAATAAAATTTCCTAGAGGCAACCACCGAGAAAAACACTGAGGGTCTGTAACGCCCCCGATTTTCCTGCGTTTATTTGAATTCTCGTTGGCGTTACGATGACGCGTTTCCGTGGCTTGTGCCATGTGTGGAGTATGGTTTAGCTCCTTTGAACTGAGTGCCCTGTTTGGTAGCCTGTTGGCAAGATCTCCCTAGCAAGCCGAGTCGTTTTGGGTGACCCGGTGTGGCCTCTCGGGGGGATGTTTGTGTTTGGATTATTTGGGTATAACTCGGGTTCTGTTCGTCGAAAGTTAATTTCGACTTCGTCGTTGAGTTCGTAGCATGGATACTTGGCTACGGTGCGAATTTCGTCGAATTCCGAGGTGTTTCAGTTTTCGTGTCCTTTGGTGTGTTAATAGTATTTGTGATCAATTAATTAATTTGATTTGGCTGAATATTAAATTCT
Organism: Platanthera zijinensis; assembly: GCA_039513925.1. Classification (NCBI taxonomy): domain Eukaryota; kingdom Viridiplantae; phylum Streptophyta; class Magnoliopsida; order Asparagales; family Orchidaceae; genus Platanthera; species Platanthera zijinensis. The sequence goes on from CM077085.1 coordinate 87,797,545, forward strand.
TGCGGGAGGAGTTATTGAGCTGTTATTTGCCTTGCCTTAGTGGCAGCCATATTTCTGGCTTATTCCTTTTGGAATTTTCTTAATTGTAATTAAGGGATTAGGCGTTTTAGGGTTCGGTTATTGCTGAATCGGCGGGTTAGCTTTAGTATAAAAGCTCTGTTTAAGAAGTGACGGCCCACTTCTTCCTCTTTTCCTGAGAGAGAAACCGTCGACTTATTTTCGGAATAACAGAGGAGAAAACCGCCCGTCCTGTACCTCCTTTGGTCGGCGATTCCGGGCTTGTTCGTGGACGGAATTCGATTCCGAAAATGGCGTTGGCTTGCTCTCTCCGAGATCTTCGTTTCGACGGTAAGATATTTGATTTTCGTGGAGTTTTGATGAGATTTGGGTTTTCGGTTTTGGAGTTTTCCGCCATTAATGGCCGTGAGATTAATTCTAGGTGCTGCGGCTGTTCGTTCCGTGTGAAGAGGAGGAGAGCCGTCCGTGCTTCGCCAAAAGTTGAGGCAAGTGGTATTCTTGCCCTTGCCAAGTTTCTTTTGAATTATTCTTGCTGTATTTGAAATCCCTGTTAGACCTAGGGTAGAGGCCTTGTTGTTCTCTTTTTCTTGCTAACTATAGGATTTAGTTCTTCCTATTTGAACCCCCCCTACTTGTGCGGTTGGAGCCCAACCTTGCCGGCGTGTTGCCATTTATCCTTGCTCAGATCATTGCTCTGGTTCGGGTGTAGCCGAGAGGAAGTGTTAGGAGAGGGGGGTGATTTCTTTTCCCGATATTTGCTAAGTGTATTACTCGAGTTGTGTCGTTAGATACTCGAGTAGTGATTTTAGTTACTCGAGTTATGTCGTTAGATACTCGAGTAGTGATTTTAGTTACTCGAGTTATTGCTTTGAGATACTCGAGTAGAAGGCATTAACTCGAGTATTGGCCTTGATTTACTCGAGTAGTAGGTAACTACTCGAGTAGGGGATCTGAGTTACTCGAGTAGTGGTTTCGAGATACTTGAGTAGGTGCTTTGGCTTACTCGAGTAGAAGGTAACTACTCGAGTAGGGGTTTTGGTTTACTCGAGTAGTAGGTAACTACTCGAGTAGGGGTTTGGAGTTACTCGAGTAGTAGGTAACTACTCGAGTAGAGGATTTGAGTTACTCGAGTAGTGGACTCGAGATACTCGAGTAGGAGGTTTGGTTTACTCGAGTAGTAGGCATCTACGCGAGTGCAGGTTTGTAGATACGCGAGTAGTGGCTTTAGCATACTCGAGTAGTAGACAACTACTCGAGTAGCGGGTTGGGGTACTCGAGTAGTTGGTAACTACTCGAGTGTTGGTTATGTTCGTATACTCGAGTAGTGGGCGACTACTCGAGTAGAGGGTTGAGGTACTCGAGTAGTAGACGACTACTCGAGTAGAGGGATGAGGTACACGAGTAGTTGGTAACTACTCGAGTACTGGAAATTCCCTGCCTTCTTTTTGTCTTAGAATCGTTCGACTATCGTCGATCTCTGAATGGAGATCGTCGATCTCGGTTTCTGCATTAGGCCGTTCGACTATCGTCGACCTCCGGTCGACAATCGTCTAGCTCCGTGTTACCTTAGTGGGATTGAGGTTAGAGTTAGGTTTTGGCCTTAAGTGAGGCTAGCTCACTCAACGCCAATGTTTAGGTAGGCACTGAGTGGGTCTCACTCAGCGCCTTGTCGTGTTGATTCTTTTCAACACTCTTCCTTTACCTTGTTTTTCGTTCCCGAGTGGTTTTCTTGTTATATTTCTGGTATTTCCTTGTCGGCCGTTTTCTTTACCTTCTTAAAGGCCGAATCGTGGGTCGTGGTTAGTAGTGGTGGTTTATAGCTCTTCAAGGGGGTGGAGTTGTGTGGCATAGCCAAGGCCACTCTTGTTTTCGTGCTCCAGGTACGGGCTGGGCATGTGTGGGTGGAAGGTCCCTTGTGCTTTCACGTGTAGAACCTCGAGCTTGCTGACTTGGACATGGTGGATTGGGGGACTGCGTTTGCCTTCGATCCGGTTCCTCGTTGTTTTGTTTTTGCTACTAACACTCTCCACAGTTTAGGGGGTTAGAAGTTTCTTCCTTGGTAGCTTGCAGCACTTTTAGCTCTTGGTAGCCTAGTAGGCCCGGCAGGATGTTGTTCCTAAGTTGGGTTGTTGCTATTTTCTTTTCTCGTTGTGCTTTCTTGTTGTCCTGTTTTGGACAATTGTGACTCTTTCTACTGCATGTTTTTCAGTTACTTCTTCCTTTTGGTTGACTCTTACATGCAGTTTTTTTTACCTTGTTGCTTGCTGAGGTATTCTGTTTTCTTTTGGAATACCCCAGGTTCTGAGCCATAGCCAGTTGGGTGGCTAGTTTGCAGTGGTGGTGTTGGTGGTCCCTTGGATTTTGGAGTTCCGTTTGCCGTGTTGGTGAGGTAGTTTTTCAGTACTTTCTTACAGACATACATATGTGTCAGTGGGTTCGTGTCAGGTTGTTGGCGCCCACTGGTAGTTATTGCCCTTGTACTGGATATATTTACTTATGCTGCTACCATTTTCTGGAGATAGTCTACTTGCTCTGAGAAGGATTTATGCTAGGTGGCTAGTTATTTTCAAACCATAATTATTGTTATAAATAAAGCTCATGATTGGCATGTTTCTATAAAACTTAATCACTATCTTCCAAACAACGTATAAAGACCGTCTTCTTATATATTATATAAATTAAATGTAGGGTCTTGCATAGCATGAGTGGTTCTCTTGGGGACCCTTATGCGCTCTTTAGGGTGTAAAAACCTAATTAAAGTATTTTTCTTTCCGCAGCGTATAAATATAGTTTTCTTTTGTGGACTAGGTGATCCACTGAGCCGAGGGATACGGTCTCTAAAACATAACTGATTTTCTATTCATTAAGCACATGATTTTCTTGCATAGGGATTGTAGTTGGATTGCCTGAGCGTCAGCAGTTATCCCCTGCTTGACGTGGCATCATGGCACGTATTTTCTCATACTCTGATATTTCCTAAATTCGGAGAAAATGCGGGTTGTGACAGTTGGTATCAGAGGGAGGTTGCTTGACAAGTTAGTTGAGCAACCTTCCTTTGTTTGCTTTAGTAGTTCAGCATCATGTCATTCACACATCGATATGTCATCAGCACGTCTTGGCAAAAGCACGAACACTACACTCATGGCATAACATGAAGTATACGAGGCATATTATGTAGTATGGGATGCATAATATGTGTTCGTATATAGATCCACCATAGGGGCTACATGTGAGGGTTATGTAGTATGGGATGCATAACCTCACCACATGACTGCGACTAGCACGTTTCTTTTTCGTTGCATGGGAATGTTATGTAGTATGGGATGCATAACATTTTCATGTGTACGCCGCTCATAACATGCATTAGGGCCTTTTTAGAATGCATAACACAAACATGCATAGCATATCATTGCATAAGCACAGCGTGCCAAGCTAAAGATTTGCAGGATGACATATGTACACACATAAGTTTTCAAAACAAAATAAAGTCATGCATTCCCGATCTAGGCACGAGAGTTAGCAAGGTGATGGTTAACTATCCTAGGTTAGGGCATGTCATCAATTTTTTGTTAAAAAGATAAACTCTCAGAGCAAGTTTAGAAGCTTTAAGCCTATATCTATATATGTATGGTCTGTACTTGTGTTTGGGTTCTAGTCGTTGATTGGGGATCTGATTTGGGGTGGTTATGATTTTAGGATGGCTAGACGACCTGCGACGCGTTCGACTCCCCTATCTGAAGGTGAGTCGTCCGGAGCCCAGAATGGTGCGGTGATCGAGAGTCTGCGTCAGAGTAGTGAAGCTATGGGCAGACAATTGGAGGAGGTGCGAGCCCAGATTCAGTCTTTGGTGGCAGTTGTGGCAGGACAGGCTCAGGGTGCGCAAGTTCCTGCTGGGGGGTTAGCTGTCCCTCCTCCCCCTGCACTCGTGAGACCTCCAGTGGTGGTGCCAACGGAGATGGCCTTCATCTCGCAGTTTCAGAGGCTGAGCCCTCCCACTTATGACGGGAAGGCAGATTTCATGGTTATTGATTATTGGCTGATCTCCATGGAGGAGATTTTTTCGTATTCAGGGATTGCAGGTGACCAGAGGGTAATGCTATCCACCTATCAGCTTAAAGGATTGGCTAAGATTTGGTGGCTGAGAGAGATGGAGAGCTTAGTAGCTGGATGCTCTTGGGAAATGTTTAAGGAGATGTTGTTTAGGAAGTTCTTGCCTTCGGTCGAGCGTGACCGCCTCATGAATGACTTTCTCTATCTGAAGCAAAGGCAACTCACGGTGGGTGAGTATGAAATAGAATTTAGTAAGTTGAGCCGTTTTGCCCCTGCTCTGGTCAGCGTTGAGGCTGATCGAGTTAAGAGATTTCTTGGTGGTTTGAAGAGCGAAGTGCAGTAGTTGACCAGTGCTTATGGGTCTGTGACTTATGCTGCAGTCGTAGAGGCTGCTCTTAAGGTTGAGGCTATTGAAACGGCAAAGAGCAGAGGCCAGCAGATGAGAAAGGATAAGAGAAAGTCTGTGGAGGGGAAGAAGCCCCTGGTACCCGATGCTGTTCCGGGAAAGAGGAGCCGAGTAGTGTGCAGTTTCTGTGTCCGGTCAGGCCATCCTGTCGAGAAATGTTTTAAGAGGTCAGCAGCTCAGAAGAAGGAGCAGGTTCATGCGATCCAGGGTGCTCCTAGGAGAGATGTCTCCTGTTCAGTTTGCAAGCGGTCTGGGCATGATGCGGCCCAGTGTTGGACCAAGGATAGAGTCTGCTTTCAGTGTGGGCAGAAGGGTCATATCAAGTCGAGGTGTCCTCAGGTTCAGACAGCTCTTCCTGCAGTTCCGTTGCAGGCATTAGCTCCACCTCCGCTTGTGGACAAGGGGAAAGGGAAGCTGAACGTGATTTCTTCTGAGGAGGCTCAGACTTCGACCCAGGTTATTTCAGGTTAGCGGTTTGTTGTTTTTCTAGCCTGGTAGTTTCATTTGCTTGTTTGTTGCGGTATTGCTGTGGTAGTTCCTTAGTTTGTGTTCCTATAGGGAAGTTTAAGGTGAAGAATCGCTGGGCGCTTGTTCTGTTTGACTCCTGCGCTACCCACTCGTTCGTAGCTAGAGCCTTTGTAGAGCGTCATCGGTTGACTCTAGATCGTGTTCGTGATTCCTTCTGTGTCAAGTTTCCTTCTAGTGAATCTGTGTTGTCAGATTTGGGCATTTTGGATTGCCCGGTTTTGTTGGGGGACTTTCTGGTGAAGGCGGACCTGAAAATGATTGATCTGGAGGACTTCGATGTCATTTTGGTCATGGACTGGCTCGCTCGGTATGATTCGGTTATTCAGTGCAAATGAAAGCGCTTGGACTTCATCAGGGACGATAGTCAGCCCGGCAGCGTGTATGCTGATCTGTGTCATGACTTTCCTGTCATCTCTGCGGTATGTGCTCAGAGATTGTTTCTTTCTGATTGTGGTGTTTGTTTAGTCTCGGCGGTTGGAGCCGCTGTTAGCGTGCCACGCTTGGAAGAGATTCCTATTATTCGTGGTTTCGCCGATGTTTTTCCTGATGATCTTCCTGGTCTTCCTCCTGATCGGGATGTTGAGTTTGTGATCGATTTAGAGCCGGGTACGCATCTTATTGCTAAGGTGCCGTACCGAATGGCCCCTCGTGAGTTAGAGGAGTTGCGAGTTCAGTTGGATGAGCTGTTAGCTAAGGGGTTTATTAGGCAGAGTTCGTCGCCTTGGGGTGCTCCTGTTTTGTTTGTAAAGAAGAAAGATGGGTCGATGCGGCTCTGCATCGACTATAGAGAGTTGAACAAGGTCACTATCAAGAACAGGTACCCTCTGCCGAGGATCGATTATTTATTTGACCAGTTGCGTGGTAGCACGGTGTTCTCCAAGATCGATCTTCGTTCTGGTTATCATCAACTCAGGATACGTGAGGCGGACATTCCACGGACTGCGTTTAGGTCGAGGCATGGACACTTTGAGTTTCTGGTAATGTCGTTTGGTCTGACCAACGCACCATCAGCCTTCATGGATATGATGAACCGGGTGTTCAAGGATTTCCTCAACAAGTTCATTGTGGTCTTCATTGATGATGTGTTAGTTTATTCTCGCAGTGCCGAGGAGCATGAGCAGCATTTGCGTTTGGTCCTATCGGAGTTGAGGAATCACAAGTTATTCGCCAAATTGAGCAAGTGCGAATTTTGGTTGCCTCAGGTTTCTTTTCTAGGCCACATGGTGAATAAGGATGGGATCTCGGTTGATCCAGAAAAGATTGCAGCAGTGATGGATTGGAATAGGCCGAATACTCCTAAGGAGATCAGGAGTTTCTTAGGGTTGGCTGGCTATTACAGAAGATTTGTGGAGGGTTTCTCTTCCCTAGCCGCACCTTTGACCAAGTTGACTCAGAAGAATGTGGCATTTGCTTGGAGCGAAAAGTGCGAGGAGGCTTTTCTGGAGCTAAAGGAGAGATTGTGCACTGCTCCCGTTCTGACCCTGCCTACCAAGGGAGTAGATTATGATGTTTATGTGGATGCTTCGCTTGTAGGTCTGGGATGCGTATTAATGCAAGATGGAAAAGTAATTGCCTATGGGTCAAGGCAACTGAAGACTCATGAGAAGAATTATCCCACGCATGACCTCGAGTTTGCAGCGGTTATTTATGCTTTGAAGTTGTGGAGGCACCTACTTTATGGAAGCAAATGCAAGATCTTCACTGACCATAAGAGCCTAAAGTACGTGTTCTCGTAGAAGGAGTTGAATCTGCATCAGCGGCAGTGGCTGGAGTATGTGGCTGATTATGATGTAGAAATCCAGTATCATCCGGCCAAGGCCAACGTGGTGGCCGACCCCCTGAGCCGAAAGACGGGAAAGATCTTTAACCTCACCGCCGATCATTTAGTGGAGGAGTTCCTCCTTATGGATATTTCTGTGGGATGCTATAGTTTGCAGAGTGCCTTGTCAGTGGCGGAGCCGTCCTGGATTTCTTTGACTAGGCTGCACCAGAAGGACGATCCTGATCTTATGCACCTTTTCACCAAGACTGAGAAGGGTGAGTTGCCCGACTTTACTATCGATGATGCGAGTACTTTGAAGTACCGCGGCAGGTTTTGCGTTCCCGCTGTCAGGGATATTAGGAGGATGATTTGCAGTGAGGCTCATGGTTCCAGCATTTCCTACCATCTAGGATCTACGAAGATGTACCGTGACTTAAGGCAAATTGCCTGGTGGTATGGCATGAAAGGAGATATAGCCCGATTTGTTGTTGTGTGTCACACTTGCAAACGTGTGAAGGCCGATCATGGAAGGCCTGGTGGTAAGTTGACTCCGCTAGAGATCCCGACTTGGAAGTGGGAAAGTATATCTATGGATTTCATTACGGGATTACCGAAATCCCCGAGGGGATTTGATTCTGTTTGGGTTATAGTGGATAGATTGACGAAGTGCGCTCACTTCGTACCTTATAAGATTGATTACCCGATGAAGAAGATAGCAGAGTTATACATGAATGAAGTCATCCGACTCCACGGATTGCCGATTAGCATCATTTCCGATCGAGACTCCCGGTTTACTTCTCGTTTTTGGCAGAGTCTGCAGGAGGGTTTGGGTACAGATCTGAGATATTCTACTGCCTACCACCCGCAGACCAATGGGAAGACGGAGAGGGTGAACCAAATTGTTGAGGATATGATCCGGTGCTATATTTTAGACCACGGTGGAGCGTGGGATGAGCGATTGCGACTCATGGAATTTGCCTACAATAACAGTTATCAGGAAGTTTGCAGATGGCTCCGTTCGAAGCCTTGTATGGGAGGCGTTGTAGGACTCCGTTGTTTTGGGCTGAGGCTGGTGAGAGGCCTTTGTTGGGTCCCGATGCACTTGAGGAAATGGAAGTCGCAGTGAAGCTTATTCGGGAGAAGCTTCGTATAGCCCAAGAGAGATATGAAAAGAACGCCAATCGGCGTAGATCTGCTTTGGAGTTTTCCGTCGGGGACCTTGTATTCCTCAAATTTTCCCCGATGGTAGGTGTTTAGAGATTTGGTAAGAATCGGAAGTTAGACCCAAGGTATATGGGCCCTTTTGAGATCTTGTAACGGATTGGCATGTCAGCTTATAGATTGGATTTGCCAGCGAACTTCCCAGGTGTGCATAATGTTTTTCATGTTAGCCAATTGCGGAAGTGTGTGCGCGGCAGTGGGCAGCTCTTGGATGTTGTGCCCCAGTTGGAGCCCAACCTCTCTTTTGTTGAGATGCCGGTTCGTATTTTGGATACTCAGGAGCGTGTGCTGCGAAAGAAGTCCATACCAATGGTTAAGGTTCTATGGAAGAATCAGGATTTGGAGAGCGCGACTTGGGAGTTAGAGACGGCTATGAGGAGGGCTTACCCTCACCTGTTTCGTTGATTTAATCGGTATGTTTTCCTTCTTGTAACTCCTATTAGTTGTTTCTCCTTCTTTAGTAGGAGTGTTGTGCGTAAAGTTTCGGGATGAAACTTTCTTTTAGGGGGAGTGACTGTAACGCCCCCGATTTTCCTGCGTTTATTTGTATTCTCGTTGGCGTTACGATGACGCGTTTCCGTGGCTTGTGCCATGTGTGGAGTATGGTTTAGCTCCTTTGAACTGAGTGCCCTGTTTGGTAGCCTGTTGGCAAGATCTCCCTAGCTAGCCGAGTCGTTTTGGGTGACCCGGTGTGGCCTCTCGGGGGGATGTTTGTGTTTGGCTTATTTGGGTATAACTCGGGTTCTGTTCTTCGAAAGTTAATTTCGACTTCGTCGTTGAGTTCGTAGCATGGATACTTGGCTACGGTGCGAATTTCGTCGAATTTCGAGGTGTTTCGGTTTTCGTGTCCTTTGGTGTGTTAATAGTATTTGTGATCAATTAATTAAATTGATTTGGCTGAATATTAAATTCTTGCGGGAGGAGTTATTGAGCTGTTATTTGCCTTGCCTTGGTGGCAGCCATATTTCTGGCTTATTCCTTTTGGAATTTTCTTAATTGTAATTAAGGGATTAGGCGTTTTAGGGTTCGGTTATTGCTGAACCGGCGGGTTAGCTTTAGTATAAAAGCTCTGTTTAAGAAGTGATGGCCCACTTCTTCCTCTTTTCCTAAGAGAGAAACTGTAGGCTTGTTTTCGGAAGAACAGAGGAGAAAACCTCCCGTCCTGTACCTCCTTTAGTCGGCGATTCCGGGCTTGTTCGTGGACGGAATTCGATTCCGAAAACGGCGTTAGCTTGCTCTCTCCGAGATCTTCGTTTCGACGGTAAGATATTTGATTTTCGTGGAGTTTTGATGAGATTTGGGTTTTCAGTTTTGGAGTTTTCCGCCATTAATGGCCGTGAGATTAATTCTAGGTGTTGCGGCTGTTCGTTCCGTGTGAAGAGGAGGAGAGCCGTCCGTGCTTCACCAAAAGTTGAGGCAAGTGGTATTCTTGCCCTTGCCAAGTTTCTTTTGAATTATTCTTACTGTATATGAAATCCCTATTAGCCCTAGGGTAGAGGTCTTGTTGTTCTCTTTTTCTTGCTAACTATAGGATTTAGTTCTTCCTATTTGAACCCCCCCTACTTGTGCGGTTGGAGCCCAACCGTGCCGGCGTGTTGCCGTTTATCCTTGCTCAGATCTTTGCTCTGGTTCGGGTGTAGCCGAGAGGAAGTGTTAGGAGAGGGGGTGATTTCTTTTCCCGATATTTGCTAAGTGTATTACTCGAGTTGTGTCGTTAGATACTCGAGTAGTGATTTTAGTTACTCGAGTTGTGTCGTTAGATACTCGAGTAGTGATTTTAGTTACTCGAGTTGTTGCTTTGGGATACTCGAGTAGAAGGCGTTAACTCGAGTATTGGCCTTGATTTACTCGAGTAGTAGGTAACAACTCGAGTAGGGGATCTGAGTTACTCGAGTAGTGGTTTCGAGATACTCGAGTAGGTGCTTTGGCTTACTCGAGTAGAAGGTAACTACTCGAGTAGGGGTTTTGGTTTACTCGAGTAGTAGGTAACTACTCGAGTAGGGGTTTGGAGTTACTCGAGTAGTAGGTAACTACTCGAGTAGAGGATTTGAGTTACTCGAGTAGTGGACTCGAGATACTCGAGTAGGAGGTTTGGTTTACTCGAGTAGTAGGCATCTATGCGAGTGCAGGTTTGTAGATACGCGAGTAGTGGCTTTAGCTTACTCGAGTAGTAGGCAACTACTCGAGTAGCGGGTTGGGGTACTCGAGTAGTTGGTAACTACTCGAGTGCTGGTTATGTTTGTATACTCGAGTAGTGGGCCACTACTCGAGTAGAGGGTTGAGGTACTCGAGTACTAGGCGACTACTTGAGTAGAGGGATGAGGTACACGAGTAGTTGGTAACTACTCGAGTACTGGAAATTCCATGCCTTCTTTTTGTCTTAGAATCGTTCGACTATCGTCGATCTCTGAATGGAGATCGTCGATCTCGGTTTCTGCATTAGGCCGTTCGACTATCGTCGACCTCCCGTCGACAATCGTCGAGCTCCGTGTTACCTTAGTGGGATTGAGGTTAGAGTTTGGTTTTGGCCTTAAGTGAGGCTAGCTCACTCAATGCCAAGGTTTAGGTAGGCACTGAGTGGGTCTCACTCAGCGCCTTGTCGTGTTGATTCTTTTCAACACTCTTCCTTTACCTTGTTTTTTGTTTTCGAGTGGTTTTCTTGTTATATTTCTTGTATTTCCTTGTCGGCCGTTTTCTTTACCTTCTTAAAGGCCAAATCGTGGGTCGTGGTTAGTAGTGGTGGTTTATAGCTCTTCAAGGGGGTGGAGTTGTGTGACATAGCCAAGGCCACTCTTGTTTTCGTGCTCTAGGTACGGGCTGGGCATGTGTGGGTGGAAGGTCCCCGGTGCTTTCACGTGTAGACCCTCGAGCTTGCTGACTTGGACATGGTGGATTGGGGGACTGCGTTTGCCTTCGATCCGGTTCCTCGTTGTTTGTTTTTGCTACTACCACTCTCCACAGTTTAGGGGGTTAGAAGTTTCTTCCTTGGTAGCTTGCAGCACTTTTAGCTCTTGGTAGCCTAGTAGGCCCGGCAGGATGTTGTTCCTAAGTTGGGTTGTTGCTGTTTTCTTTGCTCGTTGTGCTTTCTTGTTGTCCTGTTTTGGACAATTATGACTCTTTCTACTGTATGTTTTTCAGTTACTTCTTCCTTTTGGTTTACTCTTACATGCAGTTGTTTTTACCTTGTTGCTTGCTAAGGTATTCTGTTTTCTTTTGGAATACCCCAGGTTCTGAGCCATAGCCAGTTGGGTGGCTAGTTTGTAGTGGTGGTGTTGGTGGTCCCTTGGATTTTGGAGTTCCGTTTGCCGTGTTGGTGAGGTAGTTTTTCAGTACTTTCTTACAGACATACATATGTGTCAGTGGGTTCGTGTCAGGTTGTTGGCGCCCACTGGTAGTTGTTGCCCTTGTACTGGATATATTTACTTATGCTGCTACCATTTTCTGGAGATAGTCTCATTGCTCTGAGAAGGATTTATGCTAGGTGGCTAGTTATTTTCAAACCATAATTATTGTTATAAATAAAGCTCATGATTGGCATGTTTCTATAAAACTTAATCACTTTCTTCCAAACAACGTATAAAGACCGTCTTCTTATATATTATATAAATTAAATGTAGGGTCTTGCATAGCATGAGTGGTTCTCTTGGGGACCCTTATGCGCTCTTTAGGGTGTATAAACCTAATTAAAGTATTTTTCTTTCCGCAGCGTATAAATATAGTTTTCTTTTGTGGACTAGGTGATCCACTGAGCCGAGGGATACGGTCTCTAAAACATAACTGATTTTCTATTCATTAAGCACATGATTTTCTTGCATAGGGATTGTAGTTGGATTGCCTAAGCGTCAGCAGTTATCCCCTGCTTGACGTGGCATCATGGCGCGTATTTTCTCATACTCTGATATTTCCTAAATTCGGAGAAAATGCGTGTTGTGACAGGGTCGGATAGGAATTCAAGTTCGGAAGATACTCATTTGGGATTGGGAACATTTTGACCCGGATAAGGTTGACGTAAATGTGACTCAGAGAGTTTAAGTATGGAGTATATTAACGAGTTTCAGGGTGGAATCCCAAGTAGAAGATTGATGCCCTAGGGATTGTGCACCTAGCTAGGACAGATGTAACAGGGTAATATAAAAGATACTTAGCCCAAGATAGGTAGGGGCTTATCTTTTGTTTATTTGGGGCTAAACTTTTGTTTATTGGGCAAATTTGTATAGGCTTGGGTTCCTTTGGACCTAATTGAGGGAAAGTGGCGTAACAAACATAGTGAGATTGAAGTCGATATAATTCGACGTTATTCGGGCAAACATAAGATTTTGGTAAAAAAAACATGTTTGGAATGATGACCCATAGCATTACCAAGACAATGACATGGTAATAAGACGGAGTAATTACGAGAATTAACTATTATCATGTGAAATTTGATGACGGGTAACAAGATTCAGGATATCTGAGTAGGTAAAGATTTAATCGTATGTTGTATCATCAGAAGCATGATGTATCTCAGAACATGTACCCCCAGAGTGGAAATTTGAGGACATCGTGACGGATTTTATTCATGGACTTCCCCGATCACGGACGAGAAACGACTCGATTTGGGTCATCGTCGATTGGTTGACGAAGGTGGCCAGATTCATTCTGATCAAGAAGGATGACTCTGTGGGGGTACTAGTGCGGAGATTGTGGAGCAGTTTGTTCAATACCACGGGGTGCCCAAGACGATCGTGTCAGATCAGGATGGAAGGTTCACTTCCAGGGAGTGGAGATCCGTGCAGGCTTACTTAGGCACGCGATTGACCCTCAACACCACATTCCATTCCCAAATGGATGGGCAGACAGAACGCACCAATCGGACGCTGGAAGATCTTCTGAGGCTATGCATTTTGGACCACGGGGAACCATGGTAGAAGCTCCTACCCCTGGTCGAGTTCTCCTATAATAACAGCTACCAATCCAGCATCAGGATGGCGCCTTACAAAGCCTTGTATGGAAGGAGATGCAGGACCCCACTTTCTTAGATTAAGGACGTGGATCCGAAGGCGTTGGGATTGGATTTTGTCAAAGACACCGAGGCTCAGGTGAGACTGATCAGAGACAGGATGTTAGAAGCGTAGAGAAGACAGGCTAAGTATTATGACGCCCGACATCGTCAGGTGGAGTTTCAGGTGGGGGACCGAGTGTTTTTGAAGATCCGGCCCATGCATGGAGTTTCACGGGTGCGTGGTCGGAGGAAGAAGCTCAGCCCTAGGTATAAGGGCCCTTACAGGATCCTGGAGCGGATCGGGGCCCTAGCTTACAGGATGGAATTGCCACCAGAACTGGCAGCTCTGCACGACGTATTCCACATTTCTTCGCTTAGGAGGGCTCTACTACGACCGAAGCAGCAGATTTTGACCACAGATGGACCAGTAGCTTCTGACAAGTCAGTTCACTTGGAGCCGATCGGGATCGATGACACGGCAGTGTGGGTCTTGCAATGGAAGAAGGTTCCATTAGTCAAGGTTCTGTGGAACAATCATGGGCAGGAGGAGCATACATGGGAGCCACAGGACTTGAGGCAGCAAAAATACCGGGAACTTTTCGGTCAGGTATACCTAACAACCCCTCTGGACAATCAATTTGTGTTCCTATTTTAAACCAATAGGACTGAAATTTCAAGGATAGGGGCTAATCTTTTGTTTATTGGGGTATATACCTACTCAATTGGACGAATTAGTCTTAGAATCAAAACTGCACACAGCAAACCTAACGTAGAGATGTAAATCTTTCAACTCTCATGAGATATTATAAGCCTTTCTCCCGATAGGAGTCCCGTAGGCTTAATCTTGATTTCGGGGACGAAATCTTTGTTTTGTTTATTGGGATTTGTAACATCCCATTTCCAACTAGACCCCTGGGAGTGGTTTTGTATTAACAGAACCTTAGGAAGCCCAGGAATTGAAGTTTGTCGACCAAGATTTTGAGTCAAGGGGTGGTCACGCCCGTGACCGAACCGTCACGCCCGTGACATAGGGCGTGACCCCCTTTGACGATCGTCGACCTCAGGAAGACGATCGTCGACCTCAGAAATTTCAACATAGGTCAGACACGCCCTTGATTGATCTGTCACGCCTGTGACTGATCCATCACGCCCGTGACCTTGGAATGGCATTGAGTGAGCTAAGCTCACTCAACGCCGTGGTATGGATGACGTTGAGTGAGCTTAGCTCACTCAAAGCCATAAGCAGGATGGCATTGAGTGCATTGAGTGCACTCAACGCCATAAGTTGAATGGCATTGAGTGCACTGACTGCACTCAACGCCATTTGGTGTCAGTAGGTTGGCGTTGAGTGAGCTGAGCTCACTCACCGCCGTAGACTGGATGGAGTTGAGTGAGCTTAGCTCACTCAACGCCGTAATCTGTCAGGCGGGATGGCGTTGAGTGCAGTGAGTGCACTCAACGCTATAAGTTGAACGACGTTGAGTGCACTGACCGCACTCAACGCCTTTTGGTGCTGTCTGGATGGCATTGAGTGAGCAGAGCTCACTCAACGCCATAATCTGGACGGCGTTGAGTGAGCTAAGCTCACTCAACGCCATAACCTGGACGGCGTTGAGTGAGCTAAGCTCACTCAAAGCCATAACCTCGACGGCGTTGAGTGAGCTAAGCTCACTCAAAGCCATAATCTGGACGGCGTTGAGTGAGCTAAGATCACTCAACGCCATAACCTGGACGGCGTTGAGTGAGCTAAGCTCACTCAACGCCATAACCTGGACGGCGTTGAGTGAGCTAAGCTCACTCAAAGCCATAATCTAGATGGCATTGATTGAGCTAAGCTCACTCAATGCCATAACCTAGATGGGGTTGAGTGAGCTAAGCTCACTCAAATCCATAATATGGACGCACTACAAGAAAACAGTCTTTTAGTGATGAAAATTTTGGTCACTAAATATGGCGGGTTGGTCACTAAAGACATTTAGTTACCAAATTTATTTCGTCACAACATGGTTGCAAAAGGCTCGTCGCTAAATGTATTTAGTGACCAAATCTTTTTTCGATGCTAAATTGTATATTTTTGTGACAACTAATTTTCGTTACAAATGTATACTTTTTGTGACCATTAATTTTCGTCACTAATTTTATATTTTTTGTGACACCTAATTTTGTCACTAAATGTATATTTTTTGTGAGCATTAATTTTCGTCGCTAAATATACAATTTTAGTTACAACAGATTATTCTCGCTAAACAAACTTTTTTAAATAAATTCGTTAATTTGATACTAAATAGAAAAAAATTAAATTATAAGATAAGACATTCTAATAAATAGAATATATATTTGATAAATAATCTCAATGAAAATATATCTTTATTAATACTAAAAAAAATGAAGGTGGGAGATAGCCCAAACCCCTCAATACAATTCAATAGGGCTCTTTATATCTACTAAATCCAATACACGAAAAAAAAAATCTATAATAAACAATTTGCTCAGTGAATTCATTTCTTTCTTCTACTTCTTGAGCTTGTCTTCTGGCCTTATTTCATCTCTGATGTCTTGTTTTTGGGCTCTTTTTTTTTAACTTTCACCAGTCCAATAGAGGTGCGGTGCAACGGTGAACTTCTTCAAGAAAGAGCACCAACTCCCAAAGACAAACGCAGCATTGGCGTTCTATAACATTCTACCAGCGTCCGAAACACTGCTCCAAACATTACCTTAAACCCCGAACTTTCAACTTTCCCAATCAATTACCTGCAGTTCAGAAACTTGGTAATTGCATCAAACAGTAAATAGTAAAGAAGCTAATTGAAATTCAAATCAATACAGTAGTAGATGACCCTAAATAAATACAGAAGGAATAGAAATAATATATGAAATCTGCTTGTGAGTGCCATCACAATCACATGGCAGGTTGAACATGCCAATGAGCCCTCACATGCTCCTGGAATTAAAAAAATTCTTATGTTAGAATGATATATTGAAGCTCTGGTTGATTTGAAGGAATTGAAGGCAATGCACTGTAACTTCATATCGGTTCCAATGAAATGTGCCCTTCACCTCAAAACTGGAATAACAAACTTAATCAATAAATCTAGTAAAGACAAACATACAGCAATAACATACAGTTGCGGACTAGATACAATATCTCAATCAACACACACATGACTTCACCAAAAATTTATCCTGCATCTCAATAATGAAGAAAAAAATGTAATCAATAATCTAATGAAGGCTAACATATAGCTGTAGCATGCAGTTGAGGACCGGATACAACATGAATGATTTGATACAATAGGAAAAAATCGACACATACATGAGTTTAGCTTCCGTAGAAATTAGTCCTGCAACTCAAAACTATAAAAAATGTAAGCCCATCACAATCACGGAATTTTAGGCATAAAGCAAAAGAGAAAATGCAACTAAGATATGATTGGGATTGTTGTGACTGGATCCAACATCTCAAACAAAAAACACATTGTTTATCAACTTCAGCCGCACGTGGAGCCACAAATTAATCCATCCAGTCGAAAGCCACCACCATAACCCATAACAACCTCCATAACTACCCCGCTTTCTCCACCTTCCTTAATTTTAGGAGCCAATCCTAAAATAAAGGAAAACACCCCCCCCCCCCCATTACTTCCACCCCATCCACCGAGCCCCAACCGAACCTCCATTTATTGTAATTTAGGAATTAAATGTACCTGCTGTTTCAGCTTTCCTGCTTCTCCCAGTTGCTGTCCAGAACCCCTATTCAGCCACCTTACTGTTATCTACGTCCCGGACAGCCATCTACAACTTCAGAGAGGTCTGAACTCAACCCCGGTAGGCCCCTCCTTCTGTCTCTCAACCCTCCGTTAGCATCTCCATCCCTCCACCCCCACCATCACTTCAAAGTGTTTAAACATCACAAGAAGATGTCAAAAAAACTACATGGTGCTGCTAGAATACTAACATATGATGATAGATGATCTGATCTCAACAATGATATAAAATAAAAATAATAGACAACTATATTAAACAATGATATAAAATAAGAGACAACAACAACAACACTCAAGACTTTATCCCACTATAGATATAAAATAATAGACAATGAGATAAAATGCTGTACTAAAAGTTCCCTTCACAAATAACACTAATTGTTGATCTTGTCACCTCTTATTATATCATGCAGCTCAAAACTGGGGCTCACACTTTTTCCTGATGATGAGCAGTGTACTCAGATGTCGTTCAAGAAGTGAAATAAGGTTGACTATAACTAAAAAAGGTAGAAAATTTTGTAATAATAAAGAGATTATGGAGTATATCGCTTCCCCTTGATCCTTTCTTGATCTTTTTAAAGTAACTTCTCCTTATCCCTATGTCTCTTATAAACAAGTTTATCTGCACACCTTTGAAGTTCAATCAAAATTAGTACAATATAGGATGCTCAGGAACACAAATAGAAAGCCTAAATAACCAAAAGTTAACTAAAATGTTTAAAATTACAAATATAGGATGCTCAGGAACACATACCCTCCATACATTTCTAATTGCAACAGTGAGCTACAGGTTCAAAGTTCTCAGTGTAATTTCTTCCAGGTTTTGAGAATATATATCATTGCTAGTTGTCAGGCTTCGTGCTTCTGAATTGGCCCATTTTCATTATATATCCATTTAAAGCCCAAAACTTCATAACTTTGTGGCTTCTTAACTAATTGTTGATCTTGTGACCTCTTATTATATTGTTGAGCGACATGCATATTGAATGACCCATCATTTGCAAAGAATGAAGTAAAATTATTGAACTTGGAAATCATTATGTTTTGAATAATCAAAGTTAAATGAGTTCATGATCCAAAAATTGATTTAAAACTGAGAAATTATTGTGTAGATATGTGAGATACAAAGGCCATAGAGATACATAAAATAGCAAAGATGTCTTATTATAGTTAGATACAAAAAACTGCAAGAAGAGTAGTACTCCAAAGAAATAGAGCTAGTAAATGAGAGAAAAAAATCTAGAACAGTAGTGCTCCAAAGAATAAGAGCGAAGAATATTAATAGTCTACTATGACAACTTAAAAATAAAGAGAAAGAACCATTGAAGGATGAACTGTTTAGAACAATTAAATGAAAGGATAAGTGCATCAACTATGATAAGTAAAAAAAGCAAAAGGATTCAATATAAAAAAATTCATAATTAGCCAAAGTTTCTCTAGTTAGTACTATCCATCTGAAGATGAACCGTTTAAAACCATTGAAGGATGATCCATCTGGATCATCTTCAACACCATAGCATACCAATTTATTTAATTTCTCATGCTTCAAAGCTTGGGAGAGTATGTTTGTATGTGATTAAGGGTGTGTTTGGGAAGATGGTGGCAGTCATAAATACGGAGGATATGAACTGTTGTTCGTGAACCCCCAATCTCATCAAAGCCAGAACATCATCCACTTTTATGTTCAAAACTAGCTTTATTTTATTGTTGACTGTTTTAACCAGTGTCAAGCTAAATATGCATTATATGACGGTGGTGTATTTGTCGAGACTCACAAAAGCAAAATTACCGTGCCAAATGAAGCCTAAAAGTATGAATAATGTACATGTATTTCACCAATTTAATTATTACTTTAAATCTACCATAGATCTAGCTTCTTTTATTCATACATCGTCAAATTCTATAAATGAATATCTAGTAGTGCAAACACAATTACACCTAATTTGACCACCAATAGCTGCACCCCAAGCACACACATCACCACCAATAGCTGCACCATAAGCACACACATCAACACGAAAATAGCCACGATAGATTAGTTGTTTCCAAATTTACAGCATGAACTAACTATATAAATTAACATAGAACACATTGATAAGGATTGTTTTTTTTTTAAAAAAATTCTGAAAGGTATTATTTCATCAATGCAACCACAAAACATCAAATAGTGGAATCTTCCTAAACCAAGGAGAAATCTACGAAGTGGATCAGAAGTACCCCTTTGATCAAGTGGAGTTAGTCGTCTTCATCGAGAGGTCCAGCAACTGCAGATCTAGCGGAGGCGTTGGATCGAGCGGAAGCGTTGAATTGAGCGGAGGCGTTGGATCGAGCGGAGGCGTTGGATCGAGCGGAGGCGTTAGATCGAGTGGAGGCATTGGAGGAGTTGAAGGGGCTCGTCGAGAGAGATAACAGCGGGCTTGTTTAAGGGCGGTGTGGAGAAGTTATGAGCCGTGGGCGGTGTGGAGAAGATATGAGCCGTGCGTCGTGCCCTAATCTAGCGGAAGAGTGTGTGGTGAGAAATTATTCACGGAGGAGGGAAATTATTCACCGAGAGGAGGGGGAAAATTTATTTGTGGGGGAAAATGATTCATGGAGGGAAATTATTTTTGGAGAGGTGGAAATTGACAAATTTTAATAAAAAAATATTTATTTTTTGACCATTAAGTTTTGTCACTAAATAGATTATTTAGTGATGAAAATTATGTTTGTTACTAAAAATTAACTTTTAGTGACATAATGTTTTTTTGGTCACACACAAAAAACATTTAGTGACCAAATATTTATTTTAGTCACTAATAAAATGGAACTCGTCATTTAATGACCAACCTTTAATTTGGTCACAATAAGTATATTTTTAGTGACGAAAAATATTTTGTCACAAAATTTTTGTCACTAAAAACCTGTTTTCTTGTAGTGACGGTGTTGAGTGAGCTAAGCTCACTCAACGCCATAACCTGGACGGCATTGAGTGAGCTAAGCTCACTTAAAGCCATAATCTGGACGACGTTGAGTGAGCTAAGCTCACTCAACGCCATAACCTGGACGGCGTTGAGTGAGCTAAGCTCACTCAAAGCCATAATCCGGATGGAGTTGAGTGAGCTGAGCTCACTCAACGCCAAAATTTCGGAGGTCATTCTGATGGCGTTGAGTGAGCAGAGCTCACTCAACGCCGTATCTGGGATGGCGTTGAGTGAGCAGAGCTCACTCAACGCTATATCTTGGATGGCGTTGAGTGAGCTGAGCTCACTCAACGCCGTAGCTTGGATGGCGTTGAGTGAGCTGAGCTCACTCAATGCCATTGTACTTGGAATTTTTCTGGCATCTTTTTTTTGGCTGGGTGCTGGTTCAGCTGAACCGGGCCGATCTAGGAAGTGGGCCAGAATACATTATTGGGCCGTTTTCTCTTATTAAGACTTAGTTAAGTCTTATTTTATGAAGTTTGACCGGCTGTGCCACGTGGCAGCCGACTCCTCTCCTTCAATCCATGGCCGAGAACTAGGCTTCATGACCATCAATTGCATTGGATGCCATGGCCATCCCTCTTCCCCTTTAAACGGCTGGATTTAGCTCCTCTCAGGGAGAGGAGGAGTTTCCATCCCTCCTCTAGCTGTTACAAGCCGTTTCAGCTCCCCTCCACCATGGCCGAGCTTGCTCTTGAAGAGGCAATAATGGCTAGACAGCCTATAACCGCCCACTCCCAAATTCTTCCCTTTAAAAAGGCCCCTTAGGCTCAGAGAGGAAGTTTCCCACCCTAACCCGACGGATTGAAGCTTGTGCTTTGCTGTTGAAGAATTCCGGCGACGCCACCACCGCGCCAAGGGCATCCCGACGATCGGCTCGACTCCAAACTGCAAATAAGGTCCTCCTCTACCTCCTCTTCTATGGATAGATCTTAGAAATCATTAGGAGAGATATCGGGCTCAAAAGAGCTGGATCGAGTGAGCATTTCATGGTTTTTCCGAAAATTTCATGGTGGCGGGTTTGCCGGAAACCGCCTCTCCGGCGGCCGTGCCGCCACCCGACGGTAGCCCTCACCTCAACAGAGGTGGTGGTGGTGGTGGCCGGCCAGGGAGACGGCTGGGTGGCCGGGAAATAGCTTTAGAAAAGCTACAAGTTTTAAGCATTTTAGGTTGCTGGTTTGGGCTTTTTGAGAAGATGAACAGTAACCTATAATACTAAATTATTATATTTACATATAAATGTAGTGATTTATCAAGCTCTCTTTTATGCTATTTAAGGAGGTACTTAGAGGCTTTTTATGTAGAAGTGACCAATAAGAAATCTGTAGCCCTATGGGTCTACTACATTTAAAAATTGATTTGTGTCAATTTGGTCAACTGGTTTTACCAGGGCACCTCTTTTGGTGGGATCTAGACCTAGAGCTAGGCAGAGACAAAAAGGTGTGCCCACCTTTCATCCTTTGCCCAAATGTTCTAAAATTTAGGCAGGGAGTCTATCCTGACTATACCTAGGGCCTATCCAAAAATGAGAATTTTTGGAGAATATTTTTCTATAGTTTTTGTAAAAATTTAATAATTCATGTATAATTTAATTAGGTGTCCTAAACACCTCAAAATCCCCCCAAATTTGTGTGGGAGGTCTTAGGGGGAATGTTAGAACTCTGGTAAAAATTCCACCTCTTTTGGAAGTGTTTTGATTGAGTTTTAACTCGACCCGAGGTTGGCCCTTATAGGGTTAATTAGGTCAATTCATTCCTTTTGGGATTTGAGTGGTCAAACAACCTCAACAGAGGCTGATATTTTGTCCACTCCCTTCTTGGGGGCATGACACACCCTCCAATGTAATTTGGGATGGTTTGGGATAGGGTAGCCCTAGAACCCTAGGGTAAGTCCCTTAATGGGGATTTTTAGGGTTGTGAAGGTCGTGGGGTCAAATTACCTTGGACTGACTTGAAATTTGGTGGAGAGGACCATGGGGCCATTATAGTTCTATGGACAAAATCTTAGGGGCTTTGGAGACAGTTAGGCCACCTAAAACCCTAACCCTAGTTTAGGTCACAAACCTTAATTTGAACTATTATGCTACAAATGAACTTCAAATAAAGTAAAATTTGGGTAGGGTGATTTTATGGTCCAATTGGACATAATATAATTTTGTTGAGATTTTTGGGTTATTTTATACAGTACTTCATTTACAACTCTAATTGTGCCCTAGATATTTATCTTGATGATTTTGGAATTTATATGCACTGGAATGTTATGAAATCTTGGATTAGGGCATCTTATAGAATGTTATACCTTATGTATTTTTCTTGAGAGTTTTATATGATTATTTTGGATACTTTATTCTTTAACGTACTAATTGTGATATGTAGTCAAAAATACAAATAATGCCTAATTACTATTTGTAAAATTATTAAATTTTGTCAGTGGGTGTTTCAGACAATGATAGTCATCCTGTAAATTTCTCTGGATTTTCAGATGATTAAAAATAGTACCTCCTTCTCTAAGCTAGGAAAATTGGTATTTTACATTAAAATAAATTCAGAGCCCAAATTTTGGATAACAATTTTGGGACTTGGTTTCTGATAGTTTTAGGTCACCATAAAGCTTCTATAATTTTATTGTGATTTTTGGATATATATTTACAATACTTGCTTCATAATGTAGTAAAAGTGGCCTAAAATGGTAAATTAGGAAATGTAGGCCTAAACACCTCTGAAATTTCTCAAAATTTGAAATTACTACTTAAATGCCTCATAGGATTTTTACTGATTTTATGGTGATTTATTGTTGGCTCATTAGTGCACTTCATGTTCATACTAAGGCATTGGGAAGCTTAGAATAAATAAATTAAATGCCCGATAAATAGGAAAAATTTAAAAATCTTGGACTTTGTTATATTAGCTCATGGTGGACTCCCAGTACTGATTTTAGGGCATTTATATGAGAAAATTTGAGTACCCCCTAATGGGAGCACCATGTAGCTTAATGTGGTCTGCATATAGTGATAGGACCGGAGTAGGCTAGCTCAGAGGTTAAAGTCACCTAGGAGTAG
This sequence comes from Platanthera zijinensis, assembly GCA_039513925.1. Taxonomy (NCBI): domain Eukaryota; kingdom Viridiplantae; phylum Streptophyta; class Magnoliopsida; order Asparagales; family Orchidaceae; genus Platanthera; species Platanthera zijinensis. Next base: position 87,820,293 of record CM077085.1, read on the forward strand.
AGCTACTTAATATAAAGAGGGTCATGGGTTAAGGGAACCAATCAATTATAATACGTGCCTTGGAAAGGGAGCTTTGGGATTCACCCCATCATAGCTCCTAGTACCGCTGCGAGCCCTTCACCGGGTAAACCTTGGGAAGTCCAAGGTTAACATTAAATCTTAGAAATTAAATGATCAAGAGTAACCCTAATAATAGTTGCACCTCACACCTACACTTGTACATTTAGGAAGAAGAATTGGCATGGAATGGGTAGAGTAGGTCCGTGGTCTAAGGGCCTACTAGTAATGTCAATGGTTTGGTTTGTGATTGGGAAGTCCGGGGAGCTGGATGCTCGGGGACTTGGTATATGCTTGGTAGCCTAGAGAGCTGGAAGCTCGATAATATGAGAACTTGTACAAATATAACTATCATGATTGCATGTGCATAAAAGTGGTGGGTCATCGGTACTGGACGATCGATCACACCGACGTCGGTACGTTGACTCGGCGGTGTGGGACACTTAGCCAAAGAAAGCCTGGTGGATATAGGCAGCACTAATACACGGATACTCTAGGTTGTGTTCTTCTAGGGGCGTATGGAAGGGCTAGGCCTGGTAGTGTGGTTACCCGCCTAGCAGTGGGGGGCCCGACCAACTGTCTCCGTTTGCCACCACAGAGGTTCCTGGGAGTGAAGCTAGTTGCCCGAACAGGGGGAACTAAAGGTCTGTGCGCATGGAGTCGTGTGAGTGTGTTGCACTTGCTTGTGAATTCCATAGCATATTTGCGTGTCATAGCATAAACATTGCCACCTATCGTATAAGATGGTATGGGACGTTTTATACAATAGGCCCTGTAAAATGACCCCATGGTCTATAGGGGTAATCCCTATAAATCAATGGTTATATTTCTTGTGCTTTTACTTACTTGCTACACCTTGGTTTTTGATAACCGACACCCCAACGTATAAGTGGTATGGGTCACTTTATACGATGGGAGCCCTGCAAAAGATCCCTTGGCTTATGCGCTTCCGCATAAGTTAAGGTTACATTTCCTACTTTCTGTTTTTGTCATATTTACTATGGAATTGCTAGCATAGGTCCGCTGTCACCTGCTTTTGACTTATTCTCCACCTTCATGTCCTTCCTTTTCTTCCTCTCCGCTCGGTACCTAGGAGCCATGGGGTAAGGGGTAGGGGATGATAGGGCTTAGTCTTTTAGACTAACGGTTTTCGAACCACAACATTTTAGGTGTACCATATGGAAGGGTCACGGGTTTTGAAGTTTCTGACAGAGTTGACCCCGCGACCGTGTTACCATTGTCACCAGCCGGGACATACATGGGTCAAATGCCCCTTGATGGGATGGATCCCACCAGCTCAGCAGCCAGGAGGCCGAAGACGTAGACGCAGACGTGGATTGCGAGGCAGCGACTGCATGCCGAAAAGGAAGAAGCACCTAGAGATGCAGCACCAGCAGAGTACGGAGTCGGTGTAGATGGGCCAGTCTAGCCTGGGTGCTCTCGGTTCAGTGATAGTTACGGTCACGCTTAGTTTTAGTTTTTCTTCCGTGAGTGACTTGTAGTGAGGATTACATGTACTGGGCACAAGCCCTCCTTTTGTACTCTGATTATTATTATTGTGGACTCTCCCTTCGTGGAGATTTATTTATATAAATGTGGTTATGGTGGCCTATATTTATATTTACTTATACTACTGTTCTGCCATCGAAAAGGGCCGACAGAATTGGCGCTTTGTAGTGGCGACCTTCCCGTGAGTTGGTGCCACCGCCAAGCGGCAATTCTGGGCTAAGAACCCGGTGTTTAAAAAGAAAAAAAATGGGGTCTTACATATGGTGGGAAGGCTTGGAGCTACACCATCTATGGGGCAGGCGGTTGACTAATGTCTTAATGGAGGAGTTTTCAAGGTTGTTCTTGGCTCGATACCTCCCCTCATCCCAGGGGATTGCTTTGGAGAATGAATTCTAGAAATTGGTTCAAGGAGACAGTACCGTGGACGAGTATCTCCACGAGTTCACTCATTTAGGATGATACGCAAGCGCTACCTTTGCTGATGAGGAGTGAAAGACGAACCTATTCTATGAAGGCTTGAGAGATGACTTGAGATTGTTACTTTCGGGGCCTATGGTGCAGGGTTTCATGACCTTGGTCAACTCGGCCTGGTCCTTGGAAAAGGACATGAAGAATGTTCAGGCGAAGAAGGACTCTAGTGGCAGGAAATCGAAGTTTAAAGTGCCGACTACTTCGAAGTCATGATATCGCAGATTCCACAAGAAGGCTAGGACGTCGAGTCCAGCCCCTTCTACCGGTGCCTCGGGGGAAAACAACCGAACCTAGGGCGCTTGTTTCACTTGTGGAAAGACGGGGCATTTTGCCCGTGATTATTGGAACGGACTTCCGAAGTCCGAGAGAAAGCAAGGAGCAACTTATGAAGAAAAGGGCAAGGCGGTGGAGTCAACCGCATCCCACTATGCTCCGACTCAACCAAGAGTCTATAATCTAGGCCAGCAGGAGGCCATCAAGCAAGCGGATGTGGTGATAGGTACGGCTTAATTTTTAGCAAGTTAGCTTTAAATACTGTTACCTAGTGCTTGTTAGCTTAATAATGTTTGTATAGGCTTTGTTCTGATTGGCGATAGTCCGACACGAGCACTTTTTGATACGGGAGCTTCACACTCCTTTTTGTCCGAAAGTTTCATAAAGCGCATCGGAGTCCCTTCTTCGATGGCGAAGGACAAACTGGATGTGCTGCTGCCGAATGGGTGTTCGATGCGCGCGGACGGAGTATGTGTCGTAAAGGTTCATATTGGAAGCCAAGAGTTCGACTTGCTATCGTCATTGCTACGGCTAGTAGAGTTCGACGTCATCTTCGGTATGGATTGGCTTTTAGAGCAGAAGGCTTTTATAGATTGCAACCGTAAAGAGGTCAAGCTGGGTGTTGGGTAGGAGACAATGTTTATTGGATTGAAGGGGTCGAGCAAGACGTTGATGTCTGCTATTCAGGTGGTGAAGGCGATTCATGCTGGAGTAGAGTTGTTCTTCACGTTAGTGAAGGATATAAAGCCTAAGACTGCTTTGGATGGTATCCTAGTGGTATGTGAGTACCCCAACGTGTTCTCGGGCGATCTTCCCGGAGCCCCACCGCAGCGAGAGATCGATTTCACCATCGAGCTAGTGCCAGGTGCCAAACCTGTGTCACGTTCTCCTTATAGGTTGGCGCCTAAGGAGATGGCAGAGTTAAAGGTTCAACTAGAAGAGTTGATGGAGCAAGGGTATGTGCATCCAAGATCGACGCCTTGGAGCACACTGGTCCTCTTTGTTGAGAAGAAGGATAGGAGCTTGCTGGTGTGTATCGACTACAGGGAGGTGAACAAGCTAACAGAAAAGAATAAATACCCGATCCCAAGGATTGATGATCTTTTTGATCAGTTAGTCGGGTCGTCAGTGTATTCAAAATTGGATCTAAAGTCTGGGTATTATCAGCTAAGGATAAGGGAGAGTGATATCCTGAAGACAACATTCAACACGAGGTATGGGCATTTCGAGTTCACGGTCATGCCGTTTGGGATGACTAATGCGCCATTGGTGTTCATTAATCTGATGAACAGGACATTCAGAGAATACCTCGACCAATTTGTGATCTTCTTCATTGACGACATATTATTGTACTCGCAGTGCAAGGAAGATCACTTCAAGCATTTGCATCTGGTGTTGGAGATGCTGAGGAGGAATGAACTTTATGCAAAATTTTCCAAATGCATGTCCAGGTTATCCTCAGTAGCATTCCTTGGTCATATTGTCAGCGGTGAAGGAATAGCGGTAGATCCATCGAAGATTATTGCGATACGGGAGTGGCCTGTGTTGTCTTCGGTAGCGGAAGTCCGGAGTTTTCTGGGGCTTGCCGGCTATTACAGGAGCTTCGTAGAGAACATCTCGCGGATAGCGTTACCTCTCACGAAGTTGACAAGGAAGGATTATAAGATCTTATGGACACAGGAGTGCGCGCAAGCGTTTGAGGAGTTGAAGAGTCGGTTGACCACGATGCCAGTGCTAAGTTCGCCGCGTAGGACCGAAGGTTTCGAGATTTATAGTGTTGCCTCAGGCAGTGGTTTGGGCTGCGTGCTGCTGCAGCATGGGAGTGTTATTGCGTATGGATCGCGTTAGCTGAAAGTGCACGAAAGGAATTATTCGGTCCACGATTTGGAGTTGGCGGCCGTGATATTTGCACTTAAGCTGTGGAGACACTATTTGTACGGTGTAAAAGTCGATATTTATACCGACCATAGGAGCTTGAAGTACATGTTGGATTAGAAGGATCTGAACATGAGGCAGCGGAGATGGATGGAGTTCCTAGGGGACTATACGTTCAAGATTCATTATGTACCCGGGAAAGGCAATGCAGTTATGGATGCGTTGAGTCGCAGGGTTCCCGACCAAGCAACTGGTTGTCGGTTCATGATGAGAGGTTAATTCGGGAGGTGGAGGTGTTAGAGATCTATTGTGTTGACAAGCAGACTAGCGCCAAAGCATTGTTGAACTAGACGGAAGTTCAGTATGACATTGCTGTTCGGATTCGGCAGGTTATGGGGTTGGATGACGGCATGAAGGAGCTCATTGATTCAGCATTGTATGGGTCAAATTCCCAGTTTTCAGTTGAAGATGGACTACTATGGAAGGACAATCGTTTGTGTGTCCCAAACGTGGGAAATCTATGAGCGGAGTTGATATATGAGGCTCATAATTGCAAGTACTCAATCCACCTAGGGAGCCCGAAGATGTACTGGGACCTAAAGAAGTTATTTTGGTGGCCAGGACTCAAGAAGGATGTGGTATTGTTCGTGGTTAAATGCCAGACTTGTGCCTTAGTAAAGGTAGAGTGCCAAAATCCAGGAGTATTCTTGAAATCCTTACCTATTCCAAAATGGAAGTTCGACGACATATCAATGGACATTGTCCATGGCTTGCCAAGGTCGCAGAAGGGAAATGACACCATCTTGGTGATCGTGGATCGGTTAACAAAGGTGTCACACTCTATTCCGCATAGGAAGGATGATTCGGTGGAGAAACTGGCGAAGCTATATGTGGATAATATTGTGCGGCTTATCGTGTGTGACCGAGAAGGGAGGTTAATGTCAAGTGATTGGAGGTTGGTGCAACAGATGCTCAGAACTAAGTTGAAGTTCAGCACAGCCTTCCATCCGCAGATGGATGGGCAGACCGAGAGGATCAGCAGAACTATGGAAGACATGCTTCGCATATATGTTTTAGACTTCAGAAAGCATTGTGAAGACCACCTGTATTTTGTGGAGTTATCGTACAACAATAGCTACCAGACGAGTATTCAAATGACGCCCTTCGAGGCCCTATATGGTAGAGAGTGTGGCACGCCGTTGTCGTGGCTGGAAATGGGTGAGGCAAGGTTGTACAAAAAGCAGGAGGTGGAAAGTGCTACTTCCTTGGTGCGGATCATTCGAGAGCATTTGCTGATCGCTCAGGATAGACAAGCTAAATACTACAATGCCAAGCATCGGAATGTGGAGTTCGCGGTTTGCGATTGGGTGTACTTGAAGATTAAGCCATTCAAGGGTGTGTCACGTGTACGACGCTTGAAGAATCTGAGCCCGAGATACCTTGGACCATTTGAGATACTGGAGCGGATCAGCGAAGCAGCTTATCGTCTGAGGCTATCAGTGGAGATGAGTGGTCTACATGATGTATTCCACATTTCAGTGTTGCGGAAGGCGGTGCAAGAGCCTTCGCAGGTGATCGCAGTTGATAAAGTGCTGGTGGACGAAGGGTTGACGACTAAGGTCAAGCCCGTTCGTATGAAGACTTTGAGGTTAAGCGACTCCGTAACAAGGAGATCAGGATGGTCAAGGTCCGTTGGGACAATTGCAGTCGTGAGGAGCTCTCTTGGGAACGGGAGCAGACCATGCTGGAGGAGTACCCAGAGTTATTTCACTCAGGTAACGCTTTTGGTTTTGTTTTTCTTTCCTTGGGTACTTTCGTGGACGAAATTCTTTTAAGATAGAGAGAGTGGCAACGCCCCGAAACTCAAAAGGGTGACGAGTGGCGTTTTGAGCCAAATCTGGGTTTTGGTAGTGGTGACATGTCCTGGGACACGGGCGTGTCCCAGGGTGTGTCGTGCTCGGGTTCGGCATTGGTCGCTGGGTCGATGATTTTGGAGTCAACGATCGTCGGGGGGTGAACACGGCCTGAGACATGGGCATGTCCCAGGGCGTGTCAGTCACTCAGAGCCTTGCACTCAACAATCGTTGAGTGAGGGACGCATGGCCTGAACCCAGGAGTGTTCGGGTCCGACATGGGCATGTGAAATTCGACACGGGCCTGTCGAATACCCGTGTCCACCTCGGGTCGTGTGGAGGTTTGTGCTAAGGCAGTTACACGTCCTGCGACACGGCAGTGTCCTATGGCGTGTCTAGTATACGGCATATGACACGGGCGTGTCGTATGGCCGTGTTGTACTCGGGTTGTTTTGGACCTGTGTCATTGAGGGAACACGCCCAGCTATACGGGGGTGTACTGGCTGACACGGGCGTGTCATGCCTGACATGGGCATTTTGGGTGCCCGTGTTTTTTTTGGGATGCGACGGTTTCGACGGCGAATGGGTGACACAGCCCTGTACACGGGCGTGTCGGAACCCGTGTTCGGCCCAGGTTTTGGAAATTCGGGCTGAATCTCAGCCGTTCGTTTCCTTATTTTTGGATCTGATGGTTCAGGCTCTTCCAACCTTAGGGTTAATGCCGGTTCAGGGGTGTAAATTCCTCAAAATCTTGGATTCACTCTCTTTCTAAGATCTAGAGAGAGGAGAGAGAAATGAGGAAGAAGGAAGGCTAGTTCCGGTCACCGGCAGAGTTTCAGAGCTCCAAATCGCGAGCCAACTTCGGATCTGCGGAGGAAAGGATATTGCGTTTCTTTTCATCCGCATATATTTCCATGGCACCAAGGCAAAATTCAAGGGTAACGATTCTTATCCTAGGACATGTGAAGTCCTCTTTTCCTTTGCATAGGAAGCCCTCTCTCGCGAGTATGCAGTGAGTTTGTGGCGTTCCTTGGGGTAGATATGTGAAATCCCCCTTTCGTAGAGTACGTATTCGAGAACGGACATAGGCATGATGTGTGAATCCTACCCGAACTAGTCTGTCTGGATCGGTGATGTTGCATTGCATATATTGCTGAAGAAGACTCCACGCGAATGTTTGTTTTTCTGGTTTTCTACGGGGTAGATTGCAATAGGGACCCTTGGTGACTAAATCCAAGTTGCACCCAGAAAACTTGGTAGATGCGTGATTCTGCCAACATGGTGGCCGGGGAGCCAACTTGAACATAACCGGGTTTTGTTAACTGTGTGATAGAAACGGGACTCGGGGAGTCTTGACCCGCGTATATGGCTTAAATTGACGTTGCGGTGTGAGCAACGGGTCAGGCGTAATTGTACCTGTTCTATGTCGTTCGGTGGGACCGTTGGCATAGATGAGTGTCTCCGGCAGTCTATGGCATAAATTGATGTGACCCGTGCTAAAAAGACAAAAATGCTCATAAGATTGGCCGTCCAAGGGACGGTGGTTTGACGGAAACTTCTATGGTTTAAATTGACGTGACGTTGGACGGTTCACCGTGAATGTTCCCTGAGTGCACGGGGTGTGTGGTCGTGCGTTCCTGCACCTGTGAAGAAGTGTGTTTACACTATACTGCTTGATTATGCTAATAAAATGCAGGGAAATAACATCACCGCCCCAAGTTGGGGGCGGGGTCATTATAATTTGGTCAGCATAGTTGACCGTTGCTTTTATTTTCCACCGTACAGTTGTTTGTTGCTTGCAGGTGCTGCGGAGCCGAGCGGTAAATAGTGCGCTAAATCCCAAGTTGCTGAGCCGGCCCTCGAAGGCCTAATTTTTGAGAGTTTTTCTTATATTCTCGTGTATGACCGGCCTGCGTGCCGAGGTTTGGAAGACACTTATATTTGAGCAAACTATTGTAAGGCCATAAGGCCAGTACTCGTGTATTGTACATTCCTGTTGGTTTGAGTTGTGGACATTCATGCTTTGCTGGGTTCTTTATTCTTTGTAACTTAATAAACTACTTCCGCTAGATGCTCTGTGTAGGACGTTGTGATTGGTTGGTTGGTTTCAATGAGTAACCCTCCGGTTTATTCGTTGGTTGAGATGACGACCCCCAAGTTGTTGATGACGGCATGCTAACGGACGACTCTCCTTCGTCTCCAAGAAAGGACTCGCGTCGCGAAGGTGTTCGTATGGAGCAGCGCTACAATCTCCGCCCTCGGTGCAAGACAAATAACTAGCTGAACTTCTTCTATTATTAGCTTGAGAGCATTTATATTTTTAGCATGCTTTATTTAATCATTTGGAGTATGTTATTTTATTTGGGTTGCATGTAGCCAGGGAGTGTGCTATTTTTATTTGGGCTACATAAAGCAAAGACTTGGAGTTAAGCCTATTTATAGGCATGTAGTGTTTTGTTTAAGTTAAGTTGAATGAAGAAAAACTCTTAACCCTAATCTTTCTTAAAGTACTCTCTCTCTACCTCTCTTAGTCGCCACCCTCCTTCTCTCTCTCTCTCTAAGCATTCGACCAACCCTCTCCTCCCTCATCTTCCTCTTCCAAAACCGCCACCCCTTCCTCTTCCACTTCAAGTCCGGCCGCCGCCCTCCTCCCTCTTCCATAGCCGCCTCCTCCTCTCCCTCTACATCAACCATTCTCCACTACCCATAGCCGGCCGACCATCTTCCTCCTCCACCCGAGCACCCCTTGAAGAAGAAAACGGCCACCCCTCTTCACTTGGACTTTTATCCGAGGAAAGTCTCCTTCAACGACGAAGAATCATGACATCGGTGTGAAGCGGCCAAGGCGGACGATCTATCTTTCCATCCGGCGCAACTCTGGCGGAACCGCGGAAGAGTGATCCTTTAAAGGTAGTCGGAATACTTTATTCCTACTTGGGTAACGAACCATTTCACTCAAGTGTGATTCTCTCTTGATAGTCTAGTGGCCGGAAAGATTTTTCGCGTTGGATTTGAATCGTTAGATTTTTCGTGGTTTTCCTTTTGATTTGCATCTATCTTAGCGCGTTATTTCCGAAAGGGCTTGGCGAGCCCCGTATTTTTGTTGGGAGAGATCTACCATTTTTCGATCGCATTTTGGGTAGACTCTTTTGGTACAACCACGCTTTTCCGGACCGGGTAGGTCCCTTTTGCTTAGAAGAACATTGACTTATCGTCGTTTGCTCGACCTTTCAGCGGTGTTGCTACCGTACGTCGGTGAACTGTGCTATTTTGCTTGCGAGAGTGCTGCGAATAAAACTTGTGCGAGTGTGATAGTGGAGTTTAAGACGTGTCCGCTTTATTCTCCTAGCCCGTATTTGAGACTTCGATAGAGGCCTACATCAATTTGGTATCAGAGGGGGTTCTTGTAAATTTTTTAATTGGCACCCTCCCCTGTTTTTTTTGCACATTAGCCCGCACTCCTGTATGCACGTTTGTTGTAAAAATCTCAAAAAAAAAAAATTGGCATGCCAATAGCGGCGTAGATTTCTTATTTTTCAGCAAAAAAATCAAAATATTTTTTTTAATAATCCTCATTTTATTTCCTGTAAGAAAATCAAAAAAAAAATATTTTCTTATAATCGTTAAGCGGGATTAATTCCTTCTATGGTCTGTCTAAGTCTGTTGTCATCACTATTGCATGCGCACGAGGCTAGGTACGGAATGTTCTCCATCATCTTCTACTATTGATGATGACTAGGGAGAGGGTCGTTCCCTCACTGAGATTGAGGAACTCTGTCAAGACTTCACGGAGCAGATGACGGCCATTAGGGAGGCACTTCACGGAATAAGGTTACCACAAGGGGAACCCCGTAATCTACCCTCTCACCAACGGGTGGGAGACAATCACAATCCTTACCCCCACCCTCCTAATGAGCACGCTCAAAGCGCACCTTATGAGTTTGATCTTACTCAGGACGTCCGAGTCAAGCCACCATCCTACGATGGCATGGGGGATCCCCAAGTCTTCCAAGACTGGGTCATGGAAATCGAATGTTATTTCGAGATGCTATGCTCTGAACGACGCGGATAAGGGTCGAGTAGCGAGGATGAAGTTGCTAGGGCGTGCTAAAATATTTTGGCTGAGTGAGGAACGGCGTTTGAGAGTTGAGAACGGTGCGTTGCCCATTGGTTGGGATGACATGAAGGCTAGGCTGACAGAACAGTACGTCCCCACGTACCATCGAACACAGATGTTCGATGATTTAGCTACCCTTAAGCAAGGGACTAGGTCAGTTTCTGAGTACATGAGTCTGCTGAAGGAGATGATGGTTAGGTGTGACGTGAAAGAGATGCCCGAGGTCACCCTCTCTCGGTTTCATAAGGGACTAAACCCCGACATCCAAGGAAAGCTTTTGCGTTATGGTCACACTGACTTGCATGTCACATTCAACGCTGCCTTAGATATTGAGAAGCATAATGTGCTTAAGGGTAAGACTCGCTCGTTCCAAAAAGGAAGGTCCATCTTAGGACCACTGCCCACCTCAACCTATAAGGAAAAAGGAAAATATAAGTCCCCCGACTCGACCTCCATAGTCGTAACGACTAGGAATATTAGAAACCCCTATGGTGAGAGAGTCTCAGTGGGTAGGGTCAACAGAACGAATGTCACCTATTTCGCTTGCGGGATCCAAGGGCACTATGCTAGTTATTGTCCTACTAAACCCAAACCATTAGCCCTGTTAGATTCCACTGGTGGGTCAGACGACCTTACTTATGAGGAGGGAGAAGAGAGCGAGTCGGACGGAGTGCCAAGTGATATGGAGGATGACTCCCATATGATGGTTATGAGGTGTATTATGGCGACCCCACGAGCATTAGACCGCTGGAATAGGACGAACATTTTCACGTTGAATTTTAAAAGTGGTGAAAAATTGTGTAGGTTGATCATCGATAGCGGTAGTTGCATGAACGTTATATCTGAAGCCGCGGTGAAGTGTATGTCACTTGCTGACGAGCCACACCCTCACCCTTATAAGGTGGCATGGGTAAACAAGTCGTCCCTCCCTGTGTCGAAGCGATGCTTGGTACCCCTTACCATCAAAGCTTATTCTGATCAGATTTGGTGTGACGTCATCCCTATGGATGCTTGTCACGTCTTGCTGGGTCGCCCTTGGTTGTATGATAATGACGTTACCCACTTTGGTCAGGCCAACACTTACGAGTTTAAATTTAATAGCAGAACCATTATCTTTAAACCCGCTCCGCCAAAGGATCATTCAGCCCCCTCCAAGGATATGGTCATCCCGGTCAAGAAGAAAACGTTGAGTCTGATAGGGAAGAAAGAATTGAATCGTACTACCTTTGTAGACGGTGTCCTCTATGCATTAGTGTCTACAAGTTAAGGAAGATGCAGCAACGTTTGAGAATTTGCCGCCGGCACTGAGAAAGCTCTTAGATGAGATTGTGGTCGTGTACCCGGACAAGCTACCGTCTGAGTTACCCCCCATGCTAGATATCCAGCATGCCATTGATTTCATTCCGGGCTCCTCATTGCCCAACCTCCCACATTATTGGCTAAACCCTTCCGCACACTTAGAGTTACAAACCCAGATTTCGGATTTATTACAAAAAGGTTTTATCCTCCACAGCATGAGCCCGTGTGTCATACCCGCCTTACTTGCCCCCAAGAAAGATGGCTCTTTGAGGATGTGCGTGGATAGTAGAGCCATTAATAAGATCTCTATTAAGTACCGATTTCCCATCACTCGCTTGGACGATTTATTGGACATGTTAGTTGGTGCTATGATTTTCTCGAAATTTTATCTTAGGAGCGGCTACCATCAGATCCGAATTAGGGAAGGGGATGAGTGGAAAACCGCATTTAAGTCTAATGAAGGGCTATACGAGTGGTTAGTTATGTCGTTTGGGCTTTCCAATGCGCCGAGCACGTTTTCGAGGATTATGACCCACGTCTTCCAACCCTATATGGGAAAATTCATCGTGGTATATTTTGATGACATTTTTGTTTTTAGCACCTCCACGATCGATCACGAGTTACATTTAAAAATCATCCTTACCACGCTGAGATCGGAAAAATTATTCGTGAATATTAAGAAGTGTACTTTCCTTGTGTCATCGGTTGAGTTCCTCGGTTATATCGTTAGTTCGAAGGGGATCCACGTAGACCCCAAGAAGGTGCAAGCCATTAGAGATTGGCCCGAGCCCCCCAACATTCGGGATATTAGGAGTTTTCACGGGCTCGCTACATTCTATCAGAGATTTATTAAGGATTTTAGTAGTATTATGGCCCCCATTACCGAGTGTATGAAAAAGGGTGAATTTACATGGACGAACTCGGCCGCTAGGGCGTTCCAATTAATTAAATCGCGCATGTCGGAAGCACCCTCTTGTGACTACCGGATTTTACTAAAGTTTTTGAGTTGTCATGTGATGCGTCAGGAGTGGGAATTGGCGGAGTGTTGAGTCAGGAAGGTCACCCTGTGGGGTATATCAGTGAGAAACTGGCGGGTCCAATATTTAATTGTTCCAATTACGATCGGGAGTTTTACGCGGTCATTAGATGCCTCCAACATTGGCGGCATTATTTACTTCCTATGGAGTTTGTCATCTTATCTGATCATGACGCGCTAAGATTTATTAACTCTCAAACTAAGGTTAGTCCTAGGCATGCCAAGTGGGTCTCCTACCTCCAGGAGTACACTTTCATTATCAAACACCTTAAGGGAACTCTCAACCGCATAGCCGACGCTCATAGTCGTGTTTCATTATTACTATCCACGCTAGAAGTTAAGGTGATTGGCTTCGATAGGATTAAGGATGAATACTTCAACTGTCCAGATTTCAAGGATATCTATTTCACCGCTCAAGACGACTTGCCTACAACCATTACTTCTTTTTACTTTCGTGACGGCTATTTATTTAACCATTTGAAGCTATGCATCCCCCGTTCCTCCCTACGATGCTTCATAGTGTGGGAATTGCATAGCGGAGGGCTAGGTGGAAATTTTGGCAGTGAAAAGACGATCGTGTTAGTAGAAGATAAGTTCTATTGGCCCGATCTTAAGGCCATGGTTAGTAAAATCATGGGAAGTTGTCGAGCGTGCCAATTGGCTAAGGGGAACAAAACAAATGTGGGGCTTTATACCCCTCTTCCGATTCCTTCTATCCCTTGGGAAGACGTTAGCATGGACTTCATTCTTGGCCTCCTAATCACATTTAGACGTCACGACTCTATATTAGGTTTTGTAGATCGTTTCTCCAAAATGGCCTATTTTATCACGTGCAATAAAACCAACGATGCGTCACACGTTGCACAATTATATTTTAAAGAGGTAGTTGGCCATCGAGGCATTCCAAAATCGATAGTTACCGATAGGGATGTGAAGTTTACTAGTTATTTTTGGAAGACCCTGTAGAGGATTATGGACACCAAACTTCTATTCTCTTCAGCTTACCACTGGCAGACGGATGGGCAAACCGAAGTTGTAAACAGAAGTTTAGGTAGTTTGCTCTGATGCCTTGTAGGAGACAACAAGGATACATGGGACCTTATCCTCCCTCATGCTATGTTAGCGTATAATAATTCAAAAAATAGGTCAACTAGTTTGTCCCCGAATGAGATCGTGCATGGTTATAAAGCACCCGTGCCACTTGACTTGATTCCGTTATCACCATCTTTTAAGTCAAGTCAATTTGTACAGGACTTTGCCTCTCACATCCATGATCTGCACAAGCACATAAATGAAACGCTTACCACTCAATACGCATCTTATCAAGTTAATGCCAATACACATAAGAGAGTGTCTCACTTGAAAGTAGGCGATATATTCATGGAACGTCTCATCCCTAAATGGTTGCCTACGGGCACCTTAAAAAAGTTAGCGGATCGGCGAGCGGGACCTTTTCGGATTTTAAAGAGGTTAGGAGACAATGCATTTCTTTTGGAATTACCAACTAATTGGGGTATTTCCCCTGTTTTTAATGTTTCGGATTAAACGCCATATATTGCTCCGCCACTAGAATTATCTTCCTGTCTGTTTAGTTCCACTACAGATTCTCATGGGTATGGGGTTGAGTGGGGTAAAGGATCGCTCTCTCCGTCGGTCTCCAACGGAGGTACGCTAAATGTTTATGATATAGATTTTCCCCCTTTGCTGCCTAATGCTTTTCCCAAGTTTGCCAGGATAGCATTTTTGCCAGACAGGATTCTCTAGGATGACGTGTTTCCCACTGCAGATGGAGATGTACACCGCTACGTAATTCATTGGCGTGATCACCCCGCCTCTGATGACTCTTGGCTCCCGAAAGCGGAGGTCGCTCTGTTGGATGGTGTTCTTCTACGATGGTATCTTCAAGACAACTCATCGGTGATGAGTCCTTTCAAGCGGGGGAGGATTGGTAGAGACGACGGCCCCCAAGTTGTTGATGACGGCATGCTAACGGACGACTCTCCTTCGTCTCCAACAAAGGACTCGCGTCGCCATGGCGTTCGTATGGAGCGGCGCTACAATCTCCGCCCTCGGCGCAAGACAATTAACTAGTTCAACTTCTTCTATTATTAGCTTGAGAGCATTTATATTTTTAGCATGCTTTATTTAATCATTTAGAGTATGTTATTTTATTTGAGCTGCATGTTGCCATGGAGTGTGTTATTTTTATTTGGGCTACATATAGCCAAGACTTGGATTTAAGCCTATATATAGGCATGTAGTGTTTTGTTTAAGTTAAGTTGAATGAAGAAAAACTCTGTTGGAACACCCTATTACTAATTTGGGCAAGGATCACTATGTTTGTCTTAGGAAACCAGTTTGACCTAGATGTATAGTTAAAAAGGTCAACATTAGAATGTGTTTAGGGCTTAGAATTTAGGTTTGAAGCTGCCCCCAGGACCATTCAAGGAATCAGACTTAAGGCTGAGGCAAAGACAATTATCGTCGAGCTTAGGTCGACGAAACATCAAACTCCGTTCGACGCTCTCTGAGCTCAACTTTGCTAAATCATCGAGCTCCGGTCGGCGATCTTCTAGCTTAGATCGACGATCTATCTTCAGCTTATTCTTCAGGTCGCTGAGCTCCGGTTGACGATCTTCGAGCTCAGGTCGACATTTTCTGTCTAATCTTCATTCCAATCTCTGAGCTTAGGTCGACGATCGTAGAGCACAGATCGACGTTTTTCCTGAGAGATCGATGATTTTAAGGATTCAAATTCAGTCAGACTTTGGAATGTTTTTCAAATTATCTCAACATTTATTTCAAGAGATCTGCCAGCCATTTTCCTTTATTCTGGAGCAAGTTTCAAGGAATTCTTTTTGAGAATGTTGATTGGACTTTCCTTTAGAAGACAAGACTTTTATGGAGGACATTTAATGTCTGTTAATGGCTATCTTGGAAAGAGGATCTTCAGAGAATAAATTTTTTTGTCTGACAGAGATACATAATAAGTGACCACAACAAGAAATTCACAGTACAGATTCACAACATAGAGAGATCAATTCTGAAGAATCAGTTGAACATTTTGGCATACTGAAAAAGTGATCATTGCTTCATCACAAGGACTCCAGACAATTCAATTTTCTCAGCCTCTGCTGAAACTATCTTCTGCTGGAGATCTAAAGCTTCTGAAGACCTATCACCCTGAAGCAAAGCTTCCACTCCTGAACTAGTCTACATCTCAGGGGGAGCTTTGACAACACAATAAATCCACTTGTGCTTCTCTCTTTGATTTTGACAGAGAAGACAACTTCACTCTTTTTCTTCTTCTTTCCTACTGTAAAAGGGTTACCAAAACTCCCTTCAAAAGTTTTGATTCTAGTTCTGAGAACCTTGTCAAAACTCAGTGGTGGCAAGACACCTGATCAAAAAATCTAGTTTGGTTTTTGAGCACCTTATCAAAAGCTCATTGGTGCCCAGGACACCTGATCAACCCTTCCTGCAGTGGATTCCTACCAAGGGTGGCAGAAGAGTGGATGTACCCAGGTTTTTGGGGAACCACTATAGTTCCTTATGTCTTCTGGTTGCTTGAGTATTTTCTTTGCTGTGTGCTGTGATTTTCTTTTTGCTGTCTTAGTTTTAAATTATATAGCAAGGCACCTTACACTTATACATAAATTAAATCTTAATTGTTTTGCTTGTGTAAATTGTAAAGTTATTTTAAAAATACTCTATTCACCCCCCCCCCCTCTAGAGTTGAGATAGATCTTTATCTCACTTTCAAACTCTTAACACTAATCTTTCCTAAAGTTCTCTTTCTATCTCTCTCTCTACCTATCTTAGCCGCCACCCTCCTTCTCTCTCTCTCTCTCTAAGCATTCAGCCAACCCTCTCCTCCCTCATCTTGCTTTTCCAAAACTGCCACCCCTTCCTCTTCCACTTCAAGTCCGGCCACCCCCCTCCTCCCTCTTCCATAGCCGCCTCCTCCTCTCCCTCTACATCAACCATTCTCCACTACCCATAGCCGCCGACCATCTTCCTCCTCCACCCGAGCACCCCTTGAAGAAGAAAACGGCCGCCCCTCTTCACTTGGACTTTTATCCGAGGAAAGCCTCCTTCAACGACGAAGAATCTGGAGATCGGTGTGAAGCGACTAAGGCGGACGATCTATCTTTCCATCCGGTGCAACTCCGGCAAAACCGCGGAAGAGTGATCCTTTGAAGGTAGTCGGAATCATATATTCCGACTTGGGTAACGAACCATTCTACTCAAGTGTGATTCACTCTTGATAGTCTAGTGGCCGGAAAGATTTTTTGCGTTGGTTTTGAATCGTTAGATTCTTCGTGGTTTTCCTTTTGATTTGCATCTATCTTAGCCCATTATTTCCGAAAGGGCTTGGCGAGCCCCATATTTTTGTTGGGAGAGATCTACCATTTTTCAATCGCATTTTTGGTAGACTCTTTTGGTACAACCACGCTTGTCCGGACCGGGTAGGTCCCTTTTGCTTGGAAGAACATCGACCTATCGTCGTTCGTTCGACCTTTCAGCGGTGTTGCTACCGTACGTCGGTGAACTGTGTTATTTTGCTTGTGAGTGTGCTGGGAATAAAACTTGTGCGAGTGTGAAAGTGGAGTTAGAGACGCGTCCGCTTTATTCCCCTAGCCCGTATTTTAGACTTCGATAGAGGCCTACATCATCTGTGGTTTATGGCGTCGGGCCCCGGCCGGACCTACTACTATATGCTACGTGATGGATAGGGGTGTTACAATTTGGTATCAGACTACCGGTTTCGGTCAAACTTAAATGAATTCGTGGACGAATTCACTTTAAGGGGTGGTGAGAACATGTGTGTGCGTCATCGTTATAACATGAAAAAAACTAATGAATGTCCACTTAGGAATGAATTACACACGTTTGAGGAACCTGTATGTTCCTATAATTGCATTTTGCAATGTTTTTTGTCGCTTATCGGTGTTTTGCATGATTATAGGTGACCAGGAGTGGTGCTGGGCTGTCAGAATGACTAGTTTATGAGGCGAGCAGCACGCTAAATGATGTGCCTACAACACCTCCTTCAGCCGAGACCATTCGATTGGTAGCGTAGGCTGTGTTTGCGATGATCAATGCGCAGCCTGCGAGGCAGATGTAGCAGCCCGCTCCAGCTATGGATGAAGTACCGCTCGAAGCGGTAGAGACAAGGAGGGTGGAACAGGTGGTTGTGGAGCCGGTGTTGTAGAGGAGAGCAACGGAAAAGCAGCTGAAGCACGTGAGGGCTTCAATCCTCCTGTGTTCTCGGGGACGGGAACCCCAACTCAAGCGGAGGATTGGCTCTCTAGAGTTAATAGAGTGCTGACAGCGACTGAGACTGAGGAGTGGCAGAAGACCACTATTATGACGTTCTTGCTGGACGGTGACGCAAGGCTATGGTGGGAAGGCTTGGAGCTACACCATCTGAGGGGCAGGCAGTTGGCTGATGTCTAAATGGAGGAGTTTTCAAGGTTGTTCTTGGATCGATACCTCCCCTCAGCCAAGAGGATTGCTTTGGAGAATGAATTCTAGAAATTGTTTCAAGGAGACAGTACCGTTAACGAGTATCTCCACGAGTTTATTCATTTAGGATGATACGCAAGCGCTACCTTTGCTGATTAGGAGCGCAAGACGAACCGATTCTATGAAGGCTTGAGAGATGACTTGAGATTGTTACTTTCGGGGCCTATGGCGCAGGGTTTCATGACCTTGGTAAACTCGGCCCGGTCCTTGGAAAAGGACATGAAGAATGTTTAGGCGAAGAAGGACTCCAGTGGCAGGAAATCGAAGTTTAAAGTGTCGACTACTTCGAAGTCTTGATATCGCAAATTCCATAAGAAGGCTAGGACATCGAGTCCAGCCGCTTCTACCGATGCCTCGGGGGCAACCAACCAAACCTTGGGAAGTTGTTTCACTTGTGGAAAGACGGGGCATTTTGCCCGTGATTATTAGAGCGGACATCCGAAGTCCGAGAGAAAGCAATGAGCAACTTATGAAGAAAAGGGCAAGGCGGTGGAGTCAACCGTGTCCCACTCTTCTCTAACTCAACCGAGAGTCTATAATCTAGGCCAGCAGGAGGCCATCAAGCAAGCGGATGTGGTGACAGGTACTGTTTAATTTTTAGCAAGTTAGCTTTAAATACTGCTACCTAGTGCGTGTTAGCTTAATACTGTTTGTATAGGCTTTGTTCTGATTGGCGATAGTCCGATACGAGCACTTTTCGATACGGGAGCTTCACACTTCTTTTTGTCTGAAAGTTTCATAACGCGCATCGAAGTCCCTTCTTTGATGGCGAAGGACAAACTGGATGTGCTATTGCCGAATGGGTGTTCGGTGCGCACGGATTGAGTATGTGCTGTAAAGGTTCATATTGGAAGCCAAGAGTTCGACTTGCTAACGTCGTTGCTACTTCTAGTAGAGTTCGACGTCATCTCCGGTATGGATTGGCTTACGGAGCAGAAGGCTTTTATAGATTGTAACCGTAAAGAGGTCAAGCTGGGTGTTGGGTAGGAGACAACGTTTGTGGGATTGAAGGGGTCGAGCAAGACGTTGATGTCTGCTCTTTAGGTGGTGAAGACGGTTCGTGCTGGAGCAGAGCTGTTCTTCAAGTTAGTGGAGGATGTAAAGCCTAAGACCGCTTTGGATGGTATCCCAATTGTATGTGAGTACCCCGACGTGTTCCCGGGCAATCTTCCCGGAGCCCCAACGCAGCGAGAGATCAATTTCACCATCGAGCTAATGCCAGGTGCCAAACCTGTGTCACGTTCTCTTTATAGGTTGGCGCATAAGGAGATGGCAGAGTTAAAGGTTCTACTAGAAGAGTTGATGGAGCAAGGGTATATGCGTCCAAGCTCGTCACCTTGGAGCGCACTGGTCCTCTTTGTTGAGAAGAAGGACCGGAGCTTGCTGGTGTGTATCGACTACAGGGAGTTGAACAAGCTAACAGAGATGAATAAATACCCGATCCCAAAGATTGATGATCTTTTTGATCAGTTAGTCGGGTCGTCAGTGTATTCAAAATTGGATCTGAAGTTTGGGTATTATCAGCTAAGGATAAGGGAGAGTGATATCCCGAAGATAGCATTCAACACGAGGTATGGGCATTTCGAGTTCACGGTCATGTCGTTTGGGCTGACTAATGCGCCACCGGTGTTCATGGATCTGATGAACAGGAGGTTCAGAGAATACCTAGAACAATTTGTGATCGTCTTCATTGACGACATATTGTTGTACTCGCAGTGGGAGGAAGATCACTTCAAGCATTTGCATCTGGTGTTGGAGATGCTGAGGAGGAATGAACTTTACGCAAAATTTTCCAAATGCGTGTTCTGGTTATTCTCAGTAGAATTCCTTGGTCATATTGTCAGCGGTAAAATAATAGCGATAGATCCAGCGAAGATTGTTGCGATACGGGAGTGGCCTGTGTTGTCTTCGGTAGCAGAAATCCGGAGTTTTCGGGGGCTTGTCGGCTACTACAGGCGCTTCGTAGAGAACTTCTCGCCGATAGCGTTACCTCTCACGAAGTTGACAAGGAAGGATCAGAAGTTTTTATGCGCGCAGGAGTGCGCGCAAGCTTTCTAGGAGTTGAAGAGTCGGTTGACCACGATGCCAGTGCTAAGTTCGCCGCATGGGACCGAAGGTTTAGAGATTTATAGTGATGCCTCAGGCAGTGGTTTGGGCTTCGTACTGCTGCAGCATGGGAGGGTTATTGCAGCATCAGCAAAAAGTGCACGAAAGGAATTATTTGGTCCACGATTTGGAGTTGGCAGCCGTGATATTTGCACTTAAGCTGTGGAGACACTATTTGTATGGTGTAAAAGTCGATATTTATACCGACAATAAGAGCTTGAAATACATGTTGGATCAGAAGGATCTGAACATGAGACAGCGGAGATAGATGGAGTTCCTGGGGGACTATACGTTCAAGATTCATTATGTACCCGAGAAAGGCAATGCAGTGCGGATGCTTTGAGTCGTAGGGATCCCGCCCAAGCAACTGGTTGTCGGTTTATGATGAGAGGTTAATTAGTGAGCTGGAGGCGTTAGAGATCTGTTGTGTTGACAAGCAGACTAGTGCCAAAGCATTGTTTAACTGGACGGAAGTTCAGTATGACCTGGCTCATCGGATTTGGCAGGCTATGGGGTTGGATGACGACATGAAGGAGCTCATCGATTCAGCATTGGATGGGTCAAATTCCCAGTTTTTAGTTGAAGATGGACTTCTAAGGAAGGACAATCGTTTGTGCATCCCAAACGTGGGAAATCTACGAGCGGAGTTGATATATAAGGCTCATCATACCAAGTACTCAATCCACCCAGGGAGCACGAAGATGTACTGGGACCTAAAGAAGTTGTTTTGGTGGCCAGGACTCAAAAATGATGGGGCACTATTCGTGGCTAAATGTCAGACTTGCGCCATAGTAAAGGCAGAGTGCCAAAATCCTTGAGGATTCTTGAAATCCTTACCTATTCCAGAATGGAAGTTCGACGACATATCAATTGACATTGTGCATGGCTTGCCAAGGTCACAGAAGGGAAATGACGCCATCTGGGTGATCGTCGATCGGTTAAAAAAGGTGTCGCACTTCATTCCGCATGGGAAGGATGATTCGGTAGAGACACTGGCAAAGCTATATGTGGATAATATTGTGCGGCTTCACGGTGTGCCCTACAACATCGTGAGTGACCGAGACGGGCAGTTAACATCAAGTGATTGGAGTTTGCTGCAACAGATGCTCAGAACTAAGTTGAAGTTCAGCACAGCCTTCCATCCGCAGATGGATGGGCAGACCGAGAGGGTCAACATAACTATGGAAGACATGCTTCGCATGTGTGTTTTAGACTTTAGAAAGCATTGGGAAGACCACCTGTATTTGGTGGAGTTTGCGTACAACAATAGCTACCAGGCGAGTATTTAAATGACGCCCTTGAAGGGCCTATATGGTAGAAAGTGTCGCACGCCGTTGTCATAGCTGGAAACGGGTGAGACAAGGTTGTACAAAAAGCAGGAGGTGGAGAGTGCTACTTCCTTGGTGCGGATCATTCGAGAGCATTTGCTGATCGCTCAGGATAGAAAAGCTAAGTACTACAATGCCAAGCATCAGAATATGGAGTTTGCGGTTTGCGATTGGGTGTACTTGAAGATAAAGTCTTTCAAGGGTGTGTCACGTGTACGACGCTTGAAGAAGACTAGCCCGAGATACCTTGGACCATTTGAGATACTGGAGCGGGTCGCCGAAGCGTCTTATCGTCTTAGGCTATCAGTGGAGATGAGTGGTCTACATGATGTATTCCACATTTCAGTGTTGCGGAAGGCGGTGCAAGAGCCTTCGCAGGTGATCGCAGTTGATCAAGTGCCGGTGGACGAAGGGTTGGCGACTAAGGTCAATCCCATTCGTATTGAAGACTTTGAGGTTAAGCGACTCCGTAATAAGGAGATCAGGATGGTCAAGGTCTGTTGGGACAATTGCGGTCATTAGGAGCTCTCTTGGGAATGGGAGCAGACCATGCTGGAGGAGTACCCAGAGTTATTTCACTCAGGTAATGCTTTTGGTTTTGTTTGTCTTTCCTTTGGTAATTTAGTGGACGAAATTCTTTTCAGAGGGAGAGAGTTGTAACGCCCCGAAACACAAAAGGGTGACGGGTGGCATTTTGAGCCAAATCTGGGTTTTGGTAGTGGTGATATGGCTTGGGACACGAGCGTGTCCCAGGGCATGTCGTGCTTGGGTTTGGCATTGGTCGTGTGGTCGACGATTTTTGAGTCAATGATCGTCGGGGGGGGGGGGGGGGGTGAACACAACCTGGGACACGGGCATGTCCCAGGGCGTGTCAGTCACTCTGAGCCTTGCACTCAACGATCGTTGAGTGAGGGACGCACGGCCTGAGCCCAGGCGTGTTCGGGTCTGACACGGGCGTGTCGAATACCCGTGTCCTCCTCGGGTCATGTGGCGGTTTATGTTAAGGCAGTTACACGGCCTGGGACACGGGCGTGTCCTAGGGCATGTCTAATAAATAGCATTTTACATGGTCGTGTCACATGGCCATGTTGTGCCCGGGTTGTTTTGGACCAATGTCGTTGCGGGAACACGCCAAACTACACGGGCATGTACTGGTTGAAACGGGCGTGTCAAGACTGACACGGGCGTGTCAGGTGCCCGTGTTCTTTTCGGGATGCGACGGTTTAGACGGCGAATGGGTGACACGTCCCTGGACACGGGCGTGTCGGAACCCTTGTTCGTCCCAGGTTTGGGAAATTCGGGCTGAATCTCAGCCGTTCGTTTCCTTGTTTTTTATCTGACGGTTCAGGCTCTTCCCACCTTAGGTTTAAGGCCGGTTCAGGGGTGTAAATTTTTAATAATCTTGGATTCACTTTCTTTCTAAGATCTAGAGAGAGGAGAGAGCAAGGAGGAAAAAGGAAGGCTAGTTCCGGTCACCGGCGGAGTTTCAGAGCTCCAAATCGCGAGCCGACTGCGGCGGGAAGGACATTGTTGTGCATTTCATCCGCATAGATTTCCTTGGTGCCAATGAAAAATGCAAGGGTAATGATTCTCATCCTAGGACATGTGAAGTCCTCTTTTCCTTTGCATAGGAAGCCCTCTCTCGTGAGTATGCGGTGAGTTTGTGGAGTTCCTTGGGGTAGATATGTGAAGTCCCCCTTGTGTAGAGTCCGTATTCGAGAACGGACATAGGCATGATGTGTAAAGCCTACCCAGACTAGTCTGTCTGGATCGGTGATGTTCTATTGCATATATGACCGGAGAAGACTCCGCACGAATGTTTGTTTTTCGGGTTTTCTACGGGGTAGATTGCAACAGGGAGCCTTAGGGACTAACTCAAAGGTGCACCTGGAAAACTGGGTAGATGCGTGATTCTGCCAACATGGTGGTCGGGAGCCAACTTTAATATAACCGGGTTATGTCAACTGTGTGATAGAAACGGGACTCGGAGAGTCTTGACACGCACAAATGGCTTAAATTGACGTTTCAGTGTGAGCAACGGGTCCGGCCGAACCGAACCTGTTCTATGTCGTTCGGTGAGACCATTGACATAGATGAGTGTCTCCGGCGGCCTATGGCTTAAATTGACGTGACCCATGCCAGGAAGAGAAAATGCTCATAAGATTGGCCGTCTAAGGGATGGTGGTTTGACGGAAACGTCTATGGCTTAAATTGACATGATGTTGGCTGGTTCGCCGTGAATGTGCCTTGAGTGCACGGGGTGTGTGGTCGTGCGTGCATGCACATGTTATGAAGTGTGTTTACACTATACTGCTTGATTATGCTAACAAAATGCAGGGAAAGAACATCGTCGCCCCGAATTGGGGGCGGGGTCGTTATAATTTGGTCTGCATAGCTGACCGTTTCTTTTGTTTGCCACCGTGCGGTGGTTTGTTGCTTACAGGTGTTGCGGAGCCGAGCGCTAAATAGCGGGCTAAAGCCCAAGGTTATGAGCCGGCCCTCGAAGGCCTAATTTTTGAGTGTTTTTCTTATATTCTCATGTATGACCGGCCTGCGTGCCGAGGTTTGGAAGACACTTATATTTGAGCAAACTATTGTAAGGCCATAAGGCTAGAACTCGTGTGTTGTACATTCCCGTTGGTTTGAGTAGTGGACATTCATTCTTTGCTGGGTTCTTTATTCTTTGCCACTTAATAAACTATTTTCGCTAGATGCTCTGTATAGGACGTTGTTATTGGTTGGTTTGTTTCAATGAGTAACCCACTGGTCTGTCCGTGGTATATGGCGTCGGGCCCCGGCCGGACCTACTGCTATATGCTATGTGACGGATAGGTGTGTTACAACACAAGTGTAAGCCTAGCTATCAGCACTCCCTGAGCCCAAGTCATTTCTCCTAACTTAGAAGTGCGCACAAGGGGCTTAGCGTGAATTGGGACGTTACACAGCTACCGTAGATCGAGTTCTCGTACAATAATAGCCACAAGTACAGCATCGGCATGGCCCCTTATGAGGCTTTATACTGGCAGAGATGCAGGAATCCTTTGTCTTGGATCCAGGATGAGGATCCGAAGGCACTTGGCTCAGAGTTTGTCGAGGATATGGATGCTCGGGTGCAGTTGATTCGAGATAGGATGTTGAAGGCCCAGAGCAGACAGGCCAAGTATTACGATTCTCGTCATCGTTATATAGAGTTTCAGGTAGGAAACCGGGTGTTTCTAAAGATACGACTGATGTATGGAGTCTCGCGGGTGTGTGGTCAAAAAAAGCTCATCCCGAGATACATGGGGCCTTACAGGATCATGGAATGGATCGGTCCCTTGGCTTACAGACTGGAGCTGCCGCTAAAGCTAGCGGGTTTGCACGATGTCTTCCACGTCTCCTCCCTCAGGAGAGCTTTACTTATGCCAGAGCAGCAGATTACGACTATAGATGATCCTATAGCTTCTGATCGATCGGTGCACCTGGAGCCGATCCGGATAGACGATCCAGGGATGCGGGTCTTACAATGTAGGAAGGTTCCGCTGGTCAAGGTCTTGTGGAGGAATCATGGACAATAGGAGCACACGTGGGAGCCTCAAGACTTGAAGCAGCAAACGTACTCAGAAATTTTCACGTCAGGTATCCCCTTTAACCTCTCAGGATGTTACATTTTACTTTCCGTACCTGAAACCCTGTAGGACTAACCTAAATTTCGGGGATAAAATTTTTATTTTTATGTATTGGGATTTGTAACATCCCACAGACTTCTAGACCCCTTTGATGGTTTTGTCATGACTAGGTCATGACAAAACCCTGGGAAGTTGTTGCGTTAATTAAGAGATTTGGCAGAATAAAGTCGTTTGTTTTATTAGAGGAAATCGTGTTTTTTTCTACAGTTGTAATATAGTCGTTAGGCTTTGTTTCCTGTGCCAATTTGTAAAGTCAAATTGATAGGATATTTTTAATATCCTTAATTCCTTTTTTGGGAATGACAAAAAAGATTACAGGTGCAGTTTCTGTATTTGTTTTTATTCTATTATTTGGAAAGTTTTCAAATGCAGGGCTCGAGGCTTTTTCAAAAAGAAGAGAAGTTTTTATATTATGAGTGAAGTCAGCTAAAGATAACAATACACATACAAACACTCAGCAGACACAGAACCAAAAATATCAAGAAAAAGAAAAGTTCTTCTTCTTCCTGAGTTCATCCTGTCTTCAGGAAAATCAATACTCTGAGTTCAAGCTTTCAAGAAGAAGAACCTCCCAGATTGCTGAACATTCATTGTTGCAAACTCTCTCAGATTGCAAAAGCTGTTGAAGAAGAACATTCATTCAAAATCTAGAGTCTTCTTAAAGGCTGCATCAGAAAGTCATCCAAAGCAATTTGGAGACCCTACACCCTGAAGCAAAGCTTCTTCCTGGACATTCTCTAAGTGAGGGGGAGCTTTGATAAATTCAGAGCTATCCACTAGCTTCTCTGAACACAGAGAAGACATCTTTAATTCTCTCCTTTAACCTCCTGTAAAAGGGTTATTACTCCCTTCAAAAGTGAACTATTGGTGGATGGGCACCTGATCAAAAACCTGTTTGTTTTGTTTTTAGGCACCTGATCAAAAGCCTGAAGGGTCTTAAGATCTACCTGAAGAAGATCTACTTGTGGCAGGGCACCTGATCAAAAACCTATAGTGGATTCCTACCAAGGTGGTAGAAGAGTTGATGTACCCAATTGGGGAACCACTATAAAGCTCTTTTATTGTCTGTTGCTTATTTTAATCAATGCTCTATGGATGTGGTAGTTTTAACTAGGGTGCTAGTTGATGTGTTAGGATATAAGCTCAACTGAAACTTCAATTAACTTCTTCTTTTATTTACTACACTTAGTTAGACTTTAGGTTTAAAGATTTTATTTTTATATTCCGCAAATAGCTATAAGAGAAGTTTTTAGAGTCTCCTTCTTTTTGAATACTCTATTCACCCCCCCTCTAGAGTAGTAAGTATCTTTTCCCCTCACTTTCAATTGGTATCAGAGGGAGGTTGATTGGTTGAACAGGCTAACACCTGAACCATAAGATCTTGTGATAAGATACTTTGATACCATATACACTCATTAGATTCATGGCCTAGTACAAAGATTATTCTAGCACCAGACCTCCAGTATGCAACTTAGCCAAGTTTTGCATCTGGAAGGCAAGAATTATACTTTACATGAACTCTATTGATGAAGATATTTTTTCCTCTATCTTAACAGGGCCACCAACACCACCTGCTGCAGCTACTGCTACAACATCTGCAAATCTCAGTGTAGTGCCACCTCCTTACTATAATGAAACTTACAATAAGGCCAACTTAGCTGATGCCAAAACTATGAATATTCTTGCTCAGACTATGTCGGATGAGATATTCCAGAAAGTGACTGATTGCACCTCTGCAAAAGCCATGTGGGACTCACTAAATCAGATTGTAGCTGGTTCAGCTGATGAGAGGAAGGATAGAAGGTCCAACCACATATCCCAATATGAGAACTTCAAGAAGGAAGAAGCTGAGATAGTAGAAGCTATGTACACAAGGCTCAGCTCCATTATCAATGAGCTGAGGACACTTGATAAGGAGATCACACTGACAGAAGTCAATGATAAAATACTGATGTGCTTCCCCAGCACATGGGATCTAAGAATCTGGCCTATCAAGGAGTCCAGAAGTACAACAGAGATTTCAACTGAAGCTCTCATTGGCAAGCTCAAATCATTTGAGCAAGTACTGAAGACCAGGGAAGGTGAAGCTGAAGCCAAAGCATCTACTCCAATAAGGATAGAGCAAACCCTTGCTCTTAAGGCTGATGATGAGTCAAAAGTGACTCAATCAAATGAATAACTGATGACACTGTTTGCCAAGAGGTTCTACAAGATGTGCAGAAAGGACAACAGAAGAAAGTCATCAAAATATGATGACAAGCCAAAGTTTGATAAAACCCCATCTAAAGAAATTGTTTGTTATGGATGCAGGAAGCCTGGACACATTCTACCTGAGTGTCCAGAGACAAAGCATAAGGAAAGGAGAAAAGAGAAGGAACATGAGATGCACTATTCCAAAACATCTTCTCACAAATCTAAGAAGAAAGAGAAAGGTCTTGTTGCAAATACTTGGAGTGATACTGAGGAAGACTCCTCTTCCTCCAGCTCCAGTAAAAATGATGAAGAAGAGAAGAAAGCTAAGGAGATTTGCCTTATGGCAATCAATGCCTGCAGCAATAACTCAGCTGCAGAGAAGATTGAAGATGAGGAGGATGAATTATCTGATGAAGACCAGGTAATTGCATCTTATGATTTTACCTCTGATGAATTTAAGCATGAATTTAAAACCCTTTGCCTAGATTTACTTAGCTTAGAAAAGGAGATTAAGTTGCTTAGAGATAAACTAGCTGGATCAGAATCTCTATCCAGTGAAAACATTAGGTTAGAATCTGAACTCACTAGATCATCTTATGAAATTAAATTTCTTAAATAAGAACTAGCTAAAGCTAAGAGTTCAGAAGATTCACTTAATGGCAGAAGCCTTAAGTTTCTAGAAATCACAAGCACTGCCAACACTAGGACAAACAACAATAAGTTTGGCTTAGGTGCCTCCCCTAGTGAACCCCCATTGCTCCTTGAATACAATCTTTTTACTCCAGTAAAGTTTGTTTCTGAAAAAGGAATACACAACACTGAGGTTATTCAAAAGGCTAAGAAAGCCTTAAATATGATTAAGAGAGACAAAAGGAAACAAAAATTCATTGAAATACAAAAATCGTCGAATGCCTATCTACGATCGATGCACCCATCGTCGAACGACAATCGACGATCTCTGAACTCACCTGCTGGGTATAACTACTTAGCAATGAGTGATCGACGATCTCAGCCTGAGTCGTCGAACAGAGATCGACGATCGTGGAATCCAGAATACTTTTCTGTGAACCAAGATCGACAATCTGGGTACCGATCGTCGAACAACGATCGACAATTAGAACTAAATTTCCAGAATCACAACAATGCTCACAGAAACAATAAGATTAATAGGAACCCTAAGTCTACTAATTGGATTATCCCACCTAGGAGATCTCATCCCTTAGGATATCACCCTCAACCTGCATACTCTTTCATTTCTAGTTTTTCCTATGTGAAGAATAATGGACGCAAGGTTACCTGGGTCCACAATGTTTAACTTATTTTATTGCAGGTGAAGACCTATCCAATCACTCAAGACAAGTGGTATTTGGATAGTGGATGCTCCAAGCATATGACTGGAAACAAAGAGAACCTTTCAAGCTTCAAAGCCAAGTTGGGACCAAAGGTAGTCTTTGGTGATTCCAGCTGTGGTCAGACTGAAGGATATGGTAAATTCACCATAGGATCAGTGACTTTCAAGAAGATAGCTTATGTCACAGGACTGAAGCACAATCTCATTTCTGTAAGTCAGCTGTGTGACACTGGCTACAAGGTTTTGTTTTCTAATACTCTGTGTAATATTACATTGAATAAAAAAGTTGTATTAGTAGGCTTTAGGCAAGGAAATATTTATATTGTAGATTTTAAATCCACCTCTTCTGAAATTTGTTTATTTAATGAGGT
Source organism: Platanthera zijinensis (assembly GCA_039513925.1). Classification (NCBI taxonomy): domain Eukaryota; kingdom Viridiplantae; phylum Streptophyta; class Magnoliopsida; order Asparagales; family Orchidaceae; genus Platanthera; species Platanthera zijinensis. The sequence continues at coordinate 87,849,329 of CM077085.1, forward strand.
GAGTAGTAATAATACTTTGTGGCATAAAAGGCAAGGTCATGTTAACCTCAAGAATATATCTAGGTTATCTAAATACAACCTTGTCAGAGGTTTGCCCTCTTGCCCCTACAAGAAGGAAGGCCTATGCAAGGCTTGTCAGCTAGGAAAGCAAACTAAGAATAGTTTCAAAGCTATAAATAAAAGTGATTCACCTAGAATCCTGTACCTATTGCACTTGGATCTCTTTGGTCCAATAGCTGTACAGAGTCTAGGAGGGAAATTCTATACTTTAGTAATTTTAGATGATTACTTTAGGTTCACTTGGGTGTTCTTCTTGGGAACTAAATATGATAACTTTAAAGTTCTTACCGATTTTCTACTTTGTATACATACTGAGTACTCTACTCAAGTTGCCTTGATCAAAAGTGATCATGGTACTGAGTTTGAATCTCTTCTTATGCAAGAATTCTGTGAGAAAAAAAGGTATCAGGCATAGCTTCTCTGCTCCCAGAACTCCTCAACAAAATGCGGTAGTTGAAAGGAAAAACAAAACCCTAATTGAAGCTGCAGGAACATTATTAGCAGATGTTAATATGCCTCTATCCTTTTGGGCAGAAGTAGTTAGCATAGCTAACTATGTACTGAATAGGAGTCTGATACATAAACTAAAGGGGAAGACTCCCTATGAGTTCCTTAAAGAAAAGAAAACTAAAATAGATTACTTTATAATTTTTGGTTGTGTAGTTTACATTCACAAAAATAACAAAGACTACATTAAAAGTTTGAAGCAAAGGCTTCAATGGGAATCTTTCTAGGATATTCCCAAGTAAGCAAAGCTTATAGGGTATTTAATAAATCCACTTTAAAAATTGAAGAGTCAGTACATGTATCTTTTGATGAAACTAACATGTTTTACAGAGAGAAGGAAACTTCTTCTAGTAAATCTTTGCAGGTACCTGACTTGTGCAAGAATTTGGATGAGCTGAAACTCACTCAGGAGATTCAACCTCAACCAACTCTTCAGATAGTTGATTCAGACAGTGATGAAGACCAAGTAGAAGTTATTGCAACTCTACAAACAACCAATCTAATTCCACCCGAGGAATTGATTCCAACTACTGTTGAAGATCACATACCACCAACATATTATGTCACACTTAGAGATCATCCTACATCTCAACTGATTGGAGACATTTCAACTGGTGTGCAAACTAGACATCAACTAAGTCAAGATGTGATGCTTGCTTGTTTTCTTTCACAGATTGAGCCCCTAACCATAAAAGATGCAGAGCAAGATCCCCACTGGATCATTGCTATGCAAGAGGAGCTAAACCAGTTTGAAAGGTGTAAAGTTTGGAATTTGCTTCCAAGACCAAAAGGTCAACAGGTTATAGGCACTAAACGGGTGTTTAGAAACAAGTTGGATGCTCAAGGAATTATTATAAGGAATAAAGCAAGGCTTGTAGCATAGGGATACAGACAGGAAGAATGCATAGATTATGATCAGACATTTGCTCCTGTTGCAAGGCTATAGGCAATAAGGATCTTTCTAGCCTATGTATCCTACATGAAGTTTAAGGTGTTCCAAATGGATGTAAAGAGTGCATTTCTGAATGGAGAGCTAAAGTAAGAGGTATTTGTTAAACAACCCCCTAGTTTTATTTCTTCAACTCATCCCTCATATGTTTTTAAGTTGCAAAAAGCTCTGTATGGACATAAGCATGCTCCTAGAGCATGGTATGAAACATTTGCTAGTTTCCTATTACAACATAAGTTTGTTAAAGGCATAGTTGATAGAACCATTTTTATTAAGCACCATAAGGACAAGATCCTGTTAGTTCAAATTTATGTGGATGACATTATATTTGGTTCCACTGATCCCAAACTATGCAAAAGGTTCTCAGACCTAATGCATTCTAAGTTTTAGATGATTAGTACGGGTGAGCTGTCTTATTTTCTTGGTCTCCAAGTGAAACAAGATGTTGATGGCATCTTCATCTCCCAATCCAAATATGTCAAGGAATTGGTAAAGAAGTTTGGGATTACAGATGCTTCTGCAATGCACACTCCTATGACTACTAATGCAGTTATTGATTCAGATGAAAAAGGAAAGCCTGTTGATCAGAAAAATTATAGGCCCATTGTTGGTTCCCCATTATATCTAACTACAAGTAGGCCTGATATAATGTTTGCCACATTCCTCTGCTAAATTTCAGGTCAACCCCAAAGAATCTCACTTGACTCTTCTTAAGATAATCTTAAGATACTTGAAGGGATGCCCAAATTTAGGACTTTGGTACCCAGCTGAATCAGAATTTAAGTTGATTGGATACTCAAATGCTGACTTTGCTGGCTGTAGAGTTGATAGGAAGAGCACCTCAGGGACTTGTCAGTTCCTAGGTGAGAGATTAGTCTCTTGGTTTTGCAAGAAGCAGGCCTCTATTTCAACTTCAACTGCAGAGGCTGAATATATAGCAGCTGCTAGTTGCTGTTCACAGATACTGTGGATTCAAAATCAACTCTTGGATTATGGGTACACAGACAAAAACACCAAAATTATGTGTGACAGTACCAGTGCTATTTCCATAGCACAAAATCCTGTGCACCATTCTAGAACTAAGCACATTGACATTAGACACCATTTTCTTAGAGACTTTGTTGACAAGAATAAAATAAATCTCGATTTTATACCCACAGATCATCAGAGAAGTGATATATTTACAAAGCCTTTAGATGAACAGAAACATCTATTCTTTTTGCATCAATTAGGCATGATGAATGGATCAGACTGAGTGTAAAAAATCTGCATAGTTGAAATCTGTTATGAGATCATCAAACGGTGTTCGAAGATAGTCGAACAGGTTGAGCTAATTCGTCGACCCTTGGTCTACGACTGCTCTTTGCTTTTAGAGACAAAAATCGTCGATCGATGATCAACGACTCTGCTTCGGAAATCGATCGTCGATCGACGATCGACGACCGATTCTCCTGATCTTCATTCAGAGATCGACGACTCTAGTTTATTTCAAAACGATCGTCTATTTAGGTCTGAAGATCGTTGACATAGCTCGTTGTTTCGTATTCTGCTTCCAGGACTGTTTCGAGCTCTCGTCCCGCGCTTTCTCCTCTCTCTCTTCTTGCGATTCTTCTCGTCGTTTCCATGGCGATTTCCTCTACAACTCTATCTGTGATGAAGTTCGGTGCCGGTTTTAATGTTGATTTCCATTCATTCAGCGACTGCGAACAAGTTTTCCGAGAGATGCTACATTTATGCGATGATCAAGGTCTCAAGAAACTCATGTCTACAAAAATCAAACGCCACCTATCAGAAATAAAGGAATGGGTTTATACATCTTCTTCCGATGACAAAGCAATGATAGGAACCATCAACGGCGTGGAGGTTATTCTTACTCCGGAAATTCTAACTAAAATCTTTGAGTTAAAGAATGGATCTTATGAGTATGAGCAAGATACCGCTTAATATGGTAGGATGTTGTTAGAGATGGGACATGCAGAAGGCATTCTATCTAAGCTCCTGAAAGTAAATTTATCTGTTTGATTTAAGTTCTTTGCTGACTTGGTTGGAAAGTTTTGCTTGTAAATCATTCAGCCCATGACAACATCAACAGGAAACAATTTGCCTTGATGTCAGCGATAGTGAATAAGAAAGGAATCACCTGGGATGGATTGCTATTTAAATTGCTCAGGAAAAAGAACAACAATAAAGAGGTGACTCAAGGTAGGCTGATTGGGTTCCTTCTATCCCAGAAAGATTCCCAGCTGTTAGGTTCTGCTCCTACAGCAATTAATGCCAGCAAGAGAATTGATCCTTCTCTGTTTGTTAAGTGGAAAAGGACCATTCAGAAATCATCAAAGCTGGGTCTGCCCCTACAACTTCTGAGGGCACAAGGGCTCCTGAAGCCACAAGGGCTCCTGAAGCCACTTCCCACCCTAGTGAAGAAGTTCCTGCTTCATCCTCCTTGCCATCCACCACCATTGAAATTCATTCTTCTCCTGTGAACCATCCATCACAATCTGCTTCCCAAACACCAGCTCATCTAGCTGAGATACCAAACTTCAACATAGATTCCATGTTGAATCTGCTTACTCCATCTCCTTATCATTCCCTAGCCACTTTAAATCATCAATCACCAACTAATGATCATCCATCTCATCAAAATTCCCCAATTGATGAATCCCCAGTTCAGAAGAACATCAATTCTAATGATTCCCCATCGATCATTCCTCCATCATTTCAAATTACACCAGAATTAATTGCAAATATCCTAGACCTCATTACTCCATCCATCAAAAAAATGATAGCTAAAGCCATTGCCCCCCTTATTCTCTCCATCTCATCACTTGCTACTTCCATTACTGCCCTCTCAACCCCTTCTTCATCTAGGGGCCTGGGTTTAGTTCCCACTGAACCCAGGTAGGGGGAGATGCTCAATGATGATGATTCATGCTCTCCTTGGGCTCATTAGGTTGTTCAATCTTCAGCAGCAATGGACCAAGAAACGTGTTCAAATGTAGTGCCAGATAAAGTCTTTCCAGATTCAGTACAGAGGATAGTTGTAGATATAGATGCTTCAGTAGTTCCAGATGAACTGGATGCATTTCTTGATTCAGATGATGAGTCTTCTCTCTCATCCTATGGAGACCATTATATATGTCAGTCCTCCCCTTGTACATTTGATCCCCTTCAGTCCATTGTGTGCTATCAGAGACCATTAGAGCCTTCAAATTTTGGATAATTTTATTATTTCTGAAGCAATAGCTGAAGCAGCTTTTGCTTTCAAATTTTGTCTTGAGGAGATTTCCACTCCTGTAGTTGCCAGACATCTAGAAGGAATTATTACCTCCTTCTTAGAAGCTAAGTGGAATTCAGTAGAGTCTTCAGATAAAGATGTGTCAATTGCTGTTCATGATGTTGGAGTGCCCTCTACTCTTGGGATGAGTCCCCAGGTCCAAATTTGGACTCTCTCTTGGCTCAAGATATATTAGAAAAACAAAGAGAAAAGGCTCTTCTGAAAGCTAAAGAAAAAGAGGAAGCTATGTTAAAAGATATTGATGATCTTTTTGCAAAACCTCAGTCCTCACATTCTGAGGATGAGGATGAGGATTCTGATGATTCAAAAGGTAATATGAAAAAGAAAAGGACTGCTTAAAAGAAAAGGAAGGCCATAGATCCAGCTCCTCCTAATCCAAACCATTATATTCCCTACTATATTCTGAAAGGGATTGATCCAAAATCTAAAAATTTTGAGGCTTGGATTTGGTACTCTAAAAATGCTCTGAAAGCAAGGAAGAATAGCAGGAGGAGCTCTCCTCCTCCCAAGGGAATTCAGAGAGGTCCTCCTCCTCCTCCTCCCTCTGCTGGTGCTTCAGGAAATGTTGCTCCCAGATCATCTGCTCCTTCTACCAGACCAAATCAATCATACATCTATCAAAGGAAGGGCAGGCATCCTCCTCCCAGCAGGTCTTATAATTAGGGGCAGTCTAGGCACTCAGACAGTTCAAGAGATCAAGTAAAGGAAGTTGTATATCAACAACCAACCTTCTCTCCTCCTCCAGCTCCTAGGTCTCCTCTCAAAACAAAATTGTCACCTTCAAAAGAAAAAGCTGCTCATGCCAAGCCAGTAGATGTCAAAGGAAAAAGAGTTATATACTTTGACAAATCAAGCAAGAAGTATGCTGAGTATGCTCCTCCATCAAGTCTTTTGATTCAAGAGCCAAAAGATTCAAATGTCAAGCCATCTTAAGAGCAAACTGAGAGTTTTCTAACTCAATCAGTAAAATTTAAGGCTGTAAATCCATTGAATCCAGCTGATGAAAACACTTATGAAAGTCAAGAGCTTGATCCTAAATTCAAAATGGCTAGACTTCTAGAATTGGTGGGAGCTGCTCAAATAAGGAAAGCTAAAGCTGAAGGTAAAGATATCACAGGACTTTCTACTATGTCAAAATACAGAAAGAAGGAATTTGATAGGTTCCAAGTCAGTTCAGAAGTTTTTGATGCTTCAAAGTATATGGAAAAACATCCTGAATCTGTTCTACCTAAAGCTGGAGAACTAAAGATTATTGGAGAGCAGGACTTGAAGTTATCAAAGAAGGATGCATATGATCCTAGAAGAAAAATCACTATCTCTCCTGCTACTTCTACTCCTCCTTCAGACTCTGTTGATAAATGTCTGTGATATTTGTTTTGACTATCTAATTTTCTCAAATATGTTTGATGATATGTCTATTGTTGTTTATTCTTATCTGTTTGTATTAGATTTGTCTTTGGTTGAGTGACATCACCCAAATAGGGGGAGATTGTTGGTTCCCTAGTTTTGATTTGAGCCATGTCATCTTAATTAGGCTTAATTTACCCAAGAATTATCTATGGTCAATAATTAGACTAAAGGTTAGTCTACCCTTAGGTTAGGTTAGTTAAGATTGGATTGAAATGAAAATTGGTTAAGTAGATTTGTGCTCGACGATAGTCGAATATCGCTCGACGATAGTCGAAAATCTCTCGACGATCTTCGATTGATGATCGACGATCTCAGAGTTATATGAACTCTGAAGTGGGATCGACGATCTGCTTATTCAGATCGACGATCGTGTAGCCTTGGTCGACGATTTCTGTGAAGACAGTTTTTCTTCAGGTCGACGATCTGCTTGTTCAGATCGACGATCTTCGATCTCTGGTCGACGCTTTCTGTCTGCTATTATCTATATTCATTTCATTTTATCTTTGTCTTATTTCCTCTTGTTTAAGACATATTTTATTCAAAATATTCTGCTTAATTTAATGCTGATATTCTTTTTCTTATTTCCAATATTCCTTATGCATTAATTAAGAGATTTGGCAGAATAAAGTCATTTGTTTTATTAGAGGAAATCGTGTTTTTTTTCTACAGCTATAATATAGCCGTTAGGCTTTATTTCCTATTCCAATTTGTAAAGTCAAATCGATAGGATATTTTTAATATCCTTAATTCTTTTTTGGGAATGACAAAAAAGATTGCAGGTGCAGTTTCTATATTTGTTTTTATTCTATTATTTGGAAAGTTTTCAAGTGCAGGGCTCGAGGCTTTTTCAAAATGAAGAGAAGTTTTTATATTATCAGTGCAGTCGGCTAAAGATAACAATACACATACGAACACTCAGCAGACACAGAACAAAAAATCTCAAGAGAAAGAAAAGTTCTTCTTCTTCCTGAGTTCAACCTGTCTTCTGGAAAATAAATACTCTGAGTTCAAGCTTTCAAGAAGAAGAACCTCCAAAATTGCTGAACATTCATTATTGCAAACTCTCCCAGATTGCAAAAGCTGCTGAAGAAGAACATTCATTCAAAATCTAGAGTCTTCTTCAAGGCTGCATTAGAAAGTCATCTCAAGCAATTTGGAGACCTTACACCCTGAAGCAAATCTTCTTCCTAGACATTCTTTAAGACAGGGGGAGCTTTTATATATTCAGAGCTATCCACTAGCTTCTCTGAACACAGAGAAGACATCTTTAATTCTCTCCTTTAACCTCCTGTAAAAGGGTTATTACTCCCTTCAAAAGTGAAGTATTGGTGGCAGGGAACATGATCAAAAACCTATTTGTTTGGTTTTTAGGCACCTGATCAAAAGCCTGAAGGGTCTTTAGATCTACCTGAAGCAGATATACTTGTGGTAGGGCACCTGATCAAAAACCTTTAGTGGATTCCTACTAGTGTTGTAGAAGAGTGGATGTACCCAATTGGGGAACCACTATAAAGCTCTTGTGTTGTTTGTTTCTTATTTTAATCAATGCTTTATGGCTGTGATAGTTTTAACTAGGGTGCTAGTTGCTGTGTTAGGATATAAGCTCAACTGAAACTTCAGTTAGCTTCTTCTTTTATTTACTACACTTAGTTAGGCTTTAGGTTTAAAGCTTTTATTTTTATATTCCGCAAATAGCTCTAAGAGAATTGTTTAGAGTCTCCTTCTTTTTGAATACTCTATTTACCCCCCCCCCCCTCTAGAGTAGTAAGTATCTTATCCCCTCACTTTCAGAAGTATTAAAAGGTTGGGGTGAACTTTGGAATTAGAGTGTGAACCACCTTGGTCTACAAATAGTAGAATTCTATTTACTAGCATAGGGATGATCTTAGGGCTTTACCATGACTCCATAAGCCCACCACAACATCCCTAACATATTAGAGGGTCCATTAGAGCAATAGGGACCCACTAGGGTCAACTAAAAAGGTCATGTTGACCAAATTCAACCCAAACCCTAGTTAGGTCAAACAATGCCCATACATGGTCAAGTAACATCCCCTTAGCCAAAGGGACACACCTAGACCTTCCCAAGCCCTGAGGGAGGCCAATGGGTCACCTAGGACCCATTGGGGTCAACCTAAGAGGCTCAGTTGACCCAAGTCAAGCCTAGCCCAAAAAAGGTCAAAGTGCCCTAACTAAGGGTCTAGTGACTTTCAAGGTGCCCAACCAACCCTAATCAAGCCTCCCTAGACCTTAGGGGAGGACAATGGGTCACTAAGGACCCATTGGGATCAACCCAAATGGACAATTTGACCAAGGTCAACTATACCCTAGAATTATTTCAAACTAGCCTAAATGGCTAGCTCAAGCCTAATCCACTTGGGCTAAGCCCAACTTGAGTGACCCACTTGCTTAGGAGGCTGATAATTACATAATATGCCATTCATTTTCTTGAAATGGTGACTAGGAGAGAGAAGCTCATTTTCCCTTTAATAGAGGAGAGAGAAAGAGAGAGAAAGAGGGCCATTCATGGCAAGGAAGGCAAAGGGGCCTCCTCTCTTCATCACCAAGGTTGGATTTATCTCCCCTGATGAAATAGGAGAAGATCAAGGGGTTTTCCAGGCTATATATGGGCTGAATTAAGTGAATCCACCATGACCAAATTTTCTCCATTAATGGCCATTAATGTCTTTGAAGCTATGGCCCTTCCCCTCCCCCATTTGCAAACCTTAAAATCAACCTTAGACCACCAACAGTCCCTCCACCCTTCACCTAGAGAAATTGGTAAGTTTGGAAGTGTTGTTACAGAGCACCAAAAGCTCCATCGCCAGAAATGGTGGCATGACGATCGTCCCAACTCCAACCCTCCGCAAAGGTCCTCCTCTACTCCTCTCTTCGTGGGCTAGAATCTTAGATCTTTTAGGAGAGAAATCGGGCTCAATTAAGCCCGATTGGGTGTGAAAAATTCAAGATTTTCCATGGTTTTTTTTCTACTTTGGGTTCGCCGGAAATCACCCCTTCGGCGACCATGCCGCCCTCCGACGATAGCCACCACCTCAACGGAGGTGGTGTTGGTGGTGGCCGGCAGGGGAGTAGACTGGATGGCCGATAAAAAAGCTCTGGAAGTGCTCTAGGTCGGGAAGATCTCGGAGGTCGGTTGGAGGAAGAAGACGTAATCCAGGCCGTTTGTTGGATCTGTACAACATAGTTATAAATATTAATTAAGGTTTTACATTTTTAACCCTTTACTGTGCACCCTTTAAAATAAATAAATGAGACCCTTAGGGGCTAAACCTTAAAAATTGGCCAACATGGAAATTGTATCCCTTGAAGTATACTTTAATTTAAAATTAATTTCAACACATTTGGGTAGGTGGTTTGACCACATCACTCACAATGGTGCAGCCTATACAAAGGCTTGACCAGATACTAAATTGAGTGCCCCCATCAATCCAGCCATCCAAATAACTTGAAATTTGGGTTGGGGATCACTCTGACCTATACCTATAACATATCCAAAAATGGGAATTTTTGAAAAATATTTTCATGAAGTTTTTATAGAAATTTAATAAATAATGTAAGAATTATTTATGGGGTCTAATGACCTCTAAACCCACCAAAATTTTGGTGATTGTCTTTTAGGGTCCTAAATGACTTTGATAAAAATTTCTGCCCATTTAGTCTTGATTTGAATAGGTATTGGTGTGACCAAAATTTTGTCCCCTAAGGGTAATTTAGGGCAAAGAGTGTTTGGGGCATAGAGAGGCCAATTCTCACCCAATGGAGTTGGGACTTGGGCCAGAGTTCCATGGTCAGTTAAAACACCCTCTCAAGGAGTTGGAGATGGTTTGGGGGTGGATTTGCCCTAGGACCCTAATTCAAAACCAAAGGTTGAATTTTGGTGGTTTGTGAAGGACATGGAGTTATATGTCCTTGTATGGACTTTGGGTTTAGTACATGTAATCCTAGGATGTTAAATAGACCTAGGAAGGAATTTGGTGACACTAAGACTTAGGCACACAACTTAAACCAATTAGGGATAATTTAGGGCTATACATTTTATGAAAATATTGAAGGGTCATATGACCTTGGATCCTTATGAAATTTTTGTAGAAGAGCTTTTAAAATAATATGAGTCTGTGGAAATTATTGTAGGATGTTTGGAAAACATTAGCTCATACTTGTAGTTATAACCTTTATGTTGCCCCTAAGCATGATTTTGATAATATCATGGTTAAACTAACTTTGAATGATATGAAACTTAGTCAGTGATGATTTATGATCATATTAAAGCCCTAATAAGTTTTGTGTAATTTTTGGATAATATTTTTAGGTACTTCTCTCTTTAATTTTATTTATTGTCTTTATATTGAATTAATTAATTAGAGGTTTTTAAATTTATAAAAATCTGTGAAATTTGGCATTCACTGATATTTTGCTATCATATAGTGTTCTTAATTTTTGGGTGACGATAACTTAAGGAAATCTAGTACTTCATATTCAAAATTACACATGGCCTAACTTTTGGGAAAATTTAATAAATGCCAAATTATCTAGGGAAATTATAAGTATCTGTATTTAGGATAAATGTGTCATGAAAGATCCACAATAATTATCTCAGGGCTTTTTGATGAAAATTTGGAGTGCCTCCTATCATGTACATCATATAACATGGGTTGGTCTGCATTTAGTAAAATTGCGAAAATTATCATGACATGTGGAATGGACATAGGGAGATGGGGTTCATAGTTTACTGATTTTATAAGGTGAAAAAGAGAGCTTCATTAGGAGTCATGAAGAGGAGAGTGCAAGGTTGACTAGTGTAAAGTGGTGATCGGGATCGACGAAAAATCGTCTTTCCTATGAAGAGAGAGTCAAAATACACTAGGGTTAGATCAAGTATAATATTAAAAGGGATCGGGAATTGTGTAATAACCAATAATATTAAGTGACTTCCGAAAGGAAATGATGAGTTACAACTACCATCATTGTTCACAGTGCCCTATGAGCCCTTCACCGGGAATAACTTGGGCAGTCCTGGGCTAACCTAAAACGTAAGAATAATAAATATTTAAGAGTAACTAGTATAACTAGGAATACAGTTACACTCACACTCCCCGGTGTTGTGGGACTTAGGTTGGGTCTCACGAGCGGTAGGCTCAGTGGTTTTGGTGATAGGTAGGTTAGCCCGGCGAGCCGATGGCTCGGAATTATGACGGACGGGAAAGTACAGGGAGCTTTGGCTCGATGGGTGAATATATTATTATTGCATGTGCATAAAATAAAAAGGTGGTGGGTCTTCGGTATTGGAGAGTCATCGCACCGACACCAATACGTTCACTCGGAAAGTGTGGTTTAACACTTAGTCAAATAAGGTCCGGTGCGCAGCTGGAAAGAGTACGAAGGAGCTCTACTTAGTCCAGCATTGAAGCATATGATAGGTCTGACTTGTAGTGCTTATTTCGGTTTAGAGGTGGGTGAGGGACGACCCATCGCTTCCGTTTGCAACTATGGAGGTATCCTGTGAGGTTAGGCTTCGGAAGTGGGGAACTAAAGGTCTGTGTATACAGAGTCGAGTGTGTGTGTTGTATTTGCAAGTCCACATCATGACATACTTGCACGACATAGCATAATCATTGAATATAACCCTTGACACCTATTGTATAAATTGGTATGGGACACTTTATACAAAAGGCCTTGCAAAACGACCCCTTGGTCTATAGGTTTATATGGGAATTCCTATAGGTCATGGTTACTTACTTAGTTTACCTTCTCCTACTTTACTTCCTCACTTGTTCTTGTATATACTCATATTGCTTACCTACTACCGCTTACTTATACTTACTGTGATTATATATTCATGATAGACTAGTTTCGCCACAACCTGCTTACTTTGTTACTCTCCACCTTAAATACCATCACTTTGCTTCTCCCCGCTCGGTGCCTAGCAACCATGGAGTAGGGGTGGGGAAAATAGGACTTAGTCTTTTAGACTAACGATCATTGACCAAATCATTTTAGGGGATCGTGGAGCCGAACTAGGAGATGCAGCCCCAGAGGTTGGTATGCTTGTAGATGTGATAATCTAGCATGGGAGTTTAGGCAGCAGGGATAGTGAGTCCCGATCATTAGTAGTTATTATAGATTTTCTTCCGCGTATAGTGACTTGTAGTGAACATTATAAGGTATCGGGCAGGAGACCTATTATTAGTACCTTGATTTATCAGTGTTGTGGACTGATGGCCGCGGAACAGAGACCTACTGTGGTTGGTTCGAAATGGTCAGATTCCGCGGGCCAGTTAGAAGATCGAGTTTTCTAACGAAAGGAGGCAAGCGCACCTATCGCAAGTAGTACTCGGTATTCGGGAAAAATACCGAGGTCGTATTATTCTCGGGGACGCGTTGATTATATCTACTCTTCCAGGAACACTATTATCTTACTAACAGTAAGGTGAGATTTTTTTAGTTTAATTAAAGCGGAAAGAAAGAAAGCGGAATTTTGCTAAATTAGTTCGATGACGGGTTAACGCTCGGCATCGAATCGGATTAAGACTAAAATAATTCTTAACAATTATTAAACTTTGTTTTTAATTTAATAAAAGGCACTTGGCCGTGGAGGTTTCAAAAATATGAGCGCACTTATCTCTAGGAATATTGCTCACCTAAACATTAAGACTATTCGACCGATCGTTAGACCGATGAAGGATTCCTCTTAATGCCCGCTTTACGCTAAGAACCCCGCTATTGGGTGGGGAACCCAATCCGGTAGAACTACGCTTCTCCTCTTTCGAGGGGGCGTACGCAGTTCTCTTTACCCAAGGGGGATCGGTCCATACGTGAAGCCTCTCGGCGTCGCGTATGGATAACGGAATAGAGCCCACACATCGATTATGTGGTCCTATGCGTCGTTAACCCGGGGTAAACCTTAAGTCCTTAAATTAAAATAAAAATAAAGTTCTTTAATTATTTCAAATCATTTTATTTGTCCCAATGCTCTTCGATGCCGAAGGCTAAAAGAGATTAGCCACTCATCGGTATGGGGACGGCTTTATGTTTTTAAGTGAAGCGTGAGTGTTAAACTAAGCACTGAACAATTATAAGAGAAAACACAAAAAATAGGACAATTAGATAAATTGAAGGCTAATTGATGCAGGCACTCACGCACACTTCAAAACCATAAAGAAAGTTAAATAAAGCAAACCCTACTCAAATGAATAGGCGGAAATAAATGCACACACGCACACACTCTTCTTAATTGAAGAAAGCGATAAATAAAGCGGTAAAATTATCTCCTACACGCACGCACTCTACATAATTGAGAAAGCGATAAAATTGCAAGTCCCGGCTCAAATGAGTGGGCGGGAGTAAATTTATCTCATACACGCACGCACTCTACTTGAAAGTAAAACACACTCACGCACTCTACAGAAATGAAAACACACACACCCACACAAAGTTTTCCTACTCAAGTGAATAGGAAGAAAATGAAAGCAGTAAAAAGACAAGTCCCACTCAAACCAGTGGGCGGGAAATGAAAGCAGAGCGTCATTTAACTCTTAACGAGTAGGCGAAAATAAATGCATACGCACACACGCACTCTACAGAAATGAAATAAAGCAGTAAAACCTAACTCATACACGCACACACACTTGCAAAAATAAGAAAAACAAAGAGCTCAAAAAATTAAAACGACTGCATTTCTACCGCTAGAATGCGGTAGAAATGCATAAAAAGTGAAAATAAAAATTAACCGGAGCGAAATTTTTTGCAAATAAACGCAAAATGGAAGTACTCGGAAAATTAATACAACTGCATTTCTACCGCTAGAATGCGGTAGAAATGCATAAAAAGATGAAATAAAAATTAAAGGGACTAAAAGTTTTGCAAATAAAAAGTTAAATCAAAGTGAGCGAAAAATTATAACGACTATATTTTCATTCTTATATTTTTATAAAAACTCCTAAAAAGTGAAAATAAAACAAAAAGGACAAAAAGTTTTACAATCCTAAAGAGCCTAAGTTAAAGAAAAATGAAAATAACACTTTTAGATGAGTTTTTATAAAGCCTTATGAATGAAAAAATAGGAAAAAGGAGAAAAGCTAAATCTAAAAAAGTGCAGAAAATGAAATTTAAATGGACGGCACAACGGCTAGAAATGCCGATAAATCTTAAATCTAACTAAGTAATCAAGGCTATAAAAATGAAAACCTAAAAGAAACACAAAAATATGAATGAAAAATTGCTTAAGTAGGCGCATTCAAATTGATTATTCATACTAATTAAGAGAGAAAAATTCATATTTTATTAAAGTAAAAACCCTAATACAAACTAAGAGAGAGAGAGGGGGGGAGAAATTCTCCTTACATAAGTATGGAATCCAATTTGGCAGCACCTCCCCTAAGCAAAGTGGTCAAAAAAGTGGACAAAATAAGCTTCCTGGAAGCTCTTATTTATAGGCAAATTTTCGGGTTGGTCACGCCCTAGGTCACGGGCATGACAGGGGGGCGTGTCACTACTATTCATGAGCTGATCGGTTGACTTGACTGGAGCTTTGACTTCGGGGCGAAAACGTGGCGGTCACGCCCCAGGTCACGGGCGTGACAAATTGTCACGGGCGTGACAGGGGGTCGTGACCGGGGGAGCTGGCAGTTCGATGTCGGCACCGTTGACAGTTTGACTAAGCTTGCGGGTCGGCCTCGACACGGGCGTGACAAGTATTGACACGGGCGTGACGTTAGGCGTGTCGGGCTCGGTTTGATGATCGCCGATCGTCGAGCTGGGAACCTGTGGCCGGCGATCGTCGGGGGGGGGGGGGGGGGGCGTGACACGGGCGTGTCGGTCAATTGACACGGGCGTGTCAGTCAATTTTTTTGACTTTTCTGGAATTTTTTCTGGAATTTTTCTGGAATAAAAATAAAGCTAAGTTAGAAATAATATTTACAAAAACAAGCAATTTATTGAATAAAACTAATAAAAAGACAAAAAATAAACGAAACTGACTTAAATAAAATACGAAAATATAGGTATATTTACAACTCATCAAACACCCCCATACTTAAGCTTTTGCTATTCCAGAGCAAAAGTTTGAGGTGAACTTATAAGGAATAATAAAAAACCCTAAGTTCTGCTACCGCTAAATTAATTATAAGAGAGATCAAATAAAAATATACGGGGTATAAGAGTTAAGTCCTAAAATTATTTTAGATGATTTAAACAGGGCAAAAGTTTTGGCCAAAAGACTTCTTGATATAATCAAATAGAAAGCAATAATTGTATTGGTTAGATTAACAGAAAATAGTTTGGAGTTATACGAACTTTAGCTTATAGGAGTGTTATCGGAAATAATGCAATTTACGAATTATGCTCTCAAAAAGATTTTTGAATTAATTCTAGAGTCATGAAATTGGCTAAGTGGGGTTGATGTTGGTTTATGAAGATGCTTGGATTTTGAGGCGAGGTTATTTTTTTCTCGAACCTCCATTTTTTTTTTGATTTGGATGTTAAAGGAAAACGAAATCTTATTTTCCTTAACATAAAATTTTTTCTTTCTTCATAAAAATAACCCAATGTATATGTGTTAGAGTAATGAATTTTATCCTCTTACTCCGTAACGTATAATCTTTAAAATTATTGGGTGCCTATGTTTACGGAATGAAATCTTATTCCCATTGACATAAGATCTTTTTCTTTTTGGGGAAATATATTTTTATCATACCAAGTAGGTTATGATAGGATAGGTAAGGGGAGAAAAGAGAACCAAATTTTTAATTGAAAAATGATTGAGAGCAACCTTTATAAATTGTACGTTCCAATTTTTCAGAAAGCTAAAAGAAAGCATAATTGAATTCTATAGTCGTTATTTTCTAACATGGTACACATGCTCCTATCTATGAAAAATTAGAAGTAGTGCCTAAAGCGAGTCCCCTATTTTTAACAAAGTATAATAAATTCTTTAAAACTTAACCCCGGCTATTTAGATTTTTCAATCTATAATTAACAAACGAATAGTGAACAAAGAATTGATCAAATTCGCAGGTAAATAAACTCAAAACGAAAGTTTTGGATAGCAAGAAACTTAAGAATGAAATGTTCGATTTATTTGTTTCAAAACTTACAAAAAAATTTTTGTTGTTTTTTTTTGAATTTATGCTCTTTTTTTGTAGTTTTGTAGTTATATCTTTAATATATACATGCTAAAAAGAAAGAAAAAATGCGGAAAAAAAAAATAAAAAAATAATTTTTTTTGGATTTTTAAGTTTTGTGAATTTTTTTTTTTGTATTTTTTTAAATTTTGTGAATTTTTTTGTATTTTCAATGAAATTTTTATTCTATTTGCAAAAATTTGGGAAAAAGAAAAAATATTTACAAGGATGAGAGGGAAAAAGGGAGAGGGGAAAGAGAAAGAATATTTACAAAAATTATTTACAAAAATTATTTACAAAAATATTTACAAGAATATTTACAAGAATATTTACAAAAATATAAACTAGGTAGCCGCGAGATGACTCGTTATGTGGATGGCTCGATGAGCCGGATCTCGCGGACCGAGTTAAAAATAAGACAAAGTTTCAAAAATGAAACTTCAAAAATTTATAAAAAAAATTTTGGATTTTTTGTGTTATAAATTTTTTTGAAGTTTTGTTTTTAAAATTATTTGTTTTGTTTTGTTTTTTTTTTTTTGTTTTTTTGTTTTTGAAAAAGAAAGTACGAAAATATAAAAACACCACCATACTTAGATCCAACATTGTCCCCAATGTTGTATGCTAAGCATGAGGAACAAGATAGCAAGTATATGTACAAAAAAGAAAAGAGAGGGGGGCAGAAGACGTCCCTGATCCGCGCTCGGGGAAGCCCATTAGAAACCCTGCATTTATTAGAAAAATAGAAAACATAATAAATAAAGACGTAAAAAAGATAGACGTGGGGTGCCTCCCAGGAGCGCTTTGTTTATAGTCGCGTAGCTTGACTATAGTGGCGGGTTTATAAGTCGAGGAGGGATATGGTTTCGCTATACTCGATCACAGGGTCGCCCGCTATGTAAGACTTTAACCGATGACCGTTTACTTTAAACGAGCCTTTTTCCGGGTGGGAGACGAGTACGGTCCCATATGGAAAAACTTCTTCAACTAAGAAGGGACCGGACCAACGGGATTTTAGTTTGCCAGGAAAAAGTTTAAGACGAGAATTATAAAGAAGGACTAGATCGCCCGGAGAAAAAATTTTGGGGGTTTTAATTTTTCGATCGTGATAAAATTTGAACGCTCCTTATAGAACTTATTGCTCTTGTAAGCGTTCGCACGCCATTCATCGAGCTCGTTTAGTTGCAGTTTTCTATTCTGAGCGGCTAAGTTAGAGTCGAGGTTTAAGAGTTTTAATGCCCAAAGTGCGCGGTGCTCCAGTTCTACGGGTAAGTGGCACGCTTTGCCATAGACTAATCGAAACGGGGTACAACCGGTAGCGGTTTTGTACGCCGTACGATGCGCCCATAACGCGTCGTCGAGCTTAGCGGACCAATCTTTCCTATTAAGTGAAACGGTTTTTTCTAATATGCGTTTTATCTCTCGATATACTACCTCAACTTGGCCACTTGTTTGCGGGTGGTAGGGGGTGGCAAGCTTGTGCGTGACTCCGTATTTAGCTAACGTCTTAGCCATTAGAGCGTTACAGAAATGCGTTCCCCAATCACTAACAATAGCGCGAGGCGTGCCGAAGCGAGAAAATAATTTTTTTAGAAATGTAACGACGACTCGCGCATCGTTGGTGGGGAGAGCCTGCGCTTCCGCCCACCGTGATACGTAGTCAACCGCCACTAAAATATACATATTTTTATAAGAAGGAGGTAGGGGGACAACAAAATCTATGCCCCATAAATCGAAAACTTCGCATTCTAAAAACATATTTTGGGGCATCTCGTCGCGACGTGAGATGTTACCCGACCGCTGACAGCTATCGCATGCGCGCACAAAATTGTGCGCGTCTTTGAAGAGAGTGGGCCAAAAGTAGCCCGCCTCTAGCGCCTTCCTAGCGGTCCGGTTGGCTTGATAGTGCCCCCCGGCTAGACCCTCGTGGCAGTGCCTCAATATTTGCGTACACTCCACTCCCGCGACGCATCTTCTAACCGCTTGGTCCGCGCAGATACGGAAAAGAAAGGGGTCATCCCAAAAGAAATTTTTCAAGTCGGAAAAGAATTTCTTCTTTTGATGACTTGAAAAATCTTTTGGAAGTACCCGCGCGACTAAGTAGTTCGCAAAATCTGCGAACCAAGGCGAAGATGACGAAGACGAATGAATGGCGAGAAGGCGTTCCTCGGGGAATCTATCATTTATTTCAGATTCGACGAGCGCTTCCGCACCCGGATTTTCTAAACGGGAGAGGTGGTCTGCTGCTAGATTCTCCGCGCCCTTCTTATCTCGGATCTCCAAGTCAAACTCTTGTAGGAGGAGAATCCATCGAAGAAGGCGGGGCTTCGCGTCGGTTTTGGCTAGTAAATACTTAAGGGCGGAGTGATCGGTAAAAACGATAACTTTAGATAGTGTAAGATACGAGCGAAACTTATCGAAAGCGAAAACGACGGCTAAGAGTTCCTTTTCCGTCGTCGTGTAATTCACTTGTGCGGAAGTGAGCGTCTTGCTAGCGTAATAAATAGGATGAAAATGTTTTTCTACGCGTTGGCCAAGAACGGCGCCTAAGGCAATATCACAAGCGTCGCACATGATTTCGAACGGAAGGGACCAATTAGGTGCCACTAGAATCGGAGAATTGATAAGTTTTTGTTTTATAAAATTAAAAGCAGACTCGCAATCGCTACTAAAGACAAAAGGTGATTCCTTTTCCAAGAGGTGAGTAAGCGGCTTTGTTATTTTTGAAAAATCTTGAATGAAGCGCCTATAAAAGCCCGCGTGGCCTAAGAAACTCCTAAAGGATTTTATGTTTGTCGGCTGAGGAAGTTTTTCTATGATTTCAACTTTGGCCTTATCGACCTCCATCCCCTTAATCGAAATCTTATGGCCGAGGACCAAACCTCCTCGAACCATAAAGTTACATTTTTCCCAATTTAAAACAAGATTCGTGTCCTCGCATCGCTGGAGGACACGATCGAGATTACGAAGACAATCCGGGAATGAGCATCCGAATATAGAAAAGTCATCCATAAATATTTCCATAATATCTTCTACTAGCTCACCAAAAATTGCTAGCATACATCTTTGGAATGTAGCCGGCGCATTGCAGAGGCCAAATGGCATTCTTCGATAGGCGAAGGTGCCAAAGGGGCAAGTAAAAGTTGTTTTCTCTTGGTCTTCGGGGGAAATAGGGATTTGGAAAAACCCCGATAAACCGTCGAGAAAACAATAAAAAGGATGACCGGAAAGACACTCAAGAATTTGGTCAAGGAACGGTAGTGGAAAATGGTCTTTGCGGGTGGCATCATTAAGTTTGCGATAATCGATGACCACACGCCAACCCGTAATAGTACGAGTTGGGACGAGCTCGTTGTGCTCATTCGCCACTACGGCTAGACCGCCCTTCTTGGGCACGACATGAATGGGACTAACCCATGCACTATCAGAAATGGGATAAATAATCCCCGCATCTAATAATTTAATTATCTCAGCTTTCACGAAATCTTTCATGTTTGGGTTAAGACGCCGCTGCAGCTGAATGGTTTTGCGGCAATTATCGTTTAAGAAGATTTTGTGAGTGCAGAAAGAAGGGTTAATCCCCTTTAGGTCAGAAATTTGCCACGCAATTGCGTGGCGATGTTTAAGCAAAACCTCCAATAAATCGGAGGTCTCCGAATCACTTAAATACGAAGAAATGATTACCGGGAGTGTATCATTTTTTCCCAAAAAGGCGTATTTTAGGGATTCGGGTAATGGTTTGAGTTCTAGGATGGGCGGTTCTTCTAGTGAGGTTTTAGTGCTAATGTCTTTTGAACCAATTGGTTCAAAAGGCACATTCGTAGACTCGTCCTCATCGCAATAAAAATTTTCGAGTGAAAAAATATTTTCGTTTAAAAATTCGGTCTCGAAAACCGGGGAAGAACTATCTCCATAAAAAGAATCTAAAGAATAGCAGAAATCGTTGCTCGGCGACGAGTCTTCCATAGAGGAGTTAATAGAAAAAGTAACTTGGTCGTCTCCTACCCGAAGGAGAAGCTGACCATTACTTACATCAATTAACGCACGTGAGGTCGCGAGGAAAGGGCGACCAAGTATTATTGGTACGTTGGCGTCTTCCTCGATGTCCAAGATGACGAAGTCCACCGGGAAGGTGAACTTGTCTACTCGGACAAGGACATCCTCAACTACCCCGATGGGGAACCTAACCGAGCGATCCGCTAGTTGGATGCGCATATTGGTAGGAGCAGGAGTACCCAAACCTAAATGCAGGAAGAGCGAGAAAGGCATCAAATTAATGCTCGCGCCTAAGTCTGCCAAGGCGTATTTTACTAATACATCGCCAAAAAGGCACGGGATGGAGAACCTTCCCGGGTCGTTTTGTTTTGAGGGCAATTTACTAGTAAGAGCCGCCGAGCAGACAGCGTTGAGAGATATATGCGAAATATCCTCGAGTTTGCGTTTATTAGAAAGTAGTTCTTTTAAAAATTTCGCATATTTAGGCATTTGCGAGATATCCTCGCAAAAAGGAACATTAATATGAATTTGTTTAAGTAATAAAATAAATTTTTCATATTGCGCGTTTACTCGCTCATTATCTAACTTATGTGGGTAGGGCAACGCCTTGTTTAAAATAGTTTTATCGTTAAAAATCGGTAAGGGTTGCGTAATCGAAGAAGAGGGAAGAGGGGTCGGAGGTGAAATATGTACCTGAGGATCGATCCGTTTTGGATCGACCACCTCCTTACCGCTACGGAGGGTTATAGCGTTGGCGGTTTCCCTTGGATTGGGCTCCGTGTTCCCTGGCAGTGCCCCCATGGCGCGTTCTGACATAAGTCGGGCCAACTGTCCAACCTGGAGTTCTAAATTTTTTAGCGATCCGGTGATGTTCCGGATATTAGACTCGTTGGACGCGACATAACGATTAAAATTTTCCTCCACCGGGGATGGCTTCATAGGAGGGGGAGGAGGAAACGTTGGCGCAAAAGGAGTGGGAGGGGGCGCTGCGCGTTGTTCGGGTTGCTCTAGGAGAAATTCGGATGGTTCCTCCAACCCGGATTATAGTGGCTACTATAAGGGTTGTTTTGAAATGAGGGACGCACCGGATTTCCCATGTAGTCCACGAATTCGTCGACTACGCAGACGTTGGAGGGGGGGGGGGAGAAAACAAGGCGGAGTGGAGGAGGAAACAGACATCTCCGCCACCTGCTTAGTTAGCCTTTCCACTTGGAGGGCTAGCTGAGCAGTGGCATCCACTTCAAAAATGCCCGCCTGCTTAGGGCGTGCCCGCGGGACATTCCACTGGTAGGCGTTCACCGCCATTTCCTCGAAAAGGGCCTGGGCGGCCTCGGGGGTCTTATTGTTCAGGGTGCCCCCGGCAGCCGCGTCAATCATTTGACGCGTCTGACTATTCAGTCCATTATAAAAAATTTGTACCTGCAACCACGTTGGCAGAGCATGGTGCGGGCACCGGCGGAGGAACTCCTTAAAGCGTTCCCAAGTCTCGTAAAGAGACTCGGAGTCGTTTTGGACGAACGAAGATATGTCCGCCCGCAGTCTTGCAGTTTTCGCGGGCGGAAAATACTTTGTAAGGAATTTCTCAGCCAATTCCGCCCAGGACGTGATGGATCCCCGCGGGAGGGAGAGTAACCACACCTTAGCCTTGGACTTAAGAGAGAAGGGAAAAAGGCGCAAACGAATGGCGTCATCAGTGACGCCATTAATTTTAAAAGTATCGCAAATTTCAAGAAAATTAGACAAGTGATTATTGGGTTCCTCATCCGGCTGTCCGTCGAACTGCACGGCATTTTGGATCATTTGAATCACACTTGACTTAATTTCAAAATTATTGTTAGCCACAGCGGGCCGAACAATACTCGACCCCGTATCATCCAAGTTGGGCCGAGCGTAATAAGACAAAGTATGCTCGGCCGGTTGGGCATTATTCGGGTCGGCCATAGAAGAAGAAGAGGGTTCTCCGATAGATTCTGCGGGGTCTAAAAAGGGAATTCGACGGAGAGATCGGATACGCGCAAGAGAGCGGTCGATCTCGGGGTCGAATTCAAGATTTTCAGAACTCGAAGGTTGTCCACAGGTCATACACCCTAAAAAAACGAAAGGGGGAAGGATTTTTTTTGTATAAAATTTTTTATTTGAAAATAAAGTAAAATTAATAGAGTCCCGGATTCAATATAACAACCGTGCTCCCCGGCAACGGCGCCAAAAACTTGTTGGCCGCGGAACAGAGACCTACGGTGGTTGGTTCGAAATGGTCAGATTCCGCGGGCCGGTTAGAAGATCGAGTTTTCTAACGAAAGGAGGCAAGCGCACCTATCGCAAGTAGTACTCGGTATTCGGGAAAATACCGAGGTTGTATTATTCTCGGGGACGCGTTGATTATATCTACTCTTCCAGGAACACTATTATCTTACTAACAGTAAGGTGGGATTTTTTTAGTTTAATTAAAGCGGAAATAAAGAAAGCGGAATTTTGCTAAATTAGTTCGATGACGGGTTAACGCTCGACATCGAATCGGATTAAGACTAAAATAATTCTTAACAATTATTAAACTTTGTTTTTAATTTAATAAAAGGCACTTGGCCGTGGAGGTTCCAAAAATATGAGCGCACTTATCTCTAAGAATATTGCTCACCTAAACATTAAGACTATTCGACCGATCGTTAGACCGACGAAGGATTCCTCTTAAAGCCCGCTTTACGCTAAGAACCCCGCTATTGGGTGGGGAACCCAATTCGGCAGAACTACGATTCTCCTCTTTCGAGGGGGCGTACGCAGTTCTCTTTACCCAAGGGGGATCGGTCCATACGTGCAGCCTCTCGGCGTCGCGTATGGATAACGGAATAGAGCCCACACATCGATTATGTGGTCCTATGCATCGTTAACCCGGGGTAAACCTTAAGTCCTTAAATTAAAATAAAAATAAAGTTCTTTAATTATTTCAAATCATTTTATTTGTCCCAATGCTCTTCGATGCCGAAGGCTAAAAGAGATTAGCCACTCATCGGTATGGGGACGGCTTTATGTTTTTAAGTGAAGCGTGAGTGTTAAACTAAGCACTGAACAATTATAAGAGAAAACACAAAAAATAGGACAATTAGATAAATTGAAGGCTAATTGATGCAGGCACTCACGCACACTTCAAAACCATAAAGAAAGTTAAATAAAGCAAACCCTACTCAAATGAGTAGGCGGAAATAAATGCACACACGCACACACTCTTCTTAATTGAAGAAAGCGATAAATAAAGCGGTAAAATTATCTCCTACACGCACGCACTCTACATAATTGAGAAAGCGATAAAATTGCAAGTCCCGGCTCAAATGAGTGGGCGGGAGTAAATTTATCTCATACACGCACGCACTCTACTTGAAAGTAAAACACACTCACGCACTCTACAGAAATGAAAACACACGCACCCACACAAAGTTTTCCTACTCAAGTGAATAGGAAGAAAATGAAAGCAGTAAAAAGACAAGTCCCACTCAAACGAGTGGGCGGGAAATGAAAGCAGAGCGTCATTTAACTCTTAACGAGTAGGCGAAAATAAATGCATACGCACACACGCACTCTACAGAAATGAAATAAAGCAGTAAAACCTAACTCATACACGCACACACACTTGCAAAAATAAGAAAAACAAAGAGCTCAAAAAATTAAAACGACTGCATTTCTACCGCTAGAATGCGGTAGAAATGCATAAAAAGTGAAAATAAAAATTAACCGGAGCGAAATTTTTTGCAAATAAACGCAAAATGGAAGTACTCGGAAAATTAATACAACTGCATTTCTACCGCTAGAATGCGGTAGAAATGCATAAAAAGATGAAATAAAAATTAAAGGGACTAAAAGTTTTGCAAATAAAAAGTTAAAACAAAGTGAGCGAAAAATTATAACGACTATATTTTCATTCTTATATTTTTATAAAAACTCCTAAAAAGTGAAAATAAAACAAAAAGGACAAAAGTTTTACAATCCTAAAGAGCCTAAGTTAAAGAAAAATGAAAATAACACTTTTAGATGAGTTTTTATAAAGCCTTGTGAATGAAAAAATAGGAAAAAGGAGAAAAGCTAAATCTAAAAAAGTGCAGAAAATGAAATTTAAATGGACGGCACAACGGCTAGAAATGCCGATAAATCTTAAATCTAACTAAGTAATCAAGGCTATAAAAATTAAAACCTAAAAGAAACACAAAAATATGAACGAAAAATTGCTTAAGTAGGCGCATTCAAATGGATTATTCATACTAATTAAGAGAGAAAAATTCATATTTTATTAAAGTAAAAACCCTAATACAAACTAAGAGAGAGAGAGGGGGGAGAAATTCTCCTTACATAAGTATGGAATCCAATTGGGCAGCACCTCCCCTAAGCAAAGTGGTCAAAAAAGTGGACAAAATAAGCTTCCTGGAAGCTCTTATTTATAGGCAAATTTTCGGGTTGGTCACGCCCTAGGTCACGGGCGTGACAGGGGGGCGTGTCACTACTATTCATGAGATGATCGGTTGACTTGGCTGGAGCTTTGACTTCGGGGCGAAAACGTGGCGGTCACGCCCCAGGTCACGGGCGTGACAGGGGGGCGTGATCGGGGGAGCTGGCAGTTCGATGTCGGCACCGTTGATAGTTTGACTAAGCTTGCGGGTCGGCCTCGACACGGGCGTGACAAGTATTGACACGGGCGTGACGTTGGGCGTGTCGGGCTCGGTTTGATAATCGCCGATCGTCGAGCTGGGAACCTGTGGCCGGCGATCGTCGGGGGGGGGGGGGGAGTTACACGGGCGTGTCGGTCAATTGACACGGGCGTGTCAGTCAATTTTTTTGACTTTTCTGGAATTTTTCTGGAATAAAAATAAAGCTAAGTTAGAAATAATATTTACAAAAACAAGTAATTTATTGAATAAAACTAATAAAAAAGACAAAAAATAAACGAAACTGACTTAAATAAAATACGAAAATATAGGTATATTTACAACTCATCATGGACTCTCCCTTCGTGGATATTTATTTTTATTTCATGTGATTTCTGGTGGACCAGTATTTGTGTTTATTTACCTCATGTACTCTTATATTTATTCGACTCTTTTGCGATCGGTATGGCCGGCAGGATCGGCATTTTGTAGTGACGACCTTCCTGGGTGTGTTGGTGTCACCGCAAAGCGATGGTTTTGGGCATAAGGCCCCCGGTGGTTTAAAAGAAAAAAATGGGGTCTTACATTGTATCTACCCATTTCCCAAGTCTCATCATCTTACACTTGAACTAAACCTAAGTGTATTTAGACTTCCTCTAAGGGAAAGACGATCCATCATCGATCCTAAGCACGACCTTAACTTAGCACAAGTCTCATAGTCATTTTTGTTTCCAATGCCTTGAGGGAGGCAATCTCTTTTCATTGCTTATTGACTACCTTGCGAAATTTGTCAAAAACTTTCAAAAGTTCCTGATGTTGATCCATTAAGTCAGAATTGTCTTCCTCAGAAGAATAGCCTTCATGACCATTAGTTGACATTTTTGATTCAGAGAGTATCATGTGCGAGTTTACCTTCCCGTGATACTCAGAGTCGCCAACTTCCTCGTCTGATCTAGCCATAAGCCCAAAGTAATTTTCTTCATTCTTGAACTCTATTCTCTTGAGTCGTTGTCACTAAGAGTCTTTGACATCATAGGGACGAAGCTTTTCTCTTCCTTCATTTTGCCCTTGAAGGATCTCTTCTCTTCTTTCTTGGATCCTTCCTTCTTTTTGTATGGACACTCTGTAATCAAGTGTCCTGTCAAATTACAATAATAACACACAACGTCAGAGGAAGAATTTTTATTCGATTTAGATTTATACATGTCCTATCGGTTATGGTTCTTCTTGGAGCGATCACCATCACGATGTGATCTTCTGATCTCAGAGGAGGAGGATAGATTCTTCCTTTTTTCCTCTTGCTGAGCAATCTTTTGAACCGCTTAGAGATGAGAGAGAACTCTCCATCAGATTGCTCAGAGCCTGAAGTGCTTGGCTTAGAGTCCTCTAGGGTGTCTGGAGCACGTGTCCTTACTGTTGACATAGCTTTATACTTTCTCGAACCTTCAGCCTTCTGAGCTACTGACTTCTTTTTGCTTGAAGTTTTCCTGCTTTGTTCCTCCTTCTTTTTTGGTATTCATTTGGAGTTCATAGGAGAGAAATTTTCCAAAAAGGTTCTGAGGGTCAATCTCCGACAACTTTCCAAACTCCCTAATGGAAAAATCTTTTGTGTCCCAGTGCTAGGTTAGGTATTTCAGAAATATGTCGTTAAGCTTGATATTGGTGAATGTGCGACCATAGTTTCTAAGGCCGGTTACGATCTTGAAGAATTTCTTGAAGAGGTCTGCAATAGTATCATTTGATCCTTGCTTGAACGCCTCGTATTCTTGATTGTGCAACAATCTATGATCGTCTCAAACTTATTCAGTAGTTTCTATGAGCACAAACAGATAGTTCCACATCTCCATGGCTATTTTGTAGTGGAACAAGTTTTGAAGCATAGAGTCTTCCACTACACTGGCAATTATTTTCTTTGCTTTCTTATCCAGGGACACCATAGCATTTTCATCCTTCATCAGATCCTTCATTTTCTTAGTGATCATAACTGCAGGATTCAGAGCAGAGGCTAGTGTAGGGATATGAGGTCCTTCTTCCACAATCTGAAATATCCTCGGATTTGCTGCTTCCATGAAAAAACTGACTCTTTCTTTCAACATATGGATGTTCTTTTTGGTGCACACAGGTAATTTCATTGAAGACAAGTCCTTGCTCTTATCCATAACCACAAAATAGAATCTCTTGACACTAGATGGGAGATCTTATTCAAGGTGTTAACCTTATGTCAAACAACAAACCTCTGATACAATTTGAAAGTATCTAGTGTCTATCGAAATCACCTAGAGGGGGTGAATAGGTGATGTTTGTGTGTTCTCGCGGAATAAAACAACATTAAAATTGAGCACATAGCACACAAAGATCTATAGTGGTTCTCCGAGTTGGTTATGTCCACTGTCCCACCACATCTATCTACCACGAAGGGCTAGATTAGGCTGCATAACCTTTATCTCAAATTTCAACAAATCTTACACCTCGGAGCCTCAACTCCTTGTTAAAATTTCACAAGATGATTAAGATGATAGCTCGGATACCAAGTAAAACTTTAAAAGCTATCAAGATGACCCCTTGATGGAGCGGAAATCAGGAACCAGGTGCAGGAACACTCCAACCACAACCAAGCTAGTAAACCAAATGCAAGGAAAGTAACAAGCAGGTCATGTATTAACAAACTTCTTTACAACAAGAGGTATACATGGTGAGACATGATTTCGCGAAGTACAAACAAAGAAGCAGAGAACAACAACAATTGAAACAGGGCAGACAGAGGCCGAGACCGCGGAGACCGCAGTCCTTGCCAAACTGAACATCGAAGTCCGCCGAGATAGCGAGTTTTAGAGGACTACCTGTTATTCAAGCTGAAGAAGAGATGTCTAAAAACTGCAAGCCACCTGATTGTTGAGGTCACCTAACCGCCATTTACACTGTGAACAAGCTGCTGCCTAACTGAAGAACAGACCGCCCAAACCGCCCAGACCAGCGAACAGGTTAATGAACTGGAATTGTAGAAGGAGAGAAGACTGGCTCTCCACAACTGCAACCTGCTGCTAACCGCTGAGTGTAAACCGCAAGCTTCACTGATACCTGACCGCAGATAGCACTAAAGTCCTGGCTTCTTAGTGTTTGCCGCATAACCTGCAAACAACAAACCGGTTATCCTTCTCAAACTGTGAGGGAAAAAAATTTGAGGCGATAGCAATTAACCCAAGTCCAACTTACTGTTCATTCTATTAATTTTGTTTTCATAGGGGGGGTCCTATTTATAGACACGAAGAGGAGTGTGGTCACTGCCCTAGTAGATAGAGCCACCACCCCAGCCCTCAGCTAGCACAGAGCAGTCCACCAAGTTTACATTGACCTTAGTAGATAGAGACATCACCCCAGCCTGCATCTAGCACAGAGCAGTTCACCCAGTCTACACGGACAAGGAAACACAAAACCCTATCCGCCTGCTATCAAGGATGGCGGATAGGAAGCAATTTCGCACGCCAGTGGACAGCGCACCAACCCGCAACAGATAATGTCCATAACCAAAGCCCCAAGCGGCCAGATCAACCAGCAGACATTGAAGACTCAACGATCAAAATGCACTTGTCACATATCGTGACCAAGTCCAGCAACTATTGAAACTCTGGCGCGAGCTCCACAGACAACTATCAGTCCGCCCAGTCCTCTTAGGCTGCCAGATCCAAAATAGTTCGCCTAACCACAAACTCTACGGTTACCTCCTAACCACACCACTTGAGATTAAAGGCACGGGACAATGTCGATATCACGAGCTCTAAGAACAGTATGTATAAAGTGATTTCCGCGGACTCCAAATAAGACCGCCCAAGCTGCGAATAACCAACCTATCCATACGACTTTCATCAAGGACAAAACACCAGACTGCAAACATTAGACCATATAGGCCGCACACAAGTCTGCCAGACTATCCGCCCAGGCCGCGCGGTTTACCCAATCAGCCCCAACTTTTACTTCAATAATTTAAACACCCCCCTTGAAGTAAGAAGTTGTGACCAAACCAAGCAATCCTCGTAACCATTCAAATAGCCCTTTGACATCGGCTTAGTGAAGATATCTGCGATTTTGTCCTCGTTCCGCACATGCTCAACCATAAGAGACCCCTCCAACACCTTCTCCCGAATGAAGTGGTGCTCAGTCTCTATATGCTTGGTCCGCGCGTGACAAATTGGATTATTAACCAGTTTCAAGGCACTCTCGTTGTCACCGTAAAGCAGTGTTGGACCTCGCACTTCTTCATGGACGACTTCTACTAGTCTCCACAGCCAGATGGCTTCCTGAGCTGCCAAGGTCAAAGCCTTGTACTCCGCTTCTGTTGTAGAGACAGACACCGAGTCCTTCTTCTTACTGCACCATGAAATACCCGTTGATTCGCAGGTGAAAACATAACAAGAAGTCGACTTTCGATCGTCTGTCTCTCCCCCTTAATCAGCATCAGTGTAGCCATGTAGTGAAAAACCTGTATCCCTCCTATACAAGAGTTCCATATCAAAAGTAGTCTTTACATACTTCAGAATATTCCTCGCCGCTAACAGATTAGGTTTCTTTGGTTCCGCCATATAACGACTAACCCATCCTACAACATAAGCAATGTCTAGGCTTATAATCGTTAGGTAAATCAAACTCCCGACCAGAGCCTAGAACACAAAGGCATCAGGAATAATCCTCCACTCATCTCGCCGAAGCTTCAATCCACAATATAGAGGAGTAG
Source organism: Platanthera zijinensis (assembly GCA_039513925.1). Lineage (NCBI taxonomy): Eukaryota > Viridiplantae > Streptophyta > Magnoliopsida > Asparagales > Orchidaceae > Platanthera > Platanthera zijinensis. Next base: position 87,879,039 of record CM077085.1, read on the forward strand.
AGCTACTCTTTCCCACCCTCAAGCCAAATCAATAAACGATCCGCTCAACATAGCCATTTTGAGAGACGAGTATCTCGCTCTTCTTCCTCTCAACCTCGTGTCTAAGGAAGTGATGGAGCTCACACGTAAAACCTTCATCTCGAACCGTATAGCTAGCTCGACCCTGAGCCTCGCTACCTCCCCCTCAGAGTTCCCCGTGGCAATAATGTTGTCCACGTACAATAGTACCAAGACATGAAGCTCCCCCCGCTTCTTTAAGAATAGGCTTGAATCTAAATCCGAGACAAAGTATCCGCAGAATTGGAGGTATTCTGCAATCTTCCCATCCCATTAGCGTGGAGCCTTCTTCAACCTATAAAGAGCCTTCCGAATATTGCAGACATAGTCCGGATGATCTTCAAATACGTAACCTGGTGGTTTAACCATGAAGATGTCTTTATCTATCTACCCGTAAAAAAAATCATTCTTTACATCAAGTTGCCACATCTTCCACCCTTGGCAAGCAGCCAAAGTGATCACCACCCGCACTGAAGTCATTTTTGCAACTAGACTAAACGTCTCTTCATAGACTTCGCCATACTATTGGGAGAAACCTCGAGCAACCAAACGAGCTTTATATCTTTCGATACTCCCATCAGCCTTCTTCTTTAGTTTGTACACCCATTTACACGTCACAGGAGTAACGCCAATGACCTTAAGCACAAGGTCCCAAGTCTCGTTCCTTCTAAGGGCTGCCATCTCCTCATCCATAGCGTCATCTCACTCCTTGACTACATTGGCATCTTCAAACCTTGAAGTCTCCCGCTCATCCAGGGGGCCTGCGAAGAAATAGGAGACAAAGCTCACCATGTTTCCATCACTATATCGAGCTGGTGGTTTAATGGTCCTCTTCGATCTCCGAAGGGCATGACCATTACTAATCACCTCTGCTGCTTCTTCTTCACCATCTCCATTCTCGAGCAATCTTGGAGCAATGATTCCCCTGCTTCCTGAACCAGAAGCTTCCACCCTAGGGCTTGAAACACTTGGAGCACCGGGTGACACCGAAAGCTCCACCAGAAGATCCTTAGCAGCTTCCACCTGCCCCCATAAGACCTGCTCTCCTATAGCTAAACATGGATACCTCCATACAATGTTAGTTCATCAAAGACAACTTCTCTTGATACAACGAACTGACTCTTTCTTCCACAATCTGAAATATCCTCGGATATGCTGCTTCCATGAACAAACTTACTCTTTCTTTCCACATATGGATGTTCTTTTTGGTGCACACAGGTAATTTTATTGAAGATGTGTCCTTGCTCTTATCGATAACCACAAAATAGAATCTCTTGACACTTGATGGGAGATCTTGTTCAAGGTGTTAACCTTATGTCAAATAACACACCTCTGATATAATTTGAAAGTATCTAGTGTCTACCTAAATTACTTAGTGGGGGTGAATAGGTGATGTCTGTGTGTTTTAGGGGAATAAAACAACTTTAAAATTAAGTACATAGCACACAAAGATCTATAGTGGTTCCCCGAGTTGGTTACGTCCACTGTCCTACCACATCTATCTACCACGAAGGGCTAGATTAGGTTACATAACCTTTATCTCAAATTTCAACAAATCTTACACCTCGGAGCCTCAACTCCTTGTTAAAATTTAACAAGATGATTAAGATGATAACTCTAATACCAAGTAAAACTTTAAAAGCTATCAAGATGACCCCTTAATGGAGCGGAAATCAGGAACCAGGTGCAGGAACACTCCAACCACAACCAAACTCAGTAAACCAAATTCAAGGAAAGTAACAAGCAGGTCATGTATTAAAAAACTTCTTTACAACAAGAGATATACATGGAGAGACATGATTTCGCGAAGTACAAACAAGGAAGATAAAAACAACAACAATTGAAGCAGGGCAGACAGAGGCCGAGACCGCCGCCCTTTCCGAACTGAACATTAAAGTCCGTCGAGATTGCGAGTTTTAGAGGACTACCCGTTATTCAAGCTGAAGAAGAGATGTCTGCAAACTTTGAGCCGCATGATTGCTGAGGTCGCCTAACCGCCAGTTAGACCGTGAACAAGCTGCTGCCTAACTGAAGAACAGACCGCCCAAACTGCCCAGACCAGCGAACAGGTTAATGAACTGGAATTGTAGAAGGAGAGAAGTCCGGCTGTCCACAACTGCAACCTGCTGCTAACCGCTGAGTATAAACCGCAAGCTTCACTGATCCCTGTCCGCAGTTAGCACTAAAGTCCTGGCTTCTTAGTGTTTGCCGAATAACCTGCAAACAGCAAACCGGTTATCCTTCTCAAACTGTAAGGACCAAAAATCTGAGGCGATAGAAATTAACCCAAGTCCAACTTACTGTTCATTAAGTTAATTTTGTTGTCATAGGGGGGGGGGTCAAATTTATAGACACGAAGAGGAGTGTGGTCACTGCCCTAGTAGATAGAGAAACCACCCCAGCCCTCAGCTAGCACAGAGAAGTCCACCCAGTTTCCATGGACCCTAGTAGATAGAGACAACACCCCAGCCTACATATAGCACAGAGTAGTTCGCGCAGTCTGCACGGACAAGGACGGACAACACCCTATACGCCTGCTATCAAGGATGGTGGATAGGAAGCAATTTCGCATGCTAGTGGACTGCGCACCAACCTGCAATAGATAATATCCACAACCAAAGGCCCAAGCGGTCAGGTCAACCAGCGGACATTACAGAACAACGATCAAAATGGACTTGTCACATATCATGACCAAGTCCAGCAACTAGTGAAACTCTTGCGCGAGCTCCACAGACAACTATCAGTCCGCCCAGTCCTCTTAGGCTGCCAGATCCAAAATAGTTCGCCTAACCACAAACTCTGCGGTTACCTCCTAACCGCACCACTTGAGATTAAAGGTACAGGACAATGCCGATATCGCGAGCTCTAAGAACAGTCTGTATAAAGAGAACTCCGCGGACTCCATACCAGACCGCCCAAGCTACGAATAACCAACCTATCCATACGACTTTCATCAAGGATAGAACACCAGACTGCAAACATTAGACCATATAGGCTACACACAAGTCCGCCAGACTATCGGTACAGGCCGCGCGGTTTACCCAATCAGCCCCAACTTTTACTTCAATAATTTAACCACTCCCCCTTGAAGTAAGAAGTGGTGACCAAACCAAGCAATCCTCGTAACCATTCAAATAGCCCTTTGACATCGGCTTAGTGAAGATATCTGCGATTTTGTACTCGTTCCGCACATGTTCAACCATAAGAGACCCCTCCAACACCTTCTCCCGAATTAAGTGGTGCTCAGTCTCTATATGCTTTGTCCGCGCGTGACAAATTAGATTATTAACCAGTTTCAAGGCACTCCCGTTGTCACCGTAAAGCAGTGTTGGACATCGCACTTCTTCATGGATGACTTCTACTAGTCTCCTCAGCCAGATGGCTTCCCGAGCTGCCAAGGTCGAAGCCTTGTACTCCGCTTTTATAGTAGAGACAGACACAAAGTACTTTTTTTTACTTCACCATGAAATACCCGCTGATTCGCAGGTGAAAACATAACCATAAGTCGACTTTCGATAGTCTGTATCTCCCCCTTAATCAGCATCAGTGTAGCCATGTAGTGAAAAACCCGTGTCCCTCCTATACAAGAGTTCCATATCAGAAGTAGCCTTTACATACTTCAGAATATTCCTCGCCGCTAACAGATTAGGTTTCTTTGGTTCCGCCATATAACGACTAACCCATCCTACAACATAAGCAATGTTTGGGATTATAATCGTTAAGTAAATCAAACTCCCGACAAGATCCTGGAACACCAAGGCCTCAGGAAGAATCCTCCACTCATCTCGCCGAAGCTTCATGCCACAATATGGAGGAGTAGAGCTACTCTTTCACTCCCTCAAGCCAAATCAATGAATGATCCGCTCAACATAGCCATTTTGAGAGACGAGTATCTCGCTCTTTTTCCTCTCAACCTCGTGTCTAAGGAAGTGATGGAGCTCAAACAAAACCTTCATCTCGAACCGTATAGCTAGCTCGACCCTGAGCCTCGCTACCTCCCCCTCAGAGTTCCCCATGACAATCATGTTGTCCATGTATAATAGCACCAAGACATGAATCTCCCCCCGCTTCTTTAAGAATAGGCTTGAATCTAAATACGAGGCAAAGTATCCGCAGAATTAGAGGTATTCTGCAATCTTCTATCCCATTAGCGTGGAGCCTTCTTCAACCTATAAAGAGCCTTCCGAATATTGCAGACATAGTCCGGATGATCTTCCGATACGTAACCTGGTGGTTGAACCATGAAGATGTCTTTATCTATCTCCCCGTAAAGAAAATCATTCTTTACATCAAGTTTCCACATCTTCCACCCTTGGCAAGCAGCCAAAGTGATCACCACCCGCACTGAAGTCATTTTGGCAACTAGACTAAACGTCTCTTCATAGTATTCGCCATACTATTTGGTGAACCCTCGAGCAACCAAACGAGCTTTATATCTTTCGATACTCCCATCAGCCTTCTTCTTCAGTTTGTACACCCATTTACACGTCACAGGAGTAACGCCAATTACCTTAAGCACAAGGTCCCAAGTCTCGTTCCTTCTAAGGGCTGCCATCTCCTCATCCATAGCGTCATCCCACTCCTTGACTACATTGGCATATTAAAACTTTGAAGTCTCCCGCTCATCCTGGGGGCCTGCGAAGAAATAGGAGACAAAGCTCACCATGTTTCCATCACTGTATCGAGCTGGTGGTTTAATGGTCCTCTTTGATCTCCGAAGGGCATGACCATTACTGACCACCTCCGCTGCTTCTTCTTCACCAGTTCCATTCTTGAGCAATCTTGGAGCAATGATCCCCTACTTCCTGAACTAGAAGCTTCCACCCTAGAGCTTGAAACACTTGGAGCACCGGGTGACACCGACAGCTCCACCAGAAGATCCTTAGCAGCATCCACCTGCCCCCATCAGACCTGCTCTCCCGTAGCTCAACATTGATACCTCCATACAATGTTAGTTCATCAAAGACAACTTCTCTTGATACAACGAACTTCTTTATCGCAGGATCCATACACTTCCATCCCTTCTTTCGCTCATCATACCCCACAAAGATGAGCTTCCTTGCCTTTCTATCAAGCTTGGTCCTCATAGCATCTGGGACGTGTACGTAGAAGGTTGATCCAAACACCCGAAGGTGTTCAACACTTGGTTTCTTCTTAAACATCAGCTCATGAGGAGACTTCATGTTGATTGGACTCAAAGGCATCAGATTGATGACATTGGTTGTGTAGGCCATTCCTTCTGCCTAGAAGGACCTCAAAATGCCCTTTGCATAAAGCCATCATTTGCAGGTTTTTATCAAATGGTAGATCTTCCTTTTCACTACTCCATTTTATTGTGGAGTATGTGCATAAGTAATCTCCCTCGGGATGCCTTGCTTCCTGCAGAATTTAGAGAACTTAGTTGAAAATAACTCACCTCCATTGTCCGTTCTCAACTTCTTGATCCGCAGGCCAAGCCGGCCCTCCACTAGCTCCTTGAACTCCACGAACAATCGAAAAGCATCTGACTTCTCCATCATGAAGTACACACACGTGTACCTCGAATAGTCATCAATTAGCACGAGCATATACCTGCACCCTCAAAGACTGCCAGTGACCGTTGGTCCCATCAGGTCACCATGAACACACTCCAATTGTGCTTTAGACCTATTTTGTGACTTATCAAATGGAAGGCGATGTGCCTTTCCATATTGACATCCAACACAATCATGACCATCACCGTAGGATGACAACTTAGACAAGCTTCTCACTGCCATGGCGTTCAACTTGTCCATCCCTACGTGCCCCAGCCTTTCATGCCAGATTACCGCGCTATCATTTGCCCTCATCCGATCAACATAGGAGCATGTCGATAGAATAAACAAGTCCTTTAATCTCCTTCCAATGTGAGCAACATTAGCCTTTACCGCTGATACATTCTGGATAAATTTCCCTTCTATTGGGACAAATAGAATGTGATAGCCTGCATCTACTATGTTGGCCACTGAGAAGAGGTTCTTCTTCATGCCCGATACGTGATAAACACTCCTTAATATGAGTGGCTCCTCATCACTACCCAAAGACACAACTCCCTCTTTCTCGACTGCATGCACAGAATCATCAATAGTAATAATAGCTTCATTACCTGAGTAGGCCTACAACAAAAAGAACTTTGACTCATCCCCGGTGAGGTGATTAACACACCCAAAGTTGATGATCTAGTAATCTTGGTAGTTGATGGAAGACAAAGCACGGACACACACGTCCGTCAAGAAAGCATTCCCCCATCCAGCTCCCTCAACACTAAAACCAGCCTCCTCCTTGCCTGCAACATGACCTAGCTGAAGCGTCACCTTTCCATCTCGTCTGAAGTGACCCGGCATATTGCACATGTAGCACCTTGGTCCTTCCTTATTCTTCTCACCACACTTAGAAGAGTGACTCCTATCTTGCTGATATGAAGTTGATGGACCATCTCCAGCAGGTTTCTTCTTCATGTCCCACCACTTCTTCTTCCCTGAGAAGAGAGCCTGACTGTCTCCTCAAAAAATATTCAAACCAGGCATCTTCCTTGCTAATCTCTCCTGCAAAGCCAGCAAGTTCTCCAGCTCTAGAAATGATGGTTGAGTGGACCAGCCTTGAACAGAGGTCACAAAGGCCACATACTCCTTCCGCAAGCCACGGATGACATGCCTCTTAAGCTTTGCATCCGATATTGGTTCATCAGGGTCCAACGCTAATATCTCAGTGCACAGGTTATTCATTTTAAGGAAGAAGGTTGAGATAGACAAGTCTACCTGAGTGGCTTTCGCCAACTCATTCTCCAAGAACTATAGTTGAGCTACATTCTTCTTATTGAACAACCCATCAAGGGAAGTCCAAATCTCAGCAAGAGATGAACATCCTACAATGTGATCAAAGAGCTCTAGTGAGATAGCACGCTTTAGAGTAAACTCCACCTTTGCATTCGTTTTCCTCCAAGCTCTCACCTCTTCAGTAGACCCAGTTGCAGCAGTAACCACTGTTTCTTATTCTCCACACACAAATTCCCACTAGTCCACTCCAACAATGTAGCTTTCCATGCACGACCTCCACTTCTTAAAGTTGGTCGGCATTACAAGCAAAATTCCCAGACCTTTTGCAAACCCACTATCCATTGCACTATCACTTATTTAACAAACTTCAAGAGAAGAGCAAACTTGGTGGCTGATCACTACTCAAGCCTCTGTTCCCTCTAATACCAGTTAAAATTTCACAAGATGATTAAAAAGAAAGCTCTGATACTAAGTAAAACTTTCAAAGCTATCAAGATGACCCCTTGATGGAGCAAAAAGCGAACAAGACGCAAGAACACTCCAACCACAACCAAGCTCAATAAACAAGATGCAAGGAAAGTAACAAGCAGATCATGTATTAACAAACTTTTTTACAACAAGAGGTATACATGGAGACACATTATTTTGCCAAGTACAAACAAGGAAATAAAGAACAACAACAACATAAGCCGAGCGGATAGAGGCTGAGACCGCCGAGACAGCCCCCCTTACCGAACTTAATAGTAAAGTCTGCCGAGACTGCGAGGTTACGCGGACTACTCGTTATTAAATCTGAAGAAGAGCTATCCGAAAACGACAAGCTGCCTGACCGCTGAGGTCGCCTTGCTGCCAGTTAGACTGCAAACAAGCTGCTGCCAAGAATAAGAACAGACCGCTTAGACTGCCCAGACCATAGGACAGGTTAATAACCTGGAATTCCTGAAGGAGTGAAAACTGGCTGGCCGCAACTGCAACATGTTGCGAACCACTGATTGTAAATCGCAAGCTTCACTGATCCCTGATCGCAGTCATCACCAAAGTCTTGGCTTCTCAGTGTTAGTCGCACAACCTATACAAAACAAACTGGTTATCCTTCTCAAATCGTGCAGACAGAAAAATCTGAGGTCGTAGCAATTAACCCAAGTCCAACTTACTGTTCATTCAGTTAATTTTGTTGTCACATTGGGGTCCTAATTATAGGCATGGAGAGGTGTGTGTTCACCACCCTAGTAGATAGAGACACCACCCCAGCCCGCAGCTACCACAGAGCAGTCTGCCCATTATGCACGGACAAGGACGGACAACACCCTATTCACTTGATATCAAGGATGTCGGACAGAAAGCTAGTCTGCACGCCAGCGGACACCGCACTAGCCCGCAATAGACAATGTCCATGACCAAAGGCCCAAGTCACCCGATCAACTAGAGGAAATTTCAGACTCATCGATCAAACTTGACTTGTCACAGATCGTGACCAAGTCCAGCAACAAGAGAAACTCTTGCGCGAGCTCCACGAACATAAACTATTAGTCCGCTTAGGTTACCAGATCCAAAACCGTTTGCATAACAGTGAACTCTGGGGTTACCTCCTAACCACACCACTTAAGATTAAGGGCACATGATGATGCCGATCTCACGAGCTCGAAGAACAGTCTGTATAGAGCGAACTCCGTGGACTCCAAACCATACCGCCCAAGCCGCGAATAACCAACCTATCTGCATGGCTTTCAACAAGGACAAACCACCAGACCGCAAATATCAGACAGTACAGGTCACACACTAGTCCACAGACAGTTTGCCCAAGCTGCGCCGTCTGCCCAATCAGCCCCCCATATTAACTTCAATAAGTTCTACACTCCTATAACTCAGAGACAATGCTCCTACCACTCGGAGAATAAACATATGGATCTATAACTCGATCCAAAAATTTATCTACTACTTGGACGGAAAACCTCCAACAAATATAACAAGAGATTTAAAAAATGATTACAAATAAACTATTTAGATCTAAAGTCTTCCATCCTTCGTTCTTCGAAAAGTTTATTTTGAAAAACTTGGAGAACACAGGAACATAAAAAGCTTTGAAGACTTGAATTTGAGCTCATAGAACGACTAGATCTGAATGGATAGGAATATCTAGAAAGCAACGATCTAGTTGATTTGGTGGAGGAAGATCGAATCGTACAACACACTTGCGTCGGGCAAGTGTTGTCGTGCGACACATACAGAAGCCGACAGTAATTTCTTGATTGGGATGTTCTTTGAAAGAGTTTGATTAGCATGTTGTGGGTTTGAGAATAAATCACCCTAAATATATATAGATCTTCCTTTGCAATGGCTAGAATAGTTATTGTACAGCGGAAAACTCGCGGGTCACTGTACATGGCTGTCGGCAAGAACTAACCAGATTTTTAAATTTGGAAGAAGAAATAAACCTAAGTAATATTCATCGAGTATCGTCGAGTATCGTTAATGATACTCGCCGAATAGCAATGAAATTTTACAAATTTTACTTGAAGAAATTCATCCCAATTAAATCTTAACATTTGACGCCATATAGAAGAATCACTCGACGAATTCGACAAGTATCAGCTAGTATACTCGACGAATTCGACGATTATCGGCTAGCAGACTCGACATACTCGACGCCTGACAGAAGTCATACTCGACGCATTAAGGGCCTGACAGAAGTCAAAGTCGACGAATTCGACGAATATCAGCTAGTATACTCGACCCATTCGACACCAAACTCAGTGATAGACGACGAATCTGACTTAGAAAAATCCAGAGAAGTAAATTCGAATTGACTCGATGAACTCGTCGGGTATCGACTAGTATATTCGACGAATTCGGAGAGTATCGTTAGATACACTCGACGAATTCGAAGAGTATACACGGGAATACTCGACAATTTTTACTTGGCGGATTTTCCAACTCTAAGATATTTTACCTCAAGTATAATATAATGAATTCGACGAGTGTTAATAAGTATTTACAATGAATTCAACGAGTATCAACGAGTATACTCAATGAATTCGACGAATATCCCATACAATACTCAACAAATTTTACTTCGGTAAAATTTCTTTTCTTCTGACTCCAAGTACTTCTCCTTCCTAGATCCTTCTCATGCACTTGGGATAGAAGTACACCTGAATAGAGATATTACATGTGATTCATGTAACACCCCAAAAACACTAAGTCCCCAAAAATGGGTTCACGCTGGGTAATACGGCCTGGGACACGGGCGTGTCCCAGGGCGTGTCAGGTGCACACGGCCTGGGACACGGGCGTATCCCAGGGCAAGACCTACTCGGGCAGCATTGAGTGGAGTGGCATTGAGTGGAATTGAGTGTGGTACAAGGCCTATGACACGCGCGTGTCACAGGGGCGTGTTGAGCACACGACTGAGGACACGGGCGTGTGCCTTAGCCGTGTCCTTCTCGGGTGTTTCAGCCTTGTGTTGATAAGGTGACACAGCCATCCACACGGCCATATACTGTTTGAAACGGGCGTGTCAGGGAGTGACACGGGCGTGTCGTGGCCCGTGTTCTGTTCTAGATTGAGTCGGTTCCTGAACCGCTCAAGGAACATAGCTTGTGACACGGGCGTGTCACAGGCCGTGTCAGCTCTGTTAAGATGCTTTTCCAAGCAGATCTTGGTCGTTCGTTTTCTTCTATCTGGATGCAATGGTGCAGGCCTTTTCCTGCTGCTTTAAATTCGAGAAATGAGAAAGAGATCTCATTTACTCTTACTCTTTCTCTTTCTAAGTTAAGAGAGAAGGGAGAGCTTGGAGGTAGAAGGAGAAGCTTTCTGACCGCTGGTGGAGCTTCAGCGGTCCGTTTCGGGAGCCGAGTGCAGCGTTGTGGAGGCAAGGTTGCCGCAGTGGTTTTAATCCGGCCAATTTTCCATGGCGCCAAAGCGATCGTCAAGGGTAATGGTCTTTCTTCTTTGGACAGGTGAAGCCCTTTGTTTATGCAAGTATATCTGTGGAATATTCCATCAAAAGATGGAAGAGCGTAAGTGATTCCAATGGTTGTGTCTACATATAGAGCCGAAACTGTGTAGTACGGCATATGCATGCTATGTGAAGCCCATCTGGATGGATGTCTTGATTGGTGATGCTGCGAACCGGAGAAGACTCCGTGTATACATCGGTTACCTTACGGAGATGGTGATGACGATTGTGATGAGCTTTGCATAGCTCCTTTGGTTGTATGCTCGGCACGAGCTGTATTGATGGTATGGAAAGCGGCACTATGTACTGGTGTTGAGGAGGAATGCGAGAACCTCTGAGTGGGTAGGACACCCACTAAGTTCATTGATCGGATTGTTGTAAGCTAACACCTCTGAGTGGATGGGTATGAGAGGTCGTCAACAGGGGTTTGGCGGCTGTTGCCCATAGCCAACAAGTTAAGAACCTCTGAGTGGGTGGGCCACCAAACAAGTTCCGTTGTACGATCGGGTGAGCGGTCGAACAGTAGTAATGCAGCGGGGCGATTTCCCTAGGCTTGTTACACTACGTGGGTAGGTCGACTGATAGCGCTCACAATTTGTTATGAGGTACGTGCCTCTGAGTGGACTGGTGCGTAAGGTCTTCAACAGGGGTTTAGAGGTTTAGGCCCGACTAACAAGTAAACACATGGAATTGGTGGTGGAACCATGAGGATCTTGGTACATCGTAAGTGTGTCATGAGTGCACGGGACGTCTGGCACTTATGCCGGCATTTGTGATGGTAATGTGTGATGGATATAAGTGTTGAGATTGGATTACATGCAGGGAAGGAACCACTGCCCCGGGTAAGGGGTAGGGTCGTTATAATTAGTCAGCTAAATGCTGACCGTTGCTTTGTTTGTCACCTCTGGGGTGGATGTCTATATGCAGGTGCTGCCCTTGTAGATGAGGAAATGGATTGAGCAGGGTGAAGCCCTTGCTGTTGCTGTTAGGCCCTCAAAGGCCGTGCGAAGCTTTGGATTTCTTGTGTGGGTGGCCTGCGTGCCGATGTATGAAGTCGTATGTTTGTAAAGAGAAACTTGTAAGGCCTTAAGGCCATGAGCGGTGTGCTTGTTAACATTCTTGGTTTTGTATATAAATGAGTAATTTATATAGTAGTGTACACTCATGGATTGAGTTCATAAAACTATAAACTTCCGCTAGAATGCTCTGAGTTAGGATGCGTGGTATTTTTGTATTAACCTGTGACCTCGCCGTCTATTTGTGGCATATAATGTGGGGGCGGCCGGACCAACTATTATATGTTATTTAACGGGTCGGGTTGTTACATTTTGGTATCAGAGGCCCTCTCGGTTTTCCCCTTTAAAATTCGTGGCCGAATTCTTTTGTCAAGTGGCGAGCACGTGTATGTGCGAACCGTTTTAACATAATTGAACTCAAGAATGTCCACTAGGAATGTGCGCGTGTGTATTCGGTATGTTTTTCGTTTTGGATTGGAGGTTGATTATTGATATCTTATTCACATGTAGGTGACAAGAAGTGGAGCTGGGCAGTCTGAGCCCCAACATTCAGATGAGAGTGCGACACCAGCCGAGGTGCCCACACTTCCTCCTTCTGCGGAAACTGTACGCCTAGTTGCGGAGGCGGTATTTGCCATGATTCAAGCACAACCTGTTAGGCAGGCAAGGACTGTAGTGGAGTCAGTTCGGGTTGGTGTATGGCAAGAGCAGGTGGAAGCTCGAGTGGACGAGCGAGCGACTGACGAGCAATTGAAGTGATTTATGTATTTTCATCCACCTACGTTTGTTGGGGCACTTTCCCCAATGCAGGCGGAAGATTAGCTTGCAAGAGTGAAGAGGATCTTGACATCGCTCAGGATTGATGAGGGGCAGAGAGTGACGTTAGCCACTTTCCTTCTGGAAGGAGAGGCGAGATTGTGGTGGGATGATGTCGAGATGCACCAGTTGGCAGGCAGAGGCCTGGGAGAGATTTCGATGGACGAATTCTCCAGATTGTTTTGGGCAAAATATTTGCCAGTATCGCGGAGAATTGCAATAGAGGCCAAATTTCAACGTTTGGTGCAGGGCAAGAAGACTGTGGATGACTACCTGCATGAATTTACCAGGCTGGGACATTACGCGGGATTGACTTTTGCAGAAGAAGCGCGGAAGACGAACAGATTTTATGAGAGACTCTGAGATGAGTTGAGATTGGTGCTTCTTAGTTCAGTGAACCAAGGCTTCCAAGCCTTAGTAGATACATCCGGTGCGGTGGAAAAAGATTTGAAACAAGTATATGACAAGAATAACTTGGCGGCGGACAAGTCGGAGTTCAAAGTTCCGCAGTCCGAACAGTCGGAGTTCACGAAATGGGATACGAAGAGGTTCAAGCCTTCTGAACAAACGTCTTCGGATGTTGCTTCGTGCGCGATGTTTGGTCAAGGATGTGTTGAGTCGCGTACCTGTTTCATTTGTGGAAAGCAAGGGCATATTGTCCGTTACTGTTGGAAAGACCCGTCAAAGAGTGAGTAGAATCAGGTCGCGTCTTATGAGGAAAAGGGTAAGGCAGTGGCAGAATCATCTGCATCCCGGGCGCAACCGCGAGTATACAATCTCGGAGTGCAGGAGCCGCAAAGCTCACATTATGACGTGCAACAACCTCGAGTGTTTAACTTGGAGTTGCAGGAGGCTGTTAAGAAGCTGCTTTGAGACGCGGATGAGCGGAAATAAAGTGGAGGGTACACATTATTGCTTTTTGTTGTACCTTGTATCTTATATGTGTGTTTGTGCAAACACTTTTGTTTGTGCGAGAACATGGGGAGCGTAACCCCGGATTATCATGTGTATTTTTACCAAGGGATGGTTGTATTGTTGGAAATGTTGCACTAAATTTCGGGACGAAATTTCTATAAGGACGGGAGGATTGTAACACCCCAAAAACCTTAAGTCCCAAAAAATTGGTTCAGGCTTTATGACACGTCCTGGGACACGGGCATGTCCTGCTCGGGCGGCGTTGAGTGGAGTGGCATTGAGTGGCGTTGAGTGTGGTACACGGACTGTGATACGGGCGTATCACAGGACCGAGTTGAGCACACGGCCGAGGAAACGGGCGTGTGCCTTAGCCGTGTCCTTCTCAGGTGTTTCAGCCTTGTGTTGATGAAGTGACACGGACGTGTATTGGTTGACACGGGTGTGTCAGGGAGTGATACGGGCATGTCGTGGCCCGTGTTTTATTTAAGATTGAGTCTGTTACTGAACCGCTCAAGGAACACAGCCTGTGACACGGGCATATCACAGGCCGTATCAGCTCTGTTTAGATGCTTTTCCAAGCAGATCTTGGTCGTTCGTTTCCTTCTATCTGGATCCAATGGTACAGGCCTTTTCCTGCTGCTTTAAATCCGAGAAATGAGAAAGAGATCTCATTTACTCTTACTCTTTCTCTTTCTAAGTTAAGAGAGAAGGGAGAGCTTGGAGGTAGAAGAAGGAGAAGCTTTCCGAACACCGGTGGACCTTCAGCGGTCCGTTTCGAGAGCCGAGTGCAGCATTGTGGAGGCAAGGCCACCGCGGTGGTTTTCATCTGGCCAGTTTTCCATGGCGCCGAAGCGATCGTCAAGGGTAATGGTCTTTCTTCCTTGGGCAGGTGAAGCCCTTTGTTTATGCATGTATATCTGTGGAATCCTCCATCAAAAGATGGAAGAGAGTAAGTGATTCCAGTGGTTGTGTCTGCATCTAGAGCCGGAACTGTGTAGTACGGCATAGGCATGTTGTGTGAAGCCCATCTGGATTTATGTCTGGATTGGTGATGCTGCGAACCGGAGAAGACTCCGTGTATACATCGGTTACCTTACGGAGATGGTGAGGACGATTGTGATGAGCTTTGTATAGCTCCTTTGGTTGTATGCTCTACACGAGCAAAATTGATGGAATGGAAAGCGACACTATGTGCCGGTGTTGAGGAGAAATGCGAGAACCACTGCGTGGGTAGGACACCCACTAAGTTCATTGATCAGATTGTTGTAAGCGAACACCTCTGAGTGGCTGGGTATGAGAGGTTGTCAACAGGGGTTTGACGGCTATTGCCCATAGCCAACAAGTTAAGAACCTCTGAGTGGGTGGGCTACCCAACAAGTTCCGTGGTTGGATTGGGTGAGCGGTCGAATGGTACCAATGTAGCGGGGTGATTTCCCTAGGCTTGTTACACTATGTGGGTAGGTCGACTGATAGCACTCACAATTTGTTATGAGGTGCATTCCTCTGAGTGGACGGGTGCGTGAGGTCTTCAACAGGGGTTTGGAGGCTTTGGCTTGACCAACAAGTAAACACCTCGAATTGGTGGTGGAACCATGAGGAGCTTGGTACACCGTAAGTGTGCCCTGAGTGCACGGGACGTCTGACACGAAGTCCGGCGTTTGTGATGGTAATGTGTGATCGATATATGTGTTGAGATTGGATTATATGCAGGGAAGGAACCACTTCCTTGGTTAAGGGGTAGAGTCATTATAATTGGACAGCTGAATGATGGCCGTTGATTTATTTGTCACCCCTTGGGTGGATGTCTATATGTAGGTGCTGCCCTTGTAGATGCGGAAATGGATTGAGTGGGCTGAAGCCCTTGCTGTTGCTGTTAGGCCCTCGAAGGCCATGCGAAGCTTTGGATTTCATGTGTGGCTGACCTGCGTGCCGATGTATGAAGTCGTATGTTTATAAAGAGAAACTTGTAAGGCCTTAAGGTCGTGAGCAGTGTGCTTGTTAACATTCCTTGTCTTGTATATAAATAAGTTATTTATATAGTAGTGGACATTCATGGATTGAGTTCGTATAACTGTAAACATCCGCAAGAATGCTCTGAGTTAGGATGCGTGGTATTTTTGTATTAACCTGTGACCTCGCCGTCTTTTTGTGGCATATAATGTGGGGCCCCGACCAGACCTTCTATTTTATGTTATTTAACGGGTCGGGTTATTACAATTCAACACATTGGCCTACACATTGAAGTATTACATTGTATAGTCCTTTGTTTACTGACCCCCATAACCCGACATTGGTGTGTACTTTGTAATGTAGACCTGCAAGTACATAATTGAAACACATCATCAAATACAAACTCACTCCATCTTAGCTTAATGGGACCCTTTTTCAAATTAGGGTTATTGTGGATACAATACCGAACAATTTCTTAGGTGGTCACGAGTTCTTTTCAGGTACTCGTGTTATATGTTTATTTACCTATTTTGACGTCTATTTTGCAGAGATTATTAGGTGTTCGCGAGTTTTCTTTAGGTACACGCATAATATTTTAAATTTACCTGTTTTTGACTTCTCTATTACTGAGATTAGCAGGTGTTCGCGAGTCTACCTTAGGTACTCGCATTATATGTTTATTTACCTGCTTTGACTTCTCTTTTGCAGAGATTAGTAGGTGTTCGCGAGTTCTATTCAGGTACTCGCATTAATTTTTAAATTTAACAGTTTTTGACTTCTCTTTTACAGAGATTAGTAGTTATTCGCGAGTAAACTTCAGGTACTTGCGTTATATGTTTATTTACCTGCTTTTGACTTCTCTTTTTGCAGAGATAAGAAGGTGTTCACGAGTTCTTTATAGGTACATGCATTATATTTTAAATTTACATGCTTTTTATTTCTCTTTTGCATAGACTAGTAGGTGTTCACAAGTTCACCTACTCGTGTTATATGTTTATTTACCTATTTTTGACTTCTCTTCTGGAGAGATTAGTAGGTGTTAGTGAGTTCCCCTCAGGTACTCATGTAATATGTTTATTTCCATGCTTTTGAATTATCTTTTCCAGAAATTAGAAGGTGTTTGCGAGTTCTGTTCATGTACTCACGTTATACGTTAATTTACCTTCTTTTGACTTCTCGTTTGCATAGATTAGTAGGTGTTCGTCAGTTCTCTTCAGGTACCACGATATATTTTAAATTTACCTGCTTTTGATTTCTCTTTTGCAGAGATTAGTAGGTGATCGCGAGTTAACTTCAAGTACTCGCGTTATATGTTTATTTTCCTGATTTTGACATCTCTTTTGTGGAAATTAGCAGGTGTTCGCGAGTTATCTTTAAGTACCGACATTATATTTTAAATTTACCTGCTTATTATTTCTCTTTTGTAGAGATTAGTAGGTGTTCGCGAGTTCTCCTCAGGTACTTTCGTTATATGTTTATCTACCTGCTTTTAACTTCTCTTTTGGAGAGATTAGCAGGTGTTAGCTGTACAACCCCGTATCCGGCCGAGTGGGATCCTCCCTAGGTAGCGGGCTAGGGATATGGTTTGGGCGACGATTTGGTGTCGTCCCTGTTCGAGGATGTGCAGGTGCTCGTGCGTGCGTGCGGAGGTTTTATGTGCATGGGATTTTTAATATATATATTATAATATATATAATATATATATTATAATATATAATATATAAGATATATTATATAAGATATAAGTAAAAAAAGAGGAGAAAGAGAGCAGATGGGGGGCATCTGGCAGAGGGGAGAAAATTAGAAGGAAGAAGTTAAGAGGGGGAGAGGGCGGCATCAGGTCGGGGGGGGGGGGGTGAAGAAAATAAAAAAAGAAGAAATAGAGAGTAGGGGTGCATCAGGCAAAGGGGGAAGAAAAAAGAAAAAATCCCCAATGGCTTTCCTGATCCGCTGGCCTGGAGCAGCCCGATGCCAGCCGCCCTTCCTCCCTCCTATCGGCCAGCAAGAGGAGCTCGAGCCCCACCCTTCCTCTTTCATGATCCACTGGCCTGGAGCAACCCAACAGCAGCCACCCTTCCATTCTCCCGTCGGCCACCAAGGAGAGCCCGAGCCCCACCTCTTCCTCCATCCATCGGTGTCGTAACAAGGAGAGGCAAGCCCGACGCTGCCCCTTCCTCTTTCCTGTCGGCCAACAAATCCAGGCAAAACCCCGACCCTTTCTCTCTCTCATCGGCAAACAGGGGCAGCTCGACGCCGCCTGAAGTCATGGAGGCAAGGATCGGCTTCTTCGGTGCTACTTGGAGCATGATCGTCCATGGAGAGGCTCGACCATGGAGGAGAAATCACCTGGAGATTTTATACCTCTAGCGGAGGTCGGATCCGAGCGGGGATAGCCGCTACGGCCGCTAGACGTCGAACCTTGTACACGATACGCGGTTGCGGCTTCGTCAAAATACGCGTCAAGGGTAACGAAATTTCTTCTTGGGCAATTAAAGCCCTTATTTTTCATATTTGCATGGAAGCCCCTATCCACTGACGAGTGGGGGGGAAGCAGGCTCTCCAACGGGTCAATATGTACATCCCAAGAGCTGGTGTCATTTAGTATCTGGAGGCATGAGCATAGATTAAGGCATGGTGTGTGAAGCCCATCCGGATGTGTAAGCAAGATTAGTGATGTTCTTGGGTTCCCGGGGAAAAGTCCGTGGAAGTTGTTTATTATTTGCTCTTAGGAGATAAGCATCACCACCCCGAGGCAGAGGTGGAGCCGATGTTTTCTTTTCCATCGTTTGGCGGGACGTTGGCATACAGGTGCTGCAGTACCAAGCGGGGAATAGCGGGCTTAAGCCCAAGCTTGTGCTGGCTCTCGAAGGCCTATTTTTGTTTATATTGCCGGCCTGCGTGCCGAATTTTGGAATTCATATTCCTGTAATTTAAATACCTGTGATGCCTTGTAAATGTGTTTTATCCTTTTCATCTTAGGCGGGCAGTGTGTTCTCGAACCGCTCGCCCCGGTTGGACCCCGAGGTAAGGATACCGGGAAGCCCTTAAAGGTCAGTTAATGGTCTTTCATAACAACGTAGTTACGTTGTTGGAAGACAAACTGGGGCTGCGTGAAATGGAATCATTCTGTGAGATTACGCCATTGGTAGGGAGGATGAGGAACATTTTATATAGACCCGAGGAGGCCCTCTAGTCAGGAGAGAGTTGGTATTGAGATTCTCCTTAGAGGTTCCGGTCGGCCAAGAGAGCCCTCCGAAGGTGCCTTAGCTCAGCCATGGCTTGGGAGGGGAAGAGTTTGCTAGTCTTCTGGGTATGTTGTGGGACCTCCATGCAGAGACCTTGGGTCTGTCCCTTCTATTCCTAGTCTTTTTCCTAGATCATTCGCTTGAGGGCAGTAGGTGCGCGGTAACCCCTTCCCCAAGGGTTGAACTGCACAGAGACCGATTTTTTGGTTTCAAAATTAGCGGGTTCTCCTCAAGTACTTGTGTTATATGTTTATTTACCTATTTTCACCTATATTTTGCAGAGATTAGTAGTTGTTTGCGAGTTCTCTTCAGGTACTCGAGTTATATTTTAATTTTAGTTTTTTTTACTTCTCTTTTATATATATTAGAGGGTATTCACGAGTCAAACTTAGGTACTCACGTTATTTGTTTTTTTAACTGTCTTTGACTTCTCTTTTGTAGAGATTAGTAGGTATTCGCGAGTTTTCTTTAGGTACTCGCATATTATTTTAAATTACCTACTTTTCACTTCTGTTTTACTGAGATTAACAGGTGTTTGCGAGTTAACGTCAGGTACTCACGTTATATGCTTATTTACCTGCATTTGACTTCTCTTTTCCGGAGATTAGCAGTTGTTTGCGAGTTCTCTTTAGGTATATGCGTTATATTTTAAATTTACCGACTATTTATTTCACTTTTGCAGAGATTAGGAGGTGTTCTCGAGTTCACCTCAAGTACTCGTGTTATATGTTTATTCACCTTCTTTTGACTTCTGTTTTGGGGAGATAAGCAGGTGTTAGTGAGTTCATCTCAAGTACTCAAATTATATGTTTATTTACCTACTTTTGACTTCTCTTTTGCAGAGATTAGCAGGTGTTAGCGAGTTCTAATCAGGTACTCACGTTATATGTTAATTTACCTGATTTTGTCTTCTCTTTTGCAGAGATTAGCTGGTGTTGGTGAGTTCTCTTCAGGTATTCACATTATATTTTAAATTTAGTTGCTTTTGACTTCTCTTTTACAGAGATTAGTAGGTGTTCGCAAGTTCACTTTAGGTACTCATGTTATGTGTTTATATACCTACTTTTGACTCTTCTTCTGCGTAGATTAGCAGGTGTTTGTGAGTTCTCTTTAGGTACCCGCGTTATATTTTAAATTTACATGCTTTTTCTTTCTCTTTTGTAGAGATTAGTAGTTGTTCGCGATTTCACCTCTGGTACTCGCATTATATGTTTATTTACTTGCTTTTGAGTTTTCCATTGTAGAGACTAGCATGTGTTTGTGAGTTCTGTTCAGATACTCGCATTATATTTTAAAGTTACATGCTTTTGAATTATCTTTTGCAAAGATTAGTAGGTGTTCGCGAGTTCTCCTCAGCTACTCGCGTTATATATTTATTTACCTACTTTTGAATTCTCTTTTGCCGAGATTAGTAGGTGTTAGCATGTTTGTAACACCTCCATCCATCATATGAAGTACAACAAAGGGTCTGACCGGGGCCCCACGTCATATCCCACAGACAGTTAGCGGAGTTACATGTTAATATCAAATACTAAACGAATCCTAACTCAGAGCATTCTAGCGAAAGCTTGAAGGGTTAACTTTTTGAACGCAAGTATCACATCAATGTCCACTATATAAAATACAGGAATGTTCTTACAAAATACACAAAAGATACTATCTCCAGCGATAGTCTCTATCGTCCGGTGACAATCAACAGTAGTCAAACTGTTACAACCTTAAGGCCTTATAATTATTCTTTAGAAGTCTGGTTTATAGACATCGACACGCAAGTCAACAACACATGAAAGCAATAAAACTTCGCTTGGACTTCGAGGGCCAGAATATCTTCTGGACTACAACCCGCTATTTCCTACTCAGCTCTCCAACACATACACATGGATATTCCACTAGATGGTGACAAACAAGGCAACAGTCAGCTTTCGGCTGACCAATTTATAACGACCCTACCCCATTCCCGAGGCAGTGGTATTCCTTCCCTATAGGCATAGTATTAACACAACAGATCTATCACAAGAAGGCACACTCAAGCACCATTCAATATATCACAAATGAGTGCCTCAGTAGCCAAACGTTCTGTGCACTCAGGTCACATTCTCGGTGTATCGGATTACTAGGGTCCCACCACCGTTAAGGGGTCCGAGACATGTACATCTTTGTGCTCCCTAGGTGAATTGAGTACTTCGTGAAGTGTGCTTTATACATCAATTCCTCCCGTATCTTGCCCATATTCGGGATGCACAAACAGCCGTCTTTTCTCAAAAGATTGTCATCCAAGGAGAATTGGGGATTTGAACCATCCGCTCTATAGATTTTCATACTCTCATTGAGTTCTGTTTATCGCTGACCCTATCTACAAGGTCATATTATACCTCCGTCCAGTTAAAGCACGCATTTGCAGTTGCATTCATGTCAACACAAGAAATATCTAAGGCCTCTAACTCCAGGATCATATGCTCATCATGCATATACAACCAACTTGTTGTTACCGGAGTCCGCCTACTCAAGGCATCTTCAACCACATTTCCCTTCCCGGGTATATAGTGTATATGGAAGGTGTAGTTCCCGAGGAACTCCATCCACCTCCACTATCACATGTTCAGATCCTTCTGATCTATTAAGTACTTAAGGCTCTTATGGTACATGAAGATATCAACTTTCACGCCATATAAGTAGTAACGCCATAGCTTTAGTTCAAAAATCACAGCCGCAAACTCCATGTCGTTGACTGGATAATTTTGCTCGTGCACGTTCAACTGGCATGATCCATAGGCAATAATAATTCCGAACTTAAGAAGAACGCATCCTAAGCCGCTCCCTGAAGAATCACTATAGATCTCATAGCCATCCGTACCACATGGAGAACTCCAGATCGGCACCATTGTCAAATGACTCTTTAACTCCTCAAAAGTTCATGCACACTCAAGATTCCAAATGAACTTCTGATCATTCTTCATTAGTATAGTGAGAGGTAAGGCTATTTGTGAAAAGTACTTTAAGAAGCGCCTGTAGTAGCCAGCAAGTCCAAGGAATCTCCTGACTTTTGCTACAGTAGACAACAAAGGCCACTGCGGCATCACTACTTTCATCTCTGGAACCACCGCAATACCTTCTCCACTAACCACATGGCCAAGAAAAGCCACAAATGACAACCAAAACTCGCACTTTGAGAACTTGTCCTAGAGCTTATTTCTCCTCAGGGTGTACAAAACTATCCGCAAATGATTTTCATGATCTTCTTTGGACTGAGAGTACACAAATATATCATCAATAAAGACAATCACAAATAGGTCCAAGTAATCTCTAAATGTTTGATGCATCCAGTCCATGAATACCGGTAGCGCATTTGTTATCCCAAACTACATTATAGTGAACTCATAATGATCGTAGCGTGTACCAAACGCCATCTTGGGAATGTCTACATCCTGAATCCTCAACAGGTAATAACAAGATTTTAAATCTAGCTTCGAGTAGATTGTTGAACCCACCAGCTGATCAAACAAGTCATCAATCCATGAAATAAGATACTTATTCTACTCTGTCAGCTTATTTAACTCTCGATAATCAATAAATAGCCGCAAGCTTCTGACCTTATTCTTCACAAAGAGGATCAGTGCACTTCAAGGTGACATACTATGACGTATATAGCCTTGCTATAGCAATTCTTACAATTGAACTTTCAATTCTGCCATCACTTTTGGCGCAATACGGTACGGCGAGCGGGCGACATATTTCGCACCTGGCACCAACACTATAGAGAAGTAAATCTCCCACCATGGTGGTAACGCAGGAATATCCTTAGGAAACACATCTGTGTACTCTGATACGATAAGAACATCACTCAAAATGGACTTCGGCTCAATAGCCTCCAATAGCGTGAAGAACAACTCAGCGCCCTTGCAAACAGCCTTAACTACCTAGACAGTAGGCATCAATACTTTTAACAAACCCACCCCATGTAATATCCCATTTTATGCTAGGCCCCTTGCTCATGTTTCAAGTCAAGAGAATTGAATCAAGCTCAGAAAACATTGAGTGAACTCGATGTCATTCGACAAAGTTTCGAGTGCGTTAAATGGACTCAACACCACTCGACAAATTTAACATAGAAAATATTTTTGAAACTTTAGGCGTCGAGTGATGTCTACGCTATTCGGCGAAGCATCGAGTGAACTCAACGTCACTCAATGCTTTTAACTTGGATTCTGTTGGATGATGTTGGAATTTAGTGGTCTCAATGCCGCTCAACGCGGCGTTGAGTGGTCTCAACGCCACTCAACGCCTTAACTTGGAAAATATTTAGGAAGCAGTAGGCATTGAGTGTTCTCAACGCCACTCAAATTCTTAACCTTGAAAATATTTAAAAAGTTTTAGGCATTGAGTGGTCTCAAAGCCACACAATGCGGCATTGAGTGGTCTCAACGCCACCAAATGCATTAACTTAGAAAAGATTCAGTGTAAGACCCCTTTTTTTTCTTTTTCAACCACTGGGGTCTTTGCCAAGAATTGCCGCTTTGCAGTGGCACCGACTCACGGGAAGCCCGCCACTACAAAATGCCAATTCTGCCGGCCCTTTTCGATCACAAAGATAGAGATGTAAGTATACATAAAATGTAAACAAGTCCACAGAACCATGTACGAATAGAAAATCACAACCAGTCCATCAATAGATAATAACAGAAAATAGAAGTACTACAAAGATATAAATCAGATGAAATGTAGATAAACGGGCTCGAGCCCGGTACATAAGAGTCCTCACTACAAATCACTCATCGCGGAAGCTATAAAAAACACTAATCACTCATGGAGCTGGTCGCAGGTGCACTGGTGCTAGAATGACCCACCTCCATGCGCACTGTACTCCGCTTGTGCTGGTCCCTGGACTGCTGGTCCTTGTCTCCCATTCGGAGCTCCTGTAATGTTGTGGTTCGAAAACCATTAGTCATAAAGACTAAGCCCTATCATCCCCTACCCCTCCCCCCACGACTCCTAAGCACCGAGCGGAGAGGAGGAAAGGGAAGCTACAAAGGTGGAGAGTAATCAAGAAGATGACAATGGAGCTAATCTAACAACTATCATGGTGTAAAAACAACTATCTAGAATAAATTACATCTAGCAATTCTACGGTAGTAAGTAATAAAGTAGACAAGTAGCAAGTAGCAAATATATAAGAAGACAGATAGAGAACAAATAAGTAAGTAACCTTAACTTATATGAATGCCCATACAAACTTATAAGTTAAGGGGTCTTCTGCAAGGCTCCCATCGTATAAAAACACTCTTACCGATTTATACATTGGGGTGTCGGTTGTATGCAAATATGAGTGTAGTGATATGCTATGCCATGATTCATGCACGTGTAACTCACGCACACGACTCTATGCGCACAGACCTTTAGTTCCCCCTGTTCCGGCAGCTAGCTTCACTCCCAGGAACCTCCGTAGTGGCAAACGGAGACAGTGGGTCGGGCCCACCACTCCTAGGCGGGTATTCACACTACCGGGCCTAGCCCTTCCGTACGCCCCTAGAAGAACACAACCTAGAGTATCCGCGTACTTGTGCTGGCTATATCCGCCAGACTTTCTTTGGCTAAGTGTCCCACACCGCTGAGTCAACGCACCGATGTTGGTGTGAATGACAATCAAATACCGAAGACCCACCACCTTTATTCTGTACTCAAACCCTCGAGCCCTCGGCTCCCCGGACTGTCCCGTCCGTGCATCTACATTCAGAGCTACCGTCTGAATGGCAACCAAACTAACCTATTCTTCCTCCCTAGCTATCGAGGTGTGTGAAAGTGCAACCCTAATTATACTAGTTGCTCTTTTAATTTATTATTCCTACGATTTACGTTAGCCCAGGACTGCCCCCGGTATTCCCCGTGAAGGGCTCTTAAAAGGCACTAGGAACTATGATGGTAGCTGAAGCCCAACGTTCCCTTTCGCAAGGCACTTATTATTATTAGTTAATCTCCCTTTACCCGATACCTTTTTAAGTTAGTTTAGATCTAGCCCTAGAGTATTAAGACTCTTCCTCTCCTATCGGGGTGGACAATCTTTCGTCGTTCCCGAACGCCACTTAACACTAGCCAATCTCACACTCTACTTATCCTGACTTCCACTAATGAACTTAAACTTAACTTGCCCTATCCAAACCAGCAACTACCAAAATTCCATCTCCCCAAGTTCATTACCCACTCTAGTTCAGTTTCTATGATTTTACTATATGCAGACCGTCCTAAGATACATGAGGTATATAAGTGGAGGTACTCCAAATTGTCTTTCGAATCTCTTATAATATTTACTGGAGGTCTATCATGACACAATATAACTAAGTCCAAGATTTCCAATTTTTTCCTATTATCGGGCATTTAATTTATTTATTCTAAGCCTCCCAATGCCCTAGTATGAACATGAAGTGTACTAATGAGCCAACAATAAATCATCATAAAATCAGTAAAAATCTTATGAGGGATTTAAGCTGTAATTCCAAATTTTGAGAAATTTCAAAGGTGTTTAGAACTATATTTCCTAATTTACTATTTTAGGCCACTTCTACCATATTATGAAGCAAGTACTGTAAATATATACCCAAAAATCACAAGGAAATTACAGAAGATTTATGGTGACTTAAAACTATCAGAAACCAAGTCCCATGATTTTTCTCTAATATTTTAGGCTCTGAATTTATTTTATTATATAATACTAATTTCCTAGCTTAGTGAAGGAGGTACTATTTTTAATTATCTAAAAGTCCTGAGAAGATTACAGGGTGACTATCATTGTTTGAAACACCCACTGACGAAAGTTCATAATTTTCCAATTAATAATTGGGCATTATTTGTATTTTTGACTACATATCCCAAATGGTAAGTTAAAGAGTCAAGTACCCAAAATAATCCGATAAAACTCCCAAGAAAAATACAGGAGTTATAACATGCTATAAGATGCCCTAATCCAAGATTTCATAACTTTCCAGTGAACAGAAATTCCATAATAATCAAAATAAATATCTAGAGCACAACTAGAGTTGTGAATAAAGTACTGTATAAATTAACCCAAAAATCTCAACAAAATTCTATTATGGCCATTTAGACCATAAAATCACCCTGCCCAAATTTTATTTGATTTTTAGTTCATTTGTCAGCATAATAGTTCAAATTAAGATTGGTGCACTAAACTAGGGTTAAGATTTTAGGTGGCCTAACTGTTTCCAAATCCCCTAAGATTTTTTCCAGAGAACTATAATGGACCTATGGTCCTCTCCACAAAATTTCAAGTCAGTCCATGGTCATTTGACCCAATGACCTTCACAACCCTACAAATCCCCATTAAGGGACCTACCCTAGGGTTCTAGAGATACCCTACACCAAACAACCCCAAACTCCCTTGGAGGGTGTGTAATTCCCTAAAAAGTCAGTGACAAAAATATCAGCCTCTGTTGAGGTGATACGACCACTCAAATTACCAAGGGGGTGATTTACCCTAATCAGCCCTTTATGGGGCCAACTAGGGTTGAGTAAAAACCTAGTCAAAACACGTCCAAATGAGGTGAAAATTATTTCCAGTGTCCTATTATGTCCTATAAGGCCACCCACCCAAATTTGGAGGGATTTTGAGGTGTTTAGGACACTTGATTAAAATATACATGATTTATTAACTTTTTCTAAAAACTTTAGAAAAATGTTTTCCAAAAATCCTAATTTTTGGACAGCTCTTAGATATAGGTAAGATTAGGCTACACCCCAAATTTCAAGTAATTTTGATGACTGGATTGGAGTGGGGAATTTTTCTAAGGTCAGGACAGCCCTATGAATGGACCTCACCAAAATCAGTGCTGAGGTCTATCCAATAGTCCAAATCACTTGAAACAAATTTTAAAATTTCCTAGACACATAGAGCTACAATATTGGTGTAGATAACTTTTTCTGTAGGAGCCTCTAAGTATTTGTAGAAATTAATACAAATTACAGGCAGAAACATTACAGAAAATATATAGAAATTACTTTAATCAATATGTTTGCACAGATCTTAAGGGTTGATCCGTCGGCTGGGAGGTTGTCTTCAACCTCCAGCCAACGGTATAGATAGCACGCACCTAGGAGAACTTCTCCCTCCCACAGCCGGCCGTCCAGTCTCCTCCCTGGCCGGCCACCGCCACCACCACCTCCATTGAGGCAGTGGCCATCGCCGGGAGGCGGCGCGACTGCCGGAGAGGTTTTTTCAGGCGAGCCCGAGACTTCATTTTTGTGGAAAAATTGGGAAGAGAAGCTCTTCTGATCGGTCTCAATTGAGCCCGAATCTTAATCCTAAAGAAGCTAAGATCTACGCGTAGAGAGAGAGGAGGAGAGGACCTTGTTCGCGGGCTGGAGGCGTGCAGACCGTCAGGATGCCATTGGTGCGGTGGTGGCGTCGCCGGAATTCTCAGTCGCACAGTACTAAGCTCAAAAACTTCAGGTAAAGGCTGGGAAAACATCCTCTTGGGCCTCTGAGGGTGTTTAAAAGCTCGGTTAAGGAGGGGGAACGGCCAAAAGCTGGTGTCCATTAATGGCCCATTATAGCTTGGCTCGGCCATTGTGGTGGGGGGCTGAAAAGGCTCTATGACAACAAGCTAACGACTGGAAACTCCTCCTCTTCCCTAGAGGAGTTGGATCCAGCCATAAAAGGGGATGGGGAAGGCCACGACATGAAATGCCATTGATGGCCATGAAGGCAAGCTCTCGGCCGTGACCGTAACTGCCCTTTTTGCAAAGCTGTCGGTCCATGTGTCAAGCTTGACCGGTCAACTTATTTTAAATAAGACTTATTAGGTCTTAGAAGGAGAAAACGGCCCACTCCTAGACCGGCACGGTTTAGCTGAACCAGCACCCAGCCCAAAACCAATCTGCCAGAAAAAAATCTAAGTACAATGGCGTTGAGTGAGCTCAGCTCACTCAATGCCATCCAAGCTACGGCATTGAGTGACCTCTGCTCACTCAACGCCATCCCAGACTATGGCATTGAGTGAGCTCTGCTCACTCAACGCCATCCGGATTATGGCATTGAGTGAGCTCTTTTCACTCAACGCCACCAGAATATTTCCTTTTTAAAAGATGGCGTTGAGTGAGCTTAGCTCACTCAACGCCGTCTAGATTATGGCGTTGAGTGAGCTCTTCTCACTCAACGCCATCCAGACAACACCAAATGGCGTTGAGTGAATTCAGTGCACTCAACGCCGTTCAACTTATGGCGTTGAGTGAACTCAACGCACTCAACGCCAACCCGCCTGAGAGTTTACGGCATTGAGTGAGCAAAGCTCACTCAACTCCATCCAGTCTACGGCGCTGAGTGAGCTAAGCTCACTCAATGCACAACCAGACGACACCAGATGGTGTTGAGTGCAGTCTGAGCACTCAATGCCGTCTAACTTATGGCTTTGAGTGATCTAAGCTTACTCAACGCCATCCAGACTACGGTGTTGAGTGAGCTTAGCTCACTCAATGCCATTCCAAGGTCACGGGCATGACGGATCGGTGAAACGACCCCATCCATTACATGATGTATAGTAGAAGGTCCGGCCGGGGCACCACACTATATGCCACAAACAGACTGTGAGGTCACAAGATAATACCAAACCATACACGTATCCTAACTCAGAGCATGTTAGCGGAAGCTTTAAGTTGTAAATTGAACTCTAACCAGGAATGTCCAATATATAAACCACAGTTATATATACAGCCACGGAATGTACAACAAAGGTAAAGGGTTGGCCTTAAGGCCTTACAGTTCCTCTTTCCACACATCATGGATTACAAACATCGGCGTGCAGGCCGGCCATACATGAGTGAAAGCAAAACAAACAAAACCATTTGTGCAGCCTTCAAGGGCTTAGCCGCAGCAGCAGCAGCAGCAAGGGCTTCAGCCCTTCATTTACCACTCGGTTCTCCAGTACCTGCATAGGGACAATCCACCCAAACGGTGGCAAACACGGCAACGGTCAACATTCAGCTGACCCAATTATAACAATCCTACCCCTTTCTCGGGGCAGTAACATTCCTTCCCTGCACAACATGGTATCAACAATAGCAAATATGTGCTCGCAAGCACACTCAAGCCATCACAACCGTCGGCCACACGGCCCG
Organism: Platanthera zijinensis; assembly: GCA_039513925.1. Lineage (NCBI taxonomy): Eukaryota > Viridiplantae > Streptophyta > Magnoliopsida > Asparagales > Orchidaceae > Platanthera > Platanthera zijinensis. Next base: position 87,907,909 of record CM077085.1, read on the forward strand.
ACAGTCCGTGCACTCAGGGAACATTCTTGGTGCACCGGAAAACCAGGGTCAACACCACCGTTTACACGGTATTGAGCATTCTAGTCTTTTTGGCGCGCGGGCCTAAGACTCTCATTATGCACTCCAACGAAACCTATAACCAGGCTTCCTAGTCGGACGGACATAACACAGGTACGGATCAGCCACCCCTCGTTGCTCAAGTCGCCGTGCTACCTCGAATACTGAAGTATCCATGGCAATTTATAGGCGCGGGTCGGTTTCACCTTTCCTGTTCGGCAATCTGCCTATTCATCGAGTTGCAGCCCAACGGCTCAACCGCATACCAAGTGGCAACGCACGGCCACAAGAGTTGCATCCAACCCTCTTCATTTCCTGGACTTCATCCAGTACTTCCTGCTGCACCAAGCAATAGGTAGGCATATGGCAAACAAGCCATAACCACGGAGTCTTCTCTGATATGCAAACAAGCATCATCAATCCAGACCAGCATGTCCAGATGGGCTTCACACAGCATGCCTAGATCCGTACTCCAATTCCGGACTCTAACAAGGGGGACTTCACATATCTACCCCAAGGGATGCCACAACCCACCGCACACTCGCGGGGAAGGGTTTTCCCTATGCAATGCAGAAAAGAAGGACTTCACATGTCAAAGAAGGGAGATCGTTACCCTTGACGATCTCTTGGGAGCCATCGAAATCTAGCTGGTGAGAAAGAACCGCAGCAGCTTTGCCTTCACCGCGCTGGCCTCGGATCTCAAATCGGACCACGGGAGCTCCGTCGGTGGCTGGATCTCCTCCTCCTTCTTCTTCCTCCTCTCTCTTTCTCTCTTCACTTAGCCAAATGAAGAATGAACTCTTCATCAAGCCTCTGGTGACTTAATCCAGCAAGGAATCACCTGAGCCTTTGGATCCAAATAGAGAAAAGGAACGACCACGATTTTCCCAAAATCCCATTTTTTTGGCTGACACGGCCTGTGACACGCCCGTGTCACAGGCCGTGTACCCTTAAGCGGCACACGCGGCACTCGTACCGACTGAACTCTACCAGAACACGGGCATCGACACGCCCGTGTCGAACCTGACACGCCCGTGTCAGTCATGTGACACGCCCGTGTCACCCCTGCCTCAACGAGCTCCAAAATCAACCAGCAGTACAAGGGTAGGCACACGGCATCGGACACGCCCGTGTCAAATCTGACACGGCCGTGTTCAAGGCTTGGTTCCGGGCCGTGTAATTCTCTGACTCAGTCCGCCCATTTCTTGAGTGACACGCCCTGGGACACGCCCGTGTCCCAGGCCGTGTACCCCCGACACGCTTTGGGACACGCCCGTGTCCCAGGCCGTGTCAAACAGCCTGCACCTCAAATCCAGTTTTGAGATTTTTGGGGTGTTACAATCCTCCCCTCCTTAATAAAATTTCGTCCCGAAATTTGACACGGTAAGTAAAACAAGAAAATACAATGCTATAACTTGATAACTCTGTTATAACAAAAGGTACACGGTCTACAGTTTATACAAACAGCTCGGGAAATTCAACTCGTATGGTCTACTCTCGCTCCCATGTTAGCTCTTCACGACCACAATTGTCCCATCGGACTTTGACCATCCCGATCACTTTATTCCGCAACTGTTTCTCGGCTCGATCCTCGATCCGAATGGGTCGAACCCTCGTCGTTAGCCCATACTCGACCGGTACCCGATCATTCTCCACTACTTGAGTTGGATCCTTAACAGCCTTACGAAGTACGGAGATGTGAAATACATCATGTAATCCACCCAAGTCTGCTGAAAGTGCTAGTCGATAAGCAGCTTCCCCAACTCGCTCCACCACCTCAAATGGACCAAGATACCTCGGACTTAGCTTTTTCAAACGCCGAATCCTGGACACGCCTTTGAAGGGTTTGATCTTCAAATATACCCAATCACCCACTGCGAACTCCACATTCCGATGTTTGGCATTGTAGTACTTTGCTTGACGATCTTGGGCGATCAATAACCTCTCCTGAATAGAGCGTATAAGCGAGGTAGCTTCTTCGACTTCCTTTTTCCCATGCAGCGTAGATTCGCCTACTTCTGCCCAAGCTAACGGTGTACGGCATTTACGACCATACAAAGCCTCAAATGGTGCCATACCGATGCTCGCTTGGTAGCTATTATTATAGGCAAATTCTACAAGAAAAATATAATCTTCCCATCTCTTACCAAAGTCTAGGGCGCACATGCGGAGCATGTCCTCCATCGTCATGTTGGTTCGTTCAGTCTAGCCATCCGTTTGGGGATGAAAGGCCGTACTAAACGCTAATTTTGTACCCAACATTTGATGAACGAGCCGCCAATCATTCGATGTGAATCGCCCATCACGGTCACTGACGATGCTCCGAGGAACACCGTGCAGTCGAACAATCTGCTCCACATAGAGCTTGGCCAAGTTTCCACTGAATCGTCTCTTCTGTTTGGAAGGAAGTGCGCCACTTTTGTCAACCGGTCCACAATCACCCAGATTGAATCATGACCGCGTTGCGATCTCGGCAACCCGTGCACGAAATCCATCGAAATGTCATCTAACTTCCACTCCGGAATGGGTAACGACTTCAGGAAACCGCCAGGCTTCTGGCATTCTGCTTTCACCAACGCACAGGTATTGCATTCCGCCACATAACGTGCTATATCTTTCTTTAGTCCGGGCCACCAGAACAGCTTTTTCAGATCTCTGTACATCTTTGTGCTCCCTGGGTGAACTGAGTACTTTGCAAAGTGAGCTTCGTACATCAACTCTTCCCTCAATTTACCCACACTCGGGACGCACACTCGACCATTTCTTCGTAACAAACCGTTATCCCAAGAGAATTGGTCATCCGGCCCATCTTTAGCATAGTGCTGGAGACTTTCATCAAGCTCTGTTGCTCGCCGAACTCTGTCCGTAAGGTCATATTGAACCTCCGTCCAGTTCAAGCATGCATCGTTCGACGAACCCTTGTCAACACAAGATATCTCCAATGCTTCCAATTCCTGGATTAAACGCTGATCATGCCTCTGCAACCAGCTTGCCCGTACCGGAGTCCGACTCAAAGCATCAGCGACCACATTTCCCTTCCCGGGAGTATAGTGAATCTCGAAGGTGTAGTCCCCAAGGAACTCCATCCATCTTCGTTGTCGCATATTCAGATCCTTCTGATCCAACAAGTACTTTAGGCTTTTGTGATCTGTATAGATGTCCACTTTAACGCCATAAAGATAGTGTTGCCACAACTTGAGCACAAAGATTACCGCCGCCAACTCCAAATCATGGACGGGGTAATTCCGCTCATGCACTTTCAACTGGCACGAGCCATAAGCAATCACTTTACCAAACTGTAGAAGAACGCAGCCTAAGCCGCTCCCGGAAGCATCACTATAGATCTCATAGCCATCTGTACCACATGACGATGTCAACACAGGCGCCGTGGTCAAACGACTCTTCAGGTCTTCAAAAGCTCGCGCGCACTTCGGCGTCCAAATGAACCTTTGATCTTTTCTCGTCAGCGTGGTCAGAGGTAAAGCAATCCATGAGAAGTTTTCCACAAACCGTCTATAGTAGCCCGCAAGCCCAAGGAAGCTCCTGACCTCGGCCACTGAAGACATCACTGGCCAATCTCGAATGGCACTTATCTTCAACGGATCCACCGCGATACCTTCTCCACTTACCACATGGCCTAAAAAGGCTACTGAAGAGAGCCAGAACTCACACTTTGAGAACTTGGCATAAAGCTTATTCCTCCGCAGGGTATGCAAGACCAACCGCAAATGGTTTGCATGATCCTCTTCCGACTGAGAGTATACTGAGATGTCATCGATAAACACAATCACGAACAAATCCAAGTACTCGCGGAACATTTGATGCATTAGATCCATAAATACCGAAGGCGCATTGCATAGGCCAAACGACATTACCGTGAACTCATAATGACCGTAGCGTGTTCCAAACGCCGTCTTGGGAATGTCACCTTCCCGAATCCTCAACTGATAATATCCCGATTTCAAATCCAACTTGGAAAAGACCGTTGATCCTGCCAGCTGATCAAATAGATCATCAATCCGTGGAATCGGATATTTGTTTTTCTGCGTCAGTTTATTCAATTCACGGTAGTCAATACATAACCGGAAACTACCGTCTTTCTTTTTCACAAATAGAACAGGCGCGCTCCAAGGTGACATACTTGGGCGTATGTATCTCTGCTCCAACAACTCTTGCAATTGGACTTTTAATTCAGCCATCTCTTTTGTCGCGACGCGATATGGTGAGCGGGCCACAGGTTTAGCACCTGGCACCAACTCAATAGAGAAGTCAATCTCCCGCTGAGGTGGTAACCCAGGAAGATCATTAGGAAACACATCGGCAAACTCTGACACAACCAGAACATCACCGACACTGGCCTTTGGCTCAACAGCCTGAATTAGCGTGAAGAATAACTCCACGCCCTTCCGAACAGCATTGACGACTTGGAGCGCAGACAACAAAGTCCCGCCAACTCCTCGCATACCAGCGAACTTCGTCACAAGTCCGGTATACTGGCCCAGTGTGATCTCCTTGGAGTTGCAATCAATAAAGGCACGCTGCTCTGAGAGCCAGTCCATGCCAAAGATCACATCAAACTCCGATAACGGTAGCACAGCTGCACTCAAACCGAAATCCTGACTTCCTATTTGAACATCCACATCGCAAGCCCTAACCGCAAGCATCACACAGCCATTCGGTAATAGCACCCTTGTACTATCAACCGTCACATGACTCGGCACCCCAATTCTAGATACGAAGTCCTCAGACAGAAAAGAATGCGAAGCACCCGTATCAAACAGGGCTCTCACCAGATTATTCCGAATCAGGACAAAGCCTGCAGCACACACATCATGCACAAGCTATACATAACCAAATGCAATAGCACTTAAGCAAATAAGCTATATTCACTCGTACCTGTGACGACGTCACTTTGCATAATCGCCTCCTGCTGGCTAAGGTGATAAATTCGGGGTTGTGCTTGGGATGCAGAGGAATCAACCACCGTTTTGCCCTTCTCAGCATAAGACGCACCCGTCTTCTTTTCCCCTTTGGGCTTAACAACCCGACAATCACCGGCTATATGCCCCACCCGGCCACAAGTATAGCATGTACGAGACTCCGGCCTTGACGTCGCCCCCGACACAACGGTCGTAGACACTTGCCCAGACGGCTTGGACCTCTTGCCCCCTTTCTTCTGGTAGAACGATTTGCTAGGGCGAGGTGCTTGAAACTCTGGCTTTGACACAACCAAGCCCTTGTTCCCTTGCACCCGTCTCATGTCCTTCTCCAACGCACATGCAGTATTAACCAACGCCTGAAACCCTTGGTTCACTGAACTCGAAAGCAAGAACCTCAACTCATCCCGCTATCCTTCATAGAACCTATTCGTTTTCCTTTGGTCATCCGCGAAGATTGTTCCCGCATACCGTCCCAACCTTGTAAACTCATGCAGGTAGGTATCCACGCTATCTTCTCCTTGCTTTAACCGTTGGAACTCATTTTCCATGGCAATGCGTTGCGCCGCTGGGACATGCTTTGCCAGAAATATTCGAGAGAACTCCTCAATCGATACTTGCGTTAATTGCCTGCCCGCCAAATGGTATACCTCAATCTCATCCCACCACAACCGCGCCTCTCCTTCAAGCATGATGGTGGCCAAGGTGACCTTTAAAGTTTCCTCCGCCCTGATCGCTGTCATTATCTTCTTGACACGCGATAACCAATCCTCTGTCTACGTTGGGGATCCCAGTCCCATAAACTTAGGAGGACTGAAGCTCAGGAATTGCTTCAACTGTCGGTCAGCTGCTCGTGGATCTACAGCCTCAACCGGCTCGGGTCTTACATCAACACGAACTGGTTCTACTGCCGGCTGCGCTTGCCCGGTCGGCTGAATCATGGCAAATAGAGCCTCAGCAACTAAGCGAACAGTTTCCGCAGATGGAGGAGGTGTTGGCACCTCAGTTGGTGCCGCACTCTCATCAGAGCGCTGGGGCTCAGACTGCCCAGCACCACTACGCGTCACTTATAGGTGGACAAGACACACATTAGCGATCGTATGCAAGCAAAACAACAGAAAAGGAACGCGTAGATTCCTCAAACAAGATTATGTACATTCCTTAGAGGACATTCCAGAGTTCATTAGCGTTACAGCAGGGCGCACAAACACGTGCCCGCCACCCCATAAAAGAATTCGACCACGAACTCGAAAGAGGAAGACCGAACGAAGCTGATACCAAAATGTAACGACCCCATCCGTTACATGACGTATAGTAGAAGGTCCGGCCGGGGCCCCACACTATATGCCACAAACAGACGGTGAGGTCACAGGATAATACCAAACCATACACGTATCCTAACTCAGAGCATGTTAGCGGAAGCTTTAAGTTGTAAATTGAACTCTAACTAGGAATGTCCAATATATAAACCACAGTTATATATACAGCCACGGAATGTACAACAAAGGTGAAGGGTTGGCCTTAAGGCCTTACAGTTCCTATTTCCACACATCATGGATTACAAACATCGGCGCGCAGGCCGGCCATACATGAGTGAAAGCAAAAGAAACAAAACCATTCGCGCAGCCTTCAAGGGCTTAGCCGCAGCAGCAGCAGCAGCAACAGCAGCAAGGGCTTCAGCCCTTCATTTACCACTCGGCTCTCCAGTACCTGCATAGGGACAATCCACCCAAACGGTGCCAAACACGACAACGGTCAGCATTCAGCTGACCCAATTATAACAATCCAACCCCTTTCTCGGGGCAGTTGCATTCCTTCCCTGCACAGCATGGTATCAACAATAGCAAATATGTGCTCGCAGGCACACTCAAGCCATCACAATCGTCAGCCACACGGCCCGACAGTCCGTGCACTCAGGGCACATTCTTGGTGCACCGGAAAACCAAGGTCAACACCACCGTTTACACGGTATTGAGCATTCTAGTCTTTTTGGCGCGCGGGCCTAAGACTCTCATTATGCGCTCCAACGAAACCTATAACCAGGCTTCCCAGTCGGACGGACATAACGCAGGTACGGATCAGCCACCCCCCGTTGCTCAAGTCGCCGTGCCACCTCGAATACGGAAGTATCCATGGCAATTTATAGGCGCGGGTCGGTTTCACCTTTCCTGTTCGGCAATCTGCCTTTTCATCGAGTTGCAGCCCAACGGCTCAACCGCACACAAAGTGGCAACGCACGGCCACAAGAGTTGCATCCAACCCTCTTCATTTCCTGGACTTCATCTAGTACTTCCTGCTGCACCAAGCAACAGGTAGGCACAAGGCAAACAAGCCATAACCACGGAGTCTTCTCCGATATGCAAACAAGCATCACCAATCCAGACCAGCATGTCCAGATGGGCTTCACACAGCATGCCTACATCCGTACTCCAATTCCGGACTCTAACAAGGGGGACTTCACATATCTACCCCAAGGGATGCCACAACCCACCGCACACTCGCGGGGAAGGGTTTTCCCTATGCAATACAGAAAAGAAGGACTTCACATTTCCAAGAAGGGAGATCATTACCCATGACGATCTCTTGGGAGCCATCGAAATCTAGCCGGTGAGAAAGAACCACAGCAGCTTTGCCTTCACCGCGCTGGCCTCGGATCTCAAATCGGACCACGGGAGCTCCGCCGGTGGCTTGATCTCCTCCTCCTTCTTCTTCCTCCTCTCTCTTTCTCTCTTCACTTAGCCAAATGAAGAATGAACTCTTCATCAAGCCTCTGGTGACTTAATCTAGCAAGGAATCACCTAAGCCTTTGGATCCAAATCGAGAAAAGGAACGACCACGATTTTCCCAAAATCCCATTTTTTTGGCTGACACGGCCTGTGACATGCCCGTGTCACAGGCCGTGTACCCTTAAGCAGCACACGCGGCACTCGTACCGACTAAACTCTACCAGAACACGGCCATCGACATGCCCGTGTCAAACCTGACACGCCCGTGTCAGTCATGTGACATGCCCGTGTCACCCCTGCCTCAACGAGCTCCAAAACCAACCAGCAGTATACGGGTAGGCACACGGCATCGGACACGCCCGTGTCAAATCTGACACGGCCGTGTTCAAGGCTTGGTTCCGGGCCGTGTAATTCTCTGACTCAGTCCGCCAATTTCTTGAGTGAGACGCCCTGGGACATGCCCGTATCCCAGGCCGTGTACCCCCGACATGCCCTTGGACACGCCCGTGTCCCAGGCCGTGTCAAACAGCCTGCACCTCAAATCCAATTTTGAGATTTTTGGGGTGTTACATCGGTCACGGGCGTGTCAGGCCCATGTTGAAATTTTTGAGCTCGCCGATCGTCTTTCTGAGGTCGACGATCGTGAAAGTGAGGGGATAAGTTGTAAACTACTCTAGAGGGGGGGTGAATAGAGTATTCAAATTTTATGAATAACTAGTCAGCTCCCTTGGAGTTGATTTGCGGAATAAAGTAATCTGATACTTGAACCCTAAGAGCCTAACACAGTGAAGTGCACAAGTGAGAGAGTTAACTGAAATTTCAGATTAACTATAAACCTATCACAGCAACTAGCAATCCTAGGTAGTTCTATCACAGCCACAGAATAAGCAATTTAAACAAAAACAGCCAGAGACACAGGATATATAGTGGTTCCCTCTTAATAGGTACTCCACTCTTCTACCACCCTGGTAGGAATCCACTACAGGTTTTTGCTAAGGTGCCCTGCCACCAATGATATGATTCAGGTAGATCAAACAGACCCTTTGAGCTTTTGATAAGGATGCTCAACCACAGGTTGTTGATAAGGTGCCCTGTCACCAACGTTCACTTTTGAAGAGATGTGAACAAACTCTTTTTACAAAGGGGTTGAGAGGGTTAGATTATCTTCTCTGTTGTAAATACAGATTAGAGAAGACTTGTGGATTCTCTAAAGAATCAAAGTCTCCCCCTGGCTCAGTGAAAGTCCAGGGAAAGCCTTTGCTTCAGGATGAAGGAGTTTCAGATAAACTGAAACTAAATCCTCAGAGATCTGTAGACTGATTTTTATCAGGTCTTCAGATTCTGGAGCACATGAAGCTGATCTGGAGCTTTTTTGAAGTCTTGAAAAACTCTAAGCAGATGCTCAAGAGACTTGAGAATGAAATAGATTGCTTTTGACTTTTGCTTCAGGAAAACTTTTCTTCTTCTGATTGTGAGATTGTGAAGAGTTGCTCTGGAGAAGCTTGAAGGAATGCAGCACACTGAAAAAACTCTCTGTTACTGTTACTTCTTATTATTCTGAGAAAAAAATCTCTCTTAAATATGTCTTCTCGTTTATCTTTTGGAACGGCTCTATTGATTTGAATTCTCGAGCCCTGCAACAGATTATCTCAAAATAGAATATAGCAATAGGAATAGAATGACCTATATGCTCTCTGTCAGTCCCAATAAGGAAATAAATGAATAGGAAAATATCTCAGCATAAAGATTTATCGTTCTTGGAAATAGCATACACCGCCAACGGCTAGAATACAGCCTGGCAATATATTTTGTATAATAAGACAAAAATGCTTTATCAAAATACGAAATCTCGTAATTTATGCTTGACATATTTGGTAAGTAATTCATTTGAATTTAAGCCATAAATTAGCAAAAACATTCTTCAGAAAATCTTTCTAACCACACGTTAAAACACTTGGAAATAAACCAAGGAATAAAATAAATACAAACAGGGTTCGATGATCGTCGACCTAGCTAACAGATCGTCGACTGAAAACAGAAATCTGTCGAAACAGAAATCGTCGACCAGAAATCGTCGACCAGCTCAAGATATCGTCGACTGAAGCAGAAAATCTGTTATTACAGAAATCGTCGAACATCTCATGATGTCGACGACTAAGGCAGAGATCTGTCGAGACAGATATCGTCGACCATCTCATGATGTCGACGATTAAGGCAAAGATCTGTCGAGACAGAAATCGTGAAACAAGACCACGATCGTCGAACTGCTGATAGCAGATCGTCGACCAACCTTCAGAGCATAATTCGCTTGCTCTGAGATCGTCGACCATCGGTCGACGATAATTGTCTTGACTTCAACGATTCTATAGCCCTGCTATCATCGACCACTGATCGACGATCGCGAGGCCTCGTTCGACGATGGTCGAACGGAAAAAGAGCCTTAACTAAAAATTCATTCTACAACTTCTATTCTAAGCTCTAGGTCAGATATAAACTGCCCTAGGGAGACTAAACAAAGTCTAAACATGATCATATATAGTTATATGGATCAAGAGGAGCTGGAAAAGGGATTACATAAGCCAAATCACATCTAGGGTACCAACAATCTCCCCCTATTTGGGTTATGTTATCCAATTCGATCTAAAAGGTAATGCACACAGTAACAAAAGCAGATATTAACCAAAAATTTAAATCACAGGCAATCCACAGGAAAACATAAAACCATAAATCAGCAAAACTAAAGTATCAAGCAGATTTATCAGAGGTTTTAGCATCAGATGATTTCTTAGGGATTACAGCTGGTTTGAAGATAATTTCTCTGTTTGGATTTGCTGCTTGTCTTTTGGATAGCATTAGATCGTGTTCACCAATAATTTTCTTTTCAGCATAGCTTGGTAGAACTGCAGCAGGGTGCAATTTCATGTATTCTTCAGTATTGAAAATTTCAGAGTTTACTTGAATTTTGCTGAGTTCCTTTTCTCTGAATTCGGACATAGTTGTATATGCTGTAGGGTCTAGTCCTTGAGCTTTGGCTCTCTCCATCATGCTTAGTGCAATGGATTCCTTAAATCTTGCCATAGAGGCAATTCTTTCAGATTCAGTCATATCTGATGGAGAGGGTGGTCTGTCAGAATCAGCTTGAGCTGCAATCTCCATGTTCCTTTGAAGAGCTGTGGCTATTTTGCTTGAGTCAGAAGGAATTTGTGCAGCCTCCTTAGGATTAGTTTCAGCATAAAGAGATCTTGGAGGAGCAAGTTCTATAAACTTCTTGTGGGATTTCTCTGAAAAGACCACTCTTTTTCCTTTTGTTTCAGCTTTCTCAGAATCAGCAGATTTCCTTGAAGAGGAGGATGGACCTTTCCTGGGGGGAGAAGGTTTCCATTCTGGAATTTTCTTTTTAGGAGAGGGAGGAGGAGAGAAGGTAGGTTACTGAAAAGTCATCTCCTTTATTTGTTCCATGAGAACATTGTCATTTCTTTTTCTTCCTTGTCCTGATACATCTTGGCCTCCCTGGCTTTGATTACTCCTTCTCTGGTAGGACTGATGAATGTTAGAGCTGGCTGATCTTGCAGACGGGGCAGAAGAGAGACTTCCAGAGGCTCCAGCACCAGGAGGTGGAGGAGGACCTCTGGGGGGGAATTTCTGAATAGGGATGTCATACCTTTTTGATCTCTTTTTCTCTCTTGTCTGATTCTTTGAGATCCTCATCCAGGGTCGAAATTCTTTGCTCTTGGGATCAATTCCCTTCAGAATGAAATATGGAACATCCTTGTCTGGATTGGCAGTAGGAGGAGCAGATGCTTTCCTTTTCTTAGAGACAGCCTTTTTCTTTTTCTGGGAGCTATCAGAATCCTCAGAGTCATCATCATCAGAGGAGTGAGATGAGGTTCTGCCGGCATAATCATCAAAATCTAGATTTGGGATATCCTTGGCAGCTATAGCATGCTCAGCCTTCTGCTTCTCTCTATCTTCTCTTTCTCTTGCTTCCTCAATGGCATCTTGCTCAAGGAGGGCATCAAGATCAACATTTGGAGTGCTCTTCCAGAGATCTGATTTAGGATACAAGTCAGAAACTATCCTGGGGACCAGTTCTGCAGTAGAAGGAATGGATAGAGGATAGGTAAGGATAGGAGGAGAAAAGATGACAATATCTGCAGGGGCAGATGCTTTTTCTAGAGAGATGGCTAGGGAATCCAAATGATAATTAGCCAACCCTTCAATGTACTCAGAGGCAATATTCTCAGCCACAAAGGCTATAAATTGTTCTAGGTTTAGAGTACCTGAGCTTGATTCCTTTTCAGTCATCTTGGAGGCTTTTTCTGGTAAAGCTAGCACGGCCTCAGCTTCTTCAGCAGCAGCAGCAGCAGCAGTGTTGATTGTGCCTGCATACAGAGAAAGATAGGTTAACAACCAAGTGGGAATAAAATATTCCCCCCAAGGTGAGCAACAACAGGTAATTGATAGAGTTACCTGAAGATCTACACAGGATACCACTTTGCATCTAGGAAGGAAGTTATAATTCCTTCTAGATGTTTAGCGACATCAGGGATAGACACCTCTGCAAGACACACGAGGAGTGCTATATAGGAAAAGAAGAGAGAGTCCTTGACCAAGGGGTCATCAAGGTACTCAAGTCTATAAGAGACCATTTTCTCTTGAAAAGAAGGAACAAGAGGAGTAGATGTGAGTGAGGACTCACAGTCTAGGTTAAGATAGGATTCCAAATCTTCAATGGAATTTGCAGCAACATCTTGCAATACTGATGCGGGATCATCAGCAGCTGAGATGAGATAGGAAGGAATAAGAAATTAACTCCAAGTTGGAGTGAATTAAATAGAGTCTTAAATAACATTATACCATCAGATAGAGCAGCAACATTCTCAAATGGTTGAACCACTACTTCTGTATCAGTAGTGTTCAATGGAGATTTTTCACCAATGTCCATGGGGACTACTTCATTATCTTTCTCAGGAATTTCTTCATCAGAAGCTTGATTCACTAGGGAGTGAATGTCTTTGTGAGATAAAGATATCAATTTAAAATCCTGATTATAACTTTTAGAGGAAGTGATTTACCTTCTGGATGCTTTGGAAGCTCTTGAGATTCTCCTATAGTTGCTGAAAGGGGAAGAGAAGAGTTGTCCTGAAGGGCCAAGGCATCACCTGAGACCACTTCAACAGACATCTCCCCCTGCATGACTTCAGTGGGAACTGGAGTCATGCATCTTACTGAAGAGGGCTCAGCAGAGCGTGGAAATGATTTGATGGCTTCAGTAAGGGCTTTGATGGATGCAATGAGAGGGGCATTGGCAGCCTCAATCATTTTTTGGATGGATGGAGTGATGAGCTCTACAACATGTGCAAGCAATTCAGGAGTTATCTGAAATGCTGATGATGTAGAGGTGGATAGAATGGAAGCAGTATGATCTACCACATGATCAAAGGAATCACGTGGAGATGGGTGAACATCAACATGAGTGTGGGATTCATGTTGAGAGAGGTGCGTGAGGATGGTAGCAGTCACCATGTCAACACTGGCTGAAGCTGCCAGATGTTGTGGTGTTGGTGACTGGGATGGAGATGCAGGTGGAATGAGAGATGCAAGTTGTGGTGGCACTGCAGGGTGTGTGGAAGGTAATGCAGGAGATGAGGATGCAGGGGTAAAGAGGGAGGATGAAGGGATTGCTGAGCCTTCCCCAGCAAGCTGGAGAGTGGCTGAATCAGCCCTTGTGTCTGATGAAGGGTTAGGATCAACCCTGGCTGACTTCTTGATAACTCTCTGAGATTTCTTGAAGAGAGAGGGGTCCAACCTCTTGCTGGCGTTGACTGCGGAGGGTGCAGACACAAGCAGCAGGGGTGCTTTCACATATAGAAACACACCCAACACCCTGGCAAGATTTACTTCTTTCTGATTGTTCTTTCTCCTTATTAGTTCAAACAGAACTTTTCCCCAGGCAATCTGTGCCTTATTCACCAAAGCTGACATCAGGGCAAACTGTTGCATGTTGATGTTGTCGTGAGCAGAATGTTTTCCCAAAACGACCTTGCCCACCAGGTCGGCCAGAAACTTATACTCTGGAGCCAGATTTATCTTTAGCAACTTAGCTGGAATACCCTCAGCATGGCCTATCACAGTTAGCATGCGGCCATATTCTTCTGCAGTTTGCTCATAGTCATCAGTTCCGGTTGGCAGCCCAAACAGCTCAGTTAAAACTTCAGGAGTCAGAATGACCTCCTCTCCATTTATCTTTCCAGACATCGCTTCGTCGCTGGAGGACGAGGTATATACCCATTCTCGAATCTCTGGTATATTAATCTTTGGTGAGAAAGACATAAATTTCTTTAGTCCTTGATCTTCACATAGCTTCAGAATGGCTTGGATAGGTTGATCACAACGGCTGAAAGAATCGAAGTTGACACAGAAGCCAGTGTCGAACTTCATCCCAAAGAGAACAGCAGAAGGAATCGCCATAGGTTTTGAGAGAAAATGGCGAATCGAGAAGCAAAGCAGGGGAGAAGAGAATCACGCGGGATTAGAGTTCGAGAGCGAATTCTAAGCTAGAAGATGGAATATGAAAAGACGGAGCGGAAGGACGACGATCTCCAGACCTAAATCAACTATTAGAAACAAATCTGCGATCGTCGATCCCGGAATAAAATCGGTCGTCGAATAAAGATCGACGATAGTCAATGTTTGACTAATCGTCAAATATCGACCGACTACAAGCAATCACCACGATCGTCGATCAATATATGATGGTCGACGATCCTCCATACAGCACAGAAAATCTGTCGTCGACCATTGGTCGACGATAGATACCTAAGGAGAGATCGTTGACCGGTTGATCGACGATTTCTGCCTTACTACCGAACGAGCTGTCGTCGACCGTTGGTCGACGATAGTTCTGACCTGGTCGAAGATCGTCGAGCAGTCGTTCGACGATTTTAGACAGAAAACAAAACTAACCAAATTTTCACTACTCTGAACCATTAATCATACCAAGCTGGTTCAGGAAGAACAAATGCCTTTGTTCATCAAGGGGCTTAGTGAAAATATCTCCTCTCTGCAGGTCTGTGGATATAAATTCCATTGCTATCTTGTTCTTTTCCACATTATCTCTCAGAAAATGATGTCTAATCTCAATGTGCTTGGTCCTAGAATGGTGCACAGGATTTTGAGCAATTGATATTGCACTGGTACTGTCACACAGAATTTTTGTTTTTGAGTGTGTATACCCATAATCCACTAGCTGATTTTGAATCCACAGAATCTGTGAACAACAACTAGCTGCTGCAATATATTCAGCCTCAACAGTTGAAGTAGACACAGATGCCTGTTTCTTACAAAACCAAGAGACAAGTCTCTCTCCCAGGAACTAACAGGTCCCTGAGGTGCTTTTCCTGTCAACTCTACAACCAGCATAATCAGCATCTGAATATCCAAGTAATTCAAATCCTGACTCAGCTGGGTACCACAGTCCTAAGTTAGGGCATCCCTTAAGGTATCTCAAGATCCTCTTGAGGAGAGTTAAGTGAGATTCCTTTGGGTTGACCTGAAACCTAGCACATAGGCATGTAGCAAACATTATGTCAGGCCTACTTGCAGTCAAATACAACAGGGAACCAACAATGGCTCTATAGTTCTTTTGATCAACAGACTTGCCATTGACATCAGAATCAATAACTGCATTTGAGGCCATAGGTGTGCTTATTGATGAAGCATCAGACATTCCAAATCTTTTAACCAGCTCTCTGGCATATTTTGATTGAGAAATGAAGATACCATCAACACACTGTTTCACTTGGAGACCAAGGAAATAGGATAACTCACCCATGCTACTCATCTCAAACTTGGAGTGCATTAGTTCAGAGAACCTCTTGCATAGTTTGGGATCAGTAGAACCAAATATAATATCATCTACATAGATTTGAACTAACAGTTGTGAGTCCTTATGATGTCTAATGAATAGGGTTCTATCTACTACACCTCTCACAAACTTGTGTTCTAGAAGGAAATTTGCTAAGGTCTCATACCAAGCTCTAGGAGCTTGCTTAAGTCCATATAGAGCCTTTTGGAGTTTGAACACATGAGTGGGTAAGGTTGATGAAACAAACCCTGGTGGTTGTTCAACAAACACTTCTTCCTTTAAATCTCCATTGAGGAAGGCACTCTTCACATCCATTTGGAAGACCTTAAATCTTTTATAGGCAGCATAGGCTAGGAAAATCCTAATGGCTTCTAGTCTAGCTACAGGAGCAAAAGTCTGATCATAATCTATGCCTTCCTCCTGTCTATAGCCTTGAGCTACTAGCCTAGCCTTATTTCTAACTACTATGCCTTGGGCATCAAGCTTGTTTCTAAACACCCACTTGGTGCTTATGATCCGTTGGCCTCTTGGTCTTGGAACCAAAGTCCAAACTTTACATCTTTCAAACTGGTTAAGTTCCTCTTGCATGGCTATAATCCAGTGTGGATCAAGCTCAGCATCTTTAATGGTTAGGGGCTCAACCTGAGAAAGGAAACAAGCAAACATCACATCTTTGTTGAGTTGATGTCTTGTCTGGACTTGGTGTCTACTAATCGTGAAGAAAATAAAAGCAACCGAACTAGCAATCCATCTAGGCAAGTATACCTATCGAATTGTAGCTAGGGGACACAAGTGTCGTATTGAAATCCGGGTACTGCTGAATACACTTACGCACACGAAGACTATTATTTTATCAAAGGAAAATCTTGAGGGCTAAAAAGGAACTTGCAATTAAGAAAGGAAATATAGTTAATCGCTAGAAAGAGAACCACTGCATTAAGTTAAAGAACTATTAGAGGCGATTACGATAAAGTGTTAAAGAACTACGACAAAGGGATGGAAATGTACTCGATCAAGAATCACCTCGGCCAGAGTAATAAAGAAATGCGATAAAAGCCTAAACTTAATAGGGAAGAGTTTCTTGACCGTGGAGGTTCCTTAAGCTTAAACACGCTTCTCTCGAAGTCGTGTCCGACTGAGTTTAGGAAGGTCTGACCGAGTTTCGTCTGAATCAGAGGCCTAAAGCTCGCTTTACGCGGTGAACCCCACTATTAGATTTTACTCCAATCCGGGGGATTTGAATGTCTGCCTCTCTCGAGGGGTGCATACAAATCCCTTTCCTCTTGAGTGCTCACTTCAAACTATCGGCCTTTCGGCTTTCCAAGTATGAAAGCTAAGGCGGAGAGTATACATCGATGATATATCTCCAACCCAAAAGAATTCAAGAGCAATTCAAGATTAAACCCCTAAAAAGGAAAGGTAAAATTAAAGCATCATAACTTAATCACTCAAACCTCAGATCATCAAGATCGAGTACAAGGAGGATTTAGTTATTCATGGTATAGAAAATGAAGATCATATTAATAGTATGGAAAATAACACCGAGTTGAAGGGAAAGAGAATAGCGAACTATTTTATTTCGTAATGTGGAGGAATCACAAGTAGGGCACACAGATACTATAAGAACACATTCTACAATGATTACAAATGTTGTAAAAAGGAAGTACAGAAATGCGAAAAAGGCTTGCATGAAAAGAAACTCAATTACTTGAAGTAAAAAGGAAGAGACAAGCTTAAGACATAAACACTAAAATAGCAGCACTTCTTCTTCTCTAATCTCTCTCCACCGCCCCCCAAAACACTAGAAGATGATCCCTATTTATAGAATTTTTTTCGGGCTGGGTCACGCCCCATGACACGCCCATGGAGGGCGTGACCATAGGGCGTGTCTGATTCGGTGCGACATCTGGAGCGTTGGCATTTAATTCTGGCGTGGTTGTTGAGTTACACGCCCATCGAACACGCCCCTGGAGGGCGTGACCATGGGGCGTGTCGGATTCGGTGCGTTGAAATTGAGCTCGGTACTGACTTCTCGGGACTTGGCGGGTCACGCCTGTCAGACACGCCCCTGGAGGGCGTGTCAGTGGGAGTGTCAGTGGGCGTGACAGCTAGTTTCTGGTGGAGATTGACTTCGGACCGGCGGCTTCATTCCACTAGGTTACACGCCCTTGGTACACGCCCTAGGAGGGCGTGACCATGGGGCGTGTAACAGCAAAACTTGTAAAATCCTGCAAAAATAAGGGAAGATGTTAGTGACAATAATATATACAAAAAAAGGTCAAAATATAAGCATACAAGACATGCTTCGTAAATTGAAAGATAGAAAATATCATTACGAAACGGACTATCAGCATACAACAACATAAAATTATAATAATACTTAGAAATTTAAGCTACTAAATTACCCAAAAAAGGATGACTAAAAAGTAGTCATCAGACACCCCCATGCTTAGACATTTGCTTGCCCTCAAGCAAATAAAAAATGAAAACTAGGGAAGGAAATAGAAAATAAACAAAGCTAATTTAGGTTTCATAATTAAGAAAAACAAAACATGGAAAATTAAACTATCCTAGTATTCATATTATCAACTAGTGGGGTGAGAAGTGCACAATAGAAGATTTGAAAGGGAAAGCCTAAAAATCTCATTAAAACATAAGAGAAGTCTACTAATTTCTAAATCTTAAAAACAAGGCATCCAAAATAAATGAAAATAAGGAAAACAAAAGTAGAAGTTCTAAATAAACGACGCATTAACAAACTACTAGGTTGCTAGATAAACATTAACCCTAAAACAGTCCAAGATAACCTCCAAAGAAATCCATCAATGATGGTGGCCATAGGCTTGTACGTTCACACTTTCTCCACTACGCGAAATTAAGTTCTAAGATCATTAGGACTTCTACTAGGCATTAAACTTGGCTTAGGTAAATAATTAGGAAGTGGATTCAAAGGTAAACATGAAGGTTTTAGGCACTAAACCAAGATGAGCTCAAAAATAACCAAAAACATAAAAATTGAGAAATAACAAGTATGTCATTTCTCCAATATGAAACTACAAAAACAAGGCCATGAAAATTTTTCTTTTCTAAACTTGGCCAACCATAAACTTTTTGCATTCATTTTTTTCTTTTTGATTTGGTAATGATATTTTTTTTCTCACTTTTTGAATAACAATCGATAAGGAAACTCCAAAAATAAGCTTTATAATTGTCCTTTTCATTTCCAAAATAATATAATACCCCTCCCACAAAAATAATTTTTAAGTTCAAGGTTATAGTGCAAAAATTAGGACGGGCATTTGGCTTTGGTGAACAAGATGAAATGAAAGGTGGAGCTAAAAACAATGAAAATAAGGAAAAGGCCCAAAATTGTTTTGCAAGGGTTATGTTTTCGGTGGGCAAGAAAAGCTCAAACTATTCAAATGGTGGCCTAAATCATTTCTAAAGAACATAAAAACGGCGCAAATGCTTCGAGAGTAGCTTGGTACAAGTTCTAGACACCAAGAAAGACTACCCCGCAAATGAAAAAGAACTAATGATACCTAGCAACCATTCGTAAGTAACTAACCGAATAAAAAGACATAACTACGTATTGCTAGCTTATAACTTAAAAACCGGATGCCTATATTTAAGAAAAAGAAACTAGTAGAACTAAACTATGTTAAAATGATAGGTTTAGAAAACCATTTTCAAAGTAATCTATATAGAACTACAAAAACCGCATGGGCCTACACTTCACTAGAAGCAACATGAAAATAAAGATGGAAAATAATTTTAGGTTTTGTTTTTCAAACCGATTTTAAGCACAAAATTTTTTGATCTTTTTGTTTTTCTAATTTTTTTTTGGGTTTTATATTTTATAGTTTTTTTTTTGAATTTTTAGATTTAGACGACATAAAAAATATATATATTTTTTTTTTAAATAAGAAACAGAAAGAAAGGCAAAAAGAAACTAGACCCCCCCATGCTTAAATTCTTCATTGCCCTCAATGAAGAAAACATAAAGAAAAAGAAGGGGACTGAGAAGAAGAGAAAAAGAAAAATGCAGAAAAATAAATAAGGAAAAGGAACAGGACTTCCCCGGGTTCGTGAGATGAAGGCGGATGTCGCTCCCCCATGCTTCCTTTTTGGAGTACTTGATCGTCAGCAGGTATGACCTGATCCATCCGATATCAGCAACGGTGGAGCGGCGACCACGATCATGGACTTGATGTGCCTCCGGTAGGAAAAAAATATAAGCAAAAAGAAATAGAGTCCATGGGTAGATTGCTCGATAATGTTTTTATTATTACAACCATTCAAATAAAAGAGTATAATAATAAGAAGTCCAAAAATAAAAGTAAACATGTCCATCACAGAAGAAAAAAATATGTCCATCAGAAATAATAATAACTAAGAATCAAAAAGAAGATTCTCCTTTGCAGGAGTCACAGAATCATTAGAGAAGTAGCGTTTGAGTCTATGGCCATTAACTTTGAAGTCCCCCTTATCGGGGTGTGAAAGTAGCACAGTGCCGTAAGCAAAAACATCCTTGACCGTGAATGGTCCGGACCATCGAGATTTAAGCTTTCCCGGGAAGAGACGTAAACGTGAATTAAAAAGAAGAACCTGATCGCCGGGTGTAAACGTTTTAGGGTGGCGCAGGTTCTTATCGTGATATAATTTTGTGCGTTCTTTATAAATTCGATTATTTTCATATGCATACGCTCTCCACTCATCGAGTTCATTTAATTGATGTTTTCTATGCTCGCCTACCGAATGCGGATCGAAATTGAAAAACTTTAATGCCCAATACGCTCGGTGCTCTACTTCTACCGGAAGGTGACACGACTTTCCATAGACCAATCGGAAAGGAGTACAACCGATGGCGGTCTTGTACGCTGTCTGATAAGCCCAAAGAGCATCGTCTAATTTTAGGGACCAATCCTTACGAGAAGTAGAAACAGTTTTTTCCAAAATTCTTTTTAGTTCGCGATTGACTACCTCGACCTGACCGTTAGTTTGGGGGTGATAAGCAGTTGACAATTTATGCATGACACCATATTTTGTTAATGCTTTAGTGAGTTGGGTGTTGCAAAAATGGCTTCCCCTATCACTAACGATCGCTCGAGGGAATCCAAAGCGAGAAAATAATTTTTTTAGAAAATTGACAACAACACGAGCATCATTAGTTGGCAGAGCTTGGGCCTCTGCCCATTTAGAAACGTAATCTACCGCTACTAAAATATATTTATTACCTAAACTTGAAGGAAACGGGCCAACAAAGTCGATGCCCCACAAATCAAAAACCTCGCACTCGAGAAAATAGTTTTGTTCCATTTCGTTTTTATGTGAGAGATTTCCAGTCCGCTGGCATCGATCACATCCACCCACAAAGGTTTGTGCATCTTTAAATATGCTTGGCCAATAGAAGCCAGCACTAAGAACTTTGTGGGCGGTGCGGTTTGCTTGATAATGCCCGCCAGTCGGACCTTCATGAACATGTTTTAAAATTTGGTGACCCTCTTCCTGCGAAACGCATCTCCTTACCACCTGGTCCGCACAAATGCGAAATAGAAATGGGTCTTCCCAAAAATAATACTTCAACTCCGAAAAGAATTTCTTCTTTTGGTGAGTGGTGTATTCTTTTGGAAGGACCCGGGCCACAAGATAATTGGCCAGATCGGCAAACCAGGGGGTAGGAGATGAGGAAATATTAAAAAGGCGTTCATCCGGAAAAGAGTCATTTATAGAAGTTTCATTTAAAAAATCAAGTTTGGGATTTTCAAGACGCGAGAGATGATCAGCTGCTAAGTTTTCCGCTCCTTTCTTATCCCGAATCTCCAAGTCGAATTCTTGAAGTAAGAGGATCCAATGGATAAGACGCGGCTTGGCATCCGGTTTAGAAAGGAGGTATTTCAAAGCGGAGTGATCCGTGAAAACAATAACTTTAGAAAGAGTGACATACGGTCGGAATTTATCAAAAGCAAAAATAACTGCTAAGAGCTCTTTCTCCGTCGTAGTGTAGTTTTCTTGCGCAGAAGTGAGAGTTTTACTAGCGTAGAAAATCGGGTGAAAGTTCTTAGCAATTCGTTGACCTAAAACTGCACCTACCGCATGATTACTCGCATCACACATAATTTCGAATGGTAAATCCCAAACTGGGGCGATCATAATAGGGGCGTTTATAAGTTTTGATTTTATTAATTCAAAGGCCTCGAGACAAGATTTATCAACAATAAAAGGAGTGTCTTTTTCGAGCAAGTGGGTGAGAGGTTTAGTGATTTTTGAAAAGTCTTTAATAAATCTACGATAAAAACCCGCATGACCTAAAAAACTTCTAATCGCTTTAACGGTTGTGGGTGGCGGCAGCTTTTCAATTATTTCAATTTTTGCCTTGTCCACTTCAATCCCCCTAGCGGAAATGTTGTGGCCAAGGACTAAACCCTCACGTACCATAAAGTGGCACTTCTCCCAATTTATGACTAAATTTGTCTCCTCGCAGCGTTTTAAAACTTTTCCTAAATTTTTTAAACATAATTCGAAAGAGTCGCCAAAAACGGAAAAGTCGTCCATAAAAACTTCCATAATATTTTCTACATATTTATCAAAAATGGCAAGCATACACCGCTGAAAGGTGGCGGGTGCGTTGCACAATCCGAAAGGTATTCTACGACAAGCAAAGGTTCCGAAGGGGCAAGTGAATGTCGTCTTCTCTTGGTCCTCGGGTGCGATAGGGATTTGAAAGTATCCCGAGAGACCGTCGAGGAAGCAATAAAAATTGTGCCCGGACAAACGTTCTAGAATTTGATCGATAAAGGGGAGGGGGAAGTGATCTTTTCGAGTGGCATCGTTTAGTTTACGGTAATCGATGCACATCCTCCATCCTGTTATCGTCCTAGTTGGAACTAGATCGTTGTTTTCGTTTGGCACTACCGTGATCCCACCCTTCTTAGGGACAACCTGAACTGGACTTACCCACTGACTATCGGAAATAGGATAGATTATCCCGGCATCTAATAACTTAAGCACCTCTCCCTTCACAACCTCTTTCATTTTTGGATTAAGACGACGTTGTGGTTGGACTACACCCTTAGGATTATTGTCAAAAAATATTTTGTGCATGCAGAAAGAGGGGCTTATGCCAGGAATATCACAAATTTGCCATGCTATGGCTCGGCGATGCTTTTGTAGTAGGTCGATCAACTGATCGTTTTCGGATTGGGAAAGAAAAGCCGAGATTATAACGGGCAATTTTGAATCTTTTGCAAGAAAGGCATATTTAAGATGTTCGGGAAGGGGTTTGAGTTCTAAGTTGGGTGGTTCCTCATAAGAATTTTTTAAGACTTTTTCATTTTCAAAAATAAGTTTTTCATAGTTTTTCCTACCAAAAATAGACTCATTTTCAAAATTTTCTTGTATTGACATCACCGTACTTTCAAAAACATTTGAAGAAATTTCAGAAAAGGAAGAGGAAAATTCATTAGAGGAGATGTTAGAAAGGGGAAGGGAAGAATCTTCATTTAAAACATCGATAAAGAAGCATGAGTCATCATTTTGTAAAGAATTTTTCATCGAGTTATTAATAGAAAATGTGACCTCATCATCCCCCACTCGCAAAAACAACTTTCCATTACTAACGTCAATAACTGCTCGAGAGGTGGCGAGAAAAGGTCGTCCAAGGATAAGAGGAACCTCGACGTCCTCTTCAATATCAAGAATGACAAAATCCACCGGGAAGATGAATTTGTCGACCTTTACTAACACGTCCTCAACGATACCTAGTGGATACTTTATTGATCTATCGGCTAACTGAATACTCATGCGCGTCGGGCTGAGAGTGCCCAAACCTAGCTTTTTAAATAAGAAAAAAGGCATCAAATTGATGCTCGCTCCTAGATCCGCTAGCGCATGTTTAACGAATAAATCACCGAAGACGCAAGGAATTGAAAAGCTACCCGGGTCATTTATCTTTTTCGGAAGATTTGAATTTTTAATGACTGCCGAGCATTCTTCATTCAATGTTACATGAGAAAGATTTTCCAATTTCTTTTTGTTCGTTAATAAATCTTTAAGATATTTAGCGTACTTAGGCATTTGGCTAATCGCTTCATGAAATGGCAAATTAATATGAATTTGCTTAAATATTTCAAGAAAGCGTTGATATTGATTATCTAGTTTTTCTTGCCTAAGTCTAGCCGGATAAGGAGGTGGCGGGAATTCATTTATAATAATCGGAGCATCATTTTGAAAATCATTTTTGTCTTTTTCAGAATTAGAAATAATAGAGCTATCCTTTTCTTTTTCAAAAATAGATTTGTCTTTTTCAAGATCTAAGTTATCATTTTCCGTGGGGGTAAGAACAGGAGGGATACTCACCCTTGGCTCTTCCCTTGTGGTGGGCTCGTTAACAACTTTACCGCTCCGAAGGGAAATCGCATTTGCGTGCTCCCTTGGGTTAGGATCAGTGTTCGAGGGAAGAGTTCCAGGTGGTCTCTCGGAAAAAGCCTTGGCGAGTTGGCCAACTTGATTTTCTAAGTTTTTCATGGATCCTGTTAAATTTCTAATAGTGGCATCGTTCGAGCTTATATATTTAGCGAGGATCTCTTCCAAAGGGGAAGGTTTTTGAAAATTTTGTTGCGGTGGTGGTGGCGGTGTGAAATCGTGCGGTGGGCGTATTACGTTAGCATTATTACTCCAAGAAAAATTAGGATGGTTACGCCATCCGGGATGATAAGTGTTCGACGAAGCAGAAAAACCAGGGGGAGAAGAAAAATTCGAAAAAGCAGAAAAATTATTCGCAGAGATATTTTGAGCAGGCCTGGGTATGTTCCCCAGATAATCCACCTGCTCGGCAGCAGCAACATTTTCATATACCTTAGCGGTGGAGGGAGCAGTCATCTCCGAGATCTTCTTGTTGAGCATTTCCACTTGCATCGCCAGTTGCGTCACCGAATCCACTTCATAGATACCTGCAGGTTTAGATGGGCAAGACCTGGACGAATTCCACTGATAAGTGTTCATCGCCATGTCATCGATAAGCTCAAGAGCGGCTTCCGGAGTTTTGCGGTCTAAAGAACCAGCGGAAGCGGCATCTATCATTTGCTTAGTCACTTGGTTTAGCCCATTATAGAATGTCTGAACCTGCAACCATACAGGCAGAGCATGATGTGGGCATCTTCTCAAAAGTTCTTTGAACCTCTCCCAAGTGTCATAGAGGGTTTCAGAATCAATTTGAGAATATGAAGTTATATCATTTCGAAACTTAGCAGTTTTGGCGGGGGGAAAATAACGAGAATGAAATTTTTCAGTTAAAATGTTCCAAGTAGTGATTGATCCTCTTGGAAGAGAACTCAACCACTGTTTGGCTTTAGTCCTTAAGGAGAATGGGAAGAGTCTTAGCCTTATCGCATCGTCCGAGACACCATTAATCTTGAAGGTGTCACAGATTTCAAGAAAATTAGCAATATGCAAGTTCGGATCTTCATCTTGCGATCCGTCGAACTGTACATATTGCTGCACCATTTGAATGATGCTAGGCTTAAGCTCGAAGTTATTGTTCGCAATAGCGGGACGAACTATGCTAGATTCTGTACCCTCCAGGTTTGGTCTTGCATAATGGGACATAGTCCTTTAAACGACTTCCTCTTGGTTGGGTCTTTGCAAGACTTCCTCTTGGTTGGGATTGTCCATTCTTAAGGTAGAATATGAATCGGAATGTTCGACCGTATTTGAAGAGTCGGGCCTTGAAATCGCAATCTTCTCCGAAGAGTACGCTCGATTTCGTGGTCCAAGTCCAAAATAACCGACGGACTTCCCCAGGTCATGCACTGGAAGAAGAAGGAGAGAAGTATTGTTTATTATTATTAATATTTTGTTGTTTTTTTTAAAGTATATATATATTTTTTTGTTTTAGCTCCCAAACTTCCCAAGGACTACCCGATGAAGGGTTCGCAAGGTACTAGACAAGATAGCGGCACTTAAAACCGCATTGCCCTTTTTGAGAGGATTTTGTTGGTGTAGGAAACTTGTGATGTGGGTATCTATTGAAAATGATTATATTTATTATTATTATTATTATTATTTTTAAAGCGATTTTTTTCTTTTTGGTTTGCAATAAGGAAGATAAAAGTAATAGATTCGTGTTTTCAATATATCAACAAGAGCTGAATCCCCGGCAACGGCGCCAAAAACGTGGTGTCTACTAATCGTGAAGAAAATAAAAGCAACCGAACTAGCAATCCATCTAGGCAAGTATACCTATCGAATTGTAGCTAGGGGACACAAGTGTCGTATTGAAATCCGGGTACTGCTGAATACACTTACTCACACGAAGACTATTATTTTATCAAAGGAAAATCTTGAGGGCTAAAAAGGAACTTGCAATTAAGAAAGGAAATATAGTTAATCGCTAGAAAGAGAACCACTGCATTAAGTTAAAGAACTATTAGAGGCGATTACGATAAAGTGTTAAAGAACTACGACAAAGGGATGGAAATGTACTCGATCAAGAATCACCTCGGCCAGAGTAATAAAGAAATGCGATAAAAGCCTAAACTTAATAGGGAAGAGTTTCTTGACCGTGGAGGTTCCTTAAGCTTAAACACGCTTCTCTCGAAGTCGTGTCCGACTGAGTTTAGGAAGGTCTGACCGACTTTCGTCTGAATCAGAGGCCTAAAGCTCGCTTTACGCGGTGAACCCCACTATTAGATTTTACTCCAATCCGGGGGATTTGAATGTCTGTCTCTCTCGAGGGGTGCATACAAATCCCTTTCCTCTTGAGTGCTCACTTCAAACTATCGGCCTTTCGGCTTGCCAAGTATGAAAGCTAAGGCGGAGAGTATACATCGATGATATATCTCCAACCCAAAAGAATTCAAGAGCAATTCAAGATTAAACCCCTAAAAAGGAAAGGTAAAATTAAAGCATCATAACTTAATCACTCAAACCTCAGATCATCAAGATCGAGTACAAGGAGGATTTAGTTATTCATGGTATAGAAAATGAAGATCATATTAATAGTATGGAAAATAACACCGAGTAGAAGGGAAAGAGAATAGCGAACTATTTTATTTCGTAATGTGGAGGAATCACAAGTAGGGCACACAGATACTATAAGAACACATTCTACAATGATTACAAATGTTGTAAAAAGGAAGTACAGAAATGCGAAAAAGGCTTGCATGAAAAGAAACTCAATTACTTGAAGTAAAAAGGAAGAGACAAGCTTAAGACATAAACACTAAAATAGCAGCACTTCTTCTTCTCTAATCTCTCTCCACCGCCCCCCAAAACACTAGAAGATGATCCCTATTTATAGAATTTTTTCGGGCTGGGTCACGCCCCATGACACGCCCATGGAGGGCGTGACCATAGGGCGTGTCTGATTCGGTGCGACATCTTGAGCGTTGGCATTTAATTCTGGCGTGGATGTTGAGTTACACGCCCATCGAACACGCCCCTGGAGGGCGTGACCATGGGGCGTGTCGGATTCGGTGCGTTGAAATTGAGCTCGGTACTGACTTCTCGGGACTTGGCGGGTCACGCCTGTCAGACACGCCCCTGGAGGGCGTGTCAATGGGCGTGTCAGTGGGCGTGACAGCTAGTTTCTGGTGGAGATTGACTTCGGACCGGCAGCTTCATTCCACTAGGTTACACGCCCTTGGTACACGCCCTAGGAGGGCGTGACCATGGGGCGTGTAACAGCAAAACTTGTAAAATCCTGCAAAAATAAGGGAAGATGTTAGTGACAATAATATATACAAAAAAAGGTCAAAATATAAGCATACAAGACATGCTTCGTAAATTGAAAGATAGAAAATACCATTACGAAACGGACTATCAGCATACAACAACATAAAATTATAATAATACTTAGAAATTTAAGCTACTAAATTACCCAAAAAAGGATGACTAAAAAGTAGTCATCAGGACTCCTACTGAAATGTCTCCAATCACTTGAGATACAGGATGATCTCTAAGTGTGACAAGATCAGTAGGTTCAGCAATGATCTGATCTTCAACAGTTTCAGGATTTGATTCCTCATGTGGAATTTGATCAACTGTTGGAGCAGGTGCTTTAACTTGAAGAAGTTCTACATCAGATTCAGAATCTGAAGAAGCAGCCTGAGGAGTTTGTTGGGGATGATTCTCCTGTGTGAGTCTCAAACCTTCCAAATCCTTACTTACTCCTAGGACTTGCACTGTACTATTAGAGGAAGAGTCCTTCTCCTTATAATACATGACTGTCTCATCAAAAGAGACATGTGCAGACTCTTCTATCTTAAGAGAGGATTTATTGAGAACCCTATAGGCTTTGCTTACTTGAGAGTATCCTAGAAAAACTCCCATTGAAGCTTTTGCCTCAAATTTTCTATGGTATTCTTTGTTATTGTTATGAACAAAAGCAACACAGCCAAATACTCTAAAATAGTCTATTTTAGGTTTCACTTGCTTAAGTAATTCATAGGGAGTCTTACCCTTAAGTTTATGTATCAGACTTCTGTTCAATACATAGTTAGCTGTGCTAACTGCTTCAGCCCAAAAGGACAGAGGCATGTTAGCATCTGCCAACAATGTACTTGCAGCTTCAATTAGGGTTCTGTTTTTCCTTTCAACTACCCCATTTTGTTGAGGAGTTCTAGGAGCAGAGAAGCTATGTTTGATACCTTCCTTCTCCCAGAATTCTTGCATAAGAAGAGACTCAAACTCAGTACCATGATCACTTCTGATCAAGGCAATCTGAGTAGAATACTCACTCTGTATACACTTTAGAAAATCTGTAAGAACCTTGAAGTTATCAGCCTTAGTTCTCAAGAAGAATACCCAAGTGAACCTAGAGAAGTCATCTACAATTACTAGAGTGTAAGACTTTCCTCCAAGACTCTGTACAGCAATAGGACCAAATAAATCCAAATGTAGCAAGTACAGAATCCTGGGAGAATCACTTTTATTAACTGATTTAAAGCTATTCCTTGTTTGCTTACCTAATTGACAAGCTTTGCAAAGGCCTTCCTTCTTGTAGGGGCAAGAAGGTAAACCTCGTACAAGATTGTATTTAGCCAGCCTAGAAATGTTTTTCAAATTTACATGACTAAGTCTCTTATGCCAAAGGATATTATTACTGGTTACTACATTAAATAAGCATATTTCATATTTGGATGAGTTAAAGTCTACAACATAAACATTTCCAATTCTAATACCTACTAACACAACAGTATTATTTAAAGCAATATTACAAGCAGTGTCAGTAAACCATACCTTGTACCCAGCATCGCACATTTGACTTACAGAGATTAGGTTGTGCTTTAGTCCGGAGACATACGCAACCTTCTTGAATGTTACAGCTCCTATGGTGAAGCTGCCATACCCTTCAGTCTGTCCACAGCTGGAATCCCCAAATACAACTTTTGGTCCCAGCTTGGCTTTGAACCCTGACAGATTCTTCTTCTTTCCTGTCATATGCTTTGAGCATCCACTATCCAGATACCATTTGTCATGTATGACCGGATAGGTCTTTACCTGCAAAGATATCAATTATACATTGTGGACCCAGGTTACCTTGGGTCCAGTATTCTTTACAAAAGAAAGACTAGATATAAAAGATTTTGCAGGCTTAGATTTATATCCTAAAGGGTGTGATCTCCTAGGTGGGATAATCCATTCAGTTGAAGGATTAAACATCCTAGGGTAGTGATTGGGATTTGCACATCTGGAAGTTTGAAATTTATTTTCCAGCTTAAGTCCAGATCGTCGATCCACGGTCGACGATCGCAAGCCATATCGTCGATCATTTGTAGTAGTGCTATATTCTGGATTCAACGATCGTCGATCACTGGTCGACGACTCAAGATGAGATCGTCGATCTCCTGCACCAAAGATTTCATACTTGGTGAAGGTGTTCAGCGATCGTCAATAGACGTTCGACGATTGGTTTGACGATCGTCGATTAATGTTCGACGATTTTTGTAAAGCTAGAAATTTTTTCTTCCTATTCTCTTTCTTAATCTTATTCTGAATTTTCTTGCATTTTTCAATTTCCTCAGTATTCTTTATTCCTGATTCAGAAACAAACTTTACTGGAGTGCTAAATCTCTCCTTTGTGAGGAGGATGGGTTCACTAGGTGTAGCACCTAAGCCTAGTTTATCATTACCAACCCTAGTGTTTGCTATACAGGTTATTTCAGATAATTTAAGGCTTCTGCCATTTAATTGTTCTTCTAACCTCTTAGATTTAGCTAGTTCTAATTTTAGGAATGTTACTTCTTCTTTTGAGCTTTCTAATTCCTTTTCTAATCTAATTATTTCAGTACTTTCCATGTCTAGTTCCATTATCTTTAATCTAAGTGACTTAATTTCTTTTTCAGACAATAGTAAATCTAAACATAGAGTTTTAAATTTTAATTTGAACTCAGGAGATGAGAAATCAAATGAGTCGATTACCTGGTCCTCCATAAAGGAATCTTCTTCATTGTCTCCTTCTTCTTCAGAATTCTCTGCAGCTGACAGAGAGCTGCAGGCATCAATAGCCATGAGGCAGACCTCTTTGGCTTTCTTCTCTTCTTCTTCTTCTGAATCACTGGAGCTAGAGGAGCAGGTATCCTCTTCTGTTTCACTCCAGGTAGCAGCCACAAATCCCTTGTCCTTCTTCTTGTATTTGTGTGATGAGGACTTGGAGTGGTGCTTCCTGTACTCTTTCTCATGTTTCTACTCCTTGTGTTTCTTCTCTGGACAATCTGGAGCAATGTGTCCAGGCTTGCTGCAAACATAACAAATGATTTCTTTAGATGGAGTCTTGTCATACCTTGGTTTGTCCTCATGCTTGGAGAACTTCTTTCTGAGGTCTCTTCTTCCCATGTTGAAGAACCTCTTGGCAATGAGTGCCAGTAACTCCTTATTTGATTGACTTCCTTCAGAAGTCTCAGCCGCCTTAAGAGCTAGAGAGTGCTCTTTCTTTGTAGGTGTAGGAGTTTTTACTTCAATTACAGCAGCTCTGCTCTTTAGAGTTTGCTCATAGGACTTGAGCTTTCCCAACAGAGCTTCTGTGGAGATTTCCACAGTGTTTCTTCCATCCTTGATGGGCCATATCCTTGAGTCCCAAGAGATGGGAAGGCACATCAGGATCTTGTCATTTACTTCTGACAAAGTTATCTCCTTGTCCAAAGAACTCAGTTCACTTATTATTGAACTGAGTCTTGTGTACATTGTGTCAATGTCTTCAGCATCATCCTTCTTGAAATTTTCATACTGAGAGGTGAGATTGGATCTCCTGTCCTTCCTCTCATCAGCTGAGCCAGCAACTATGTGGTTGAGGGAATCCCACATAGCTTTGGCTGAGGTACATTTAGCCAGCTTCTGGAATATCTCATCAGACATTATCTGAGCTAGGATATTCATTGCTTTAGCATCAGCTGCTTTTGCCTTCTTGTAAGTTTCATTGTAGTCAGGTGGTGGCACAGCACTGAGATCAGCAGAAGTGGAAGCAGCAACAGGCCTAGCAGGTGGTCCTGTCAAAATAGAAGAAAAGATATCTTCATCAATAGAATTCATGTATAGTCTTATCCTGGCCTTCCATATGCCAAACTTGGACAAGTTGCATACAGGAGGTCTGGTGCTTGAATAATCCTTAGACTGGGCCATGTGTGAAAGTGTTTGTGAATGGTATCAGGAAACAACTTATCACAGGATCTTTTAACTCAGGTGTTAGCCTGTATGAACAGCGAACCTCCCTCTGATACCAATTGAAAGTGAGGGGATAAGTTGTAAACTACTCTAGAGGGGGGGTGAATAGAGTATTCAAATTTTATGAATAACTAGTCAGCTCCCTTGGAGTTGATTTGCGGAATAAAATAATCTGATACTTGAACCCTAAGAGCCTAACACAGTGAAGTGCACAAGTGAGAGAGTTAACTGAAATTTCAGATTAACTATAAACCTATCACAGCAACTAGCAATCCTAGGTAGTTCTATCACAGCCACAGAATAAGCAATTTAAACAAAAACAGCCAGAGACACAGGATATATAGTGGTTCCCTCTTAATAGGTACTCCACTCTTCTACCACCCTGGTAGGAATCCACTACAGGTTTTTGCTAAGGTGCCCTGCCACCAATGATCTGATTCAGGTAGATCAAACAGACCCTTTGAGCTTTTGATAAGGATGCTCAACCACAGGTTGTTGATAAGGTGCCCTGTCACCAACGTTCACTTTTGAAGAGATGTGAACAAACTCTTTTTACAAAGGGGTTGAGAGGGTTAGATTATCTTCTCTGTTGTAAATACAGATTAGAGAAGACTTGTGGATTCTCTAAAGAATCAAAGTCTCCTCCTGGCTCAGTGAAAGTCCAGGGAAAGCCTTTGCTTCAGGATGAAGGAGTTTCAGATAAACTGAAACTAAATCCTCAGAGATCTGTAGACTGATTTTTATCAGGTCTTCAGATTCTGGAGCACATGAAGCAGATCTGGAGCTTTTTTGAAGTCTTGAAAAACTCTAAGCAGATGCTCAGGAGACTTGAGAATGAAATAGATTGCTTTTGACTTTTGCTTCAGGAAAACTTTTCTTCTTCTGATTGTGAGATTGTGAAGAGTTGCTCTGGAGAAGCTTGAAGGAATGCAGCACACTGAAAAACTCTCTGTTACTGTTACTTCTTATTATTCTGAGAAAAAAATCTCTCTTAAATATGTCTTCTCGTTTATCTTTTGGAACGGCTCTATTGATTTGAATTCTCGAGCCCTGCAACAGATTATCTCAAAATAGAATATAGCAATAGGAATAGAATGACCTATATGCTCTCTGTCAGTCCCAATAAGGAAATAAATGAATAGGAAAATATCTCAGCATAAAGATTTATCGTTCTTGGAAATAGCATACACCGCCAACGGCTAGAATACAGCCTGGCAATATATTTTGTATAATAAGACAAAAATGCTTTATCAAAATACGAAATCCCGTAATTTATGCTTGACATATTTGGTAAGTAATTCATTTGAATTTAAGCCATAAATTAGCAAAAACATTCTTCAGAAAATCTTTCTAACCACACGTTAAAACACTTGGAAATAAACCAAGGAATAAAATAAATACAAACAGGGGTTCGATGATCGTCGACCTAGCTAACAGATCGTCGACTGAAAACAGAAATCTGTCGAAACAGAAATCGTCGACCAGAAATCGTCGACCAGCTCAAGATATCGTCGACTGAAGCAGAAAATCTGTTATCACAGAAATCGTCGAACATCTCATGATGTCGACGACTAAGGCAGAGATCTGTCGAGACAGATATCGTCGACCATCTCATGATGTCGACGATTAAGGCAAAGATCTGTCGAGATAGAAATCGTGAAACAAGACCACGATCGTCGAACTGCTGATAGCAGATCGTCGACCAACCTTCAGAGCATAATACGCTTGCTCTGAGATCGTCGACCATCGGTCGACGATAATTGTCTTGACTTCAACGATTCTATAGCCCTGCTATCGTCGACCACTGATCGACGATCGCGAGGCCTCGTTCG
Source organism: Platanthera zijinensis (assembly GCA_039513925.1). Lineage (NCBI taxonomy): Eukaryota > Viridiplantae > Streptophyta > Magnoliopsida > Asparagales > Orchidaceae > Platanthera > Platanthera zijinensis. The sequence continues at coordinate 87,940,988 of CM077085.1, forward strand.
ACGATGGTCGAACGGAAAAAGAGCCTTAACTAAAAATTCATTCTACAACTTCTATTCTAAGCTCTAGGTCAGATATAAACTGCCCTAGGGAGAATAAACAAAGTCTAAACATGATCATATATAGTTATATGGATCAAGAGGAGCTGGAAAAGGGATTACATAAGCAAAATCACATCTAGGGTACCAACAGATCGTCGAAGGGGTCACGCCCTAGGTCACGGGCGTGACGGGTCGGTCACGGGCATCACCACCCCTTGACTCGAAATCTTGGTCGATAAACTTCAATTCCTGGGTTTACTAGGGTTCTGTTATGACAAAACCACTTCCAGGGGTCTAGCCGGAAATGGGATATTACAAATCCCAATAAACAAAACAAAGATTTCATCCCCTAAATCAAGGTTAAGCCTACGGGGGATCGAATCGGGAAAAAGAAGCTTGTAACATCCCATAAAAGTCGAAAGATTTACCTCTCTACATTACGTTTGCTATGTCCGATTTCAAATCTAAGACTAATTTGTCCAATTGACTAGGTATATACCCCAATAAACAAAAGATTAGCCCATATTCTTGAAATTTCAGTCCTATTGGTTTAAAACAGGAACGCAAATTGATTGTCCAGAGGGGTTGTGAGGTATACCTGACCGAAAAGCTCCGGATTCTTTTGCCGCATCAAGTCCTGTGTTACCCATGTATGCTCCTCCTGCCCATGATTGTTCCACAGAACCTTGACTAACGAGATCTTCTTACGTCGCAAGACCCGCACTGCCGTGTCATCGATCCTGATAGGCTCCAAGTTGACTGACCGATTTTAGGCCACCGGGCCATCTGCTGAGGAAATGAGCTGCTCACGGCAGAGCAGAGCCCTCCGAAGTGAGGAGACGTGGAAGACGTCATGCAATCCCGCTAACTTCGGCAGTAGCTCCAGTCTATAAGCCAAGGGGCCGATCCGCTCTAGGATCCTGTAAGGCCCCATATATCTCGGACTGAGCTTCTTCCGCCCGCGAATCCGCGAGACTCCATGCATCGACCGTATTTTCAAGAAAACCAAGTCTCCCACCTGGAACTCCACTTGACGATGCCTCACATCGTAATATTTGTCCGGCCTGCTTTGGGCTTCCAACATCCTGTCCCGGATCAATCTAATTTGAGCATATGTATCCCCCACAAACTCCGAGCCTAGTGTCTGCGGATCATCATCTTGAACCCATGATAGTGGGGTCCTGCACCTCCTTCCATATAATGCCTCGTATGTAGCCATGCCCATGATGGACTGATGGGCGTTGTTGTACGAAAACTCGACCAGTGGCAGCAATCTCTCCCAAGGCTCGCCGCGGTCCAAAATACACAGGCACAAAAGATCTTCTAGTGTACAGTTGGTGCGCTCTGTCTGCCCATCGGTCTGAGGGTAAAAAGATGTGTTGAATGTCAACCGAGAACCCAGATGGGCCTGGACTGACCTCCATTCCCTAGATGTAAACCGCCCATCCCGATCTGAAACGATAGTCTTGGGCACCCCATGATAACACACAAACTGCTCAATGAACCTCCGTACTAATACACTAACCGGAGCGTCCTTCGCCACTGCAATGAATCTGGCCACCTTTGTTAGCATGTCCACTATCACCCAGATTGAGTCATTCCCCGCACGGGATCGAGGTAGCCCATGTATGAAGTCAATGGCTATATCCTCAAATTTCCACTCCGGCACCGGAAGTGGCTGCAGCAAGCCTGTCGAGTTCCTACACTCTCCCTTCACGAGTTGGCAGACCTCGCAATGCGTCACAAAGTACGTAATATCTTTCTTCATACCTTGCCAGTACATCGTCCTCTTCAAATCCTTTACCATCTTGGTGATCCCCGGGTGTACCGAATATCGGCTGCAGTGAACTTCCGTCATGATGTCCTCCCGGATCTGACCTCTTGCCGGTATGTAGACTCTGCCTCTGAAACACAGGAGACCATCCCTCAAAGAGTAATCTCCTGTCGTGCCTTCCTCCAAGGCTCGGAATATCGGCTCAGCTCTCTCATCCATCTTTTGCCCATGTCTGATTCGGTCCCGAATATCATCAGTAGTAACCATCGACCCCAGGTACTCCATGTATAGCTCCGGGTCATCCTCAGACACTAGTGATATCTGCATCTCCTCGAATGATCTAACCAACTCCAAGGCCATCAGCTGCGGGCCTACTCCTGACGTACTCGCTCTCCGGCTAAGAGCATCTGCGACCACGTTTGCCTTCCCCGGATGATAGTGCATGGTATACTGGTAGTCCGACAGAAACTCTACCCAGCATCTCTGCCTGATATTTAACTTCTTCTGGGTGTCGACGTACTTCAGATTCTTGTGGTCAGAGAAGATATCGCAATGAAATCCATAAAGATAGTGTCGCTATATCTTAAGAACAAAATTGACTGCCCCCCATCTCCAAATCGTGCACGGGGTAGTTCTGCTCGTGCTGCTTATACTGACGGGAGGCATAGGCTATTACGTGCCTATTCTACATCAGAACGACACCCATTCCTTGATAGGAAGCATCAGTTTACACCTGGAATCCTTCCTTCCCTGACGGAAGGGAAAGGATTGGAGCCGAGGTAAGACGATCCTTTAGCTCCTGGAAACCAGATTCGCATCGTGGTGTCCAAATAAAAGGGGACTCCTTCTTTGTAAAAGACGTAAGAGGGAGAGAAATCTGAGAGAACCCCTTTACGAACTTCCGGTAATAACCAGCAAGTCCAAAGAAACTTCGAACATCCGAGGCTGACCGTAGCGGTGGCCAATCCCGTACTGCCTGGACCTTCGCCGGATGTACTGCCAGACCTGCTCCACTAATGACATGGCCCAGAAAGGCCACCTCATTTAGCCAGAACTTGCACTTGCTGTACTTGGCATACATCTCATGCTCCCGCAGCGTCTCAAAGGTCAAGGCCAGATGTCTCGCATGCTCCTCCTCCGTCCTTGAATAGATAAGGATGTCATCGATGAATACGATAACAAAGACATCTAGATACTGTTCGAACACCCGGTTCATCAAGGTCATAAATGCGGAGGGTGCATTCGTGAGCCCAAAAGGCATCACGGTAAACTTGTACAAACCATATCTGCTGCTGAAGGCCGTCTTCGGGATGTCCTCCTCCCGAATGCGAAGCTGGTAGTACCCTAACCTTAGATCCAGCTTTGAGAACTAATGGGCTCACTCCAGCTTGTCAAATAGCTCATCTATCCTTGGCAAGGGATAAGTATTCCGGACCGTCAACCTGTTTAGGGCCCGGTAATCTATACACAGTCGAAGAGTCCCGTCCTTCTTCTTAACGAATAAGACCGGAGCTCCCCATGGTGAAGAGCAAGGCCGAACGAACCCGGCCTCCACTAACTCCTGAAGCTGGCTACGAAATTCCACCAACTCCTTTGGGGCCATTTGATAGGGAGCTCTGGATACCGGCTTAGCCCCCGGTATGAGCTGAATCTGAAAGTCCTTCTCTCGGTGCGGTGGTAGCCCTGGTAGCTTCTCCGGAAACACGTCAGCGAAGTCCCGCACTACTAGAATATCTGAAATGTAGTCCTTGGCCATGACCGCCACAAAAAGGACCTTATAAACTTCTTCCCCCTGTAGATGGGCCTTAACGGCCTGCACAGGCGATAATAAGGTGCGGGGTGCTGGTATAATACATTCGATGACAATGAAGGAATCGCCGTGCCTCACGGTGATCCTCTTCAACACGCAGTCGATCTGGGCATGGTTCCAGCATAGCCAAGTCATGCCCAGGATCAGATCGTAATCTGGCATCTTAAGAATCGTCGTTGGTGCCTCAAACGCCTTCCCGCCGATCTTTGCTTCCATATTGCAATGAGCAAAGGTAATTATCTCTGATCCATCGGGTACGCGCACCCTCATCATCTTCCCGGTGAATGGATCCACACCTGCCAGTCCTTTCACGAAATCCTCCGACACGAATGAGTGTGAAGCACTAGTGTCGAAGAGGGTGTGAGCGGGCTTGTCGCTAACGAAGACTATGCCTGGGGTAATTAAGTGTCTTAGTATTCTTGTTGCAGTTGTCTTCTCTTAATTTCTAAGTAGGTTATGCCTATAATACTAGTTCATATGAAGAAAACTTAAAAGTACTGCCATACCTGCGATAACCTGCTCTGAATTCCGGGGCTGTGTCAGGTCTAGAGAATAAACCTGCTCCCTCTCTGGCCTGCGGCCTCGATCCTGAAATCCTCGTCCTCGGTCTTGTCCTCGTCCGCCAAACTGTCGGGGAGGTGGAGCGCCCTGATGTGCTGGTGGGGGTGCTCGCCTCATAGGGCAGTTCCTCTTGATATGCCCCGGCTGATTGCACTGAAAGCATACCGGTGCCTGCTCGGTTGTCCTTGGCATCTCCAGCATTTTTAAAGGCTGGGGAGCCAAAACCCCTTGACTCCTCTGCTCCTGCCCAATCTCCTGACGAGGCTGCTCCTCGTTCCTTCTCTCCCAAATAACCTGGCCCCGAGGATGGTCTCTACGACCTCCAATCACCGTATCATCAGCCGGTCTCTTCCGGCTCCTTACTATAAGCTGATTCGCTTCTCTCTTGTTAGCCATCTCTAGAATCCTGGCCAAACTCCCCTCTGAGAAGAAAAGGAGGGCCTGTCTCATGTCGTCTTGCAGCCCTTTATAAAACCTCCTAGCATAGCCAGCATCGTCTAACTGGTAAGCGTCCGCATAGCGGGCCAGGTGAGTAAACTCCTGATAATACTCCACCACAATCCTGTTCCCCTGCCTCAACCGCAGGAACCTATCCTCCAGGTCGTCCCTCGCCGACTAAGGTACAAAATGTCCCAGGAGTGCTGCTCTGAACTCCTCCCAAGTAATATTTGCGCAATCCATCCCCGCAAAAGTGGTGTCCAGCTGGAATTTCCACCACCTCTTCCCGTGTGACTCCAAGCAGGAGACTTCCAAAGAAACTGCCTCCTTAGTGGGACATCGAATCCCCACAAGCGAATCGTAAATGGTATCAAACCATTCCTCCGTAGGTACTGCAGACTCTGTCCCCAGGTAGGATGGAGGGGCAATTCCCCGGAAGACAGTCTCCAATTGGCCCCGGGGTTTTGCTGTGGGGCCGGGGCTTGCTGAGCTCTGAAGGCCTCCAGAATGGCCATTAGTGTTTGCCCCATCTCCGTCTGCTGGAACGGACCTGGAGCCGGCGGAGGAGGGACCACATTCAGAGCCTGGGGTGTCCCCTGCTGTGATGTAGGGTTCGTCAAAGGCTATAAGGAAAAATACCACTTGTTAGAGGATGTATGAATGGAATATAAGAAAGGGTAGGATGGACTTTCACATGTGATTTCCCTTATGGGCACACCACTACTTCCGCAGCTAGTTTGTCTACAAACTAAGCTCGCACGGGGGTGGCCCAGGGTTTTGTGGACTACTTCTCTTCCGATCGAGGTCCCCTCTGATACCACTTGTAAGACCCCTTTTTTTTTCTTTTTCAACCACCTGGGTCTTAGCCCAGAATTGCCGCTTTGCGGTGGCACCGACTCACGGGAAGGCCGCCACTATAAAATGCCAATTTTGCCGGCCCTTTTCGATCACAAAGAGAGAGAAGTAAGTATACATAAAATGTAAAAAAGTCCACAGAAACATGTACGAATAGAAAATCACAACCAGTCCATCAGTAGATAATAATAGAAAAAGAAGTACAGCAAAGATACAATTCAAATGAAATATAGATAAACGGGCTCGAGCTCGGTACATCAGAGTCCTCACTACAAATCACTCATCGCGGAAGCTATAAAAAACACTAATCACTCACGGAGCTGGTCGCAGGTGCACCGGTGCTAGACTGACCCACCTCCATGCACACCGTACTCCGCTGGTGCTGGTCCCTGTCTCCCATCCGCAGCTCCTATAATGTTGTGGTTTGAAAACAATTAGTCATAAAGACTAAGCCCTATCATCCCCTACCCCTCCCCCACGGCTCCTAAGCACCGAGCGAAGAGGAAAAAAGGGAAGCTACAAAGGTGGAGAGTAATCAAACAGATGATAATAGAGCTAATCTAACAACTATCATGGTGTAAAAACAACTATCTAGAATAAAGTACGTCTAGCAATTTTACGGTAGTAAGTAATAAAGTAGACATGTAGTAAGTAGCAAATATATAAGAAGGCAGATAAAGAACAAATAAGTAAATAAGTAAGTAACCTTAACTTATATGAATGCCCATACAAACTTATAAGTTAAGGGGTCTTCTGCAAGGCTCCCATCTTATAAAAACTCCCATACTGATTTATACGTTGGGGTGTCAGTTGTATGCAAATATGAGTGTAGTGATATTCTATGTCATGATTCATGCAAGTGCAACTCACGCACACGACTCAATGCGCACAGACCTTTAGTTCCCCCTATTCGGGCAGCTAGCTTCACACATAGGAACCTCCGTAGTGGCAAACGGAGAATGTGGGTCGGGCCCCCCACTCCTCGGCGGGTATCCATACTACCGGGCCTAGCCATTCCGTACGCCCCTAGAAGAACACAACCTAGGGTATCCGCGTACTTGTGCTGGCTATATCCGCCAGACTTTCTTTGGCTAAGTGTCCCACACCCCCGAGTAAACGCACCGATCTCGGTGTGAATGACAATCAAATACCGAAGACCCACCACCTTTATTCTGTACTCAAATCCTCAAGCCCTCGGCTCCCCGGACTGTCCCGTCCGTGCATCTACCTTCAGAGCTACCGTTTGAATGGCAACCAAACCAACCTATTCTACCTCCCTAGCTACCGGGGTGTGTGAAAGTGCAACACTAATTATAGTAGTTGCTTTTTTAATTTATTATTCCTACGGTTTACGTTAGCCCAGGACTGCCCCCGGTATTCCCCGTGAAGGGCTCTCAAAGGGCACTAGGAACTATGATGGTAGCTGAAGCCCACTGTTCCCTTTTGTAAGGCACTTATTGTTATTGGTTAATCTCCCTTTACCCGATCCCTTTTTAAGTTACTTTAGATCTAGCCCTAGAGTATTAAGACTCTTCCTCTCCTACCCGGGGTGGACGATCTTTCGTCGTTCCCGAATGCCACTTAACACTAGCCAATCTCACACTCTACTTATCCTGACTTCCAATAATGAACTTAAACTTAACTTGCCCTATCCAAACCAGCAACTACCAAAATTCCATCTCCCCAAGTTCATTACCCACTCTAGTTCAGTTTCTGTGATTTTACTATATACAGACCGTCCTAAGATACATGAGGTATATAATGGGAGGTACTCCAAATTGTCTTCCGAATCTCCTATAATGTTTTCTGGAGGTCTATCATGACACAATATAACTAAGTCCAAGATTTCAAAATTTTTCCTATTATCGGGCATTTAATTTATTTATTCTAAGCCTCTCAATGCCCTAGTATGAACATTAAGTGCACTCATGAGACAACAATAAATCATCATAAAATCATTAAAAATCCTATGAGGCATTCAAGCAGTAATTCAAAATTTTGAAAAATTTCAGAGGTGTTTAGGCCTATATTTCCTAATTTACCATTTTAGGCCACTTCTACAATATTATGAAGCAAGTACTGTAAATATGTACCCAAAAATCACAAGAAAATTACAGAAGCTTTATGGTGACCTAAAACTATCAGAAACCAAGTCCCATGATTTTTCTCTAATATTTTGGGCTCTGAATTTATTTTAATGTAAAATACTAATTCCCTAGCTTAGTGAAGGAGGTACTATTTTTAATCATCTAAAAGTCCTGAGAAGATTACAAGGGGACTATCATGGTTTGAAACACCCACTGACCAAAGTTCATAATTTTCCAATTAATAATTGGGCATTATTTGTATTTGTGACTACATATCCCAAATGGTATGTTAAAGAAGCAAGTACCCAAAATAATCAGATAAAACTCCCAATAAAAATACATAAGGTATAACATGCTATAAGATGCCCTAATCCAAGATTTCATAACTTTCCAGTGAATAGAATTTCCAGAATCATCAAAATAAATATCTAGGGCACAACTAGAGTTGTGAATGAAGTACTGTATAAATTAACCCAAAAATCTCATCAAAATTTTATTATGGCCATTTAGACACAAAAATCACCCTGCCCAAATTTTATTTCATTTTTAGTTAATTTGTAAGCATAATAGTTCAAATTATGATTTGTGCCCTAAACTAAGGTTAGGATTTTAGGTGGCCTAACTGTCTCCAAATCCCCTAAGATTTTGTCCAGAGAACTATAATGGCCCTATGGTCCTCTCCACCAAATTTCAAGTCCGTCCAAGGTCATTTGCCCAATGACCTTCACAACCCTACAAATCCCCATTAAGGGACCTACCCTAGGGTTCCAGGGCTCCCTTACACCAAACCACATCAAACTCCCTTGGAGGGTGTATCATGCCCTAAAAAGTCAGTGACCAAAATATCAGCCTCTGTTGAGGTGATACGACCACTCAAATTACAAAGGGGGTGATTGTAACATCTCATTTCCGGCTAGACCCCTAGGAGTCGGTCTGTCGTGAGAGAACCCCAGAAGCCCAAGAATTGAAGTACAATGACTGAGACTTCGGTTCACGGGTTGGTCACGCCCGTGACCTATGTGTCACGCCCGTGACATGGGGCATGAATCCTTCGACGATCGTCGATCTCCGCGAGACGATCGTCGAATTTGAAACCCGGGCCTATCACGCCCGTGACCTATGTGTTATGCCCGTGACCTAGGGCGTGACTCCTTCGACGATCGTTGATCTCCGTGAGACGATCGTCGAACTTGCAGCCCGGGCATGTCATGCCCGTGACCAAGGTGTCACGCCCGTAACCTAGAGCGTGACCCTCTTCAGCGATCGTCGATCTCAGCGAGACGATCGTCGAGCGCATAATTTGCATCTTGACCCTGTCACGCTCGTGAGCCATGTGTCACGCCCGTGACCTAGGGCGTGACTGTTGGAACACCCTATTACTAATTTGGGTAAGGATCACTATGCTTGTATTAGGAATCCCAGTTGACCTAGTTGTATAGTTGAGAAGGTCAACATTAGAATGAGTCTAGGGCTTAGAACTTAGGTTTGGAGCTGCCCCCAGGACCATTCCAATATCAAGGTTGAAGAGCTAAGTCTAAGGCAATTTTCGTCGAGCTCAGGTCGACGAATCGTCGAACTCCGTTCGACGCTCTCTGAGCTAAACTTCAATAAATCGTCGAACTCCGGTCGACGATCTTCGAGCTCAGATCGACTATCTGCTCTTGGCTAGTCGAACTCCCCTCGACTATCTTCTAGCTCAGTTCGACGATCCCTCCTTCAAGTTATTTCTCAGGTCTCTGAGCTCAGTTCGACGATCTTCGAGCTCAGATCGACGTTTTCTGTCTGCTTGACTCATTTCATCTCTGAGCTCAGTTCGACGATCGTAGAGCTCAGATCGACGTTTTTTTTGGAGAGATCGACGCTTTCAGGAATTCAAATGCTGTTGTTCTTTGGAATGTTTTTGAATATTATCAGCATTTATATCAGAAGATCTCCCAGCCGTTTGTCTTTATTCTGGAGCAAGTTTCAAGGAATTATTCAGAGAATGTTTGCTGGACTTTCCTCTAGAAGACAAGACTCTTTTTGGAAGACATTTATGACTCCCAACGGCTATCTTGGACAAGAAATCTTCAGAAAATTTCAATTCCTCTCTTCTGTGTTTTTAAGATATACAGAATACACAAGAGAATAGAGATACAGATTGACAAGAAAGAAAGTGAGCACACAGAATAGAGAATACTGATAGCAGAAGAACAACAGAAGAACTGTGACTTCAAAAATCTTCTTGCTGACTGAAAAGTGTTCACAATCTCATCTCAGAACTCCAGACACCTCATTTCTCAGCCTTCTTGCTGAAACCATCCTTTGCTGGAGATCAAAGTTCTGAAGACCTATCACCCTAGAGCAAAGCTTCTTTTCCTGAACCTTTCTACATCTCAGGGGGAGCTTTGACATCATCAATCCACTTGTGCTTCTCTCATTTGATTGAGAACAGAGAAGACACCCTTCACTCTTATTTTTCTTTTCCTGCTGTAAAAGGGTTCTTGAATTCCCTTCAAAAGTTCTGTCGGGTTCTGAGAGCCTTGTCAAAACTCAGTGGTGGCAAGACACCTTATCAAAAAATCTAGTTTTGGTTTTTGGGCACCTTATCAAAAGCTCATTGGTGTCAGGACACCTGATCAACTCATCCTGAGTGGATTCCTACCAAGGGTGGTAGAAGAGTTGATGTACCCAGGTTTTTGGGGAACCACTATATTTCCTTGTGTCTTCTGGTTTGTTTGTGTGATTTGTCTGCTGTGTGCTGTGCTCTTTACTTCTTGGTTTTTAACCTCTTACTAGCACTCTACACTATATCATAAATTGAATTTTATATGTGCTGTTTATTTCAACTGTGAAAAATTATTTTAAAATACTCTATTCACTCCCCCCCCCTCTAGAGTTGAGATAGATCTTACCCTCACTTTCAATTGGTATTAGAGGGAGGTTGGTTGCTCATACAGGCTAACACCTGAACCAAAAGATCCTTGATAAGATCAATCACTTAAGAGGATTATTTTTTATACATCTAGCTTTTTATTTAAAGACATGGCACAGAACAAAGATTATGCAAGCACCAGACCACCAGTGTGCAACCTTTCTAAGTTTGCACTCTGGAAGCCAAGGATTAGATTATACATGAATTCTATTGATGAAGACATTTTCAATTCTGTCTTGACAGTTTGTCCAACTCCACCAGCAAGCTCAAGTACAAGTGATGTTCCACCTCCTTCTGGAACAGATGCAGATATAAAGAAGTGGAAGATTGCAGATGCTAAGGCTATGAACATCTTAGCCCAAACAATGTCTGATGAAATTTTTCAGAAGGTAGCTGAATGCCACTCAGCCAAAGAAATCTGGGACAAACCCTCTGAAATTGTCTCAGGATCTGCTGATGAAAGGAAAGATAGAAGATCTCATCTGATAAGCCAATATGAGAACTTCAAAAAGGGAGAAGCTGAATTAGTGGCTGACATGTACAATAGACTAAGTCTAATTGTCAATGAGCTAAAAACCCTAGACAAAGAAATCTCACTGACTGAGCTGAATGACAAAATCCTGATGTGCTTCCCCAGCACTTGGGATTCAAGAATCTGGCCAATCAAGGATGCCAGAAGTTTAAATGAGATTACTACTGAAGCTCTCCTGGGCAAGCTCAAATCCTATGAGCTGCTCATTAAAAATAGAGAAGAGGAACAAAAGGCTACCTCTCCAGCCACAAGGAAAGAAAAGACCATAGCCTTCAAAGCTGTAGAAGAGGAGCCTGAAGATAAAGCTACAGGAAATGATGAGCTCATAAGTCTACTGGCCAAAAGATTCTACAAGATGGCCAGAAAAGACTTCAGAAAGAGACCATACAAGGGTCATGATAAACCAAGGTATGATAAATCAAACAACAATAAAGAAATTATATGCTTTGGTTGCAGGAAACCAGGCCACATTGTGCCTGACTATCCAGAAAACAAGAATAAGGACAAGAAGGAAAGAAGAGAAAGAAGAAAAGAAAAGGATTACAAGAAGAATAGCTCAGACAAAGCCTCCTCCAGCAAGAACAAACATACAAGGAAGGGCTTTGTTGCTGAGACATGGAGTGAGACTGAAGAAGAATCTGAAGCCTCATCCAGTTCCAGTGATGATGAGGATGATGCAGATGAAAAAGAATTTTGCATGATGGCTATCAATGCCTCACAGCAAAACTCTGATGAAGAATCAGAATCAGTCTCAGAAACTCAACCAGATGAGGATCAGGTAATCAACTCTTTTGATTTTAATTCTGAGGACTTCAAAGATGAATTTAAGACACTGTGTCTAGATCTATTAAAATCTGAGAAGGAGATAATCTCTCTCAGGAATCAATTATCTGAGCATAGTGTCCTAAACTCAAAGAACCTCAAACTCTCTGAGGAGTTAGAATGCTGTAGGGAGGAGATAGCCTCACTGAAAAGTGAACTATCAAAGGCCAAAAAGTTTGAAGAATCCCTAAATGGGAGAAGTATCAGACTGATGGACATCACAAGCACAGTGAACTCTAGATTTAATAGCACACTGGGCTTGGGTGCCTCATCCAGCCAACCTATAATTTTGACAACTCCAATCAAGTTTGTCTCTGACAAAGGAAAGGGAGTAATAGAGGTACCCAGGAAGAATGCAGATCTGTCAGAGAAGAATTCAGTTCAACAGATGGCGTCGAGCAGAGCTCGACGATCGTCGAACAGAGCTCGACGATCTAACTACAGATCGTCGACCTCAGCTCGACGATATCCAAACTCTGATCTTCAGCATAATCGATCTTCGAACAGAGATCGATGATCGGACCCAAGATCGTCGACCTCAGTTCGACGATCGTCGAACAGAAATCAGGACTGTGAACATTCCTTCAATGGCACATCTAGATTCAATCCTAGAAGTCCCACATCCCAAGGCTTTAATCCCTATACTGAATGGATAGTACCTCCTAGGAGATACCATCCTGAAGGTTATAAGGATCAACCTGGGATGTCCTTTATTTCAGAATTCAAGGGATATCAACCTAGGCCCAAGGTTAACTGGGTCAAAAACAAATAAGTTGTTTTTGTGCAGGTGAAGACCTATCCAGCCTCAAACCATCAATGGTATCTGGATAGTGGGTGCTCAAAGAACATGACAGGGGACAAGGACAACTTCACTTCCTTCAAAGCCAAGCTTGGACCCAAAGAAATCTTTGGAGACTCAAGCTTTGGAACTACAAAAGGATATGGTGCAGTCAAAATTGGCTTAGTCACATTCAAGAAGGTGGCATATGTTGAAGGACTCAAGCACAACTTGATAAGTATCAGTCAACTGTGTGATGAAGGATATCAAGTGACATTCAACAAAGCCATATGCAAGGTCAAGTCAGAGGACAACACAACTGTGTTGACATGTAACAGAAGAGGTAACATTTACTTAGTGGATTTTCATTCACCTGTAGTAGATATTTGCCTGTTCAATTGCATTTCAAAATCTAATATTTTATGGCATAAGAGACTAGGGCATATTAACCTTAGAACCATTGCTAGGCTATCCAAAGACAACCTTGTTAGAGGACTACCTTCTGGTCCCTACAAGAAGGAAGGACTTTGCAAGGCTTGTCAATTAGGCAAGCAAACTAAAAGTAGTTTTAAATCAATTAATAAGAGTGATTCACCTAGGATTTTGTACCTGTTGCACATGGATCTTTTTGGACCCATATTTGTACAAATCCTAGGAGGGAAATCCTATACTTTAGTGGTTGTAGATGACTTCTCAAGATTCACTTGGGTATTCTTTCTGAGGAAGAAGTCTGATAACTTCAAGTGTTTGACAGATTTTCTCAAATGCATTCAGATTGAGTTCAACACTCACATTGCCCTGATCAGAAGTGATCATGGGACAGAGTTTGATTCTCTTCTCATGCAAGAGTTCTGTCAAAGTGAAGGGATCAGGCACACTTTCTCAGCTCCTAGAACTCCTCAACAAAATGGGGTAGCTGAAAGGAAAAATAGAACACTCATTGAATCTGCAACTACATTATTGGCAGATGCTCACCTACCTCTATCCTTTTGGGCTGAGGCAGTGAACACCTCCAACTATGTGTTGAATAGAAGCCTGATACACAAGCTGAAGGGCAAGGCTCCCTATGAATTGCTCAAAGGGAAGAAACCTAAAATAGGTTATTTTAAAGTTTTTCGTTGCACTTGTTTTATTCATAATAATGACAAGAAATATCTAGCAAAATTCCAAGCTAAAGCTGATGAAGGAGTGTTTATGGGATACTCCATGATCAACAAGGCCTATAGGGTTTATAATAAATCTTCCTGTAAAATTGAAGAATCTGTTCATATTATCTTTGATGAAGCAAACATGTCTTTCAAGGAGAAGAATGCTTCTACCATAGAACCTTTGCAGGTACATTCTCTAGCTGAAGACTTGAACAAATTGCAAGTTGCTGAAAAGAATGAGAGCAGTGATGATGAAGAAGAAGTTCAACATCTTGAAGAAAATCATCCTGAAGAGCCAGTTGCTGCTCCACTAGAGGAGACAACAACACAGGCTGGTGAACAATCAACACTCCCTGTTGACTTAATAACAACAAGAGATCATCCAATCACCCAAGTAATTGGAGAAATTTCAGCTGGTGTGCAAACTAGAAATCAGGTCAATCAGAACCTGATGCACACTTGCTTCCTATCTCAAATTGAGCCTCAATCCATATAAGATGCAGAGCAAGATCCACACTGGATCATTGCAATGCAAGAGGAGATGCATCAATTTGAAAGGAACAAGGTTTGGGAACTAGTGCCTAAGCCAAAGGATTATCCCATTGTTGGAACAAAGTGGGTATTCAGGAACAAGCTGGATGATCAAGGAGTTATAGTCAGAAAAAAGGCAAGGCTAGTTGCTCAAGGGTACTCTCAACAAGAAGGAATAGACTATGATCAGACATTTGCACCAGTTGCAAGGTTGGAAGCCATCAGAATATTCCTAGCTTATGCTGCTCACAAAGGTTTCAAAGTGTATCAAATGGATGTAAAGAGTGAATTTCTCAATGGGGACATCAAAGAGAAAGTCTATGTTAGACAACCTCCAGGTTTTATCTCTCTAACTCACCCTGATTATGTTTATAAATTGCATAAAGCATTATATGGTCTCAAGCAAGCTCCTAGAGCATGGTATGAGACCCTAGCATGCTTTCTTTTGGAAAATGATTTTGTTAGGGGGAGAGTAGACCAAACTCTTTTTATTAGAACCCATAAGTCCCATACCCTACTAGTGCAAATTTATGTAGATGACATTATTTTTGGTTCTACTGATTCAAAATTGTGCAAAAAGTTTTCCAAGCTTATGCACTCTAAATTTGAAATGAGTAGCATGGGTGAGCTGTCCTTCTTCTTAGGACTGCAAGTCAAGCAACATGCTGAAGGCATATTTATTTCTCAAACCAAGTATGCAAAATAATTGGTTAAGAAATTTGGTATGTCTGATGCATCTTGTATGAAAACACCCATGCCCTCAAATGCTGTAATAGATGCTGATGAACATGGGAAACCTGTTGATCAGACAACATATAGAGCAATAATTGGCTCTTTATTGTACCTTACAGCTAGTAGGCCTGATATAATGTTTGCTACATATATTTGTGTTAGATTCCAAGTTAGCCCTAGAGAGTCACATTTAATCTTAGTTAAGAGAATTCTTAGGTATGTAAAAAGTTGTCCAAATCTAGGTCTCTGGTATCCAAAAGATTCAGCATTTGATTTAACTGGATTTTCAGATGCTGATTAAGCTGGATGCAGAATAGACAGGAAAAGCACCAGTGGAACATGTCAGTTCCTTGGTGACAGACTTGTCTCCTGGTTTTGTAAGAAGCAAACATCTGTGTCAACCTCAACTGCTGAAGCTGAGTATATGGCTGCAGGTAGTTGTTGTTCACAAATATTGTGGATACAGAATCAGCTCTTAGACTATGTCTACAACTTAGAGAAGTCTAAAATTTTCTGTGATAATACTAGTGCTATCTCCATAGCACAAAATCCAGTCCTCCATAGTAGGACAAAACACAGAAATTAGGCATCATTTTCTAAGAGATAATGTAGAGAAAAATAAAATTGAACTTCAATATATTCCTACTGATTTGCAAAGGGGAGATATTTTCACCAAACCTTTGGATGAAAAGAAACACAGTTTCTTCCTAAATCAGTTAGGCATGTTAGATGGAGGAAGCCTTAATTAAATTACAAGATTTTGAAAAGCTAAAACAGACCAAGACTAGGCCAAAAATCCTTCTTTTTGTGTCTGTAGAATGAGTTTAGACTCTGAACTGCGCTCGACGTTTTCCCCAAAATCGTCGAACAGAGATCGACGATTTCCCAAAAATCGTCGACCAGAGATCGACGCTTTTGCAGTCGTTGATCTGAGTTCAGCGCCCTCGCTAGAACTAGGCTTTCTCTCTTTCTGATCAGAGGCCGTCGAGCTGAGCTTGACGTTTTTCAACATCGTCAAACGAAGATCGCCGATTTTGAAGACTCTTTAGATTCCCTCTGTAGCCCAAATTGTCGAGCTAAGCTCGACGTTTCGTTGAGCTGAGCTCAACGATCTTCTTTTTCGCCGTCGAACCCTAATATAAAATCTTTCTTTCAGCCATCGTTCTCCTTTTGCGCTTTCATACTCTGCAACTTTCTTTCTTTTCCCTCCAAATTCTCTACGCTTGGTCGTTTTTGGTTTTCTGTTGCAGGTGAATATGGCTGAATCAAGTGCTGCTATTGCTAAGATGTAGTTCGACACAGGCTTTGACATCGATATAAACTCCTTCGATGGAAGCGACCAGCGCTTCAAGGACATCCTAAACTTATTCAGAGAACAACAGCTGACTCCAATAATGACTACAAGGATGAAGATCGCCTCAGAAGAAATTAAAGAGTGGTGTTATACCGCAACAAACGAGACTGAGAATTCTGTTGTCGGCACCATTAAGGGGACTCAGGTACTTCTATCCCCGGCTCTTTTAACAGAAGTTTTTCAACTCAGTACTGGAGAAGACTCCATTGAACTGTCTGGAGAGGAGTATGACTCCATGCTGGATAGGATGGGTCACAATGCAGTCAACCCTCATAAGCTATTGAAGAAAAATCTGGCTATAGAATTTCAATTCCTGGCTGATGTAGTTGGGAAGGTGCTGTTGGCCAAGCACTCAGCTCATGACACCATATCCAGATATCAGTTCTGCCTGATGGGAGCTTTATTAGATAAGAAACACCTTGACTGGGGCTCCATCTTCTTCACTCTGATTAAGAAGAAGATCAATAAGAATGCAGTTAGTTATGGGAGAATCTTAGGGGTCTATCTGCACAACAGGTGCCCTGACCTTTTAAACTCCTCTGGCATGTTCATCAATACATCCAAGAGGCTTTCTTGTGCCCTCTTCAGTAAATGGGACAGGCAGATCATAAACCCCTCCAGGGCTGCTGCACCACTTCATTCAGGCACAAGGACTATTTTAGTCACTCCTCCAGCAGAAGAGCTGCCTGCTTCTTCCCCTCCTCTTGCCATATCCACCCAAGCCGTCACCTCCTCACCACCAGTCACCACCATAATCATCTCATCCCCAATTACCATTTCCTCACCTATGTCATCCCCTCCTCTATCCACCTCAGAGGAATTCCATCCTCTCTTTTCCTATTCAACCTTCACCCTACCATCCTTCTCACTTATAGATGATTCCTTCATGGATGATTCACCCTCTACTCCTCCTGAGCCACCCTCAACTTCCTCCTTTCAACAAATGCTCCATGACATTCTCTCTCAACCCTCCTTCACACCCTCTCTTACTTCCCCTATCTCCACCTCAACCTCCTCTATCTCCATAATTCCATCTTCTGAACCAACCATTCCCTCTCCACCTTCCTCCACATTTTCAGTTTCAGCCACCATCCCTCCATCCACCTTTGCTCCTACCTCTGCTCAAGCCCCACTTGAGCATGTGGATCTTCCTAGTTTGGCAGACAGGCTGTTTGAGTTGCTAGCTCCCAAGCTGACATCTCTACTGGAGTCTTCCCTGGCTCCACTCCTGAAGCAAGTCCAGGAGCTGTCTACCAAGCTTGCCTCCCTTTCCTCCTCCCTGACTATCCCATCTTCTAGGTGACTTGATTCACCTCTCTCTGAACCAAGGCAGGGGGAGATGCCTTATGAAGAAGTGGATGTGCCAGCTGCTGATCATATGTCTGCTCCAGCTCCAGCTCTTGGATGTGCTTTTGCACTGAATCTGCAGAGGCTGCTATCTATATTTGATACAGTCCATTTCAGCTGTCTGCCTGCAACTCCTGCTGAAGATTTGTCTAAGGCCATTGTACCTGTATCTATCTGTGATCCCAGCCATATTGATTCCTACATCAAGTCCTGGAAGGCTGTAGATATCTCTGATGCTGCTACTAAGGCCACTGTGCCTCTTTCTATTGAAATTGCTACTGCTGACATAGAGATGATTCCAGCAACTGATGCTGATGAAATTGCTGTTGAGACTGCTGATGAAGAGCTTGCCTCATACTTAGTAGATCCCACTCTTGCTGCTCCTGCTCTAGTGTCTGCTCCTGATTCTGTCTGCTCTGCTGCTGCTCTGTCCTCCTGCTCCTGCTGTTTCTGCAAAACTTAAAGCTCAAGAAGAGCTTATCAGAAGAATTGATGATCTGTATGATCAACCTCAAAGTTCTGAGAGTGATTAGTACAGGACTGATTCTGATGATTCTGCTAGCACTATTGCCAAGAAGAGAAAGGCTAGAAGTAAAGCAATGATGTCAGTCCCTCCTGCCAAAGCGAAAGACTCCAATGATATTCCTTACTACATCCTGCATGACTGCCCCATCTCTGAGCCTTGGATGCAATACTCCAAGAATCAACTGAAAGCTATGAAGAAGAAGAGGAAGCTAAACAAATATGAAAAAGGATCTTCTCAATATCAGCCTCCTCCTCCTCCTCCTCCAGATTCTGGCTCAGGCTCAGCCCCTCAAGCTCCAGTTTCCAGACATAATTCTTCCC
Organism: Platanthera zijinensis; assembly: GCA_039513925.1. Lineage (NCBI taxonomy): Eukaryota > Viridiplantae > Streptophyta > Magnoliopsida > Asparagales > Orchidaceae > Platanthera > Platanthera zijinensis. The sequence goes on from CM077085.1 coordinate 87,959,556, forward strand.
AGTATTATCAAAGATCCTATCAAAGGGGACAGCATCAAAGGGGATATCAATCCAGAAGAGATCAATTTAGAGGAAGCCAGAGAGGGCATAGACTTCATCCAAGGGAAGGGCAAGGTCACTCTGACCCTTCTTCAGGTCCTTACCCTTACAAGTTGAAAGACACAATTGTCTCCAGGACTCCTTCTACTGATTCTGAAATCATCAACAGATATGAACCTCCTATTCCTTTTGAAGATTCTGAGAACAACCCTGTGTCCTGGACAGCCGGAATGAAAGAATTGGCTGCCCTTGATCAAATAAAAAAGGCCAGAGAACAAGGTAAGGATACTTCAAACATAACTACTTTATTAGAGCAGAGAAAGAAAGAACTGGAAAGATATGCATCAAGGAAATTTTTCAACCCAGAAGATTACATGAAGCTGCACCCAGAGGCTGTTGTTCCAAGGCCCAAATCTCAAACTTCTCTAGGTGCAGAGGATGACAGAAGGTCAAAGAAAGAAAGTCAGAATCCTAATAGAGAAATTTTATTTAAAAAGGGAACTGAAAGGAAGTGAACTGTGTAAGCTAAACATTTCATCCACCTTTTGATATCTGCTGCTATTTATCTGTGATCTGCTTTGCTGCTATATATCTTCTCTGCAATTTTGTATTAGCTTCTGTATTGTTGTATGCTTTTTATTCCCTATGATTGTCTGTAAATAGTAATCCTAACCCAAATAGGGGGAGATTGTTGGAACACCCTATTACTAATTTTGGTAAGGATCACTATGCTTGTCTTAGGAATCCCAGTTGACCTAGTTGTATAGTTGAGAAGGTCAACATTAGAATGAGTCTAGGGCTTAGAACTTAGGTTTGGAGCTGCCCCCAGGACCATTCCAATATCAAGGTTGAAGAGCTAAGTCTAAGGCAATTTTCGTCGAGCTCAGGTCGACGAATCGTCGAACTCCGTTCGACGCTCTCTGAGCTAAACTTCAATAAATCGTCGAACTCCGGTCGACGATCTTCGAGCTCAGATCGACTATCTGCTTTTGGCTAGCTTCTGCTTAGTTGTCGAACTCCCCTCGACTATCTTCTAGCTCAGTTCGACGATCCCTCCTTCAAGTTATTTCTCAGGTCTCTGAGCTCAGTTCGACGATCTTCGAGCTCAGATCGACGTTTTATGTCTGCTTGTCTCATTTCATCTCTGAGCTCAGTTCGACGATCGTAGAGCTCAGATCGACGTTTTTTTTGGAGAGATCGACGCTTTCAGGAATTCAAATGCTGCTGTTTTTTGGAATGTTTTTGAATATTATCAGCATTTATATCAGAAGATCTCCCAGCCGTTTGTCTTTATTCTGGAGCAAGTTTCAAGGAATTATTCAGAGAATGTTTGCTGGACTTTCCTCTAGAAGACAAGACTCTTTTTGGAAGACATTTATGACTCCCAACGGCTATCTTGGACAAGAAATCTTCAGAAAATTTCAATTCCTCTCTTCTGTGTTTTTAAGATATACAGAATACACAAGAGAATAGAGATTCAGATTAACAAGAAAGAAAGTGAGCACACAGAATAGAGAATACTGATAGCAGAAGAACAACAGAAGAACTGTGACTTCAAAAATCTTCTTGCTGACTGAAAAGTGTTCACAATCTCATCTCAGAACTCCAGACACCTCATTTCTCAGCCTTCTTGCTGAAACCATCCTTTGCTGGAGATCAAAGTTCTGAAGACCTATCACCCTAGAGCAAAGCTTCTTTTCCTGAACCTTTCTACATCTTAGGGGGAGCTTTGACATCATCAATCCACTTGTGCTTCTCTCATTTGATTGAGAACAGAGAAGACACCCTTCACTTTTATTTTTCTTTTCCTGCTGTAAAAGGGTTCTTGAATTCCCTTCAAAAGTTCTGTCTGGTTCTGAGAGCCTTGTCAAAACTCAGTGGTGGCAAGACACCTTATCAAAAAATCTAGTTTTGGTTTTTAGGCACCTTATCAAAAGCTCATTGGTGTCAGGACACCTGATCAACTCATCCTGAGTGGATTCCTACCAAGGGTGGTAGAAGAGTGGATGTACCCAGGTTTTTGGGGAACCACTATATTTCCTTGTGTCTTCTGGTTTGTTTGTGTGATTTGTCTGCTGTGTGCTGTGCTCTTCACTTCTTGGTTTTTAACCTCTTACTAGCACTCTACACTATATCATAAATTGAATTTTATATGTGCTGTTTATTTCAACTGTGAAAAATTATTTTAAAATACTCTATTCACCCCCCCTCTAGAGTTGAGATAGATCTTACCCTCACTTTCAGTGACCACCCTTCGACGACCGTCGATCTCAGTTTGACGATCGTCGACCTCAGAATTTGCCACTCGGACCTGTCACGTCCGTGACCTATGTGTCACGCCCGTGACAAGGGCCGAAACGTCAGCCAGACTGGAAATTTCGATAACCGACGTCATAATCAATTCTGGTTATGGGAATGTACACCAGGAGAATTTATGAGCCGTTTCCTACTCTAATTATTTAATAAAATAAGGAAATATTGGTCAAATAGGAAATCGCCACCTAGCAAACACGTCTTCGTTTCCAGCGTTTCAACTGCCTCTGCCATAACCGAAACACCATTAAGGGGAGCCTTCATGACAATAGTTGCTTACCTCTTTCCCCTCCCCACTTGCTGATCTATAAAAGACCCCTTGGAGCAAGAGGAGAAGGTTACACGCTCGATCAAACAAATTCAGACTTTTGCTCTTGTTGTAGGAGAAGTTCGGCAACGCCACCACTGCGCCATGGCACCCCGTTGTTCATCTCGCCTCCAAACCGCGAACAAGGTCCTCCTCTACTTCTTCTCTTATGGTTAGATCTTAGGTTCTTAGAAATAAAGTACGTGATCAAAGGAGCCTGACCAACCTCGTGTTTTCATGGAAAACCATGGAAAAATATTGTTTTGAGTTCGCCGGAAACCGCCACCTCCGGCGGCCAAACCACCGCCGATGGATAGCCATCGCCTCAACGGAGGTGGTGGTGGTGGAGGTTGGCCAGGGAAGTGACCGGATAGCCAGCGACGGATCACGGAAAGGTTACAGGAAATATGGTTTTCTACGCTCTGTTTTCGGGTTCATGTAGAAGATGAACAGTAAAACCAATTTATAATATATAAATAATGTATGTAATATATAGTGAAAATATCTATTATTTGAGTATATTTAGAGGCTGCAAAATGAGGCACTTACAGGCCGATTTAGGAAAAATGACCTTTCACGAAAGTCGTAGCCCTTCGAGTCTAGATTAATATAAAATTAGTTTCAACTCGTTTGGGTAAGCGGTTTGACCGCATCACCTGTTTTAGTGGGGGTTGTACCTAGATTTGGGCAGATACTAAAATGGATGCCCACGCTTCATCCATTATCCAAATGACCTAAAATTTGGGCAGGGGATTAAACATAGCTATATCTAAAGGCAGTCCAAAAATAGGAATTTTTGGAGACACGTCGCCTAAAGTTTTTGTTTTAATTTAATAAACTTAGAGGAAATTATTTAAGTAGTCAAATGACCTCCAAACCCTCCCAAATTTTGGTGAGTGGTCCCTGGCTACATAACTTAGCTCTGTACAAATTTCCAACTCACTTGGATGAGTTTTGGATAGAGATTCACCTATTCTTAACTAGGCAATAATGAGGCATTTTTGAGTAAAAAGTGCACTAGAAGTTAGAACGGTCATATCACCTCAACTGAGGCTGATATCTTGACCACTGACTTTGAAGGGTTATTATAACCCACTTGGAGTAAATGGTGTGATTTAGGGTTGGTTTACCCTAGGATCCAAACTCAAACCCTAAATGGAGGGTTTTGAGGGTTATGAAGGATATGGGTGCAATTGCTCTCGTATTGCCATGAAACTCTGTAGAGTTGATATTAGCATGATAATAATCGTCTGGATGGAATCTTGGAGAATTTGGAGACAAGTAAATGCCTCAAAACCTTAATCTTAGCTTTAGTTTAAAATACTAATTAAGCACAATCCATCACTAACAATTATCTAAAGGCTGTGAAACTCAGGTAGAGTTAGTTTTGAAGTGGGTAGAATTTATAGAAATTTTACTGGAATTTTATGATGTTTATTTCCAGCACTTCGTTTGTAAAGTTGATTATAACCCCAATTGATGTTTTAATTATTTGTACCTTTCTGTTCATGGAAATCTCATGAAATATTGGAAATAAAGGTTTTAGGACAGAATGGTTACCCTTGAATTTTTGTATAATTTTTAGTTGAGTAAATCCAGTACTTCCTTCACAAATGTTAAAAAGGGATTCTATGCTTTGAAAATGATTTAGGGATGATTCTATTACTGAAAAATTATGAAACTGGGCCAGTGCTATTTTAAAGCCTTTATCTGCATGTTATAAATTATTTATAATTTTTGGAAGAATATTCCCTGTACTTGGTTCATAAATAATGGAAGATAGTAAATATTGCTAAAATAGTTTTGTTGCCCTTTTAATCATAGAAAAATTATGATACTTTGGATTTACCCTTTTGAGATAACCTACTATTTATCATAAATTTGCTGACATCTTGCATGAGAACTTAGGGTAGTTCATGTTCAAACCGGTAGCCCTTGGGATTTTCGAGGAAATTAATTGAATGCCAGATAAATTAGGAAAAATACCACATTCTGGACTTAAGCTATTTTCATCATGATAAGTCTCCAGTAAATAATTTAGGGCATTTGGCTGAGTTTTGGGATCATTGCATAACCGGTTCGACATATAGTCTAGGTTGGTCTGCATATAGCAAATTTGTGAATTACAATAGGACATGGTCTGAGAAATTCATTGGATTTAGTCATTTTGTCTGGGTGGACAATTGTGGATGATATCACAATAGGATGATGTGAAGAGTAGAGAAAAGTAGTGATAGCTAGAGTTAAAAGGTGCTCGGGTTAGACGAAAGATCGTCTTTTCCGAAGAGAGGAAGGTTAAAAATCACCCGAGGATAGTATATCGTAATATGATAAAGGAATGGGTAGAGGGGATCAACCAATAACAATAAGTGCCTTGCGAAAGGGAACGATGGGCTTCAGCTACCATCATAGTTCCTAGTGCCCTTTGAGAGCCCTTCACGGGGAATATCGGGGGCAGTCCTGGGTTAACGTAAACTATAATAACAAACTAACAAGAGTAACTAAGTAATTAGGGCTGCACCTTTCACAAACCCTGTTGGCACAGGAAGATTGATGAGAGCTTTGGCTCGGTTGGTTAAGAGACGGAGGTTTTGGTCCGGGGAGCTTCGGCTCGGTTTTTGTGTGTTTATGATTTAATTTGCATGTGCATAAAAGGAATGAAAATTAAGTTGGTGGGTCTTTGGTAATGGAGGGTCGATGCATCGACGCCAATACGCTGACTCGGCAAGTGTGGTTAGTACTTCGCCAACAGAAGTCCGGTGCGCCAGCCGGCAAGAGTACGCAGGCGTCCGCTTAGTGCACCAAGCGTTGAGGCGTACGATAGGTCTTACCGGAAGTGCTTTACTGGTTTAGAGGTGGGCGAGGCCCAACCCACCGCTTCCGTCTGCCACTACGGAGGTATCCTGGGAGGTAACGGCTCCGAAAGGGGGAACTAAAGGTCTGTGTGCACAGAGTCGGGTGTTTGAGTTGCACTTGCATGTTTCATCATACCCACTTGCATGTCATAGCATAATCGATTCATTTAACCCTGAAACCTAAAGTATAAGTGGTATGGGACGCTTATACATTAGGACCTGCGAAACGACCCCTTGGTCTATAAGCTTGTGTGGGCAAGTTTATAAATTAAGGTTAATTTCAATATAAATATATGCTGTTGTTTGATAACCGACACCCCAACGTATAAGTGGTATGGGACACTCTATACGATGGGAGCCTTGCAGAAGATCCCTTGGCTTATGCGCTTTCGCACATAAGTTAAGGTTACCTTTCCTACTTTCTGTTCCTGTCATATTTATTATAGAATTGCTAGATTAGTTCCGCTGCCATCTGTTTCTTGATTAAATATCAACCTTCGTGTCCTTCCCTTTCTTCCTCTCCGCTTGGTACCTAGGAGCCATGGGGGAAGGGGTAGGGGATGATAGGGCTTAGTCTTTATGACTAACGGTTTTCGAACCACATCATTTAGGGGATCGCGGAGCCCAGCATGGAGGAGCAGCCCCAGAGGCCAGTGCGCTTGGAGATGGGGCAGTCTAGCTCCGGAGTTCATACAGCCGGGACCGTGAGTCTCGACCCTGAGTAGTTTCTGTTTGTTTGCTTCCGCATGAGAGATTGTAGTGAGGACATGATATACCGGGCATAAGCCCGCATTTATAGTACTTTGATTATTGTTATTCTGTGGACACTCCCTTCGTGGAGATTTTATTCTATATATGTGATTTACTTTCAGTGGACTTGCTCTTACTTCAATTATTGTGCTACCTTTCTGTGATCGAATTTGGCCGGCAGAATCGGCGCCTTGTGGTGATGACCCTTCAGGACGTGAAGGTGTCACCGCAAAGCGGCGATTCTGTGCCTAAGACCCCGAATTTTAAAATGAAAAAAGGGGGTCTTACAGTGATTTACCCTAATTAGCCATTTATGGGGCCAACTAGGGTTGAGTAAAACCCTAGTCAAAACACCTCCAAATGAGGTGAAATTTTTTTTCCAGTTTCCTATTATGTCCTCTCAGGGCACCCACCTAAATTTGGGGGGATTTTGAGGTGTTTATGACACTTGATTAAAATACACATGATTTATTAATTTTTTCTAAACACTTTAGAAAAATGTTTTCCAAAAATCATAATTTTTGGACAGCACCTAGATATAGGTAAAATTAGGCTACACCCGAAATTTCAAGTCATTTTGATGACTGGATTGGAGTGGGGAATTTTTCTAAGGTCAGGACAGCCCTATGGATAGACCTCACCAAAATGAGTCCTGAGGCCTATCCATTGGTCCAAAACACTTGAAACAAATTTTAAAATTTCCTAGACTGATGGAGATGCAATATTGGTGTTGACAACTTTTTATGTAGGAGCCTCTAAGTATTTCTAGAAATTAATTCAAGTTACAGGCAGAAACATTACACAAAATATATAGAAATTACTTTAATCAATATGTTTGCACAGATCTTAAGGGTTGATCCATCGGCTGGGAGGTTGTCTTAAACCTCCAGCCGATGGTCTAGATAGCACGCACCTGGGAACACTTCTCCCTCCCACAGCCGGCCATCCAGCCTCCTCCCTGGCCGGCCACCGCCACCACCACCTCCGTTGAGGCGGTGGCCATCGCCGGGCGGCGGCGCGGCCGCCGGAGAGGCTTTTTTTGGCGAGCCCGAGACTTCATTTTTGCGGAAAAATTGGGAAAAGAAGCTCTTCCGATCGGGCTCAATTGAGCCCAAATCTTAATCCTAAGGAAGCTAAGATCTACCCGTAGAGAGAGGGGAGGGGAGGACCTTGTTCGCGGGCTGGAGGCGTGCAGACCGTCGGGATGCCATTTGTGTGGTAGTGGTGTCGCCGGAATTCTCAATCGCATAGTGGGAAGCTCAAAAACTTCAAGTAAAGGCTGGGAAAACTTACTCTTGGGCCTCTGAGGGTGTTTAAAAGCTCGGTTAAGGAGGGGGAACAACCAAAAGCTGGTGGCCATTAATGGACCATTATAGCTTGGCTCGGCCTAGTGTGGGGGGGCTGAAATGGCTCTGTGACAGCAAGCTAACGGCTGGAAACTCCTCCTCTTCCCTAGAGGATTTGGATCCAGCCGTAAAAGGGGAGGGGGAAGGCCACGACATCAAATACCATTGATGGCCATGACAGTAAGCTCTCAACCATGGCCGTAACCGCCCTTTTTGCAAAGCTATCGCTCCATGTGTCAAACTTGATCGGTCAACTTATTTTAAATAAGACTTATTAGGTCTTAATAGGAGAGAATGGCCCACTCCTAGACCGGCCCGGTTCAGCTGAACAAGCACCCAGCCCAAAACCAATCTGCTAGAAAAAAATTCTAAGTACAATGGCGTTGAGTGAGCTCAGCTCACTCAACGCCATCCAAGCTACAGCGTTGAGTGAGCTCTGCTCACTCAACGCCATCCCAGACTATGGCGTTGAGTGAGCTAAGCTCACTCAACGCCATCCGAATTATGGTGTTGAGTGAGCTCTGCTCACTCAACGCCACCAGAATATGTCCTTTTTAAAAGATGGCGTTGAGTGAGCTTAGCTCACTCAACGCCATACAGATTATGGCATTGAGTGAGCTCTGCTCACTCAATGCCATCCAGGCAACACCAAATGGCATTGAGTGCGGTAAGTGCACTCAACACCGTTCAACTTATGGTGTTGAGTGCACTCAACGCACTCAACGCCATCCCGCCTGACAGTTTACGGCATTGAGTGAGCTAAGCTCACTCAATGCCATCTAGTCTACGACGTTGAGTGAGCTCAGCTCACTCAACGCCAAACAGACGACACCACATGGCGTTAAGTGCAGTCTGTGCACTCAACGCCGTCTAGCTTATGGCTTTGAGTGAGCTAAGTTCACTCAACGCCATCTAGACTACGGCGTTGAGTAAGCTTAGCTCACTAAACGCCATTCCAAGGTCACGGGCGTGACGGATCGGTCACAGGCATGTCAGGCCCATGTTAAAATTTCTGAGCTCACCGATCATCTTTCTGAGGTCGACGATCGTCAAAGGGGTCACTCCATAGGTCACGGGCGTGACCACCCCTTGACTCGAAATCTTGGTCGATAAACTTCAATTCCCAGGCTTCTTAGGGTTCTGTTATGACAAAACCACTTCCAGGGGTCTAGCTGGAAATGGGATGTTACATTCAGGAAGCTGTAGTCAATGTGTGGTCTCAACGTCACTCAATGCCTTAACTTGGAATAGATTCAGGAAGCTGTATGCGTTGAGTGGTCTCAATTCCTCTCAAAGTGGCTTTGCGTGGTCTCAACGCCACTCAATGCCTTGACTTAGAAAGTTTTGGACTCAAACCGGCATTGAGTGGACTCAACGCCACTCAACGGAGCGTTGAGTGGTCTCAACGCCACTCAACGGTTTTGACTTAGGAATTCCTAGAATGGTGACAGCGTTGAGTGGTGTTAACAACACTCAACGCTTTTAGACTTAGAGTATATTTCAGTCTGAAAAACTGTGTTGGCAAGCTCACATGTATACTGGCTGAACCGGGTTTGGGATAAGTGCCAATTGATCTATTGGACCCAGTCCTATCGATCAAGACTTAATTTAATTATTGAAAGTCTTTAATTTCAAGGATAACTAAATCACCTAGAAGGGGGTGAATAAGTTTCTTAGTCCATAATGACTATCTTATAATTTCCTTTGGTTGGATGCTTTATAAGTTAATTATATTCTTCTTTTAAGACATGTAGCCTGCAATAAAACCAACACAAAGAAAACACACAAAGCACACAAGATAAATAATGGTTTGCCTAACAAGGATACATCCACTTTTCCTCTCACTTATCAAACTATCTTGGTCTTATATGCTTTTTCCCTCTCAGCTTTAGCCTTATCTTTCTGTCTCTGAAAATAGCTGTATGGCTTTGGAAATTACTTGGAGGGCTCAACTTCTCTAGGATATAGATGGTTTGTATTTTTATTTCTCTAGTACAGCCTACTTAAGGTCTCCCTCTTGCCAATCTTGTCCCATTCCATATTGTTGTATAATTTGTATCTATCTGTCTTCTTGGACTTTACTTGATCCCAGGCAATTAGAATGATAGACCTTGATTCTGGGATCCATACTTCAAAATAGGGTGTTTGCTCCATTTCCTCTCTATACCTTTTCATCCTCAGCCTGATCTCGTCTTTAGTTTCAACAGCTTTATTCCCTTCTTTGGTGTTTAAAGCCTGTTCTTCAGTGGGGGTGATGGAAGGAGTGACAACAATAGTAGATTGTTCTCCCCACTGGGCACCAACACTATCTCCTTCTTCAATATACTGTACATACTCTTGATTATCTTGTACCTAATCAGCATCAGATATTTTGTGCAAGGCATCTTTTATATGAGCAGGAATCATTCAGATATTATTATACTAAATTTGGTCAATTTTCAATGACTCTCTTACCATATTGGTTGCCCAGACATGTTCTCAGTATTGGTTTTTATAGCCTCACTCTCCCCCATTTTGACTTCTTCAATTATTTTAATGGTCTGGGAGGTACAGGCCTTACTTATTTCAGTTTCTCGATAATTAACTCATGTAGTAACCTAATTCATTACTTCCAAAATGTGATCATCCAGTAGCTTTGTACAGGAATCTACCTTAGTAAAGATTCCTGTCTTCTCTGTATTCATAAGATTATTATCAGCATTATGGATTGCCTGCATATTCCGATTCTGAATATTCTAATTTTCTATGATTGTGACAACATTTTGGCTTGCTACATCCAGCTTGACCATGGTGTAATCCATAGATGGAGCAGCCCTTTTGAAGAACTTGACAGTTTCAGCTTTCAGTAAGTTAACTTCAAACCTTATAGATTTGATCTCAATTGCTAGATCATTTCTGATTTCCTTTAATGCATAATCCACAAATATTTCTATGGTTCTACTTTATTCATCTAGAAGTCCCTTCAATGGAGCTAGGAATATTGGTGGCAGCTGATCTATTTTGGCAGATGTGCCTTCATCTTGATTTTCCTATATTTGCCTGTTTCTTGTTCCTCATTTAGAGTTACTCTTGGACAAGTCATTCTCTGTATATGGTGAGGAGTGTGTTTTCTCATGACTAGATTCCTTTTTCTCAGATTCTGAGGATACTAGATCATGCACTTCATGAGCAGGGAGTTATAGATGGAATCTCCTCCTCAGCCTCTGTCATGCCTTCCTTTGTATGCATGTCAGCAGCTGCTGCAATAGCATTATCCTGAATTATCTTTTTAGTGTTCTTAAGCTGAATACCTTCAAGAGGTACATGAAGTTGCTCCCCCACCACTAATGCTTCCTGAATTATTTTTTTTGCCAGTTGCTCCCCCTTACTCTAAGGCCTGGGATTACCAACATCATCAGACATAGGCAGATACCCATCTGTATCTTCAAGATTGGAGGAATCTTCAACCATCCTTGTAGAGATCTTCTCAACAGCTTCCTCTTCCACTGCATCATCCATCTCAATAGTCGGCATAACATACCCTGGAATAGTATTTGTCTCAGTTCTGCTTATAAGCCTTTGTGGTGTATGCTCTGAAGAGACTAATACCTGAGTGTTCATGTCTTTCCTTGACTCTTCAATAGAGGATGTCAGTTTTGGATCATGTGGTTCTTCCTCATCAGAAGAAATACTAATGGAGCTGGGCCCTGGAATAGCTACCTTCTTTCCTTTATTTTCTATAGTTGTTTGTCTATGGGGTTGATGTACTCTATCCCACCTCTCAAGCATTCTGATGTCCATTCTTTTCATGTGGTGTATTTTTGCCCCAGGCTTCATGTTCAAGATTTCTGGGATAGTCTGTCGTAGAAGTAGGGATAGAATTCTCCATATGTTTGGTTCAATAATGCATTCATCTATCCTTTCAAACACTATTCTGCCGTAGTCGGTCCTTTTGGACAGAATGTCCCTTGTCATGAACTCAAACATCGACTTTGATATTTTTTCATGGGAGCCTGCTTTGCATATCAGAGCCTTCTCGATGATATCAGCCAGAAACTTTCCCCTTATGTTTAGTTCCTTTCTCAAGATGGAGCCTGTAGCGTGCTTAGAAAATCCACACCATTTTACTGTAGACTTTATGTCATCTTGCATAAGTTCTTATTCTTTATCAGTTCCTGTGAACCTAGGAAAGTGTAGTGCCTTGCTTAATCTCCGTGGAGTATTTTGATCTTCTTTCCAATCAAAATAGTCTTGAGTTTTCCTCCAGATACATCTGCTTTGGCATTGGATAATAATTCGATGACTTCTGGCATCAATAGTAAACAGGGCTCCGTCAAGATGAACCCTAGGTCAGACACATGGAGAAGAGGAAGAGCCTGTTCCATTTCAAATTACTTCTGACCCTTCGAAGCGAAAATCTTGTCCCTTGGGTGCCATTTCGCTTGCGAATTTCTGAGACCTAGCGAGAATGGCTTTCCGTCGATTTGGTGAATACGGGCGGGAGAGGGAATGGAACGTTGCTTTTACTTTATGCACAAGATCTACTATTTATAGATTTTGTTGAGTAAGCTTATTCTCCTTAACCCTAGATTTTGTTTGATTTCTTTAGTGAAACTAAATATGCCGACCCAACAGGGATTAAGATGACCTATAATGCACATTATACTGTATCCTAGTGGGGTGCATTAAGACATAAAATCAACATCCCTATGCCAATTTTGAGGATGATGCGCATAAATGCATCTTGTGGCATAGTGACCATTAGAGCAACTAAACTATTTAATTAGACAAGTATTTAGATAATTGTCTTACATCTTCTCAAGTTTAAAGTTCAACAATCTTATCTCTAATATGCATAGCTCTTGTATTTGAGAGAACATTTAATAGAGTCATAAACAGTATGAATTCTACTAATTTCTATCTTGTGGACTAGAAGTTGATTCTGGATTCAATGCCTCAGAGCATACTAGATTCCTTATTCTTGAACTTTAGCCATTGATATGCATCTGGATTTCTTTTGCAAGCACCCCCTCAATAATTTCACATGTCTTGTGCATCTTGTACATGCTAGTCAATTCATCCAATCATTTTACCAGGACATAGGTCTGGTACAACTCTGTCTAAGGACTATATATGGGCATGGCCACTTGAACTATCCTGCAAAATAGAAATTACCTTAGCTTTGGAACCCAATATGACTTGGGTCTTAGGTTACTGTTAGCATAAGAATGTATATGTCTACCTATAGGAGTCCTATCAGGAAGACACAGCCTTGCCTTTTGCCCACAGCTGTTGTGCCAACAATCTATGACAAAGTGACAAACTTTGCCATAGCACCAACATTCATGGATGTTGTATCTCCTTTTCTAAACACACCTTGAAGTGTGCAAGGCACTTCTGGCTGTCTGTTCAGTGGGAAGAACTGTGGCCTTCTTCTTGTTTATTTCAGCAAGAGCTTGACCTAAAATGAGTCTGCCAGTAGAGGAACTTGGCTTTCTCTGAACATCATTAGTAACAGCCTTCTTTGCAGATGGCATGTTTTTCATAGATTCAGGGACAGTCAAGGTAGCCACACTAACTGGCTTACCTTTGGTTTGAGTTCTTGCTAGAAGAACTTTAGAGTAGGACTTAGCCATATCCTTGATCGAGGGGGTTTGGGCACCAAATATAAAAGGTCCAGGTTGGCCCTTTTGTACTTCTATATAGGGAGCCTTCTGTGCACTCAATCCAATGACCTCTCTTCTTCCATTATAAGGTACTTTTGTAACCTTACAAGGAAGATTCCAACACCTCCAGTTACCACACTTACAGTCCTGGTTATGCCTATTGGATGGGAGAAGTACCTTGTGAGAGGTTGACTGAGGCCTGACAGGAGCTTGGCCTCTCCTCTAAGATTGGATAACTTTATAAATCCACTCAGATTCAGATTTTCTCTTAATAGAATCTATCATAGAGAAATTGGCCACAAACCTCTTCTCCCTTTCAAGTTTCTCTTCAAGATCCTTGATTATAGATTCCTAATATTTTTTGGACTCAACATGGACATCTGTAACATCCCATTTCCAACTAGACCCTTAGAAGCGATTTTGTCATAACAGAACTCTAGGAAACCCAAGAATTTAAGTTTATCGACCAAGAGTTCGAGTCACGGGTTGGTCACGCCCATGACCGACCCGTCACCCCCGTGACCTAGGGCGTGACCCCTTCGACGATCATCGACCTCGGAAAGACGATCGGCGAGCTAGAAATCTCAACATGGGCCTGACACGCATGTAATCGATCTGTCACGCCCGTGACCTTGGAATGGCGTTGAGTGAGCTGAGCTCACTCAACTCTGTAGTCTGGATTGCATTGATTGAGCTTAGCTCACTCAACGCCATAAGCTGAATGGCATTGAGTGCACTGACTGCACTCAACGCCATCTAGTGTTGTCTGAATGGCGTTTAGAGAGCTGAGCTCACTCAACGCCATAGACTGGATAGAGTTTAGTTAGCTTAGCTTACTCAATGCCATTAACTAGACAACATTGAGTGCACGGATTGCACTCAACGCCGTCTGCTGAGGCCTGGAATGGCGTTGAGTGAGCTGAGCTCACTCAACGCCATAATTTGGATTGCATTGAGTGAGCTTACCTCACTCAATGCCATAAGCTAGACGGCATTGAGTGCATAGACTGCACTCAACGCCACCTTGAGTAGACTGGATGGCGTTTAGTGAGCTGAGCTCACTCAACGCCATAGCCTGGGAGGGCCATTCTTGATGGCGTTGAGTGAGGAGAGCTCACTCAACGCCGTATCCGGGATGGCGTTGAGTGAGCAGAGCTCACTCAATGCCGCAGCATGGATGGAATTGAGTGAGAAGAGCTCACTCAATGCCGTATCTTGGAAGGAGTTAAGTGAGCTGAGCTCACTCAATGCCATTTTACTTAGAATTCTCTGGCAGGATTTTTGGCTGTGTGCTGGTTCAGCTGAACCGGGCCGGTCTAGATGGTGGGCCCGAATGCATTATTAGGCCGTTTCTTTTAATAAGACCCAATTAAGTCTTATTTTAAAAAGTGTTGACCGGTCATACCACGTGGCTGTCGGTTTTGAAAGCAAGGAGGAGCCACGGCCATGGCCGAGAACCTGCTCTCATGGCCATCAATGGAACTTGATGTTGTGGACCCTTCCCCTCCTCTTTAAACGGCTGGATTCAAGTCCTCATATTGAGAGGAGGAGTTTCCAGCCCTCCTCCAGCTGTTACAGAGCCGTTTCAGCCCCCCCCCCCCCCCACCACCATGGCCGAGCCAAGCATTAATGGACCATTAATGGTCATTGAAGTTTTGGCCTTTCCCCTCTTTAACCGAGCCCTTAAACAGCATAAGAGGCCAAAGAGGAATGTTTCCCAGCCTTTACCCAAAGCTTTCGAGTCCTCCCACCATGCTATTGCAGAAGCCGAGCGACGCCACCACCGCGCCAATGGCTTTTCGTCGATCTGCACGCCTCCAACCCGCAAACAAGGTCCTCCCCTCCTCTCTCTCTACGGGTAGATCTTAGCCTTCTTTATGATTTAGAATCGGGCTAAATGGAGCGCGATCGGAAGAGCGCATCTTCCCATTTTTCCTGCAAAAAAAAACAAGCTAGTCATGGGTTCGCCGGATTTCGCCTCTCCGGCGGCCGAGCCGCCGCCCGGCGATGGCCGCCACCTCAACGGAGGTGGTGGTGGCGGTGGCCGGCTAGGGAGGAGGCTGGATGGCTGGCGGCAGTGGTTGGAATGCACTCCAGGTCAGGCTAATCCCAGCCCTTGGCTGGAGGAAGAATATGACCCAGCTCTGTTGGATATGCTTCAAGATTAGTGTTGTTATTAAATTCTTTTCTTTTATAGGAATTTTCTATACAAAATAACAGCCACTTTAGTTAATTTATGAAAAATACCTAGAGGCTTTATATGAAGAAATTGTCAACAAAACATTGTAGCCCTATGGGTCTACTTTATTTTAAAATTAATTTGGGTCAATTTGGTCAACTGGTTTGACTAGGGCAACTCTTTTGGTGGGATCTATACCTAGAGAAAGGCAGAGACTAAAAGGAGTGCCCACCATTAATCCCTTGACCAAATGATCTGAAATTTAAACAGGGAGTCTACCCTAGCTATACCTAGGGTCTTTCCAAAAATGGGAATTTTTGGAGAATGTTTTTGTACAGTTTTTCAAAAAAATTAATAATCTTAAGGTAAATTAATTAGATGGCTTAATGACTTCTAAACCCTCCCAAATTTTGGTGAGTGGTCCCTAGGTTCATCATGAGGCTCTGTATAATTTTTAATTTCATTTGGAGTTGATTTAGATAGGAAATGGACAAACCTAAGCTATGCCCTATTAAGGGGTTTTTAGGTCAAAAGTGCACTTTGAGATTTGAGTGGTCAAATCACCTCAACAGAGGCTGAAATTCTTACCACTGACTAGGAATTCTCTCTAGCACCCTCTAATGGATTTTGAGGTTTTTTGGGGTAAATTTTCCCTAAGACCCAAGGCCAAACCCTAAGGAAGGTTCTTGGTGGGTTGTGAAGGGCATGTAGTCAAATGACCTGGTTATGAATTGAAACTTGGTAGATAGAATTCTAGGGTTGCTAGAATCCTCTTGTAGAAATATGAATGGATTTTTAAGTAAATAAGTCCCTCAAAACCCTAAACCTAGTTTAGGGCACAAAACTTGTAGAGATAGAAAATATCACTAAAACTCACTGAACAGTGATGGGATTTGGGTAGAGTAGTTTTTAAGGTTAGTACAAGCTCTGGAGATTTTTATTATGAAATTAGGATCATTATTTTTGATACTTCGTTAACAATTAAGTAGTTTGTATTATTTGCTTAGAAATTTATTATGGAGAAAATACTCTCTAGAAATTGATGAACTTTAGGCAAAGGACTCTCTACTATGTTTTAAAGCACTGTGAATACTTATGGGATTTTTAAAAGTTTAATTCTAAGGCTTGCTTCATTAAGTGTTGTTTCACATAAAAACTAAATTAAATCTATTTTGATGTCTAACAAGCCTGTAAAATTATGATCTTTGCACAATGACCTTTTATGTACCATATTAATATTCAGTAATTTTTCTATAATTTTTTGATGAGTAATTTCAGTACTTCCTTCTTTACATAGGATTAATGGGATTATAATGGATAAATTAATTAGAGGCTAAATACTTTATGTAAAATCATGAAAATTAGTATTTGATGATATCCTACTGTTATTTAGTGATAATAATTTTTGGGTGGCCATTACTTGAGAAAATCATGTAGTTCATGTTTAAAATTACCAATGACCAATCTTTTGGGAAAATTAAATAAATATCAGATTAATTAGGAAACTTATAAATTTCTGGATTTAGGCTAATTATGTCATGATAGACCTCCAGTAAATTTTTTAGGAGATTTGGAAGACAATTTGGAGTACCTCCCCTTGTATACCTCATATAGCTTAGGAGGGTCTGCATATAGTAAAACCTTAGAAACTGAACTAAAGTGGGTAATGAACTTGGGGAGATGGAATTTTGGTAGTTTGTTGGTTTTGATAGGGTAAGTTAAATTAAGTTCGTTATTGGAAGTCAGGATGAGTAGAGTGTGAGATTGGCTAGTGTTAAGTGGTGTTCGGGAACGACGAAAGATCGTCCACCCCGGTTGGAGAGGAAGAGTCTCAATACACTAGGTTAGATCCAAAGTAATTTGAATGGGATCGGGTAATGGGTAATAACCAATACAAGTAAGTTCCTTGCGAAAGGGAACGATGGGCTTCAGCTACCATCATAGTTCCTCGTGCCCTTTGAGAGCCCTTCACAGGGAATACCGGGGGCAGTCCTGGGCTAACGTAAACCGTAGGAATAAGAAACTAAAAGAGCAACTAGTATAACTAGGGTTGCACATACACACACCCCGGTAGCTAGGGAGGTAGAATAGGTTTGTTTGGTTGCCATTCGGACGGTAGCTCTGAAGGTAGATGCAAGGACGGGAAGGTCCGTGGAGCCGAGGGCTCGAGGGTTTGAATACAAAATAAGGTGGTGGGTCTTTGGTATTTGATTGTCATTCACACCGACATCGGTACATTGACTCGGCGGTGTGGGACACTTAGCTAAAGAAGTCTTGTGGATATAGCCAGCACTAGTACGCGGATACTCTAGGTTGTGTTCTTCTAGGGGCGCACGGAAGGGCTAGGCCCAGTAGTGTGGATACCCGCATAGGAATGGGGGGCCCGACCCACTGTCTCCGTTTGCCACTACGGAGGTTCCTGGGAGTGAAGCTAGCTGCCCGAATAGGGGGAACTAAGGGTCTGTGCGCATAGAGTCGTGTACGTGAGTTGCACTTGCATGAATAATGACATAGTATATCACTACACTCATATTTTCATACAACTGACACCCCAACGTATAAATCGGTATGGGACTTTTTATTCGATGGGAGCCTTGCAAAAGATCCTTAACTTATAAGTTTTTATGGGCATTCATATAAGTTAAGGTTTCTTACTTATTTACTTACTTGCTTTCAACATGTCTACTTTATTACTCACTACCGTAGAACTGTTAGATGTACTCTATTTTAATTAGTTGTTTATACACCATGAACAATTGTTAGATTAGTTCCACTGTCATCTATTTGATTATTCTCCACCATTGTAGCCTCCCTTTCCTCCTCTCCACGCGGTGCTTAGGAGCCATGGGGGGAGGGGTAGGGGATGATAGGGCTTAGTCTTTATGACTAATGGTTTTCGAACAACAACAATACAGGAGCTCCGGATGGGAGACAGGGACCAATAGTCCAGGGACCAGAACAAGCAGAGTACGGTGCGCATGGAGGTGGGCAAGTCTAGCACAGGAGCACCTGTGACTAGCTGATGCGTGGAAAATACGGCAAGCACACCGGTCGCACAAGTAATAAAGTTTGGGAATAAATCCCCGAGTGTCGGTCTCTTGAGGAACACAGTAAGGGATGAGTTAATGTCGAGGAGGACTTGAGATTGAAGTCCTCGGGTCAGCTCAAAAAGGGGGGTTTAGATGGTTGCGGAAACAGAAAGTAAAATCTACAAACTACTCATATGCAACGCCGCTATGCGATGCTTCTTCAGGCTGGATGGAAACTACACGGGCCGCTATGCACTGAATCGCTTGGCGGATGGACGAGTATGCTAGCGGATGAGGTGGTTAGAATGGCGGAATGAGGGTCGTGAGCACCTCTTCGCAACGCACGCCACTAGCAATTTCTAGTGCGGCAAGGGTGGATGGGATATGGCGCACCTCAAGCAATAATAACAAAATCACAATAACTCACATAGACATGAATAAGTGAAAATACTAATCAATAAAAATACTTCATCAATACATAGAAATTAAACTAAGCTATCAACAACAACATAAGAGGAATGTGCGAAATCGACCGGGTCCGAAGCCTTATTGAGGGTTCACGGTTGGAATCCCAGGTTGTCAATCCGAGTCCAAGCTCGGTCCTGAACTGCGTCCGGGGTAGAGAAGGGCTATCACCACCTTCCAATGGACCCGTCTTCTTCGTTGAAATAACCCGGTAGATTGCGGCTCCAGCCCCTCCTAGCTTGATGGAGAAAGCTCGGTCAAAACTCCGCTTGAAGCTTGGGGATGAAGGAGGAGGCCGAGGGGATGCTCCGGCTTCGATTTGGCGTTGAAGGCTTGCCCGGAGCAACTCCCTATGGTGGAGGATGATGGACGGCGGCGAAAACCCTCTTTGGAGACGAAAATGGCGGAGAAACGGCGGATCGGGGCGATCTCCTGAAATAGGGCGAAACCTGCGCTATTTATAGAAAACAGAAATAAACAGCGCGCACGATCACAGGCGCACGACCAGTGGTCATGCGCGATATGGTCCGTGATCGTGCGATATGGAGGCAGCAAAATGGAAAAAGAAGGTGTCACTGCGCACGACCGGCAGCGCACGAGTAGTGATCGTGCGCAGTATGGCTGGTGATCGTGCGATATGCCGGGACAGAATTTTCCCAGGAGAGGTCATGACTGCGCACGACCGATGATCGTGCGCCAAAGAGGTCGATGGTCGTGCGTGGGTAAAAACGCACGACCATTGACTCTTTTGCCAAAAATGGTGAAAGTCATACCCCGGACGCCCACACGATCCCAGAACCTGCAGGAAAACTGGACGGGATGTCGACACGGCAGTCACAGACATAAATATAATGCACAGCAAAAGGGAAATACACACATGCACAAAAATAGGCTAAAAAGGTGCACAAGACGTGGAAAACCGTAGCGAACCAAAAGGAGTGCAAATGACGCTAAACGGTGTGCAAAGACAAGAAAATAAGCCTAGATGAGTCCGAAAATAGGTATATAAAGAGGACTCATCACACCCCTAGACTTAAACTAAGCAGCATAGCATACGATATAGAAATTTAAATCAAAAAGAGCTAATGTCGAGGAGGACTTGAGATTGAAGTCCTCGGGTCGGCTCAAAAAGGGGGGTTTAGATGGTTGCGGAAACAGAAAGTAAAATCTACAAACTACTCCTATGCAACGCCGCTATACGATGCTTCGCCAGGCGGGATGGAATCTACACGGGCCGCTATGCACCGAATCTCTTGGCGGATGGATGAGTAGGCTAGCGGATGAGGTGGTTAGAATGGCGGAATGAGGGTCGTGAGCACCTCTTCGCAACGCACGCCACTAGCAATTGCTAGTGCAGCAAGGGTGGATGGGATATGGCGCACCTCAAGCAATAATAACAAAATCACAATAACTCACATAGACATGAATAAGTGAAAATGCTAATCAATAAAAATACTTCATCAATACATAGAAATTAAACTAAGCTATCAACAACAACATAAGAGGAGTGTGCGAAATCGACCGGGTCCGAAGCCTTATTGAGGGTTCACGGTTGGAATCCCAAGTTGTCAATCCGAGTCCAAGCTCGGTCCTCAACTACGTCCGGTGTAGAGAAGGGATGTCACCACCTTCCAATGGACCCGTCTTCTTCGTTGAAATTACCCGGTAGATTGCGGCTCCAGCCCCTCCTTGCTTGATGGAGAAAGCTCGGTCAAAACTCTGCTTGAAGCTTGGGGATGAAGGAGGAGGCCGAGGGGATGCTCCGGCTTCGATTTGGCGTTGAAGGCTTGCCCGGAGCAACTTCCTATGGTGGAGGATGATGGAGGGCGGCGAAAACCCTCTTTGGAGACGAAAATGGCGGAGAAACGGCGGATCGGGGCGATCTCCTGAAATAGGGCGAAACCTGCGCTATTTATTGAAAACAGAAATAAACAGCGCGCACGATCACAGGCGCACGACCAGTGGTCATGCGCGATATGGTCCGTGATCGTGCGATATGGAGGCAGCAAAATGGAAAAAGAAGGTGTGACTGCGCACGACCGGCAGCGCACGAGCAGTGATCGTGCGCGGTATGGCTGGTGATCGTGCGATATGCCAGGACAGAATTTTCCCAGGAGAGGTCATGACCGCGCACGACCGATGATCGTGCGCCAAAGAGGTCGATGGTCGTGCGTGGGAAAAAACGCACGACCATTAACTCTTTTGCCAAAAATGGTGAAAGTCCTACCCCGGACGCCCACACGATCCCAGAACCTGCAGGAAAACTGGACGGGATGTCGACACGGCAGTCACAAACATAAATATAATGCACAGCAAAAGGGAAATACACACATGCACAAAAATAGCCTAAAAAGGTGCACAAGACGTGGAAAACCGTAGCGAACCAAAAGGAGTGCAAATGACGCTAAACGGTGTGCAAAGACAAGAAAATAAGCCTAGATGAGTCCGAAAATAGGTATATAAAGAGGACTCATCACACCCCCAGACTTAACCGTTTGCGCGTCCCGAGCAAACAAAACCTAAGCAGATGGGGAAAATGAACTAGCTAACAAAGAAATTGCAAAACGGAGTACCATGCGAAGTCGCATGCTCGCGTGCATAAAAATAAAGTAGAGGAAATTTTTAAGTATACAAAATATTTTATATTTTTCACAATGCGTATCAAAAATTTATTATTACTCAAAAGTGGAATCACGGTGAATCATCCGGTCCTACGCAGGGAGAAATTAGACAGGCCACTAAGGTGAGCATTGCCGAAGACCGGGGCTCAAGATTACCCCCAAAGGAATCCACCAATGTCGGAAACCATAAGCTTGCCCGTTCGCACTCTCTCCACGGCACTAGTCAACTCAAGCGCAAGTCCGTAGGACTTCGGGTAATAATGGGGCTTAGGTTACGGTTAGGAAAACAAGGATAAACATGAAGGGTATGCACCTAACCCAAATGAGCTAACGTACAAAACTAGCACCCGCTGCCCACAGAATAAACACGGGTGCACCACACCCCCAGACTTAACTTTTACAAAATGGGTGTGTGCACCGCCTACTCCAAATCCAAATCATCTCAAATAAAGATTTTCAATCAAACTTTTTCTTTTCACTTTTCATTTTCACTTTTTCTCTTTTTCAAATATTTTTCTTTTAAAAATTTTCTTTTTCTTTTTACAAAATCAGCACATTTTTCTTTTGGGCACAACCACATATCGCAAATACGAATCACCACATCATAACCCAACATGAAAATACAAACTCTAAGCTCGACTTGGGTATGCGATTAGGATCGGTTATGAGGCTTTGGCGAATATAGTGGAGCTGAATCAAAAGGAAGGGTAGGCACAAAGGGGCTAGCAAGGGCGATGTTAGGAATGGGTACAAAGCTCAACCGGGCCAAAAGGTGGCCTACATCACTCTCACGCTAGACTAACCGTGTACCAATGCTTCTAGAGTAGCTTGGGGCAAGTTCTTAGCAACCGAGAAAGATAATCCTTCCTCCCGACTCAAGCAATACGAGTCTAGTGGCGGCTACACACATTCCTACGCTACCGTTTGATTCACACCGGATTCACCAACATTTGAGTAGAATAAGAAATATGTACGCAAATAGAAAAATATAGAACTATAAGCATACGAAAAAATTAAATCTACACAAATTTCTATACAAAACGAGAGCAGTTGACTAGAAACACAGCAAGGCCAATATTTTACTCCGTCGCACAATCCTAAACTAGCACAGAAATTTTCCAAATCTAACAAAGATACAAGTTCAACTCGTGGCACGCTAACAGCTAAGCTCGTGCTCATGTGGGTGCAGTGGTGTGCGATGCAATGAACATAAACAAAATAAAATACGAAAAGCTTCTAGTATGCAAAAGAAATGTGCACGTGCAAAAGATAAACATGCTCTCCCCCAGACTTAAACTAAACAACACATCAAATGATAGGGAATTTAAAATCAGAATGAGCTAAGGGAAGAGGTTACCCAATGCTCAGCTAGTGAGCATACCAGAAAATGCGTGGAAAGTAGCAGCAGGCCCGCCAAATGAAGAATCACAACCCCGCCAATGCGTAGTTTCCATGAATACCTGCAGGGGTGAGCTCCGCAAAAACAAAAGAAAAATATACAAAAAGAAATACTAAACTAAGCTAGACATAAAAAAAAAAGAAAAATGTAGAAAATGAAAGATAAGCACTGGGGTTATTGTAATCCCAGCACGACTTATTCAGCAAAAGAAAAGTTCTAGCTAATGGGCCTATGACAAGAAAAGTGCACGGGCAACTGTCCTAATATCCGTTGCAGTAACGGGTACCGATACGGCAATAGCACAGTTACCCCTCTGCCTAAATAATCATACCTACTCCTCGCAGGCAGAGGGAATAGGAAGTAAGATGCGGAGGCCTGGTCCTCACTCATCCCACCACAAAAAATATCCTTGCCTAACAAGGTATCGTCCACCACAAGCTCGTTGGGGGCGAAGGTGAAGGTAGAGGCTTCAACTACAAAAGGAGTAGGAAACTCCTCATGCAAGCTGAGGCACTCGCCGACAACCTGAGCGCAAGGCTCAATGTCAACCCAAC
The DNA here is from genome assembly GCA_039513925.1 of Platanthera zijinensis. Lineage (NCBI taxonomy): Eukaryota > Viridiplantae > Streptophyta > Magnoliopsida > Asparagales > Orchidaceae > Platanthera > Platanthera zijinensis. Next base: position 87,983,058 of record CM077085.1, read on the forward strand.
TCACCTGCAGGGAGTCAACCCGCACAGGCGCAGAAGGAGAAGGGGGGGTCAAGGAATAAAGGAGAAGAAAAACTAAAAGAAGCGGAAATAGGGAGAGTGATCCCGGAATCACTCTCAGCAGGATCCAAGCATAGATCACTGTCGGCGTCTTATGAGTCATGACGATGGGGATCTGAGAATAGGAGGTCCTCGGTGGTGGTTTGGATCCCCTCATCCAACAAGGAAGTGGAAACTTCCGCATCAGAAAGGATCTCCTCATCAACACACCTCGGTGCCGCATTATGTTCCAAGACGTAATACTCTCTATTAAAGAGAATAATGTCCTCGTCACACCATGGCGCATCCACATGTTCCCGATTTCCACAGGGCACAACATCATCGACCGACTCACTAGAAAGGGGAGTAGGTAATTCATGCAGAGAAAGCGGAGGAGCAACATCATCAGAGATAATATGCGCAGGTTCCTCCGGGGGTGAATCAAAAATAGGGGAAGAAGGCACAAGGAGAGAAGGTGCCGCAATGTCGTCGCACTGACTAGTGGAAGGTCTGATGGGTGTATCCACAGCAGTCCCCCATAAACTAGGTGGTACTGCGGATACATCATCAGAATCAGAAGGAGCGGCCATTTGAGAGGTGGATGAGACGATCCGGATATCCGGTTCATCATCCGCCTCCATCTGGCGCTGAAATTCTACGCAATCTTTCAACACATGGTCGGTTCTATGACAACACAAACACCATTTTCCATTACCACTCGGTCCAGAAGGGACCGGGGAGGAATATGAAAAAGGTGGAGGCGGAGACGAGTAGTGACCATAAGACTGTGGTACCGTGTATGGAGTACCGTGAGACAGCGGCGTTGCATACACGGGACCATTAGAATTATACTCAGTACCGTCAGTGGGGCACTCATCACTACCATGCCCATAATCCCCACACCAATGGCACTTGATATACCAATTTTAATACATGGTGCAATAGAAAAGAATTCACCACAAGAAATTTTCTAAGCAGAAATTAAATACTCACAAGCAAATAAAGAGTGGAACAGCCTGCTATAGCAAAATAAAAACTAGAAAGGGAATAAAAAAAAACTAAAAAAACAAAACAAAAATAACACAAGAAATATACAAATGGAAAGGGCAACAATCTCAAATCTTCCTCTCCAAAAACTCAAACGACTGTGTTCCCCGGCAACGGCGCCAAAAACTTAATGCGTGGAAAATACGGCAAGCGCACCGGTCGCACAAGTAATAAAGTTTGGGAATAAATCCCCGAGTGTCGGTCTCTTGAGGAACACAGTAAGGGATGAGTTAATGTCGAGGAGGACTTGAGATTGAAGTCCTCGGGTCGGCTCAAAAAGGGGGTTTAGATGGTTGCGGAAACAGAAAGTAAAATCTACAAACTACTCCTATGCAACGCCGCTATGCAATGCTTCGCCAGGCGGGATGGAAACTACACGGGCCGCTATGCACCGAATCGCTTGGCGGATGGACGGGTAGGCTAGCGGATGAGGTGGTTAGAATGGCGGAATGAGGGTCGTGAGCACCTCTTCGCAACGCACGCCACTAGCAATTGCTAGTGCGGCAAGGGTGGATGGGATATGGCGCACCTCAAGCAATAATAACAAAATCACAATAACTCACATAGACATGAATAAGTGAAAATGCTAATCAATAAAAATACTTCATCAATACATAGAAATTAAACTAAGCTATCAACAACAACATAAGAGGAGTGTGCGAAATCGACTGGGTCCAAAGCCTTATTGAGGGTTCACGGTTGGAATCCCGGGTTGTCAATCCGAGTCCAAACTCGGTCCTCAACTGCGTCCGTGGTAGAGAAGAGCTGTCACCACCTTCCAATGGACCCATCTTCTTCGTTGAAATGACCCGGTAGATTGCGGCTCCAGCCCCTCCTAGCTTGATGGAGAAAGCTCGGTCAAAACTCCGCTTGAAGCTTGGGGATGAAGGAGGAGGCCGAGGGGATGCTCCGGCTTCGATTTGGCGTTGAAGGCTTGCCCGGAGCAACTCCCTATGGTGGAGGATGATGGAGGGCGGCAAAAACCCTCTTTGGAGACGAAAATGGCGGAGAAACGGCGGATCGGGGCGATCTCCTGAAATAGGGCAAAACCTGCGCTATTTATAGAAAACAGAAATAAACAGCGCGCACGATCACAGGCGCACGACCAGTGGTCGTGCGCGATATGGTCCGTGATCGTGCGATATGGAGGCAGCAAAATGGAAAAAGAAGGTGTGACTGCGCACGACCGGCAGCGCACGAGCAGTGATCGTGCGCGGTATGGCTGGTGATCGTGCGATATGCCGGGATAGAATTTTTCCAAGAGAGGTCATGACTGCGCACGACCGATGATCGTGCGCTAAAGAGGTCGATGGTCGTGCGTGGGTAAAAACGCACGACCATTGACCTTTTGCCAAAAATGGTGAAAGTCCAACCCCGGACGCCCACACGATCCCAGAACCTGCAGGAAAACTGGACGGGATGTCGACACGGCAGTCACAGACATAAATATAATGCACAGCAAAAGAGAAATACACACATGCACAAAAATAGGCTAAAAAGGTGCACAAGACGTGGAAAACCGTAGCAAACTAAAAGGAGTGCAAATGACGCTAAACGGTGTGCAAAGACAAGAAAATAAGCCTAGATGAGTCCGAAAATAGGTATATAAAGAGGACTCATCACTAGCTCCGTGAGTGTTCAGTATTTTATAGCTTCCGCGTTGAGTGATTTATAGTGAGGACTCTGATGTACCGGGCTCGAGCCCGTTTTCTATATTTCATCTGAACTGTTCCTTTGCAGTACTCTCTTTTACTATATATTGATGGACTTGTTGTGATTTTATTCATACATGTTTCTGTGGACCTGTTTACATTCGGTGTAATATATACTTCTCTCTCTCTTTGTGATTGAAAAGGGCCGGCAGAATTGGCGTTTTGTAGTGGTGGCCTTCCCCTGAGTCGGTGCCACCGCAAAGCGGCAATTCTGGGCTAAGACCCCAGTGGTTGAAAAAGAAAAAAAGGGGGGGGGGGTGGTCTTACAAGTAGTATCAGAGCAGACCTCGATCGGAAGAGAAGTAGTCCACAAAACCTTGGGCCACCCCCGTACGAGCTTTGTTTGCATACAAACTAGCAGCGGAAGCAGTGGTGTGCCCATAAGGGAAATCATATGTGAAAGTCCATCCTACCCCTTTCTTATATTCCATTCATACATTCTTTAACAAATGGAACCTTTTTCCTTGTAGCCTGCGACGAACCCTACATCACAGCAGGGGACACCTCAGGCTCCGAATGTGGTCCCACCTCCGCCGGCTCTAGCTCCATTCCAGGAGACGGAGATGGGGCAAACACTGACGGCCACTCTGGAGGCCTTCAGAGCTTTGCAAGCCCCGGCTCCACAGCCAAACCCCGCGGCCAACTGGATGAGCGTCTTCCGGGGACTTTCCCCTCCATCCTACCTGGGGACGGATTCGGCAGTACGCACTGAGGAGTGGTTAGATACCATTTACGAGATGCTTGCGGGGATCCGATGCCATACTGAGGAGGCAGTTGCTTTGGCGGTCTCCTGCCTGGAGTCACATGGAAAGATGTGGTGGAAGTCACAGCTTGACACCACCTTTGCGGGTATGGATTGCGAATATATTACTTGGGAGGAGTTCAGAGCAGCACTCTTGGTATATTTCATACCTCAGTCGGCGAGGGACGAGCTGGAGGATAGGTTCCTATGGTTGAGGCAGGGGAACAGGACTGTGGTGGAGTAATATTAGGAGTTTACTCACCTGGCCCACTATGCGGACGCTTATCAGTTGGACGATGCTGGCTATGCCCAGAGGTTTTACAAGGGGCTGCAAGACAACATGAGACAGGCCCTCCTCTTCGTCTCAGAGGGGAGTTTTGCAAGGATTCTTGAGATGGCTAAGAAGAGAGAAGCGGATCAGCTTAAAGTTAGGAGCCGGAAGAGACCGGCTGATTATACAGTGATTGGAGGTCGTAGAGACCGTCCTCGAGGCCAGGTTATTGGGGAGAGAAGGAACAGGGATCAACCTCGTCAGGAGATTGGGCAGGAGTAGAGGAGTTAGGGGATATTGGCTCCCCAGCCTTTACAGAAGTTGGAGATGCCAAGGACAGCAGAGCAGGCACAAGTATGATTTCTGTGCAATCAGCCGGGGCATATCAAGAGGAACTGCCCTATGAGGCGAGCACCCCCACAAGCACAACAGGGCGCCCCACCTCCCCGACAGTTTTGCGGCCGAGGATAGGATTGAGGATGAGGATTTAAGGACCGAGGCCAAAGGCCAGAGAGGGAGCAAGTGTATGCTCTAGACCTGACACAGCCCCGAAACCCGGAGCAGGTTATCGCAAGTATGTTAGTACTTTTAAAGTTTCTTCCTATGAACTAGTTTTTTTTAGACATAACCTAGTTAGAAAATAAGAGAAGACAACTATAACAAGAATGCTAAGACATTTAATTACCTCAAGCATAGTCTTCTTTAGCGGGAAGCCCGCTCACACGCTCTTTGATACTAGTGCTTCACACTCATTTGTGTCAGAAGATTTTGTGAAAGGATTGGCAGGCGTGGAGCCGTTCATCGGAAAGATGATAAGGGTGCGCCTACCCGATGGATCAGAGCTAATGACCTTTGCTCATTGCAATATGGAAGCGGAGATCGGCGAGAATGCATTTTAGGCACCAGCGACGATTCTGTGGATGCCAGATTATGATCTGATCCTGGGCATGACTTCGCTGTGCTGGAACCATGCCCAGATTGACTTCGTTGCGAAGAGGATAACTGTGAGGCATGGGGACTCCTTTATTGTTATCGAAGGTATTATACCAGCACCCCGCATATTATTATTACCTGTGCAGGCCATTAAGGCCCATCTGCATGGGGAAGAGGTTTATCAGGTCCTTTTTGAGGCGATCGTTGGAAAGGACTCCATTTCAGATATTCCAGTAGTGCGAGACTTCGCCGACGTATTTCCGGAGAAGCTACCAGGGCTACCCCCGCACCGAGAGAAGGACTTCAAGATTCAGCTTATACCGGGGGCTAAGCCAGTATTTAGAGCTCCCTATCGAATGGCCCCAAAGGAGTTGGTGGAATTTTGAAGCCAGCTTCAGGAGTTAGTGGAGGCAGGGTTCGTTCGGCCTAGCTCTTCACCATGGGGAGCTCCGGTGTTAATCTTCAAGAAGAAGGACGGAACCCTTCGGCTGTGTATAGATTACCGGGCCCTGAACAGGTTGACGGTCCGGAATACTTATCCCTTTCCAAGAATAGACGAGCTATTTGACCAATTGGAGGGAGCCCATTGGTTCTCAAAGCTGGATCTGAGGTCGGGGTACTACCAGCTTCGAATTCCAGAGGAGGACATCCCGAAGATGGCCTTCAGCAGCAGGTATGGTTTGTATGAGTTTAGCGTGATGCCTTTCGGGCTCATGAATGCACCCTCCGCATTCATGACCTTGATAAACCGGATGTTTGAAGAGTATCTGGATGTCTTCATTATCGTATTCATCGACGACATCCTTATCTATTCAAGGACGGAGGAGGAGCACGCGAGACATCTGGCCTTAACCTTGGAGAAGCTGCGGGAGTAAAAGCTGTATGCCAAATACAGCAAGTGAAAGTTCTGGCTAAAGGAGGTGGCCTTTTTGGGCCATATCATCAGTGGAGCAGGTCTGGCGGTGGATCTGACGAAGGTCAAGGCAATACCGGTTTGGCCACAACTAAAGTCAACCTCGGATGTTCGAAGTTTCTTAGGACTTGCCGGTTATTACCGGAAGTTCGTAAATGGGTTCTCTTATATCACCCTCCCTCTTACGTCTCTGACGAAGAAGGAGTCCCCTTTTATTTAGACACCACGATGCGAATCTGCTTTTCAGGAGCTGAAGGATCGTCTTGTAAGACCCCCCTCCCGGAACACAACACACGGCACGAGGGGAGTCTTATGCCCGAAATAGCCGCCTTGCGGTAGCACTAACACACGGGTTAGCCTTTACCACAAGACGCCTATTCCGCCGGCTACAATCCATATCACAACAATTATGCCAACCCAACCATAACAGAAAAGTAAAACTAAAAGCAGTTCAGTTCACAGCTAAGTTAAAGTCCAAAATAGCGGAAGATAACAAGCACAACATGCTTGTACAAATAAACAAGAGTCTAGAAATATTTTGCCAAACGGCTACATGAAAACACTCACTACTGTCACTGACGGTGCCGATGGCACCACCACCTCAGGTCCTATCATCCGGGCCTGGCTGTCCTGCTGCATAGTCCGTTGCCGCTCTACCTGCGGGGTTTCCTCCTAAAAAGGAAGACGTAGCAACCGTTAGTCATAAGACTAAGTGGCTTCACATCCGCTCCCCCGGCGACTCCTCGGCACCGGGCGGAGAAAGGAACAAGGTACAATATGTATATATATAAGCAAGTAAACAAGCAGGTGACAGTAAATATAGTGGAGAATAAGCTACACTACACAACTAGCAGTTCTACAAATATCCATAGTAAATGACAGTAGGTATAAGTACTCAGAATAGTAACTTAACTTATATGAGTGCCCATACAAACTTATAAGTTAAGGATCGGCTTAACAGTAAAGTAACTCATCGTATAAGAGTGCCCATACAAACTTATACGATGAGGATCTTGTGTATGCAATGAATGACATGTTATGAATGTTATGTTATGACCGACTCATGCGCACGCACATGCAAGTTTGCTATGTCGACACAGACTAGAAGTTCCCACTTTTCGAGCAGGTAGCTAACCTCTCAGGCGTCGTCCGTCGTGGCCAGACGACGATAGTGGAGCGGGCGTCTCCACTACTAGGTGGTATCACACTACCTATCCTAGGCCCCCGTACGCCTCAACGCTAAGAACACAACAGCGGAGCTCACATGCGTACTACGGCTCAGAAGGGGTCTTGGGTAAATGTGCACCAAGAACACAGCCCAACCTGGCCTTTGATTTCGAACCGGATGGAACCTCGGAAACGCACGAGGTGCAAGCCCAACCGTTCTCATGGCACGGAGGAGATCTCGGGTTATGGACACCAAGTATCTAACCCTACCGCCCAAGGTCTACCCATTGGCTCCCATCGGTGTGACGACTGGCGAACCCGTAGACCTGCCACATTCATTATCTCAACACCGCGACACGATGAATCGTCGCACATCACATGCCCCAAAACAACTCACTCGATGCTACCCGTAGGGAGTCTACCACTCTAAGCATCGGTTGTTAATAAACCCCTTGGGCTCGGATTACGGTTACAAAATATTCCTCACATAGTGTTCATCATATTCACGCCCCTCTATTCACTGATTTCACCTCAATACTTCGCATAATTAATATGTTCAACATCAAACTATATAAATAAATTCAATACCAATCTCAACTCTTAATTACTAGCCTTCCCATCCAATCCATTTCTCTACCATTGCATAGTTATCCCTTATTACACAATCAAATGAGTAACCATACTAAATTATAGTAACAACGACATTATAGTTATATGGGAGCAAGATATCACATGAGCAAATCACAATCATTGCAAGAGTGCTAACATTATAATTTAACAAGTGCATTAACATAGGATAGTCCAATACTAAAACTGGGATTCCCGGAGCTACAGGAATCCGATCACAATGCACAACCCCTCGTTGGAAAGGTATTCGCGAGGGCTACGACTTTCGTGTTGAGTCGATCACCCAGATCTGGTCGCAACATACCAGAAATTCAACTCGAATACGTACAGGAAACAGTTTCCTGTACAGGAATTTTCCCGAACGCAGCGGACTCGAACCAGCTTTCCCGTGGCTACAGGTATCGCATGGAAACGAGCAACCACTCGTTGGAAAGGTAATTTCGAGGGCTACGACTTTCGTGTTGAGTTGTTCACCCAGATTTGGCCAGAACACCTCCGAAATTGGCCACGAAGGTCGCAGCGTGCAGAAATCAGATTTCTGCACGCATCTTAAGGCGAGATGAACGGCATCCGTTCATCTTCTTCCTTGCAACGGCCTCGCATAAACTTCTCCAGAAATCACCCAACCTTATTTCTCCTTTCAAAGCCAAACCCCCAACGAAAACCCCTCTCATCTCCACTTTGAAGGATGAGAAGGTTGAGGGAGACTAAGCCTAAAACCTAGGCATGGCTTTAACCTAAGAACTCTCCTCCTCACATCAAGACTCTATGGAGCGATGTCTCTCCTATCATAACTATAGATCTAGCACCAAGGGAGAGGGGAGGAAGCTCACCTCAAGTCCAGCGGTACCACCATGGCCGGCCATGAGCCTCGCACTCCTTCGCGGCGGCATTGTTTTTCCCTTGACGATGGCGGCGCTTTGATTCCTCCAAAGATGGCTCCGGCAAGCTCTTCCTCCTCCTCCAGCCAAGAACTCTCTCAGGAATTTCGGGGCAGAAGAAAGGAGAATGAATGCTAGGGTTTCCAACTTTTTCCTTTTTATACATCGCAGACACGGGTAGGCACACGGCCGTGTTCCTACCCGTGTTCAGGTGACACGGCCGTGTGGCATGCCGTGTCTAAGGCCGTGTTCCTCCCAGATCCACTTTCTGCCGGGTCAGGGTTGCGGCACACGGGTAGGGACACGGCCGTGTCCCGACCCGTGTCCTTGGCACACGGCTTGGGACACGCCCGTGTCCCAACCCGTGTCCTTGGCACACGGCTAGGGACACGCCCGTGTCCCAATGCCGTGTACCTCTCTGACTGGTAAGCCTATTTTTATGAGGCACACGGGTATGGACACGGCCGTGTCCATACCCGTGTCAGCCAGAAAGGCCATTTTGCCTTGTTTTCCTCATTTCCCGTACGTCCGCACCTGCTCCCCCACATCCCCCATTGGGCTCACCACAGCCCCCTTGACTCAAATACGCAAACAAGGGGCCTAGCGCGAATTGGGACGTTACAAATCCTATAAACAAAATAAAAGATTTCGTCCCCGAAATCAGGGTAAGGCTACGGGAGTGAAACACATAAAAGGAAACTATGCTTTCAAATAAAATTTTTACCTGGAGTAAATAATTCCGGGTAGCGCTCTTGCATCAAATCCCTTGGCTCCCATGTGCACTCTTCCTTCCCGTGATTAGACCATAGCACTTTCACCAAGGGCACACTTTTGCGGCGCAAGGTTCTTATCTCGTTATCAACGATCCGCACCGGCTCCAGTCGCACAGACCTATCAGACGCCACGGCACCATCCGCCGTGGGGATATACTGTTCAGGCCGCAATAAAGCCTTCCGAAGCGACGATACGTGGAACACGTCGTGAAGGTTCTCCAGCTCCGGTGGTAACTCCAATCGATAGGCCAGAGGGCCAATCCTTTCCACTACAACATAGGGCCCAACATACCTTGGGCTGAGCTTCTTGACTCCACGTACTCGTGACACTCCGTGCATCGGTCGAATCTTCAGGAACACCTTATCACCCACTTGAAACTCTACCATACGGTGCCTTGCGTTGTAATATTTCGCCTGTCGGCTTTGAGCCTCTAGCATTCGGTTCCGGATCAACCTAACCATCGCGTCCGTGTCATCAATATACTGATTTCCCAATGTCTTCGGATCTTCGTCTTGCACCCAGGACAAGGGTGTTCTACACCTCCTTCCATACAAAGCTTCATGAGGTGCCATTCCAATACTAGCTTGATGACTGTTATTATAAGAGAACTCCACGAGAGGTAAGAGTCTCTCCCATGGTTCTCCTTTATCTAGCACACACAACCTCAATAGGTCCTCCAATGTTCGGATGGTTCGTTCAGATTGCCCGTCCGTTTGTGGGTGAAAGGCTGTGCTAAAGGCGAGGCGCGAGCCCAAATAAGCCTGTACAGCCCTCCATTCTCTTGAAGTGAACCGACCATCCCGGTCGGAGACGATCGTCTTGGGCACACCATGGTACCGCACAAATTGTTCCACAAAGAGACGCACTAAGACGCCCACTTGCGCCTCCTTCTTCATTGGGATAAATCGGGCAACCTTGGTCAACCGGTCAACTATCACCCACACAGAATCATTCCCCGAGCGCGAGCGAGGTAACCCGTGGACGAAGTCCATGGAGATGTCCTCAAATTTCCATTCGGGAATGGGCAACGACTGTAGCATTCCACCGGGGCTTCTACACTCCGCCTTCACCATTTGGCAAGCCACACAATGAGTAACGAAGTACTTGACATCCCTCTTCATGCCCGGCCAACACATTGTTTTTCTCAAATCGGTGTACATCTTCGCGATCCCCGGGTGCACCGAGTACTTGGAGCAATGGGCCTCCTTTAGAATATCCTCCCGAATGTTGTCACCTTCGGGGATGTAAAGCCGGCCACGAAAATGGACGAGGCCGTCTTTTAGGGAGTATTCTTCCGTAGTCCCATCCTCCATTGACTTGAAAGCCGGGGTTAAAGCCGCATCCTTCTTTTGTTCCGTACGGATCCGGTCTCGTATGTTGCAAACTATACTCATCGCGGCCAAATATTCGGTGTACTCTTCCGGTTGATTCTTAAAGACCAAAGTGATTTCCATCTCTTGCAACGTCCGGATTAACTCCATCCTCATCAAGCGGGATTCCGTGCTCGCTTCCGGCGCTTTCCGGCTCAAGGCATCAGCTACGGAATTAACCTTCCCGGGGTGGTAGTTCAAGGTGAAATCATAGTCGCACAAGAACTCCAACCACCGCCGCTGTCTCAAGTTTAACTCCTTTTGGGTGTGAACGTACTTCAGATTTTTGTGATCCGAGTAGATCTCGCAGTGGACGCCGTATAAATAATGCCTCCACATCTTCAAGGCGAATACCACCGCTCCCAACTCTAGATCATGCACCGGGTAGCTGGCTTCATGCTTCTTCAACTGTCTTGAAGCATAAGCGATCACATGCCCATTCTGCATCAACACAGCTCCCATCCCTTGATACGACGCATCCGTGTAGACTTGAAAGCCCTCCTTCCCAGATGGAAGAGCTAGGATGGGTGCAGTCGTCAATCTGTCTTTCAACTCTTGGAATGCAGCTTCGCACTGGGGTGTCCATTCAAACGGCACACCCTTCTTGGTCAGCGTAGTAAGGGGAAGGGCGATCTTCGAGAAGCCTTTCACGAACTTGCGATAGTACCCGGCAAGTCCAAGAAAACTTCGTATGTCGGCCGCTGACTTCAATGGCGACCACTCCTTCACGGCCCGCACCTTGGCCGGATCTACAGCTAGCCCCGCCCCACTAATCACATGGCCCAAGAACGCGACCTCTCGAAGCCAAAACTCGCATTTGCTGAACTTGGCAAACAATGTGTGCTCCTTTAGTTTCCTCAGCACTAAAGTTAGATGTTCGGCGTGTTCTGCTTCAGTCTTGGAGTAGACTAGGATATCATCGATGAACACGATGACAAAGATGTCCAAATAAGGGCTGAACACCTTGTTCATCAAGCTCATAAAGGCGGAAGGGGCGTTTGTGAGCCCAAACGGCATCACGGTGAATTCATACAAACCATATCTCGAACTGAACGCCGTCTTCTGAATGTCATCTTCTTGTATCCTCAGCTGATAATATCCCGAACGCAGATCTAACTTGGAGAACCAATACGATCCCACCAATTGATCGAATAATTCATCAATGCGCGGTAGGGGATAGGTGTTCCGCACCGTTAACCGGTTCAACTCTCGATAATCAATACATAACCGCAAGGTGCCATCCTTCTTTTTGACGAACAAAACGGGCGCTCCCCAAGGCGACGAGCTTGGGCGAACGAACCCTGCTTCTACCAATTCCTGAAGCTGGACTCTAAACTCTGCAAGTTCCTTCGGAGCCATTCGGTATGGAGCTCGCGAGACGGGCTTGGCACCCGGAATTAGCTTGATTTGGAAGTCCACTTCCCTATGCGGGGGTAGTCCTGGCAATTTCTCGGGAAATACCTCGGGAAATTCTCGCACCACCCGCACATCCTTGACCTCTAATGTCAATTTCTTCAACTCGAAGCAAATTACATAGACCTCGTCCCCTTCCATATGAGATTTCATAACTTGGATTGAAGATAATAATTTACGGGGTGCGAATTTAATACCTTGGAAGATGACTTCCGAGTCTCCATGCCTCAACATAACTTGCTTCTCCGCACAATTGATCCTGGCGTGGTGCCAGTCCAACCACCTCATGCCCAGGATGAGATCGAACTCCGGGATTCTTAACACTGTTGCCGGAGTTTCAAAGAACTTTCCTCCAATAAGGGTGTCGAAGTCGCAACTTGCTGACGACGTCATCTCAGAGCCGTCCGGAAGGCGCACCCTTTGAGTAATGCCCGTGAAGTGTTGCACTCCCTCCAAGTCCTTCACGAAGTCCTCCGAAATGAACGAGTGAGACGCACCCGTGTCAAATAACGTATAGGCGGGCTTCCCGCTAACCATGACAGTGCCTAGGTTCCAAAAAGGTAATCACCGTTCAAAATTGCGCGTAACATTTGTATCGTAAATCTAACAAGTCATATAATATTAATAAATTTGCACGTACCGGTGATGACTTCCTGCGGATTTCTCTCCTGAGTCATATCCAATGCGAATACATGCTCCCGTGCATGTCCTTGATTTCTCCCTGGTGGTCCTCTTCCTCGGCCACGTATGTGCCCTCGTCCCCGTGGAGCTACTGGAGGGGGAGCAATAGGGGCACCACCGATCAGTCGCGGGCAAACTCGTCGGACATGCCCCGGTTGGATTGCACTCAAAACATATCATCTCACGTCGGCCCCCAGGTTGTTGATAATATTGCTGCTGCGGTGGTGGTGGTAAAGGTAGTGGTTGCGGAGTTGGGTACTCCACCCGATAGTTCCGGTTGACCCACCGACCGCCTCTGTAGTTTCCCCTTCCTCTGCCATGATCATTCCGCCTTCTATTACTAGGGCCGACTTCAATTACACCTTCCGCAGGTCTCTTGCCACATCCCATGTGGTCCGCCTCCAGTCTCTTTGCCATGTCAATGATTTCTGCCAGGCTTCCATCGGCTATAAACAAAAGGGCCTGCCTCAGGGGGTCCCTTAACCCTTTGTAGAAGCGCTTCGCATAGCCTCTATCGTCCAACTCATAGGAATCGGCAAACCTAGCGAGGTGTTGGAACTCCCTCTGGTACTCCGTTACCGAATTCGATCCCTGCTTCAGCTGCAGAAATTTTTCTTCAAGTCCATCCCGAGCAGAAGAAGGGATGAAGTGATCCAGAAAAGCCTCGGTGAACTCGTTCCAACTGATGTCCGTGTACAACCGCCCATGGAAAGTGGAGCCCATGAGGGACTTCCACCACCTTTTGGCGTGCAGCTCTAGCAGCGTCACTACCAATGTCACCGCCATGCTGTTCGGACATCTTATGCCAGCCATCAATTCCTGCACGGTATCAAGCCATTCCTCGGTGCGCACCGGCGATTCTGTCCCAAGATAGGCAGGAGGGGACAGGGCACGGAAGGTGCTCAACCAGTTGGAGCTTGGCGCTTGTTGTTGCACCGGAGCTTGCTGGGCTTTAAATGCATCCAATATGGCTGACAGCGTTTGTCCCAGTTCCGACTGCTGGAATTGTGAAGGGACGGAAGGGGTAGGAGTGCCCCCAACCGGCTCCACCTGCGCTGGGACCTATACGCAAGGTACAAACTAGGGTCAGGTTGGCTAAAACTAATGTCAAAGTTGGACAACTTAGTGTGAATTACATATGGGCACACCACTGCTTCCGCTAAGTCGGTTTGTCCCCAAACCGACTAATCGAACGGGAGTGGCCCATTGTTACCTGACTGCTGTAGGTGAAGATCGGCTTAGTCTGATACCATTTGTAAGACCCCCCTCCCGGAACACAACACACGGCACGAGGGGAGTCTTATGCCCGAAATAGCCGCCTTGCGGTAGCACTAACACACGGGTTAGCCTTTACCACAAGACGCCTATTCCGCCGGCTACAATCCATATCACAACAATTATGCCAACCCAACCATAACAGAAAAGTAAAACTAAAAGCAGTTCAGTTCACAGCTAAGTTAAAGTCCAAAATAGCGGAAGATAACAAGCACAACATGCTTGTACAAATAAACAAGAGTCTAGAAATATTTTGCCAAACGGCTACATGAAAACACTCACTACTGTCACTGACGGTGCCGATGGCACCACCACCTCAGGTCCTATCATCCGGGCCTGGCTGTCCTGCTGCATAGTCCGTTGCCGCTCTACCTGCGGGGTTTCCTCCTAAAAAGGAAGACGTAGCAACCGTTAGTCATAAGACTAAGTGGCTTCACATCCGCTCCCCCGGCGACTCCTCGGCACCGGGCGGAGAAAGGAACAAGGTACAATATGTATATATATAAGCAAGTAAACAAGCAGGTGACAGTAAATATAGTGGAGAATAAGCTACACTACACAACTAGCAGTTCTACAAATATCCATAGTAAATGACAGTAGGTATAAGTACTCAGAATAGTAACTTAACTTATAAGAGTGCCCATACAAACTTATAAGTTAAGGATCGGCTTAACAGTAAAGTAACTCATCGTATAAGAGTGCCCATACAAACTTATACGATGAGGATCTTGTGTATGCAATGAATGACATGTTATGAATGTTATGTTATGACCGACTCATGCGCACGCACATGCAAGTTTGCTATGTCGACACAGACTAGAAGTTCCCACTTTTCGAGCAGGTAGCTAACCTCTCAGGCGTCGTCCGTCGTGGCCAGACGGCGACAGTGGAGCGGGCGTCTCCACTACTAGGTGGTATCACACTACCTATCCTAGGCCCCCGTACGCCTCAACGCTAAGAACACAACAGCGGAGCTCACATGCGTACTACGGCTCAGAAGGGGTCTTGGGTAAATGTGCACAAACAAGAACACAGTCCAACCTGGCCTTTGATTTCGAACCGGATGGAACCTCGGAAACGCACGAGGTGCAAGCCCAACCGTTCTCATGGCACGGAGGAGATCTCGGGTTATGGACACCAAGTATCTAACCCTACCGCCCAAGGTCTACCCATTGGCTCCCATCGGTGTGACGACTGGCGAACCCGTAGACCTGCCACATTCATTATCTCAACATCGCGACACGATGAATCGTCGCACATCACATGCCCCAAAACAACTCACTCGATGCTACCCGTAGGGAGTCTACCACTCTAAGCATCGGTTGTTAATAAACCCCTTGGGCTCGGATTACGGTTACAAAATATCTCCTCACATAGTGTTCATCATATTCACGCCCCTCTATTCACTGATTTCACCTCAATACTTCGCATAATTAATATGTTCAACATCAAACTATATAAATAAATTCAATACCAATCTCAACTCTTAATTACTAGCCTTCCCATCCAATCCATTTCTCTACCATTGCATAGTTATCCCTTATTACACAACCAAATGAGTAACCATACTAAATTATAGTAACAACGACATTATAGTTATATGGGAGCAAGATATCACATGAGCAAATCACAATCATTGCAAGAGTGCTAACATTATAATTTAACAAGTGCATTAACATAGGATAGTCCAATACTAAAACTGGGATTCCCGGAGCTACAGGAATCCGATCACAATGCACAACCCCTCGTTGGAAAGGTATTCGCGAGGGCTACGACTTTCGTGTTGAGTCGATCACCCAGATCTGGTCGCAACATACCAGAAATTCAACTCGAATACGTACAGGAAACAGTTTCCTGTACAGGAATTTTCCCGAACGCAGCGGACTCGAACCAGCTTTCCCGTGGCTACAGGTATCGCATGGAAACGAGCAACCACTTGTTGGAAAGGTAATTTCGAGGGCTACGACTTTCGTGTTGAGTCGTTCACCCAGATTTGGCCAGAACACCTCCGAAATTGGCCACGAAGGTCGCAGCGTGCAGAAATCAGATTTCTGCACGCATCTTAAGGCGAGATGAACGGCATCCGTTCATCTTCTTCCTTGCAACGGCCTCGCATAAACTTCTCCAGAAATCACCCAACCTTATTTCTCCTTTCAAAGCCAAACCCCAACGAAAACCCCTCTCATCTCCACTTTGAAGGATGAGAAGGTTGAGGGAGACTAAGCCTAAAACCTAGGCATGGCTTTAACCTAAGAACTCTCCTCCTCACATCAAGACTCTATGGAGTCGATGTCTCTCCTATCATAACTATAGATCTAGCACCAAGGGAGAGGGGAGGAAGCTCACCTCAAGTCCAGCGGTACCACCATGGCCGGCCATGAGCCTCGCACTCCTTCGCGGCGGCATTGTTTTTCCCTTGACGATGGCGGCGCTTTGATTCCTCCAAAGATGGCTCCGGCAAGCTCTTCCTCCTCCTCCAGCCAAGAACTCTCTCAGGAATTTCGGGGCAGAAGAAAGGAGAATGAATGCTAGGGTTTCCAACTTTTTCCTTTTTATACATCGCAGACACGGGTAGGCACACGGCCGTGTTCCTACCCGTGTTCAGGTGACACGGCCGTGTGGCATGCCGTGTCTAAGGTCGTGTTCCTCCCAGATCCACTTTCTGCCGGGTCAGGGTTGCGGCACACGGGTAGGGACACGGCCGTGTCCCGACCCGTGTCCTTGGCACACGGCTTGGGACACGCCCGTGTCCCAACCCGTGTCCTTGGCACACGGCTAGGGACACGCCCGTGTCCCAATGCCGTGTACCTCTCTGACTGGTAAGCCTATTTTTATGAGGCACACGGGTATGGACACGGCCGTGTCCATACCCGTGTCAGCCAGAAAGGCCATTTTGCCTTGTTTTCCTCATTTCCCGTACGTCCGCACCTGCTCCCCCACATCCCCCATTGGGCTCACCACAGCCCCCTTGACTCAAATACGCAAACAAGGGGCCTAGCGCGAATTGGGACGTTACAAATCTTACCTCGGCTCCCATCCTTGCTCTTCCGTCAGGAAAGGAAGGATTCCAGGTGTACACAGATGCTTCCTATCAGGGGATGGGTGTCGTTCTTATGCAGAACAGGCACGTAATATCTTACGCCTCCCGTCAGCTGAAACAACATGAGCAGAACCACCCCGTGCATGATTTGGAGATGGAGGCAGTCGTTTTTGCTCTTAAGATCTGGCGACACCATCTCTACGGAGAACATTGCGATATCTTCTCAGACCAAGAGAACTTGAAATACGTAGATACACAGAAGGAGTTAAACATCAGGCAGAGACGCTGGGTGGAGTTTCTGTCGGACTACCAGTATACCATGCACTACCATATAGGGAAGGTAAACGTGCTCGCAGATGCTTTGAGTCGGAAAGCGAGTATGTCAGGAGTAGGCCCGCAGCTGATGGCCTTGGAGTTGGTTAAATCATTCGAGGAGATGCAGATATCACTAGTGTCCGAGGATGACTCGGAGTTATACATGGAGTACCTGGGGTCGATGGTTACTACTGATGATATTCGGGATCGCATCAGAGATGGGCAGAAGCTGGATGCGAGAGCTGAGCCGATATTCCGAGCCTTGGAGGAAGGCACGATAGGAGATTACTCTTTGAGGGACGGTCTTTTGTGTTTCATAGGAAGGGTCTATATACCGGCAGGAGGCCAGATCTGGGAGGACATTATGACGGAAGTTCACAGCAACCGATACTCGGTACACCCGGGGATCACCAAGATGGTAAAAGATTTGAAGAGTACGATGTACTTGCCGGGTATGAAGAAGGATATTACGTACTTTGTGACGCATTGCGAGGCCTGCCAACTCGTGAAGGCAGAGTGTAGGAACTCGACAGGCTTGCTTCAGCCACTTCTGGTACCGGAGTAAAAATTTGAGGATATAGCAATGGACTTCATACATGGGCTACCTCGATCCCGTGCGGGAAATGACTCGATCTGGGTGATAGTGGACAGGAAAACAAAGGTGGCCAGATTCATTCTAGTGGTGAAGGACGCCCCGGTTAGTGTATTAGTACGGAGGATTATTGAGCAGTTTGTGCGTTATCATGGGGTGCCCAAGACTATCGTTTCGGATCGGGATGGGCGGTTCACATCCAGGGAGTGGAGGTCAGTCCAGGCCCATCTGGGTTCTCGGATGACATTCAGCACGGCTTTTCACGCTAAGACAGACGGGCAGATGGAGCGCACCAACCGTACACTGGAAGATCTTTTGCGCCTGTGTATTTTGGACCGCGGCGAGCCTTGGGAGAGATTGCTGCCACTTGTCGAGTTTTAATATAACAATGCCCATCAGTCCAGCATAGGCATGGCTCCATACGAGGCATTGTATGGAAGGAGGTGCAGGACCCCACTATCATGGGTTCAGGATGAGGATCCGCAGGCACTTGGCTCGGAGTTTGTGGGAGATATAGATGCTCAGATTAGATTGATCCGGGACAGGATGTTGGAAGCCTAGAGCAGGCAGGCCAAATATTATGATGCGAGGCATCGTCAGGTGGAGTTCCAGGTGCGAGACCGAGTTTTCTTGAAGATACGGCCGATGCACGAAGTCTCGCGGGTTCGTGAGCTGAAGAAGCTCTGTCCAAGATATATGGGGACTTACAGGATCCTTGAGCGGATCGACCCCTTAGCTTATTAACTGGAGCTACCGCCGGAGTTAGCGGGATTGCATGACTTATTCCACGTCTCCTCACTACGGAGGGCTCTACTGCGCCCTGAACTGCTGATTTCCACAGCAGACGGCCTAGTGGCCTCGGATCGGTCAGTCAACTTGGAGCCTATCAGGATCGATGACACGGAAGTACGGGTCTTGCGACGTAAGAAGGTTTCGTTAGTCAAGGTTTTGTGGAGGAACCACGGTCAGGAGGAGCATACCTGGGAACCGCAGGACCTGATGCGACAAAAGTATCTGGAGCTGTTCAGTTAGGTATACCTCACAACCTCTCAAGATGTTCAATTTACTTTCTTATCTTAAATCAGTAGGACTGAAATTTCAAAAATAGGGGCTAATCTTTTGTTTATTGGGGTCTAGATTTAGTCAATTGGACGAATTGGTCTTAGATTTGACTATCACCTTCAAACAGCACAAAGCAAGCGTGGCATAGAGATGTATATCTTTCAACTTTCATGGGATGTTGCAAGCCTCTTTCTCTCAATAAGAGCCCCCATAGGCTTAACCTTGATTTTGGGGACGAAATCTTTTTTTTGTTTATTGGGATTTGTAACATCCCATTTCTAACTAGACCCCTAGAAGCAATTTTGTTATAACAGAACTCTAAGAAACCCAAGAATTGAATTTTATCGACCAAGAGTTCGAGTCACGGGTTGGTAACGCCCGTGACCGACCCGTCATGCCCGTGACTTAGGGCGTGACCCCTTCGATGATTGTCGACCTCAGAAAGACGATCGTCGAGCTCAGAAATCTCAACATGGGCCTGGAACGCCTGTGACCGATCTATCACGCCCGTAACCTTGGAATGGCGTTGAGTGAGCTGATCTCACTCAATGGCGTAGTCTGGATGGCATTGAGTGAGCTTTGCTCACTCAAGGCCATAAGTTGAATGGCGTTGAGTGCACTGACTGCACTCAACGCCAATTGGTGTTGTCTGGATGGCGTTGAGTGAGCTGAGCTCACTCAACGCCATAGAATGGATGGCGTTGAGTGAGCTTAGCTCACTCAACGCCATAAACTAGACAGTGTTGAGTGCACGGACTGCACTCAACGCCGTCTGCTGAGGCCTGGAATGGCGTTGAGTGAGTTGAGCTCACTCAATGCCGTAATTTGGATGGCATTGAGTGAGCTTACCTCACTCAATTCCATAAACTAGACGGTGTTGAGTGCATAGACTGCACTCAATGCCACCTTGAGTAGACTGGATGGCATTGAGTGAGCTGAGCTCACTTAACGCCATAGTTTGGGAGGGCCATTCTGGATGGCGTTGAGTGAGCAGAGCTCACTCAACGCCGTATTCGGGATGGCGTTGAGTGAGCAGAGCTCACTGAACGCCGCAGCATGGATGGCGTTGAGTGAGCAGAGCTCACTCAACGTCGTAGCTTGGATGGCATTGAGTGAGCTGAGCTCACTCAACACCATTTTACTTAGAATTCTCTGGCAAGATTTTTGGTTATGTGCTGGTTCAGCTGAACCGGGCCGGTGTAGGTGGTAGGCCCGAATGCATTATTAGGCAGTTACTTTTAATAAGACCCAATTAAGTCTTATTTTAAAAAGTGTTGACCGGTCATGCCATGTGGCTGTCAGTTTTGAAATCAAGGAGGAGCCACGGCCATGGCCGAGAACCTGCTCTCATGGCCATCAATGGCACTTGATGCCGTGGCCACTTCCCCTCCTCTTTTAAAACGGCTGGATTCAAGTCCTCATAGGTAGAGGAGGAGTTTCTAGCCCTCCTCCAGCTGTTACAGAGTCGTCGTTTCAGCCCCCCCCCCCCCGCCCCACCATCATGGCCGAGCCAAGCTTTAATGGACCATTAATTGCCATTGAAGTTTTGGCATTTTCCCTCCTTAACAAAGCCCTTAAACAACATCAGAGGCCCAAGAGGAAGGTTTCCCAGCCTTTACCCGAAGCTTTCAAGTCCTCCCACCGTGCTATTACATAAGCCGAGCGACGCCACCACCGCGCCAATGGCTTTCCGTCGATCTGCATGCCTCCAGCCCGCGAACAAGGTCCTCCCCTCCTCTCTCTCTACGGGTAGATCTTAGCCTTCTTTAGGATTAAGAATCGGGCTCAACGGAGCCCGATTGGAAGAGCGTCTCTTCCCATTTTTCCCGCAAAAAAAAAACAAGCTAGTCTCGGGTTCGCCGGATTCCGCCTCTCCGGCGGCCGCGCCGCAGCCCGGCGATGGCTGCCACCTCAACGAAGGTGGTGGTGGTGGTGGCCGGTCAGGGAGGAGGCTGGATGGCCGGCGGCAGCGGCTGGAATGCACTCCAGGTTGGGCTAATTCCATCCCTTGGCTGGAGGAAGAAGATGACCCAGCTCTGTTGGATATGCTTCAAGATTAGTGTTGTTATTTAATTCTTTTCTTTTATAGGAATTTTCTGTACAAAATAACCGCCACTTTAGTTTATTTATGAAAAATACCTAGAGGCTTCATATGAAAGAATGGTCAACATGAAATTTGTAGCCCTATGGGTCTAATGTATTTTAAAATTAATTTGTGTCAATTTGGTTAACTGGTTTGACCAGGGCGCCTCTTTTGGTGGGATCTATACCTAGAGTTAGGCAGAGACTAAAAGGAGTGCCCACAATTCATCCCTTGACCAAATTATCTGAAATTTGGGCAGGGAGTCTACCCTAGCTATACCTAGGGTCTTTCCAAAAATGGGAATTTTTGGAGAATGTTTTTGTACAGTTTTTCAAAAAAATTAATAATCTTAAGGTAAATTAATTAGATGGCTTAATGACTTCTAAACCCTCCCAAATTTTGGTGAGTGGTCCCTAGGTTCATCATGAGGCTCTGTATAATTTTTAATTTCATTTGGAGTTGATTTAGATAGGAAATGGACAAACCTAAGCTATGCCCTATTAAGGGGTTTTTAGGTCAAAAGTGCACTTTGTGATTTGAGTGGTCAAATCACCTCAACAGAGGCTGAAATTCTTACCACTAACTAGGAATGCTCTATAGCACCCTCTCATGGATTGTGAGGTGGATTGGGGTAAATTTTCCCTAGGACCCAAGGCCAAACCCTAAGGAAGGTTCTTGGTGGGTTGTGAAGGGCAAGTGGTCAAATGACCTGGTTATGAATTGAAACTTTGTAGATAGAATTCTAGGGTAGCTATAATCCTCTTGTAGAAATATGAATGGATTTTTAAGTAAATAAGTCCTTCAAAACCTTAAACCTATTTTAGGGCACAAAACTTGTAGAGATTGAAAATGTCACTAAAACTCACTGAACAGTGATGAGATTTAGGTAGAGTAGTTTTTAAGGTTAGTACAAGCTCTAGTGATTTTTATTACCAATTTAGTATCATTATTTTGGATACTTCATTAACAATTTAGGAGTTTGTATTATTTGCTTAGAAATTTATTATGGAGAAAATACTCTTTGGAAATTGATGAACTTTAGGCAGAGGACTCTTTACTATGTTTTAAAGCTCTGTGAATTTTTATGGGATTTTTAAAAGTTTAATTCTAAGGCTTGCTTCATTAAGTGTTGTTTCCCCTAAAAAATTAATTATATCTATTTTGATGTCTAAAAAGCCTGTAAAATTATGATCTTTGCACAATGACCTTTTCTGTACCATATTAATATTCAGTAATTTTTCTATAATTTTATGATGAGTAATTTCAGTACTTCCTGCTTTACATAAGATTAATGAGATTATAATGGATAAATTAATTAGAGGCTAAATACTTTATGTAAAATCATGAAAATTAGTATTTGATGATACCTTGCTGTTATATAGTGATGATAATTTTTTGGTGGCCATTACTTGAGAAAATCATTTAGTTCATGTTTAAAATTACCTATGTCCAATCTTTTGTGAAAATTAAATAAATATCAGATTAATTAGGAAAATTATAAATTTCTTGATTTAGGGTAATTATGTCATGATAGACCTCCAGTAAATTTTATAGGAGATTTGGAAGACAATTTGGAGTACCTCCCCTTGTATACCTCATATAGCTTAGGATGGTCTGCATATAGTAAAACCGCAGAAACTGAACTAGAGTGGGTAATGAACTTGGTGAGATGAAATTTTGGTAGTTTGCTGGTTTGGATAGGGTAAGTTAAATTAAGTTCGTTATTGGAAGTCAGGATGAGTAGAGTGTGAGATTGGCTAGTGTTAAGTGGTGTTCGGGAACGACGAAAGATCGTCCACCCCGGTTGGAGAGGAAGAGTCTCAATACACTAGGTTAGATCCAAAGTAATTTGAATGGGATCGGGTAATGGGTAATAACAAATAAAAGTAAGTGCCTTGGGAAAGGGAACGATTGTCTTCAGCTACCATTATAGTTCCTAGTGCCCTTTGAGAGCCCTTCACAAGAAATAGCGGGGGCAGTCCTGGGCTAACATAAACCGTAGGAATAATAAACTAAAAGAGCAACTAGTATAACTAGGTTTGCACATACACACACCCCGGTAGCTAGGGAGGTAGAATAGGTTTGTTTGGTTGCCATTCAGACGGTAACTCTGAAGGTAGATGCACGGACGAGACAGTTCTGGGAGCCGAGGGCTTGAGGGTTTGAATACAGAATAAGGTGGTGGGTCTTCAGTATTTGATTGTCGTTCACACCGACATCGGTACGTTTACTCGGCGGTGTGGGACACTTAGCCAAAGAAAGTCTGGTGGATATAGCCAGCACTAGTACGCGGATACTCTAGTTTGTGTTCTTCTAGGGGTATACGGAAGGGCTAGGCCCGGTAGTGTGGATACCCACCTAGGAGTGGGGGGCCCGACCCACTGTCTTCGTTTGCCACTACGGAGGTTCCTGGGAGTTAAGCTAGCTGCCCGAACAGGGGGAACTAACGGTCTGTGCGCGTAGAGTCGTGTGCGTGAGTTGCACTTGCATGAATCATGGCATAGCATATCACTACACTCATATTTGCATACAACCGACACCCCAACGTATAAATCGGTATGGGACTTTTTATACGATGGGAGCCTTGCAAAAGACCCCTTAACTTATAAGTTTGTATGGGCATTCATATAAGTTAAGGTTACTTACTTATTTACTTACTTGCTTTCTACATGTCTACTTTATTACTCATTACCGTAGAACTGCTAGATGTACTCTATTTTAATTAGTTGTTTATACACCATGAACAATTGTTAGACTAGTTCCACTGTCATCCATTTGATTATTCTCCACCATTATAGCCTCCCTTTCCTCCTCTCCGCTCAGTGCTTAGGATCCGTGGGGGGAGGGGTAGGGGATGATAGGGCTTAGTCTTTATGACTAATTGTTTTCGAACCACAACATTACAGGATCTCCGGATGGGAGACAGGGACCAGCAGTCCAGGGACCAGCACCAGTGGAGTACGGTGCGCATGGAGGTGGGCCAGTCTAGAACCGGAGCACCTATGACCAGCTCCATGAGTGTTTAGTATTTTTATAGCTTCTGCGTTGAGTGATTTGTAGTGAGGACTCTAATGTACCGGGCTCGATCCCGTTTTTCTATATTTCATCTGAACTGTTCCTTTGCAATACTCTCTTTTACTATATATTGATGGACTTGTTGTGATTTTATTCATACGGGTTTCTATGGACCTGTTTACATTTGGTGTAATATATACTTCTCTCTCTTTGTGATCGAAAAGGGCTGGCAGAATTGGCGTTTTCTAGTGGCGGCCTTACCGTGAGTAGGTGTCACCGCAAAGCGGCAATTCTGGGCTAAGACCCTTGTGGTTGAAAAAGAAAAAAAAAGGGGGGGGGGGTCTTACAACATCTACCATGATCTTTTAATGAGCTAATAGACTCCCTTTTAGATATAGCAAATATGATTTCTCATCTTGCTGGGAAGATGCCAGCTATAGGGAGGCAATTTTCTCTGCTTGTTCCTCAACAACCATCTTGCTTTTCTTGAAAGCTTTCTGAAGTGTAGCAAGATTTTTTTCAATCAATTGATTGATATCATCTTCTGATAGAGGACTCTCATCATCACTTGATGGGGATGCATTAGAGTCTTAGCAGGATTCATATTCAGGCTCTGAGGATGAGCTAGATGGGGAGTATACATAATTTTACCCAGGCTGATCCTAGTAGGATTCTTTTTCTGGTGCAACAGACAGCTCATAGACTCTGCATTCTCCATCCTCAGCTCATCCACATCTGAGTCACTCTCTGATTGTGTCAGAGGGGCCCTGATCTTTGTTCTAGTATCTTGATGTACTTTGTCTTCTACAAGAGCTGCCAAAAGTCCAATGTTTTTCATGTCTTTTCTGCAAACTTGGAGCTCCATTGATCTCCACACCTTATGGTTCACTTTTGAACACATAAGTTTAAACATTTTTAGCTATCCTTTGAGTTCTACTCAAATTTTTAGGTCCTTTTTTAGTAACCTCCCTCTGTTACCACTTGAAAGTATTTTATTTCAAGGATAACTAAATCACCTAGAGGGGGGGGGGGGGTTAATAGGTTTATTAGTCCTTAGAGACTATCTTATAATTTCCTTTGGTTGGATTCTTTATTAGTTGATTATATTCTGCTTTCAAGACAAGCAACCTGCAATTAAACCAATACAAAGAAAAACACAAAGCACACAAGATTTATTGTGGTTCCCCTAACAAGGGTACATAAACTTTCACTCCCACCTATCTAACTATCTTGGAGGATTATGCACTTATCCAAAATACTGCCCCAAAGAGCTTACAACTCAGATCACTTAGGATCTCCCACTCTCCTCCAAGACCTATAACTCAACAACAAGGGCCTATAACTCAGTGATCAGCTTATCACCTACCTCAGGCTGTTAATCCCTACACTTAGGCTGGGAGGACAGCCCTACCTCAGATCCACTAGGGATCCTACCTCAGAGCAAGCTTGCTCCTACCACTCAGATCCAAGAGGTTCCTATAACTCAGAGAGCTTTACTCTCCTACAACTCAAGCAATATTGCCCTACCTAAGGCTAGTGTCCCTACAACTCAGATCCAGTTAGATCCTACAAGATGGAGGTGGGTTGGTGAGTCTTGATTGGACACAAGAGAAATTTATCCGTGCCAATCTACCTTGACTGAGATAGACTCAGCCCAACTTTGACTCCAGGAATATATTTCCCGAGTCTACCTTACTTGAACTGAGATATACTCAGTCCTCACTCCTTCTTCACAGCACAAGGGATTTTTCCTGCTAGAACTGTGAAGTGATTGCAAAAAACTAGGTGCAACCTGAGCTGAAGGAATCTAAGCTCAACTACTTCACAGCAATAAGGATGTAGAGACTTTTGTTGGAAGCAACTTGCAGACAATAGTTCTTCTTCCACTTTATTTCCTGGGCTAAGGTGATTCAGCCATGACTTTTTCTTCATAGCCTCCATTAGATGTTTTTAAGTGTTGTGTTGTTGGATCTGTGAAGAACCTGTGAGTGCAGATGGAAAATAGCACCAGCTAACTTTCTTTTCCTCTTCAGAGACTTTCTCTGTTCTTACTATAGTCGAAGATCAAGACAAACAACTAACTTGTTGAGACTTTACACCTCCAGTCTTTTTGCTCTCTGATCTTCTCTTTACAACAACAATGGTGATGAAGAAAAAGTAACTCCAACAATTGCCTTTTCCGTCAAAGGCTTCTCCTTTTATTGTTTACAACTCAACGGTTCTTCAAGCAGTAGGCCCCATACAATTAATGCCAGCTCCATCTTTGTTTTAACATCTAAATGTCGTACAGTAGGTCTGCAGTGCCTTTTGTCATGTACTGTAGCTTTGTCGCTAATAATTTGAATAAGGTTGACTTGTTGACTTACTGACGTTAGTACCTGTGGACTTAGTCAAACATCAAGCATTAATAGAATAGGCGTTGAGTTAATGAGCTTCACTTAATGCCAAAGAACTTAGACAGAATTCTGTCTAACTAGCCATTGACTGCATTGGGTGAGCAATCTCCACTCAATGCTTTTTGCCTTAGAATATTCTTCAGCTACTTCTGCATGCTTGGAGTTGAGAGCATTGAGTGAGCATGCCACTTAGGAATGAGACTATGGTCATATTTTACTTTCAGAAGGTGCATTTTATAAATCCTCAGTTCGACAAACTCAGAGCTCAGTTTGACCAACTCATAGCTCACTCGATGAAAAGTGAAAGATCAGTTCGATGAACTTAGAGCTCAGTTTGAGAAACTCGGAGCTCAACTCGATGAAAGTATAAGCAATCAATGCATTTGGACTTAGACAAATTTCTTTGTCAAGAAGAACACTTTCTTTGAAAATTAGTCAATACATTATCACAGGGCGTTGAGTGAGCTTGCCTCACTCAACTCCTATGGACTTGGTAAATATTCACAGTTTTCCTATGGCGTTTACTGAATGAACTATACTCAACGATTATGAATCTATGACTTTGAGTGAGTGAGCTACACTCAATGCCTGTGGACCTAGGCATATTTCTGCTCATTTCTACTTAGTCTATTACAGCATTAGCCTGAATCACAGCCTCTATCTATATAGCGTTTAGAGAGTTAACTTCACTCAACGCCTGTGTACTTAGATACATTTCCAACATGCCATTTCTTTGGATTTGACTCTATAGGCTCCACTCAACGCTATAATCTGTCTGGCATTGAGTGAGTAACCTTCACTCAACGCCTGTCGATTTATACAGATTTTTGTCTTTCCACTGCTTAGGAAAGATTTTACCTGACTTATCCACTTAGGTTATATGTTTGATTAATGTTATAGGACAACCCTACAATCACTAAACTTGAGCACAAGTTAGATCACCACATGTGTATACACTGAATGCTATGCCATCTTCAAATCCAGGACATTGGGATCAATGGACCCAACAGTAATATTTGGATGGTCCAATACTTTGGTGACACATGGCAGTAAGGAGGAACAATGCTCAAGGATGGCCAGCCATTCCCCGCCACTCCCAGACACCCCTCTTAGTCAAAGTCCTTAAACCAACCAACCTCACCTCCATTCCACCCCACCATGACCTTAAGTGAGCCAAGAGGAGTGGAGATTGATAGTTGGAGAAAGAGATAACAGGAGAAACAAGAAAATATGTGAGTTTGCAAAAGATAGTGTCGACAATGGCTCGCCGCCACCAAACCTGCAACCAAGCGCGGTTACAAATTTGTTTCTCCTCCACTCCATCAGTGCTAGTTATTTATCTCTTTTTGGAGAGATTTTGGGCTCAATTGAGCCTGATACCTTGTAAGGAAGAGGATATTTTTACCGAGCTTGGTCGGGATCTCCGGAGAGGTGGTTTTTGGCCATCATTTCTCCGTCAATCGCCATCCACTACCTCAATGGAGGTGGTGGTGGTGGTAGCCGACCAGGGAGGCCGAGAGGTGGCCGGGAAATATGGGTTGAAGTTGCTACAGGCGGGATCAATCGTGGCCATTGGCTATCTGGGAAGATGACCAGATCCCGTTCATTTTCTTCATATAAAACTATAGGGTTATTATTTTTCATTTCATTTTTTGTCACAAAAAATAGACATTTTACATGCATAAATTTGGCCTCATAGGGGCATTTCTTAAATAACTTCCAACATGAAAAAGATATATCTAGGTCTTACCTTAAATTTGGCACCCTAAAGTTATAATTTGGAGAAATGTAGCTCCTTGTATGACAGTTATCCAAAGACTTCTCCTAGGGTATGACAAAAATTTAAATTGATTCCTAGGTCAAACCCTAATTCCACGTGCAATGAAATTTAGGTCATGCATATGTTTATGATAGACTTAACCCCTTCCCAAAAATCAGAATTTTTGGGGTGTATTTTTCTATAGTTTTTATAGAAATTTCACTTATTAAATAAAAGGAATATATGGGAATTCCATTTTCCAAAATGCCCCCAATTTTGAGTGGCATGGCTATTGAGGCATTATATGATCATGGTAAAAGGTTTAGAACATTTGGACTTCAACATGTTGGGTAAATCCAACATGCATGGTGGGGGTAGATTTCTAAATGGTATGCCAACTGTAAAAATTTGAAATTAGCCATTTGACTCAATGCATGTCAATGGGATGTTGGAAAGAGGATCATAGGCATGAAATATACCTCCCATGGGAAGATTGGGATTTTTGTGATAAAAAATCCCATTACTTTGAATTATTTGAAAATAGGCTCTTTTAGAAATAAAAATGAGATATAGGTATACTGATCTTATAAAATTATAAACTTTTGATACAAGCCTTAATAGGATTTTTTACATCTCTGAAAAAAGTCAGGAGCTTCGTTGAGTATTATATCTTGTGTATTTTATAGATTTACAATTTTTCACTTGAGAGTTTTAAATTAAAAGTAGGGCTAATAATATTTAAAAAATTATGGAAAAATGAATAATCTCTTATTTCTATGAAATAAACAGCTATATATTTATTTAAGAATTTTTGGATGATTAATTATGCTAAAAACCTTAGTAGTGGCATTTTTGGTAATAAGGTTCACATGCCATTATTTCAGGTCAAATCACTGGTTGGGATTATGAGTTTCTATCTTTAGTATTATTGTGGTAGTGTGGATCACCAGTAATTTTCTATGAATTCTCAATTGAATTTTTTAGGTACTTCAATTGAAAAGTGGAATAATTATGATTATAATCTTAAATAGAAAATAAATGGCCAATCAAGTTGAAATATTAGGATTTTTGATGAACATCCAAAATTAATTTAGTTCAACTCCAAACAATTTATTGGGGCCAAATGGACCACTGGACATAGTAGCTCATGTACAAAGTGACCTAGGTCACTTAATTAAATGATTTAATTTATGGTCCAAAACAATAAGAATATTGATGGAATTCTGAATGTTAATATTATGCATATGACAAACCCATGATAAATAGTAAGGGGAATTTGTCCTAAGGAATTGGCAGTCATCTCATACGAGTTAACATTAGGTCATGGGTTGTACTTAGCAAAAGTAACACATCACACTAGGACCCACATGGGATATGATAGGTAGTTGGACTAAGAAGCATATTGGGAAGATGGATCCCTAGTTGGTGTCAAGTGGGTCACTACATAGTAACGAGTGTTAGAGTGTAAAGCCCAAGGAAAGTAATTAGAACGGATACCAGCGAAAGACCGTCGCTCTCCCAATAATACCTTAAGTCAGTAGGTTCACTCAAGAGCAACATTGAGAGTTAGGTGTTAATAATGGGTAAACACTAATAAAAGCAAGTGTCCTAGAGAAAGGGGGATTTGGGTGTCATACCCATCATAGTTCCTAGTGCCCCCGAGAGCCCTCCATCGGGCATGCCCGGGGCGGTCCAAGGACTAACCCTAAGATGTTAGGTATAATAAGCATTAGACAAGAGTATTCTAATCAGTTAGGGGAACGATGTGACAATCTCACCCATATAGGGTTGGGGGATACAGGACGGGATTTTGTTTAGCGAGCTGGAGGCATGGATATTTGGATACAAGACTGGTTTTTTGTCCTGCAAGCTAGAGGCTCGGGTTGGAAATAATTTGCATGTCCATAGAACATATTAATGGTGGGTCATGCGTTACTAGGCCAATAATCACACCGATGGCAGTACGGTGACTCAGATGATGTGTGAGGGTTTGAGGGGCCAATAGGTTTGTTATACTGCGGTGTGGAGGAAAATCCTGAAAACGCACACCTGACCTACAAGTATGGTGGATTTACCAATGGTTTAGTGCGTAGAGACTCTGGTGTGTCCTTCAGATGCGTACAGAAGGTCTAGGCCTGGTAGATTGTATACCCGCCTAGGAGTGGAGAAGCCTACTTCACTGTTGTCGTAGCCACATTGTTTTTACCTGAGAGTTAAGTTAACTCTAAAAAGAGGGAACTAAAGGTCTGCGATCACAGAGTAGTGTGGGTGAGTTGCACTTGTATGAATCATAACCCGCATACTTTTCTATACATACATACTTAGAACATACACACCATAGATCCTTATCATATAAATTAGTATGAGCTCTTTTATATAATAAGTTACATTTGTGAAATCATAACTTATAAGATTGTATGGGCATTCATATAAGTTAAGATACTTCTGTGATGATAGCTTAGTATTAATTAATTTACTTGCCACCGTACTTCTTTTTTGTACAGTTTTTACATACTCTACTTGTACCTTATAGAACTGCTAGTATAGAGATACAATTGTTATTCTATAACCATGATAAAAAAATCAACTATCACCTACTTTCCTTATTATAACCCTTGTTTTTCCCTGCTTCATCATCCCGCTCGGTACCTAGGAGTCGCGAGTGTGAGGCTAGGACAAAATGGCTTAGTTGACTAATGGTCGATTTTGACCGTAGGAACTCGAGGATCTAGAGCCCCGACAGGATTAGATGGTAGGACATGAGGTGTTAATACCATCTACTACTACTACATATCTCCCTCAGGTGAGGATTAGTGTACTTGTGATAGAGTTTGCTTTCGCTTAATGTTGTTGTGAGAGAGAGATTTATTTCCATTTGGCATGTAATGGGCATAAGCCCTTCTCTTAGTTTTTTACTCATTATGGACTATTATAATTTTTATTTTATATATGATGATATGTTGTTGTGACTCTTTAGACTTGCTAGTTTTACTTACTACTTGCATTCTTATATTCTCGATTTGCCGATAGGTTGAATGATCGTACTAGCTAGCAGGATCGGCGTCTTGCGGTGTCGACTAGCCCATGTGTTTGTGTCACAATAAGGCGGAAGTTTGATAATACGTTTTGTAGCCTAAACTATTATCGTATTTTATATTTTATATTGTACAAATTATGTATATTATTAGTTTATTTTTATCCTTTTTATGTAAATTTTATTGCCACTAACTTTTTCCTGTCTTTTTGCAGGTTTTCAGAAAAATTGCCAAAATGGCCTGTCACGCCCCCCTGTCACGCCCTCCCTGGGCGTGACCAAGGGTGTGTCACCCGATCCCGAGGACACCTGTTGGAAGGGACAGAAAACGGTCAAAACCGCTGTCACGCCCCCCTGTCACGCCCTCCCTGGGCGTGTCACAAGGCGTGACCAGGGGCGTGTCGCCCTCTGCCGCAAAGCTGCCGCCGCATTAAATGCCCTTCCGCCTCAGCAAGCAAATAGTACTGTCACGCCCCATGTCACGCCCGTGACATGGGCGTGACACCTTCCTTTTTCGGCGACTGACGGATTTCCGACCAATGATTTGGACATGACATGCCTGTCACGCCCCCCTATCATGGGCGTGACCTAGGGCGTGACCACCGACGTACCGAAGCAATCATCCCTCCCGCCAGAATCCAGAGCCCGAGGTCAAATCCATACCTGTCACGCCCCCTGACACGCTCCCCCATAGGGCGTGTCGGAGGGCGTGACCAACCCGAGAAATTTTCTATAAATTGAGTCCCCCCTCCTCCCCATTTCAGCAAGCTTTGGTTGAGTGGGGGAGGTGCTGCCCCTTTGTTTCTTGATCCTTTTTCATGCTTTCTCTCTCTCTCTCCCCCTCTCTTTGTACTTTTTGGTTAACCCTAGTTTAATCTTAGTTTGTGCTAGCTTTTAATGTAATTTTCTTCTTGCTTAGTGCTTAATGTAGGGCTAGAATAGGGTTTAATTTTCATGCACTTGTAATTTCATTTTCATTAGTGTAACTTGCCCTTTTTCATTAATAAAATTGTTCTTCCCTTAGCTTGTGTTCTTCTTATGTTTTTCTACTTTCTTCCCCCCTCCACTCCATTATGATTAACTAATCCTCCTTGTACTCGATCTTGATGATCCGAGGTTAGAGCGATTATGTTATGATGTTTTAATCAATCTTTTCTTTTTAGGTTAGGGCCTTGAATTACTCTTGATTAATCACGGGTTGGGGGTATATTTTCGATATATACTCTCCGCCTTTGCTTTCATTCTGGGCTAGCCGAGAGGCCGAAAGAATGAAGTGAGCATTCAAGAGTAAAGGGAGTTGTACGCACCCCTCGAGAGAGGCAGACGTCCAAATCTCCCGGATTGGAGTAAAATCCAA
Organism: Platanthera zijinensis; assembly: GCA_039513925.1. Lineage (NCBI taxonomy): Eukaryota > Viridiplantae > Streptophyta > Magnoliopsida > Asparagales > Orchidaceae > Platanthera > Platanthera zijinensis. Next base: position 88,015,553 of record CM077085.1, read on the forward strand.
TAGTGGGGTTCACCGCGTAAAGCGAGTTTTAGGCCTCCGATTTAGATGAGAGTCGGTCGGACCTTCCTAAACTCAGTTGGGCACGACTTCGAGAGAAGCGTGTTCAAGCTTTAGGAACCTCCACGGTCAAGGACCCTTATCCTATTAAGTTTAGATTTTTATCGCATTTTCTTAATCGTCTTTAGCCGAGGTGAATCTCGATCGGGTGCTTTTCCATTTCGTATTGTTCTACCTTTTGTAGTAATCTTATATATTGTGCTCTTTAATTAACTGCAGTAATTTCCTTTCTAGCTTAGTTGTTTGCTTAATAGCGTAACTTAATTGCGGTAGTTCTCTTTCTTGTTTGCTTTAATTTCTCCATTGCGCTTAGATTTTCTAAAACCCTAGTTTTTCCGTCGATAAGATAATAGCGTTCGTGTGAGTAAGCTTAGCCAACAGTTCCCGGATTTCAATACGACACTTGTGTCCCCTTGCTACAATTCGATAGGTATACTTGCCTCATCGGGTTGCTAGTTCGGTTGCGTTTATTTTCTTCGAACCCTAGCGCGCAACAAGTTTTTGGCGCCGTTGCCGGGGACCCAACTTTCGTTGATATTTTGAAAACACGAACCTATTAATTTTATCTCTTCTCTTTCTCATCCCCTTTTCTTTAAAGTTTTAAAAAAAAATCAAAAAAAAATATCACCGCTCTTAATAGAAACCAACCTCACAATTTTTCTACGCCACCTAATTCTCTCGAAAAGGGCAAAGGGCTTTAAGCGTCACTGTCTTGTCTAGTACCTTGCGAACCCTTCACGGGGTAGTCCTTGGGAAGTTCGGGAGTTAATCTATAAAAAAAATCTATTTCAAAAAGAAAAAAAAATTTAATTTAATTTTCTAAATCTACTTTTTCTTTCTAGTTTATCCTTTTTCTCTTTCTCTTCTTCTTTTCTGTTCTTTTAGTGCATGACCCGCGGGAGTCCGTCGGTTATTTTGGACTTGGACCACGAAATTAAGCGTACTCTTCGGAGAAGATCGCGATTTCAAGGTCCTACCATCCAAGTGCCGGTTGAGGACTCCGAGTCATTTAATACTTTAAGAATGGAAGAACCCAACGTAGATGAGGCCGTGCAAAGGACTATGTCCTATTATGCACGACCGAACCTCGAGGGAACAGAATCGAGTATAGTCCGCCCTACTATAGCAAATAATAACTTTGAACTAAAGCCTAGCATAATTCAAATGGTGCAGCAATATGTGCAATTTGACGGACTTCAAGATGAAGATCCGAACGCACATATAGCTAGCTTTCTTGAAATTTGCGACACCTTCAAGATAAATGGTGTCCCAAATGATGCGATCAGGCTAAGACTCTTCCCCTTTTCTCTAATAACTAAAGCTAAGCAGTGGCTTAACACACTTCCGAAAAATAGCATAACCACTTGGAATGAATTAACTGAAAAATTTTTGGCGAAGTATTTTCCGCCAGCTAAAACTGCAAAACTTAGGAACGACATCTCTGCCTTCGGACAAATAGACTCTGAAACCCTTTACGAAACCTGGGAGAGATTTAAAGAATTATTAAGACGATGCCCACATCACGCGCTGCCTGTATGGTTACAAGTGCAGACGTTTTATAACGGGCTAAATCAAAGCACGAAGCAAATGATAGACGCAGCTTCTGGCGGTACTTTAAATCATAAGACCCCGGAAGCCGCTCTTGAGCTTTTTGAGGACATGGCCATGAACACTTATCAGTGGAATGTGCCTAGGTCCCGCCCGAACAAGCCTGCAGGTATCTATGAAGTGGACAACGTCTCCTAGCTCGCTCTGCAAGTAGAAATCCTAAGCAAAAAAATCACGGAGATGGCTGCTGCCTCCGCCCCTCAGGTATGGGAATCTGCAACCCCTACTCCAGAACATTTAGATTATGTTAATAATTTGCCTAGAACTGCTTTTAATAATTTTTCTGCTGCGAATTTTCATCCGCCTGGTTTTAATTTTCCGAATAGTTATAACCCCGCTTTAAGAAATCACCCGAACTTTTCATGGAGTAATCCATCGAATGCGATGCGCCCACCTCTGCAAAATGATTTTTCTGCACAACCACCACCACCACCACCACTTCTTCAAAATTACCCAAAACCTCCGAGCTTGGAGGAATTACTTTCTAAATATATCACCACAAATGACGCTACCATAAGAACTTTAACCGGAAGCGTAAAAAGTTTAGAAAATCAGGTAGGACAGCTCGCGAAAATAATTTCTGAGCGACCCGCAGGGTCTCTTCCTTCCAATACCGAACCCAACTCGAGAGAGCAAGCGAAAGCTATAACTCTTCGGAGTGGGAAGCAAGTCTCCGGTATGGTAAGTGAAAGCCCGAGGCAAGCTCCGCTTCTGCTTTTAAAAATAAAAGCTCTGCTTCCGCTTTTAAAAATCAAAGCTCCGCTTCCACTTTTAAAAATCAAAGCTCCGCTCCGCTTCCACCCTCTGCTGAAGAAGTAATCACCCCCACATTAGAAAATAATCTCACTCCACCACCCATCTTCAAAAATAATTCAACTCCTCCATACCCCTCTGAACTTAATAGACAACGTCAAGATGATCAGTACTCCCGCTTCTTAGAAATCTTCAAACAAATCCACATTAATCTTCCCTTCCACGAGGCTATTTCGCAAATGCCGAAATACGCCAAATATCTTAAAGACCTCCTCACAAACAAGAAGAAGTTAGAGAATCTTTCGCACGTCACGCTAAACGCCGAGTGCTCTGCCGTTTTAACAAACGGTTTGCCGAAGAAAATCAGTGACCCGGGTAGTTTCTCTATCCCGTGTGTCTTCGGTGATCTCTTTGTTAAACACGCGTTAGCCGACTTAGGCGCAAGTATAAACCTGATGCCCTTTTCGTTGTTCAAAAAGTTAGGGATTGGTAGCCTTAACCTCACGCGTATGAGTATCCAGTTAGCCGATAGATCCGTCAAGTACCCGTTAGGAATAGTGGAGGACGTTCTGGTGAAAGTCGACACGTTCATCTTCCCGGTGGACTTTGTCATTTTGGACATCGAAGAAGACGTCGAGGTTCCCCTGATCCTTGGCCGACCCTTCCTTGCCACCTCCCGAGCCATCATTGACGTAAGCAATGGTAAGCTCTTTCTTCGAGTAGGCGACGACGAAGTCACTTTTCCTATCACCCCTTCGATGAAGAACACCTTAGCGAACGATGACTCATGTTTTTTCGTAGACGCCGTGAGTGATGATTCTTCCTACTGCCTCTCCGACTTTGAAAAAGAATTTTCTACTTTTTGCTCCTCTTCTCTTACAACAGAATCACTGCAAGGAAGTGATGAATCTTCTTATTGTCTTTCTGAGTTTGAAAAAGAGTTTTCTGATTTTTGTTCTTCCTCTTTCCTTACCACTGAATCTGTACAAGAAGCCGTCTTGGCTGCTAGCCCCACCCCTTATTACGTTCCTTATAAAAAAGTTTATGAAGATATTATTTTTGAAAAAGAAAGAATCTCAAAATCCTCTTATGAAGAACCCCCTACCCTAGAACTTAAAGAACTTCCCGAACACCTTAAGTATGCTTTCTTAGAAAAAGACTCCAAGTTACCAGTTATCGTTTCGGCCTACCTCACGGATACGCAGAACGATAAACTTCTTCTAGTTCTACGTAAGCATCGCCGGGCTATTGCTTGGCAAATTTCTGATATCAAGGGCATAAGCCCATCTTTCTGTACACATAAAATTTTAATGGAAGATAATTCGCGTAACTCTATTCAACCTCAGCGCCGTATAAACCCGAATATGAAAGAAGTAGTTAAGGGCGAGGTTATGAAACTATTAGACGCAGGAATTATCTACCCTATATCGGACAGTAAGTGGGTTAGCCCCGTTCAGGTAGTTCCAAAAAAGGGAGGGATAACCGTAGTTAGTAATGAGAATAGTGAATTAATCCCGACACGGACGGTGACGGGTTGGTCCTATGTGCATAGATTACCGTAAGTTAAATGACGCCACCCGTAAGGACCACTTTCCTCTACCGTTTATCGACCAGATTTTAGAACGTCTCTCCGGCCATAGCTTTTATTGTTTTCTCGATGGCCTCTCGGGGTACTTTCAAATACCCATCTCTCCCGCGGACCAAGAGAAAACTACGTTTACTTGTCCCTTCGGTACCTTCGCGTACCGAAGAATGCCATTTGGATTATGCAATGCGCCGGCTACATTCCAACGATGTATGCTCGCAATATTTGACAAGTACGTAGAAAGCATTATGGAGGTATTCATGGACGATTTCTCCGTGTTCGGCGACTCCTTCGATAGATGTTTAGAAAACCTCGAAAAAGTCTTAGAACGATGCGAAGAAACTAACCTTGCCCTAAATTGGGAAAATGCCATTTTATGGTGAGGGAAGGGTTAGTTTTGGGTCATAAAATTTCTGCTAAAGGTATTGAGGTAGACTTTGCCAAGATAGAAGTTATTGAGAAGTTGCCGCCGCCTACAAACATAAAAGCTATAAGAAGTTTCCTAGGCCACGCTGGTTTTTATCGTCGTTTTATAAAGGACTTCTCCAAGATCACAAAGCCCCTCACCCATCTCTTAGAAAAAGACGCTCCATTCATTTTTGATGACTCTTATATTTCTGCCTTTGAATTAATTAAAGAAAAGTTAATCAACGCGCCAATTATGATAGCTCCGGTGTGGGACATTCCTTTCGAGATTATGTGCGATGCGAGTAGTTTTGCGGTGGGGGCCGTATTAGGTCAACGCATATCTAAGAACTTCCACCCCATCTATTACGCTAGTAAAACCCTCACATCTGCACAAGAAAATTACACCACAACCGAGAAGGAGCTCTTAGCCGTAGTATTTGCGTTTGATAAATTTCGCCCTTACATTACACTTTCAAAAATCATTGTTTTTACGGACCACTCGGCCCTCAAGTACCTTCTTGCCAAAACGGATGCCAAGCCTCGCTTGATTCGCTGGGTCTTACTCCTCCAGGAGTTTGACTTAGAGATCCGTGATAAGCGAGGAGCTGAGAACTTGGCCGCCGACCATTTATCAAGATTAGATAACCCCTTTATAGAAAAATTAAATGAAAAATCTTTTAATGACTATTTTCCTGATGAGAAGCTGCTTTTAGTTAATACATCTACTTCTCCTTGGTTCGCGCACATCGCCAACTATCTAGTGGCCCGGGTGCTCCCAAAAGAGTTCTCCTCTCAGCAGAAGAAGAAATTCTTTTCTGAGCTGAAGAACTACTTTTGGGAAGACCTGCATCTTTTCAAAATTTGTGCGGATCAAGTGATAAGGAGATGTGTTTCTTTTGATGAAGGAATTGATATTCTAAAACATTTGCATGAAGGTCCGACAGCTGGGCACTATCAAGCTGCTCGCACCGCTCATAAGGTGCTTTGCGCGGGTTTTTACTAGCCTAGCCTGTTTAAAGACGCGCAAGCCTTTGTGAGCAGGTGTGATAGTTGCCAACGGTCTGGCAATATTTCTAATAAAAATGAAATGCCGCAAAATTATTTCTTAGAGTGCGAAATTTTCGACCTCTGGGGAATTGATTTTGTTGGCCCCCTTCCTTCTAGCTTCGGAAACAAATATATTTTAGTTGCTGTTGATTATGTTTCACGATGGGCTGAGGCCCAAGATCTTCCTACGAACGACTCCCGAGTTGTAGTCACGTTTTTTAAAAAATTATTTTCTAGATTCGGTACGCCACGAGCAATCCATTTCTGTAACGCGCAATTTTCAAAAATCCTTACTAAATACGGCGTTACGCATAAACTATCCACTGCCTACCACCCCCAAACTAACGGTCAAGTCGAAGTAGCTAATAGAGAAATAAAAAGAATATTAGAAAAGACTGTTTCAACTTCTAGAAAAGACTGGTCAACCAAACTTGACGATGCTCTATGGGCCTACCGAACAGCGTACAAAACCGCCCTCGGATGTATGCCGTATCGGCTGGTCTATGGAAAATCGTGCCATCTGCCCGTAGAGTTAGAACACCGCACCTTTTGGGCCTTAAAATTTTTAAACTTCGATCCCCACTCAGTCGGTGACCTTCGAAAATTTCAACTAAATGAACTCGACGAGTGGCGCTCTTATGCTTATGAAAATAATAAACTTTATAAAGAGCGGACGAAGCGTTTACACGATAAACACTTAAGGCACCCTAAAAACTTTAAGTCGGGCGACCAAGTCCTGTTATATAATTCTCGTTTACGTTTATTTCCGGGCAAATTAAAATCTCGCTGGTCTGGCCCGTTTTCTGTTTTAGAAGTATTTCCTTATGGAACTGTTTTAATTTCTCACCCTGATAAGGGTAATTTCAAAGTGAATGGTCAGCGTCTTAAACTGTATTTCTCTGGTGATGATGATGTCAGTCCAAACACTATTAAGTTTCTGCTTCACGAACTTTAATCTTGAACTTTTTATTTTTTTGCTAAAAACAATTTTATTTCGGGACAACAATATTTTTGGACAATATTATTTTTTTTGATGCGTCGAGCTCAACGACGCTTTAACCAAAGGGCCCTCTTGGGAGGCAACCCAAGTTATCTTTTTCTGTTTTCTTTATTTTACAATTTTTGCCTCGGACGGCTCCGACAAGCTGAAGCTTCTGCGATCGCCTGCTCCAACATTGCTGAATCCATCACAAAGTCCAAAGAAGACATTCGGGGAGCGGCATCACTCAGTTTTCGCAGCAAATAAATCCGGGGAAGTACCTGTATTTCAATTCTGTCTTTCAATTCTGTACTTTATTTTTCTCTCCTTCTCCAATCCCCTTCTTTAGCCATTGAGGACAATGTCTGTTTTAAGCTTGGGGGAGGATTTCCTCCTTCATTTTTGCGTAGTGTAAATAATCTTCTTTTTGTATATATTGTAAATATTTCCAAAAAAAAAAATGAATATCTTAAAATTCCAAAATCCAAAAAAAAAGAGAATATTCCACAAAATTAAATTAAAAAATATATATGTGTTTTTGAATAGTTTAGACATTTTGGTATTTCAATAGTACCCCTAGTTTTTAGTTTTGTTTTACTCAAAATCTTCTATAAACAACTTAGTTAATTATAATATTTCTAATCGTTCCTTTTAATTATGTTTCACAAGTAAAATGTTGGCCATGCTGTGTTTCTAATTCGCAGTAGCATGTTAAGGTGAAATATTTTTCTAAAACTCGCATTTCTATTATGGTTTTTTGTTTTTTATTTCCTTTACTTTCTCAAAAATTCATCATCCACTATTTTCTTTTTCGTTTTTAAATAATTTTTGTAAAGTCAACTTTTGAATAACGTATTAGATGTGAACGATCCAAGTCACCTATTATTTCTATTTTCAAGTTAATTTCATCAATCTTCTTTTATTATCTAGGACTCGCTTTTTGAAAATTTTTCAAATCTTTGTTTTAAATAAATTCAAAAGCGTGAAAATGATTTAGGCCATTTTTGTTTTCGTTTGAGCTTTCTTGCCAACCTAAAAACTTTTACCACTAGTTAGCCGTTTTTGAGCCTTTTTCCGATTTCATTTGATAGCTCCTCCCTTCATTTCAGTTTCACCAAAGCCAAAATTTCCAACCTATCGAATCACACTAGCCTTTTTGAGTTTCATAAATTATTATGACAATTTTGATAGGGTATTTTGTGATTTTTGCGGGAGAAAGATTTTTTTTTTTTTTAAAAAGGGTAGTATGTTCAAAAGTGATGTTTATTTTTGTTTGGCCAACTCAAAAGGAAAATAAAAATATTTATGGCCTTTGTTTTGAAAAAAAGAAAAAAAAATGGAAAAGAATAAAAAATGAAAAAGAAAGAAAAAAAATGTGTATATATTTTTATGAAAATTTTTGAAACTCTTTGCTTTGGTTTAGTGTGATTTTAAAACCTTCACGTTTATCTTTGAATTCCACTCCTAATTATTTTCCTAAACCAAACGTTTCTGTCCTATTTAAGTCCTTTTGATTCACGCTTTTTGATTTTTTATTTAACAACTAAGAAAAGAAAAACAGTAAATCAGTTTTAGTTTTAGATTTAAACCTAGATTTTTGATAATTAAATTGATATAATTATAATGTGTTGCTTGGATCTAGTAACAACTCAATGCGTGTTTTTCATTTTCGTTGCTTTACTTAAGTCCATTTAAAAAAATCTCGCTAAAATTTTGGATGATTTGTTTTTATTAAGTAAAGTTTTTAAAAGTTTTACCATACCTAAATAATTGTTTTAGACTTACATTTCACCTTTTCCCTACTAAGAATTTCGCATAGTACTTGTGTAGGCATAATTAGAACTTTTTGATTAGTCATTTTTATAAATATCTAGTTTTTATATTTTTGCTTGGGGACAAGCAAAGCTTAAGCTTGGGGGAATTTGATAATACGTTTTGTAGCCTAAACTATTATCGTATTTTATATTTTATATTGTACAAATTATGTATATTATTAGTTTATTTTTATCCTTTTTATGTAAATTTTATTGCCACTAACGTTTTCCTGTCTTTTTGCAGGTTTTCAGAAAAATTACCAAAATGGCCTGTCACGCCCCCCTGTCACGCCCTCCCTGGGCGTGACCTAGGGCGTGTCACCCGATCCCGAGGACACCTGTTGGAAGGGACAGAAAATGTTCAAAACCGCTGTCACGCCCCCCCTGTCACGCCCTCCCTGGGCGTGTCACAAGGCGTGACCAGGGGCGTGTCGCCCTCTGCCGCAAAGCTGCCACCGCATTAAATGCCCTTCCGCCTCAGCACGCAAATAGTACTGTCACGCCCCATGTCACGCCTGTGACATGGGCGTGACACCTTCCTTTTTCGGCGACTGACGGATTTCCGACCAATGATTTGGACATGACATGCCTATCACGCCCCCCTGTCACGGGCGTGACCTAGGGCGTGACCACCGACGTACCGAAGCAATCATCCCTCCCGCCAGAATCCAAAGCCCGAGGTCAAATCCGTACCTGTCATGCCCCCTGACACGCCCCCCCATAGGGCGTGTCGGAGGGCGTGACCAACCCGAGAAATTTTCTATAAATTGAGCCCCCCTCCTCCCCATTTCAGCAAGCTTTGGTTGAGTGGGGAAGGTGCTGCCCCTTTGTTTCTTGATCCTTTTTCATGCTTTCTCTCTCTCTCTCTCTCCCCCTCTCTTTGTACTTTTTGGTTAACCCTAGTTTAATCTTAGTTTGTGCTAGCTTTTAATGTAATTTTCTTCTTGCTTAGTGCTTAATGTAGGGCTAGAATAGGGTTTAATTTTCATGCACTTGTAATTTTATTTTCATTAGTGTAACTTGCCCTTTTTCATTAATAAAATTGTTCTTCCCTTAGATTGTGTTCTTCTTATGTTTTTCTACTCATCTCCCCCCCTCCACTCCATTATGATTAACTAATCCTCCTTGTACTCGATCTTGATGATCCGAGGTTAGAGCGATTATGTTATGATGTTTTAATCAATCTTTTCTTTTTAGGTTAGGGCCTTGAATTACTCTTGATTAATCACGGGTTGGGGGTATATTTTCGATATATACTCTCCGCCTTTGCTTTCATTCTGGGCTAGCCGAGTGGCCGAAAGAATGAAGTGAGCATTCAAGAGTAAAGGGAGTTGTACGCACCCCTCGAGAGAGGCAGACGTCCAAATCTCCCGGATTGGAGTAAAATCCAATAGTGGGGTTCACCGCGTAAAGCGAGTTTTAGGCTTCCGATTTAGACGAGAGTCGGTCGGACCTTCCTAAACTCAGTTGGGCACGACTTCGAGAGAAGCGTGTTCAAGCTTTAGGAACCTCCACGGTCAAGGACCCTTATCCTATTAAGTTTAGATTTTTATCGCATTTTCTTAATCGTCTTTAGCCGAGGTGAATCTCGATCGGGTGCTTTTCCATTTCATATTGTTCTACCTTTTGTAGTAATCTCATATATTGTGCTCTTTAATTAACTGCAGTAATTTCCTTTCTAGCTTAGTTGTTTGCTTAATAGCGTAACTTAATTGCGGTAGTTCTCTTTCTAGTTTGCTTTAATTTCTCCATTGCGCTTAGATTTTCTAAAACCCTAGTTTTTCCCTCGATAAGATAATAGCGTTCGTGTGAGTAAGCTTAGCCAACAGTTCACGGATTTCAATACGACACTTGTGTCCCCTTGCTACAATTCGATAGGTATACTTGCCTCATCGGGTTGCTAGTTCGGTTACGTTTATTTTCTTCGAACCCTAGCGCGCAACAAAGTTCTGGGCATAAGACTGGGTTACCTTCTTGTTAAGTGGGGGGGTCTTACAAACATGTCTTGATTCGACAAACGATCATACGAGAAAGAATTCCACATCACTCGGATACCATGATCGAGCATTAGTTTGCGGACAAACTATGCAGCGGAAGTAATGGTGTTTCCATGTGTAAAAGTCATAGAAAATAGAATATTTAAGCTGTAACACCCCGAAACTCAAAAGAGGGACGGGTGACGTTTTAAGCCCAGTCTGAATTTTGGAGCAGGTGTCACGGGCGTGACTCGGGCGTGACTCGGGCGTGTCACGGGCGTGACACAGGCGTGTTTTGCCACGGGTCATGTGGTCGACGTTGTGACGATCTGAGATCGTCGAGTTGAGGCACACGTCCTGGGACACGGGCGTGTCCCAGGGCGTGTCACTTTGGGCAGTTTTCTGAGTCATGCATACGGGCTATGACACGGGCCCAGACACGGATGTGTCACATGCGACACGGGCGTGTCGGGTGCCGTGTCGCAGGCCGTGTCCTTCTCGGGTTGGGAAAGCTTGTCGATTGCACATGGGGGGCGTGACACGGGTCTCGACACGGGCGTGTCACATGTGACACGGGCGTGTCGGAGTCTGTGTCGAATGCCGTGTGCTTGTTTTTGAGTCGGTCGAGACTGCGAATGGGTGACACGGCCAGGCACACGGCCGTGTTGCAACCCGTGTTCGGCCTAGATTTTCTAATTTGAGTCCTAATCGTGGCCGTTCATTTCCTTAGCTTTGGATCCGACGGTGGGGGGCTGCTCCTGGGTGGTTTTAGCCGGGATAAGGGTTTCAAAACCCTCATTCTCTTTTTGCATTCTCTCTCTAAATCCTATTTTATCTAAGTAGTCGACATTCGTGCTTGGCAGGGTTCTTTTATTTTGTGTAACTTAAGAAATTGCTTCCGCTAGAATGAATCTGTGTAGGACGTTGGTGATTGGTTGTATGGTTTCAACGCGTAACCAACCGATCTGTCCGTAGTATATGGTGTCGGGCCCCGGCTGGACCTACTGCTATATGCTATGCGACGGATAAGGGTGTTACAATTGGTATCATACTACTTGTTTCGGTCAAACTTAAATGAATTCGTGGGCGAATTCACTTTAAGGGGTGGTGAGCACATGTGTGCGTCATCGTTATAACATGAAAAGAACCCATGAATGTCCACTTAGGAATGAAAATACACATGTTTGAGGAACCTGCGTGTTCCTATAATTGCTATTTGCAATAGTATTTGGTCTCTTATCGGTGTTTTGCACGTTTATAGGTGACCAGAAGTTGTGCTGGGCCGTCAGAACAGCCAGGTTCTGAGGCAAGCAGTGCGCCAAGTGAAGCGCCTGCAATACCTCCGTCTGCCGAGACCATTAGGTTGGTGGCAGAAGCTGTCATGGCGATGATTAATGCATAACCTGCAAGACAGGTTCAGCAGCCTGCTCCTGCGGAGGAGCAAGTACCGCTCCAAGCGGCGGAGCCTAGAAGGGTTGAGCAGGTGGCAGTGGAACCGGAGTTGCCTCGAAGAGAAACTGAGAGACAGTTTAAGCATGTGATGGGCTTCCACCCACTGGTGTTCTCGGGAACGGGAACCCCGACCCAGGCTTAAGATTGGCTCTCAAGAGTCAATAGGGTGATGACAGCAACTGAAACAGAAGAGTGGCAGAAGACCACAATAGCGACGTTCCTATTGGATGGGGACGCAAGGTTATGGTGGGAAGGTCTAGAGCTACACCAGTTGAGGGGAAGGACATTTGCCGAAGTATCTATGGAGGAATTTTCTTGACTGTTCATGGCTCGATACCTCCCCTCAGCGCAGAGGATCGCACTAGAGAACGAGTACCAAAAGTTGGTGCAAGGAGATAGCACTATAGACGAGTACCTCCACGAGTATACTCGATTGGGGAGATATGCAAGCGCTACCTTTGTCGATGAGGAGCGAAATACTCACCGCTTCTATGAAGGGTTAAGAGATGAGCTGAGGTTGCTACTGTCAGGGCCCATGGCGCATGGTTTCCTTACCTTGGTCAACTCGGCCCGGTCCTTGGAGAAGGACATGAGAAATGTGCAAGCTAAGAAGGAATCTGGTGGGAAGAAATCAGAGTTCAAGGCGCCGACTACGTCGAAGTCGGGCTATCGAAGATTCTACAATAAGGCTAGGACGTCAGGTCTAGCTTCTTCTACAGGTGCCTCGGGGGAAACTACCAATAAAACCCCGTGCGCTTGTTTCACATGTGGAAAGACAGGGCACTTTGCCCGTGATTGCTGGAGCGGACGCCCAAAGTCCGAGAGAAAACAAGGAACTACTTACGAAGAGAAGGGCAAGGCGGTGGAGTCAACTGCATCCCACTATGCTCCGACTCAGCCTAGAGTCTACAACTTGGGGCAGCATGAGGATATTAAACAAGCGGATGTGGTGACAGGTACGAGTTAATTTATAGCAAGTTAACTTAGATACTGTAGTTTATTGCTTGTTAGCCTAATATGGTTTTCATAAGCTTTGTTTTAATTAACGATAGTCCGGCACGTGCACTGTTCGATACGGGAGCTTCACACTCCTTCTTGTCCGAAAATTTTATATCGCGCATCGGAGTCCCTTCTTCGATGGCGAAGGACAAGTTGGATGTGCTGCTACCAAATGGGTGCTCGATGCGTGTGGACAGAGTGTGCGCCGTAAAGGTTCACATTGGGAGCCAAGAGTTCGACTTGCTAGCGTCATTGCTTCCGCTAGTAGAGTTCGACGTTATCTTTGGGATGGATTGGCTTTCGGAGAAGAAAGCTTGGATTGACTGCGACCGGAAGGAGGTCAAGCTGGGTGTTGGGATGGGGACAATATTCGAGGGACTCAAGGGGTCGAGCAAGACACTGATGTCTGCTCTTCAGGTGGTAAAGGCAATTCGTGCTGGTGCAGAGCTGTTCTTCGCAATAGTGGGGGCTGTGGAGCCAAAGTCCACGTTGGATAACATCCCTGTTGTTTGTGAATGCCCCGATGTGTTCCCGGATTGTCTTCCCGGAGCCCCACCGCAACGGGAGATTGATTTCACCATCGAGCTCGTACCGGGGGCCAAACCTGTGTCACGTGCTCCGTATAGGTTGGCGCCTAAGGAGATGGCAGAGTTGAAAGTTCAGCTAGAGGAGCTGATGGAGCAAGGTTATGTGCGTCCAAGATCGTCGCCTTGGAGCGCACCAGTCCTCTTCGTTAATAAAAAGGACGGGAGTATGCGGTTGTGTATCGACTACAGAGAGTTGAACAAGCTGACGGAGAAGAACAAGTACCCGATCCCGAGGATTGATGATCTGTTCGATCAGTTAGTCAGATCGTCGGTATATTCTAAGTTGGACTTGAAGAAGGGGTACTATCAGTTGAGGATAAGGGAATGTGATAAACCGAAGACGGCATTCAGTACAAGGTATGGGCATTTCGAGTTCACGGTCATGCCGTTTGGACTGACGAATGTGCCATGCGTGTTTATGGTCTTAATGAACAGGACGTTCCAAGATTTCCTGGACCGCTTTGTGATCGTATTTATTGACGATATATTGGTGTACTCGCAGTGCGAAGAAGATCACTTCAAGCACTTGCATCTGGTGTTTGAGACTTTGAGGAGGAATGAGCTGTATGCGAAATTCTCCAAGTACGAGTTCTGGATACCCTCAGTAGCATTCCTTCGTCACATTGTTAGTGAGGAAGGTATAGCGGTGGATCCGGCGAAGATCATTGCGATACGGGAGTGGCCTGCGTTGTCTTCTGCCGCAGAAGTACGTAGTTTTCTCGGGCTTGCCGGATATTATAGGCGCTTCGTAGAGAACTTCTCGCGGATAGCGCTACCTCTCACGAAGTTGACAAGGAAAGATCAGAGATTCATGTAGACGCAGGAGTTCGTGCAAGCTTTTGAGGAGCTGAAGAGACGGTTGACCACGGCGCAAGTGCTTAGTTTGCCGAGTGGGACCGAGGGCTTCGAGGTTTATAGTGACGCCTCGGGAAGTGGGTTGGGCTTTGTGCTGTTGCAGCATGGGAGCGTGATAGCTTATGGATCGCGTCAGCTAAAAGTGCATGAAAGGAACTATCAGGTCCACGACTTGGAGTTGGCGGCCTTGATATTTGCACTTAAGCTGTGGAGGCACTACCTATACGGCGTAAGAGTCGATATTTACACAATTCACAAGAGCCTGAAGTACATGTTGGATCATAAGGATCTTAACATGAGGAAGAGGAGGTGGATGGAGTTCCTGGGAGACTACACCTTCAAGATTCATTATGTACCCGGGAAGGACAATGCGGTTGCTGATGCGTTGAGTCGCAGGGCTCCCGCCCAAGCCAACTGGTTGTCGGTGCATGATGAGCGGCTGATACGGGAGTTGGAGGAGCTTGAGATCTGTTGCGTTGACAAGCAGATGAGCGCCAAAGAAATATTGAACTGGACAGAAGTCCAGTACAACTTGGCTGACCGGGTTCGGCAGGCATTGGAGTTTGATGACTCCATGAAAGAACTTATGGAGGCAGCGTTGGATGGGTAAAATTCCAAATTTTCCGTGGAAGATGGGTTGTTAAGGAAGGATCATCGGTTGTGCGTCCCAAGCAGGAGTAACCTACGGGTGGAGGTTATGTACGAGGCTCATCATACCAAGTACTCAATCCACCCAGGGAGCACAAAGATGTACCGTGACCTTAAGAAGCTGTTTTGGTGGCCGAGGCTTAAGAAAGACGTAGCGTTGTTTGTGGCTAAGTGCCAAACGTGCGCCTTGGTGAAGGCGGAGTGCCAAAAGCCGGGAGGATTTCTGAAGTCCTTGCCTATACCGGAGTGGAAGTTCGACGACATATCTATGGACTTTGTGCATGGGTTGCCAAGGTCGCAGAAGGGGAACGACGCCATCTGGGTGATCATAGATCAGTTAACTAAGGTATCACATTTCATTCCGCATAGGAAGGACGACTCGGTGGAGAAGTTGGCAAAGCTATATGTGGACAATATAGTTAGACTGCATGGTGTGCCTCGCAGCATTGTGAGTGATCGCGATGGGCGTTTCACATCCAATGATTGGAGGTTGGTGGACCAGATGCTGGGGACAAAGTTGAAGTTCAGCACAGCCTTCCATCCACAGACGGATGGGCAGACTGAGAGAGTCAATAGAACGATGGAGGACATTCTCCGCATGTGTGTTCTAGACTTCGGGAAGCATTGGGAGGACCACTTGTATTTGGTGGGGTTCGCGTACAACAATAGCTACCAGGCGAGTATCCAAATGGCGCCCTTTGAGGCCCTATATGGTAGAAAATGTCGCACGCTGTTGTCTTGGTTAGAAACGGGTAAGGCAAGGTTGTACAAGAAGTAGGAGGTGGAGAGTGCTACCTCGTTGGTGCGGATCATTCGGGAGTGCTTGTTGATTGCTCAGGACAGGCAGGCGAAGTATTATAATGCCAAGCACCGGAACGTGGAGTTCGCGGTAGGCGATTGGGTATACATGAAAGTGAAGCCGTTCAGGGGGTTTCGCGGGTGAGACCATTGAAGAAGCTGAGCCCAAGATACCTTGACCTTTTGAGGTTCTGGAGCGAGTCGGCGAAGCAGCATACCATTTGAAGCTATCTGTGGAGTTGAGTGGGCTACATGATGTATTTCACATCACTATATTGCGGAAGGCGGTGCAAGAGCCTTCGCAGGTGATCGCAGTTGATCAAGTGTCGGTGGATGAGGGGTTGACGACTAGGGTCAAGCCCGTTTGTATTGAAGACTCTGAGGTCAAGAGGCTCCGTAAAAAGGAGATCCGGATGGTTAAGGTCCGGTGGGATAATTGCGGTCGGGAGGAGCTCTCTTGGGAATGGGAGCAAACTATGCTGGAGGAGTACCCGAAGTTATTCCGCTCAAGTAAAGTTAAAAGCCTACAGTTCCTGTTGTTTTCCTTTAGTAAATTTCATGGGCGAAATTCTTTTAAGGGGGAGAGAGTTGTAACACCCCGAAACTCAAAAGAGGGACGGGTGACGTTTTAAGCCCAGTCTGAATTTTGGAGCAGGTGTCACGGGCGTGACACGGGCTTGTCACGGGCGTGACACGGGCGTGTCACGGGCGTGACACGGTCGTGTCACGGGCGTGACACGGGCGTGTCACGGGCGTGACACGGGCGTGTCACGGGCGTGACACGGGCGTGTCACGGGCGTGACATGGGCGTGTCACGGGCATGACACTGGCGTGTCACGGGCATAACACAAGCGTGTTCGACCACGAGTCATGTTGTCGACGTTGTGACGATCAGAGATAGTCGAGTTGAGGCACACGGCCTGGGACATGGGCGTGTCCCAGGGCGTGTCACTTTAGGCAGTTTTCTGAGTCATGCACACGGGCCATAACACGGGCCCAGACACGGGCGTGTCACATGCGACACGGGCGTGTCGGGTGCCGTGTCGCAGGCCGTGTCCTTCTCGGGTTGGGAAAGCTGGCCGATTGCACACGGGGGGCATGACACAGGTCTTGACACGGGCGTGTCACATGTGACACGGGCGTGTCGGAGGCCGTGTCGAATGACGTGTGCTGGTTTTCGAGTCGGTCGAGACGGCGATTGGGTTACACGGCCAGGCACACGGCCGTGTTGCAACCCGTGTTCGGCCCAGATTTTCTAATTTGAGGCCTAATCGTGGCCGTGTATTTCCTTTGCTTTGGATCCGACGGTGGGGGGCTGCTCCTGGGTGGTTTTAGCCAGGATAAGGGTTTCAAAACCCTCATTCTCTTTTTGCATTCTCTTTCTAAATCCTATTTTATCTAAGTAGTGGACATTCGTGCTTGGCAGGGTTCTTTTATTTTGTGCAACTTAAGAAATTGCTTCCGCTAGAATGACTCTGTGTAGGATGTTGGTGATTGGTTGTATGGTTTCAACGCGTAACCAACCAGTCTGTCTGTAGTATA
This sequence comes from Platanthera zijinensis, assembly GCA_039513925.1. NCBI lineage: Eukaryota > Viridiplantae > Streptophyta > Magnoliopsida > Asparagales > Orchidaceae > Platanthera > Platanthera zijinensis. The sequence goes on from CM077085.1 coordinate 88,032,661, forward strand.
TGGCGCCGGGCCCCGGCCGGACCTACTACTATATGCTATGCGACGGATAGGGGTGTTACATAAGCAATAAGTTAGGACAATCCTTATATAAACCTTACTTTTATGCAGCCTCCACAGGTCACTGTATAGCAGGATGTGGTTCCTCCCCCTCCGACTGCCACACCTTTCCAGAAGAATGAGAAGGGGCCGACACTAACGGCCATCCTCGAAGCCTTCAGGGATCAGTAGGACCCAGCCCAGCAGCCAAATCCGGGATCAAATTTGCTGAGTGCCTTCAAGAATCTATCCTCGCCGATGTACCATGGGACAGAGAATGCGGTAAAGACGGAGGAGTGGCGTGAGGCCATTTAGGAGATGCTTGTAGTCATCAGCTACCTTATCAGGCAAGAAGTTCCTTTGGAAACTTCTGTACTTGATGTTCACGCAAAGAGGTAGTGGAAGTCCATGCTGGACTCCACATATGCAGATAGGGAGCTGCCAAATATTTCCTGAGATGAGTTCATAGAGGCCTTCTCTGAGCACTTTGTGTCTTTTACGGATAGAGATGAGTTGGAAGAGAGGTTTTTGAACCTCAGGCAGGGGATCAGATCAGTGAGAGATTACAAGAGGGAATTTTCCCATCTGGCTAGGTTCTTGGGGATACACGATCTGGATAATGGGATGTTTGCAAAGAGATTCTATCGAGGACTTAGGGACTCTACCAGGCAAGATCTACTATTCATTTCACATGGCACTTTGACGCAGATCATAGAGATCAAGGATATGATCAATGGTTGGGGTTAACCTCCGCAACTTAGTAATAGACCAACTAATCGATAGATTTTGTTGAGTAAGCTTATTCTCCTTAACCCTTGACTTATTAGTCTTAATTGGTTGACCATTTCTATAGCAATTGAATTGCCTTTGATTTCTTTAGTTAAACTAAATTTGCCTACCCAACAGGGATTAAGGTGACCTATAATGCACATTATACTGTATCCTAGTGGGGTGCATTTAGACATAAAATCAACATCCCTATGTCAATTTTTAGGATGTTGAACATAGATGCATCTTGTGGAATAGTGACCATGAGAGCAACTGAACTATTTAATTAGACAAGTATTTAGATAATTGTCTTACATCTTCTCAAGTTTTACGTTAACCTATCTTATCTCTAACATGCATAGCTCTTGTATTTGAGAGAACCTTTAGTAGAGTCATAAACAGGATGAATTCTACTAATCTCTATCCAGTGGACTAGGAGCTGATTCTTTATTCAATGCCTTTGAGCATACTAGCTTCCTTATTCTTGAACTTTAGCCATTGATATGCATCTGGATTTCTTTTGCAAGCTCCCCCTCAATAATTTCACATGTCTTGGGCATCTTGTGCATGCTAGTCAATTCATCCAATCATTTTACTAGGATATAGGTCTGGTACAACTCTGTCCAAGTACAATATATGGGCATTGCCACTTGAACTATCCTGCAAAATAGAAATTACCTTAGCTTAGGAACCCAATATGACTTGGATCCTAGGTTCCTGTTAGCATAAGAATGCATATGTCTACCTACATGAGTCCTGTCAGGAAGACACAGCCTTGCCCTTAGCACATAGGGGTTGTGCCAATAATCTATGGAAAAGTTGCCCACTTTGCCACAGCACCAACATTCATGGATGTTGTATCTCCTTTTCTATACACACCTTGAAGTGTGCAAGCCACTTCTTGTTGTCTGTTCAGTGGGGAGAACTGTGGCCTTCTTCTTGTTTCTTTCAGCAAGAGCTTGACCTAAAATGATTCTGGCAGTAGAGGAACTTGGCTTACTCTGAACATCATTATTAACAGCCTTCTTTGCAGATGGCATGTTCTTCATGGATTCAGGGACAGTCAAGGTAGCCACACTAACTAGCTTACCTTTGGTTTGAGTTATGTCTGGAAGAACTTAAGAGTAGGACATAGCCATATTCTTGAATGAGGGGGCTGGGGCACCAAATACAAAAGGTCCAGGTTGGCCCTTTTGTACTTCTATATGGGGAGCCTTATGTGCATTAAATCCCATGACCTCTCTTCTTCCATTTTAATGTACTTTTGTAACCTTACAAGGAAGATTCCCACACCTCCAGTGACCACACTTACAGTCCTGGTTATGCCTGTTAGATTGGAGAATTACCTTGTGAGAGGTTGAATGAGGCTTGACAGGAGCTTGGCCTCTCCTCTAAGATCAGATAACTTTGTAAATCCACCCAGATTTAGATTTTCTCTTGATAGAATCTATCATAGAGAAATTGGCCACAACCCTCTTCTCCCTTTCAAGTTTCTCTTCAAGATCCTTGATGATAGAGTCCTAATATTTTATGGACTCAACATGGAAATCTACCATGATCTTCTGATGAGCTAATTCACTCCCTTTTAGATAAAGCAAAGATGATGTCTCATCGTTCTGGGAAGCAGCCAGCTATAGGGAGGCAATTTCCTCCGCTTGTTCCTCAATAACCATCATGCTTTTCTTGAAAGCTTTCTGAAGTGTAGCATGATTTTTTTAATCAATTGATTGATATCATCTTCTGATAGAGGACTCTTATCATAACTTGATGGGGATGCATCAGAGTTTTAGCAGGATTCATATTCAGGCTCTAAGGATGAGCAAGATGGGGAGTATACCAATTTTTGTCCCGGCTGATCCTAGCAGGAATCTTTCTCTGGTGCAGCAGTCAGCTCATAGCCTCTACATTCTCCATCCTCAGCTTCATCCACATCTGAGTCACTATCTGAATTTTTTAGAGGGGCCCTGATCTTTGATCTAGTATTTGGATGTAGTTTGTCTTCTACAAGGGATGCCAACAGTCCAATGTTGTTCATGTCTTTTCCACAAACTTGGAGCTCCATTGATCTCCAAACCTTATGGTTAACTTTTGAACACATAAGTTTAAACACTTTTAGCTATCCTTTGAGTTCTACTCAGATTGTTAGGCCCTTTTTGAGTAACCTCCCTCTGATACCACTTGAAATTCATTGATTTTAAGGATAACTAAATCACCTAGAGGGAGGGGGGGTTAATAGGTTTCTTTGTCCTTAGTGACTATCTTATAATTTCCTTTGGTTTAATTATTTATTAGTTGATTATATTCTGCTTTCAAAACATGCAAGCTACAATTAAACCAATACAAAGAAAACACACAAAGCACACAAGATTTATAGTGGTTCCCCTAACAAGGGTACATAAACTTTCCCTTCCACCTATCCAACTATCTTAGAGTACTATGCACTTATCAAAAACACTGCCCCAAAGAGCTTACAACTCAGATCATATAGGATCTCTCAGTCTCCTCCAAGACCTATAGCTCAGCAACAAGGGCCTATAACTCAGTGATCAGCTGATCACCTACCTCAGGCTGTTAATCCTTAAACTTAGGATGGGAGGATAGCCCTACCTCAAATCCACTAGGGATCCTACCTCAAAGCAAGCTTTCTCCTACAACTCAGATCCAAGAGGATCCTATGACTCAGAGAGTTTTACTCTCCTACAACTCACGCAATATTGGCCTACCTCAGGCTAGTGGCCCTACAGCTTAGATCCAGTTAGATCCTACAAGATGGAGGTGGGTTGGTGAGTCTTGATTGGACACAAGATAAATTTCTCCGTGCCAATCTACCTTGACTGAGATAGAATCAGGCCAACTTTGACTCCAGGAATATATTTCCCGAGTCTACCTTACTTGAACTGAGATATACTCAGTCCTCACTCCTTCACAGAACAAGGGATTTTTCCTGCTGGAACTGTGAAGTGATTGCAACAAAACTAGCTGCTACATGAGCTGAAGGAATCTCAGCTCAACTACTTCACAGCAATAAGGATGTAGAGACTTGTGTTGGAAGAAACTTGCAGACTATAGTTCTTCTTCCACTTTCTTTCCTAGGCTAAGGTGATTCAGCCATGACTTTTTCTTCACAGCCTCCAGCAGATGTTTTTTAGTGTTGTTTTGTTGGATCTGTGAAGAACCTGGTAGTGTAGATGGAAAATAGCACTAACTAACCTTCTTTTCCTCTTCAGAGACTTTCTCTGTTCTTACTGTAGTTGAAGATCAAGACAAACAACAAACTTGTTGAGCCTTTACACCTCCAGTCTTTTTGCTCTCCGATCTTCTCTTTACAACAACAATGGTGATGAAGAAGAAGTAACTCCAACAATTGCCTTTTCCATCAAAGGCTTCTCCTTTTATTGTATACAACTCAACAGTTCTTCTAGCAGTAGGCCCCACACATTTAATGCCAGCTCCATCCTTGTGTTAATATCTAACTATCGTACAGTAGGTCTGCGGTGCCTTTTGTTATGTACTATAGCTTTGCCACTAACAATTTGAATAAGGTTGACTTGTTGACTTACTGACGTCAGTTCCTGTTTACTTAGTCAAAAATCAAGCATTAATAAGAAAAGGCGTTGAGTGAATGAGCTTCACTCAATGCCAAAGAACTTAGACAAAATTCTGTCTAACAAGGCATTGACAGCGTTGGGTGAGTAAGCTCTACTCAATGCTTTTTTCCTTAGCATATTCTTCAGCCACTTCTGCATGCTTGGAGTTGAGAGCGTTGAGTGAGCATGCCACTTAGGAATGAGACTAGGGTCATATTTTACTTTTAGAAGGTGCATTCTATAAATCCTTAGTTCGACGAACTCAGAACTCAGTTTGACAAACTCATAGCTCACTCAATGAAAAGTGAAAGATTGGTTCGACAAACTTAGAGCTCAGTTTGACAAACTCAGAGCTCAGCTTGATGAAAGTATAAGCAATCAAAGCATTTGGACTTAGCCAAATTTCTTTGTCTAGAAGAACACTTCCTTTGAAAATTAGTCAATGCATTATCACAGGGCGTTGAGTGAGCTTGCATCACTCAACACCTGTGGACTTGGTAAGTATTCACAGTTTTCCTATGTCGTTGACTGACTGAACTATACTCAATGATTATGAAGCTATGACTTTGAGTGAGTGAGCTACACTCAATGCCTGTGGACCTAGCCACATTTCTGTTCATTTCTACTTTGGCTATTACAGCATTAGCCTGACTCACAGACTTTTGCTATATACCATTCATAGAGTTAACTTCACTCAACGCCTGTGTACTTAGATATATTTCCAACATGCCATTACTTTGGCATTCACTCTATAGGCTCCACTTAGTTCTATAAGGCATCTGGCGTTGAGTGAGTAACCTTCACTCAACGCCTTTCGATTTAGATAGATTTTTGTCTTTCTACTGCTTAGGCAAGAGTTTACCTGACTTAGCCACTTAGGCTATATGTCCCATTAATGTTATAGGACAACCCTGCAATCACGAAACTTGAGCACAAGTTAGATCACTACATGTGTATACACTGTATGCTAGGCCTTCTTCAAATCTAGGACATTGGGATCAATGGACCCAATAGTAATATTTGGATGGTCCAATACTTTGGTGATACGTGGCAGTAAGGAGGAACCATGCTCAAGGATGGCCAGCCATGCCCCGCCAGTCCCAGACACCCTTCTTTGTCAACGTCCATAAACCAGCCAACCTCACCTCCATTCCACCCCACCATCACCTTCGGTGAGCCAAGACGAGTGGAGATTGATAGTTGGAGAAAGAGATAGTCGGAGAAATCCGGAAATATGTGCGTTTGCAGGAGATAGTGTCAGCCATGGTTCTCCGCCACCAAACCTGCCGCCAAGCGCAGTTACAACTTTGTTTCTCCTCTAGTCCCTCAATTCTTGTGTAGCTCTTTTAGGAGAGATTTTGGGCTTAATTGAGCCTGATACCTTGTGAGGAAGAGGATATTTTTACCGAGCTTGGTCGGGATCGTAGGAGAGGTTGTTTCCGGCCATCATTTCGCTGTCAATCGCTGGCCACTACCTCAACGGAGGTGGTGGTGGTGGTTGCCGGCCAGGGAGGCCGAGAGGTGGCTGGGAAATATGGGTTGAAGTTGCTACAGGAGGGATCAATCGTGGCCGTGGGCTATCTGGGAAGATGACATGTTCCCGTTCATTTTATTCATATAAAACTATAGGGTTATTATATTTCATTTCATTTTCTTTCACATAAAAATAGTCATTTTACATGCATAAATTCGGCCGCATTTCTATAAATAACTTCCAACATGAAAAAGATATATCTAGGTCTTACCTTTATTTTGGCACCCTAAAGTTATAATTTTGAGCAATGTAGCTCCCAGTAGGACAGTTCTCCTAAGACTGCTAGGTAAATTAGAAATTTAAATGGATGCCTAGGTCAATCCCTAATTCCACGTGCAATGAAATTTAGGCCATGCATGTGTTTATGTTAGACTTAGCCCCTTCCCAAAAATCTGAATTTTTGGGCTGCATTTTTCTATAGTTTTTATAGAAATTTCACTTATTAAATAAAAGGAATATAGGGGAATTCCAATTTCCAAATGCCCCCAAATTTTAGTGGCATGGCTATTGAGGCATTATATGACCATGGTAAAGGTTTAGAACATTTGGACCTCTACATGTTGGGGAAATCCAACATGCATGGTGGGGGTCGATTTCTAAATGGTGACCCAACTATAAAAATTTGAAATTAGCCATTTGGCTCAATGCATGTCCATGGGATGTTGGTAAGAGGATCATATGCATGAAATATACCTCTAATGGGAAGATTGGGATTTTTCTGATAAAAAATCCCATTACTTTGAATTATTGGAAATAAGATATAGGTATACTGACCTTGTAAAATTATAAACTCTTGATACAAGCCTTAATAGGATTTTTTACATCTCTGAAAAAATTCAGGAGCTTGTTTGAGTATTATATCTTGTGTATTTTATAGATTTACAATTTTTCACTTGAGAGTTTTACATTAAAAGTAGGGCTAATAATATTTGGAAAATTATTGAAAAATGCATAGTCTCTTATTTCTGTGATATAAACACCTGTATATTTATTTAAGAATTTTTGGATGATTAATTATACTAAAAACCTTAGTAGTGGCATTTTGGTAATAAGGTTCACATGCCATTATTTAAGGTCAAATCACTGGTTGGGATTATGAGTTTTTATATTGAGTATTATTATGGTAGTGTGGATCACCAGTAATTTTCTATGAATTCTCAATTGAATTTTTTATGTACTTCAATTGAAAAATGGAATAATTATAATAATAATCTTAAATAGAAAATAAATGGCCAATCAAGTTGAAAAATTAGGATTTTTGATGAACATCCAAAATTAATTTAGTTGAACTCAATAAAATTTATTGGGGCCTAATGGACCACTGGACATTGTACCTCATGTACAAAGTGACCTAGGTCACTTAATTAAATTATTTAATTTATGGTCCAAAACAATAAGAATATTGATGGAATTCTGAATGTTAATATTATGTATATGACAAACCCATGATAAATAGTTAGGGGCATTTGTCCTAAGGAATTGGCAGTCATCTCATACGAGTTTACATTAGGTCATGGGTTGCGCTTAGCAAAAGTAACAAATCACACTAGGACCCACAAGGGATATGATAGGTGGTTGGTCTAAGAAGCATATTTGGAAGTTGGATCCCTAGTTGGTGTCAAGTGGGTGACTACATAGTAACGAGTTTTAGAGTGCAAATCCCAAGGAAAGTAATTAGAATGGACACCAGCGGAATACCGTCGCTCTCCCAATAATACCCTAAGTGAGTAGGTTCACTCAAGAGCAATATCGAGAGTTAGGTGTTAATAATGGGTAAACACTAATAAAAGTAAGTGTCCTAGAGAAAGGGGGCTTTGAGTTTCATTCCCATCATAGTTCCTAGTGCCCCCGACAGCCCTCCATCGGGCATGCCCTGGGCGGTCTAAGGACTAACCCTAAGATGTTAGGTATAATAAGCATTAGACAAGAGTAGTCTAATCAGTTAGGGGAACGATGTAACAATCGCACCCATATAGGGTTGGGGATAGTGGATGGGATTTTGTTTAGCGAGCTGGAGGCACGGATATTTTGATACAGGACTGGTTTTTGTCCTGCGAGCTAGAGGCTCGGGTTGGAAATAATTTGCATGTGCATAGAACATATTAGTGGCGGGTCATGTGTTACTAGGCCAATCATCACACCGATGGCAGTACGGTGACTCAGGTGATGTGTGAGGGCTTAAGGGGCAAGTAGGTTTGTTATACTGCGGGGTGGAGGACAATCCCCAAAAATGCACACCTGACCTACAAGTCTGGTGGATTTACTAGCGGTTTAGTGCGCAGAGACTCTGATGTGTCCTTCAGATGCGTACAAGAGGTCTAGGCCTGGTAGTGTGTATACCCACCTAGGAGTGGAGAAGCCTGCTTCACTGCTACCGTAGACATAATGTTTTTACCTGAGAGTTAAGCTAACTCTAAAAAGAGGGAACTAAAGGTCTGTGATCACAGAGTAGTGTGGGTGAGTTGCACTTGTATGAATCATAACCCGCATACCATTCTATACATACATACTTAGGACATACACACCATAGATCCTATCATATAAATTAGTATGAGCTCTTTTATATAATAAGTTACATTTGTGAAATCATAACTTATAAGATTGTATGGGCATTTATATAAGTTAAGGTACTTCTGTGATGATATCTTTGTATTAGTTAATTTACTTGCAGCCGTACTTCTTTTTTGTACAGTTTTTACATACTTTACTTGTACCTTATAGAAATGCAAATATAGAGATACAATTATTATTTTATAACCATGATAGAAAAATCCAGTATGACCTACTTTCCTTTTTATACCCCTTATTTTTCCCTGTTTCATCATCCCGCTCGGTACCTAGCAGTCGCGAGTGTGAGGCTAGGACAAAATGGCTTAGTATTTTTACTAATGGTCGGTTTTGACCGTAGGAGCTCGAGGATCTAGAGTACCAGCAGGATGAGGTGGTAGGACATGAGGTGCTGCTACCATCTACTACTACTACATGTCACTCTCAGGTGAGGATTAGTGTACTTGTGATAATGTTTTCTTTCGCTTAGTGTTGTTGTGAGAGAGAGATTTATTTCTATTTGGCATGTAATGGGCGTAAGCCCTTCTCTTAGTTTTGTACTCATTATGGACTATTGTAATTTTCATTTTATATAAGATGATATTGTGTTGTGACTCTTTAGACTTTCTAGTTTTACTTACTACTTGCATTCTTATATTCTTGATTTGCCGACAGGTTGAATGATCGTACTAGCTAGCAGGATCGGCGTCTTGCGGTGTCGACTAGCCCATGTGTTTGTGTCAAAGTAAGGCGGCAGTTTTGGGCATAAGACCGGGTTACCTTCTTGTTAAGGGGGGGGGGCCTTATAAAAAGGTTTTGATTCGACAAACGATCATATGAGAAAGAATTCCACATCACTGGGATACCTTGATCGAGCATTAGTTTGCGGACAAACTATGCAGTGGAAGCAATGGTGTTTCCGTGTGTAAAAGTCACAGAAAATAGAGCTTTTAAGCAATGAGTTAGGACAATCCTTATATAAAACTTACTTTTATGCAGCCTCCACGGGTCACTTGTAACACCTCTACCCGTCAAGAAGAATATAATAGAGGGTCCGGCCGGGGCCCCACACCATATTCCACAAACAGGCGGAGACGCTACTAAATAATATCAAAACCAACGCATCCTAACACAGAGCATTCTAGAAGAAGCTTCACGGTTGAAAACTTGAACTCAAGAGTTATAAGAACTGTCCACTATAACAAAATAGGAATGTTTAGACCCAAAGTAAATGGTCTTATGGCCTTACAAGTTTCTCTTAATCAAAAGTGTTATTTCCGAACATTAGCGTGCAGGCCGGCCACCATGAATAAGAAGAAACAAAACAAAGCCTTCAAGGACAGCAACGCAGCTTGGGCTTCAGCCCGCTAAGTCCCACCCGGACCAGCACCACCTGCACCTGCAAGAACCAATCCACAAAGCGGTGGAAAACAGGGCAACGGTCAGCATTCAGCTGACCAATTATAAAGACCCTGCCCCTGGCACGGGGTAGCAAAATTCCTTCCCTGCACAGCATTTTACATCTCATACATATATATCCAGCCACCAAGGCAATACATATCACAAATGCTGGCACGACGGCCCGACACTCCGTGCACTCAGGGCATATTCTGGTGTACCAAAAACACCGGGCCCCACCACCGTTCAGAGGTCCCAGACATGACGGTTCAATTTGAGCATTTCTAGTCTGATCGGCACACAAGCCATCGAATCTCACTATGTGATCCGAATAGGGCCTTAAGCACCCAAGGTTAGACAACTATAATGCGGGTATAGATCCACCTTTCTCGTTGCTCAAAATCGTCAGACTCAAGACTGGACTGACATGGGTACAGCTTTACCTTGCCCGTCCGCCACCAAGGCATTCCTCCAGTTGCATCCTAACGGCTCAACTTCATAACATATGGCACTCACGGCCATAAGGGTTGAACCCAACTCTCACCATTTCCTGGAATTCCTCCAGTACTTCCTACGGCACCAAGCCACAGGCATCCACCACAGATTTCATGCATACAAGCAATACTCACGGAGTCTTCTCCGATGTGCAAACAAGCATCACCAATCCAAACCAACATGTACAAATGGGCTTCACACAACATGCATAATCGTACTCACACTTCCGGTTCTAATGCAATACAACAAGGGACGCACCACCGAATCAAGTGAATCACTTCATCATCCACCTTTTGGTGTAGGATTCCTATACAAATACAGGTAAGAAGGACTTCACTTGTCCAAGAAGGAAATCGTTACCCTTGAAGGACGTTTTGGCGCTATGGCAAAAAGTACACCGTTGGAAAGCTTCGCAGCGATCAAGCTTCTACAGAGCTGAACTCGGCTCGCGATTTGGTCCACCGCAGCACCACCGGCAGCCAGCTTTCCCTTCTTATTCCTCCCCTTGCTCTCCTCTCTCTCTTTACTTAGGAAAGAGAATGGCACAAATCAAATGAGTTTTCTCCATCTCAAATCTGGCCTTATAATTCCAGGGAACAGCCAAGGCAATTGGATCTTGGTCAAAGAAAATGGAAGGCTCAGATTAGCCCAGAAATTGAATTTCCTGAGCTGAACACGGGTTATGACACGCCTGTGTCGCAGGCTGTGTTCCTAAAGCGGTGCATAACCGACTTAAAATAAACAAGAACACGGGTATCGACATGCCCGTGTCAAGCCTGACACGCTCGTATCACCCAGTACACGTCCGTGTACCTAGCTGTGTCACCCCTGTAACACAATCCCAAAATCACCCGAGCAGGACACAGCTAAGGCACACGCCCGTGTCCATGGCCGTGTGCCCAACACGCCCCTGTGACACGCCCGTGTCCCAAGATGTGTTCCACACTCAATGACATTTCTCTCAGCGCCACTCAACGCTACTCAATATTCTCCCGAGCAGGACATGCCATGGGACACGCCCGTGTCCCAGACCGTGTTGCATCTCGACGATCAGTTCTCAAGAACTCGAGTCGACGTCTAAAGAAACGGGGACACGCCCTGGGACACGCTCGTGTCCGAGGCCATGTACACCTGACACGGCCTGATACACGACCGTGTCTCAGGCCGTGTCAGCAAACCTGAATCCCAATTTTTGCTTTTGAGATTTCTGAGGTGTTACAATCCTCCCCTCCTTAATAAAATTTCGTCCGGAAATTTGGATATAGTAAGGAAGTGCAAGCATTAAACCAAGTGATAATTTACAAAAATGTTTAACAACATACAGACGAGCAAACAGCTTTTCATAAACAACTCGGGAAACTCAACTCTCATGGTCTCCTCCCGCTCCCACGTTTGCTCTTCTCGGCCACAATTGTCCCACCGAACTTTGACCATCACGACCGCTTTGTTCCGTAGTCGTTTCTCGGCTCAATACTCAATCCGAATGGGTCTAACCTTCAACATTAGCCCATACTCAACTGGTACACGGTCACTCTAAAATACTTGAGCTGAGTCCTTGACCACTTTCCGCAACACTGAGACATGAAACACATCATGTAAACCACTCAGCTCTTACGAAAGTGCGACCGATAAGAAGCTTCACCAATACGTTCGACCACTTCAAACGGTCCCAGATACCTCAGGCTCAACTTTTTCAGACGTCGTATCCTGGACACACCTTTGAATTGTTTGATTTTCAAGTACACCCAATCGCCCACCGCAAACTCCACGTTTTGGTGCTTTGCATTGTAATACTTAGCTTGCCTGTCTTGAGCCACTATCATCCTTTCACGTATCAACTGTATGATTGAGTTGGCATACTCTAACTCTTTTCGTCGGTACAACTTTGTTTCACCAGTCTCCGCCCAAACCAACGGTGTACGGCATTTCCTACCGTATAAAGCTTCAAAGGGAGCCTTCTTGATTATAGCTTGGTATCTGTTGTTGTAGGCGAATTCAATCTCACCGAGATGATCTTCCCAATTCTTTCCGAAATCCAGCGCACACATTCAGATCATATCCTACAATGTCTTGTTGGTTCTCTCGGTCTTACCATCTGTTTGAGGATGGAAGGCCGTGCTGAAATGCAATTTCGTACCCAACAGTTCATGGACTAACCTCCAACCGCCCGAAGTGAAACGCCCATCTCGATCACTAACGATGCTATGGGGCACACCGTGCAATCGTACAATAGTATCCACGTACATCTTTGCAAATATCTCCACTGGATCATCCCTTCGGTTTGGGATGAAGTGCGACACCTTGGTTAACCGGTCCACAATCATCCATACCGCATCATTTCCCCGCTGATACCTTGGTAATCCATGCACAAAGCCCATGGAAATATTATCATACTTCCACACAGGGATAGGCAACAACTCAGCAAACCACCCGGTTTTTGTCATTCCACCTTTACTCAGGCACAAGTTTGACATTTAGTAACATAGTATTCTATGTCCTTCTTCATTCCAGGCCACCAGAATAACTTCTTCATATCCTTATACATTTTTCGTGCTCTCGGGGTGAACCGAATACTTGGTAAAGTGGCCTTACTAAATTACCTCTTAACGAAGTTTACCCCTATTTGGGACACAAAATGACCATCTTTCCGAAATAGACCGTCATTAAACGAAAACCTAGAGTCGACACTTTCCGCTGCATAGCGTTGCAGGCTTTCATCCAGTTCTGTTGCTTGCCGAACTCTATCCGCCAGGTCACACTGTACCTCCATACAGTTTAAGCACGCCTTTGTAGTGGTATTCCTTTCAACACAAGAAATATTTAATGCCTCCAGATCTCGAATTAGGACTTCATCATGCCTTAGAAGCGAATTTGCCCTTGTCGGAGTTCGACGACTCAAGGCATCCGCGAACATATTTCCCTTCCCGGGAGTATAGTGAATATCGATGGTGTAGTCTCCAAGGAACTCCATCCACCTCCATTGTCACATATTCAAATCCTTCTGATCGAGCAAATACTTTAGATTCTTATGATTTGTATAGATATCGACTTTAATGCCATACAGATAGTGCAACCACAACTTTAGAACAAAGATCACCGCCGCCAACTCCAAGTCATGGACGGGTTAGTTACGCTCATGCACTTTCAATTTGCGTGAGCCATAAGCAATCACCTTGCCAAACTGCAGGAGAACCCAGCCTAAGCCACTCCCTGACGCATCGATGTATATCTCATAGCCGTCTGTACCACATGGCGACGTCAACACAGGCGCCGTAGACAAATGACTCTTATGCTCATCAAAAGCTCTCACGCACTCCGGCGCCCAGACAAACTTCTGATCTTTTCTCGTCAATGTTGTTAGAGGCAAAGCAATCCGGGAGAAGTTCGCCACAAACCGTCTATAGTAGCCTGCCAGTCCAAGGAAACTCCTGACTTCGGCCAATGAAGACAACACCGGCCAATCTTGTATGGCACTTATCTTTAACGAATCTATTGTTATGCCCTCTCCACTAACTACATGGCACAGAAAAGCCACTGACGAGAGCCAGAACTCACACTTCGAGAACTTGGCATACAACTTATTCCTCCGCAAGGTGTATAGTACCAACCGCAAATGGTTTGCATGATCTTCTTCCGACTGCGAGTACACTAGGATGTCGTCAATGAATATGATTACAAACAAATCAAAGTACTCTCGGAACGTTCGGTGCATTAAGTCCATGAATACTGAAGGCGCATTACATAGCCCAAACGGCATCACCGTGAATTCATAATGACCGTAGCGTGTTCCAAACGCTGTCTTGGGAATGCCACCTTCCCTAATCCGCAATTGGTAATACCCGGATTTCAAATCTAACTTTGAGTAGACAGTTGAGCCTGCTGGCTAATCGAACAAGTCATCGATCCGTGGAATCAGATACTTGTTTTTCTCCGTCAGCTTATTCAATTCGCGGTAATCAATACATAGCCTCAAACTACCGTCTTTCTTTTTCATAAAAAGAATAGGCGCACTCCAAGGTGACATACTGGGGCGTATGTATCTGATGGAGACGACGGCCCTCAACATGTTGAAGACGGAGACGGCATGCTTACGGAAGTTATCTCACCGCCTCCAAGTAAAGATTTGCGGCGTCGTGACGACCATGTGGAGCGACGTCAAAAGATTCGCCCGCGGAGCAAACCAATCTAGTGATAGCTTAATTAATTCATTTTCATGTTTTTTTATTTGGCAATGTCTATGGCAATGTTTATGCCATGTTGTGTTTTATTTTTATGAGTGTTATTTTATTTAGTTACTATGGGCTGCAAATAGCCAAACATTTGATGTAGCCTATAAATAGGCAAGGGTGTTTTCATTTTGATTATTGAAGAAAGAAATATTGAAACCCTAAAAAATTTCCCCTCTTGAAATTTTTCTCTCCCCCTTCTTCTTGGCCGAACTTCCCCATCTTCCCCTCTCCTTGACTGCCGGCCACCTTTCTCCCTTCTGCCTCTTCTATTCTCCTCCCTCCTCCTAGCCACCACCACCACCCTTCTTCTACCCTTCTTCAACCCGAGCCACCTTCCCCTCCAACAACAAGCCGCCGGCCTACCCCTCACTCCCTTCAAAAAACCGACCCACCATCACCTCTCACAAAGCCGACCCTCCTCCCTCACTCCCTTGCAACCATCCCTAATCGCCTCCTCCACTAGTAAATCCGACCACCGTTAAGGATCCCTTCCTCCCCTTTACTTGTGAAGAAATCGGCCAAGGCAAGCTTGCCTCCTTGTGGATTCCTAACACCGGCGTGAAGCTACGAAGGCGGGCAAGATTTTCATCTCCTTCCTGCGCAACTCTAGCAGAGCCGTTGAGAGGCGATCCAAGTAGAGTGTAATCGGAATCACACTTCCGATTGGGTAACGAAAATCCCTCCTACCTCTTGTGTGTTTTCATTTCTTAGAATTGATCTTGTGGTGGATTATTTTTTGTGTTGTTTTAGATAGCTTGAAATTGTATCGTGGATTACTTCGCATGCTTTGTATTTCCCTTATCTTCGTTTTATATTCGGGAAGGTTAGGCGAACCTCGTTTGACTTTTGTTGGGAGAGATCTACCCATTCCGAATCGAACTTTTCGGTAGATCACTTTTGGTACAACATCGCTCGGTCGGATCCAATATTGGTCCTTTTAGCTCGATCGATCATTGGCCGTATAGCCCTTGTTGGATCCAAACCGGCTTGGCTACCCGTACGCTAGCAAAATATTGATAGATGTAATTGCGTGGTGTCGCGTAGAGCGATTGTGCGAGTGTAGGGTTTGGATCGAAGAGTGTCGTGGCGTTAGGCCGTAGTTCCAAAATGTGTGAAACGTGCAAGCCTGCATCAATTTGGTATCAGAGGAAGATTAATGTCGATTTCCTAATCGGCACCATCCTTCTATTTTTTAAGGTAGGCTAAAGAAAATATAAATTTCAAATTTCAAAATTCAAAATTTAAAATTCAAATTTCGAATTTCGAATTTCAAATTTCAAATTTCAAATTTCAAAATTCAAAATTCAAATTTCAAATTTCAAAATTTAAAATTCAAAATTCGAATTTCAAATTTCAAATTTCAAATTTCAAATTTTAAATTACAAATTTCAGATTTCAAATTTCGAATTTCAAATTTCAAAATTTCAAAATTCGAAATTTCAAAATTTGAATTTCAAATTTCAAATTCAAAATTTCAAATTTCAAATTTCAAATTTCAAATTTCAAGATTTCAAATTTCAAATCTCAAATTTCAAATTTCAAATTTCAAAATTCAAAATTTCAAATTTCAAATTTCAAATTCAAAATTTCAAATTTTGCCCAAAATCTAAAAAATAAAATTCTGGAAATTCTCTATCTTTTTTTTAATAAGAAATCCAAAAAAAAATTATTTTTCATTAAGTCATTATTTTTATTAAGTTATTTTAAAATTTAATAGTTGGTGTGCTAATAGCGGTCTAGATTCTTATTTTCTAAATAAAAAAATTCCAGCAAAATTTTGTAATGTTCATCCTATTTTTCCAGCAAAAACCCTATCATATAATCTTTATAACCCTAGAAGTTTAGCTGGAACAAATCAATCTTTAAAAAAATAAATAGGCCCAGGCTTTTTATTCTTTGCATGTGCACCGGTTCCGGTTGAGTTTTCTCGCCGGTTCCCTCTGAAATGGCCCATGACGTCAACGTCACCCGAGGAAAATCATATATGGCGGGTTGTCGGAGTCCTACTCTCTCACCTTCCTTGGTTGGTGCATTTCGCAAGGAGATGAACAGCAAATTTGACGCCCTTAAGGATTTATTAGACCAACTTAGTGGTCAGTTTCCGACTTCTCCTCTTGAGGCCCCTAGACAACATTTCCAGCGTGATGGTAATTCTAAGTCGACTAGGATCGTATCAACCCCCTACGATGGGTTGGGAGGTCCCCAGGCCTTCCTTAGATGGGTTGTTGAGTTGGAAAGTTACTTCGTGCGTGCACGTGTGCCAGACCACTCCCAGGCTTGCGTTGCGAGTATACAATTAGCTGGTCTAGCCTGGAGATTTTGGAACAGCGCCAAGAGACGTTATGTACCTGGTGCCAGTTGGACTATCATGAAAAGTCTACTCACCCATCAGTACGCTGCTGTAGAATTGTTCGATGTAGTGACACCTTTACGGCGGGGCACGAGACCCCTTCCTGTTTATGAGAGTGTTCCTATCAGCGTGATTGAATCTGAGCTTGCGATTACGAGTACGCCCGTCACTGAGGACGATGCTGTTAATGTTGACAACATGAGCGACGATGAGGAGTTTGGTTACCCGAGTGACTTGGATGAGGATTTCTCATTTGAGGAACCCTCTCCACTCCCTTTCGACGACATTTTGGAGCCATCCCCTTTGACTGTTGTGGAGTCTTTTGATGATCCTAAGTCGATTGCTATTCTAGCTGAGTCAGAAGAGTTACCTTACGCTGAGAGCTTACCCAGTCGTGAGGTAGACGATGTTTGGGATGATGATAGTTTGACCTGTGAGAGTATTACCTTGCCTTTTACTAGCCACACTAGCGTTGTGACTTATCACCCTAGTGTTGAGAGGCCTCTCCAAACTACAAGCCCCGACGTGTTAGAGGCTACGATTACACCTAAGGAGAATATCTCTGATTTTCCTGAGGATCTTGTAAGTGAGGATGTTCCAATCGATTTCTCTAATCACGAATTAATAGATGCCCCAACTGATTTGGAAGACTTACTATACGATCAACATTTATTGTTGGAAGAACTTTCGGATGAGTTGGTAGAGTCCTCCCGTGAGGAATGCAATTCGGAGAGTGAGTTGGGTGATGACGAGCCAGATGAGTTTTTCGTGATGGAAAATCCTCTGTTTGATTTTTCGGTTGATTTTGATGGCTTGCACCCGGAGGATGTTACATGGACGAAAAATCCGTATTTTGGCATGGGGAATGACTTAGCCCCTCCTCCGGAATCTATCGATGCTCCCATTCGTGAGATTTGTACTGCTACTGATGTCGTGACTGATGTGTTGGAAGTTTGTCCTAGTGAGAGAGTGCTATTTTCGAAAGACGTTATTGATGTCTACCCGGATGAGCGTCCCCTGACGCTAACTCCGTCGCATGAAATTAAATTTGATCTCGACTCTCTCCCAGTTTTAATTTTACCGACTCTCCCTTCTGATCGGTTGATCCGACTAGCGGACCCATTTGGACACAAGTTTTGTATTTCTGATCTGGATCATTGAATTTGGCCAACCTTGCGGGCCCCTCCGTTGGGCATGTCACCTTTGACGGTTCGTTACTCTACGTATCCATCTATGGTTATGTCCACGACTGTTTTTGATTCTGATTCTGTGGCCATAAGGCATATTATCCTAGTTGTGTCTCGATGTGCTTACCCTTTCGGTCTATTTGCACATGTTTTCTACCCCCTGATGAAGTCCCGTTAGCGCCACCTGACGTTATTATATTGGTGCCACCTGATGTAGTTCCGCTGGTGTCACCCTATTTTTTTCTGTTAGTGACCACGGTTTGGCCCCATGAGTTGTCTCGCTCGCACCTCTTGTCACACCTGAGAGCGTCCAACTCTCTTAGTAATTATGATGCGCAGATTCCCTTAGCATATCTGCATGCCAAGTGTGGTCGTAATAATTTTCGAATTAGAACTGCGACTTTGGAGCCATTTGAAGTCATCTTTGATGTTAAGGCTCCCGTCCCCCCTGACTTAACCCCTATATCCTCCGTATTCGGGTTGAGTCACGTAGCCCATGGTTTCACTCCCCACGATAGTATGATTCTTAGGCGCGCTTTAAAAGAATTAATCACTCTTATTGCGTCTCTTTATTTTCCCTCTAGTTTGTCGCCGAAACTCACCCCGGATTATGCTCATTATGATCCCCTTTTATATAAGCACATTAGTAAAGCGCTAGGCATACCAATTAATTCGTATCATATTTATGTTAGCTTACATAAAAGAGTATCTCACTGTAAGACGATCGATTTAGATTTGGTGCGTCTCAACCCTGAACGGATGCCTTCGGGCACTTTAGAAAGTTGGCGATTTGGTAAGCGAGACCTTTATCGGATATTAATGAAATTTGGAGAATTTACTTATCATCTGAAG
Organism: Platanthera zijinensis; assembly: GCA_039513925.1. NCBI lineage: Eukaryota > Viridiplantae > Streptophyta > Magnoliopsida > Asparagales > Orchidaceae > Platanthera > Platanthera zijinensis. The sequence goes on from CM077085.1 coordinate 88,051,644, forward strand.
CTTTCCATTGATTGGGGTATTACCCCTTATTTTGATGTTTCTAATTTAACGCCGTATGATTCTCCACCACATGATTTATCTGCCTGTCTGTTTGGGTCCACTTTGTTCTCTTTGGGGTTGGGTTGTGAGTTTATACTTGGATTGTTTTCTTCTTCAGACTTCTCTGGAGGTACGTTGGTTGTTGATGCTAAATTTTGTTTTCCTTTATTCACTAATGCTTCTCCAAGGTTCCCTAGGAACAAATTTTTGCATGACAGGTTACTCCAGGTTGTTATGCTCTTCTTTCCAAGTGAGGTTGTCTGCCACTCGGAGGTTCTATTGGATGATGCTTCCCCGCACCGGTACTTTCAGACCTACTCATCGGTGATGAGTAGTTTTAAGCGGGGGAGGATTGATGGAGACGACGGCCCTCAACGTGTTGAAGACGGAGACAGCATGCTTACGGAAGTTATCTCACCGCCTCCAAGTAAAGATTTGCGGCGTCGTGATGACCATGTGGAGCGACGTCAAAAGATTCGCCCGCGGCGCAAACCAATCTAATGATAGCTTAATTAATTCATTTTCATGTTTTTTAATTTGGCATTGTCTATGGCAATGTTTATGCCATGTTGTGTTTTATTTTTATGAGTGTTGTTTTATTTAGTTACTATGGGCTGCAAATAGCCAAACATTTGATGTAGCCTATAAATAGGCAGGGGTGTTTTCATTTTGATTATTAAAGAAAGAAATATTGAAACCCTAAAAAATCTCCCCTCTTGAAATTTTTCTCTCCCCCTTCTTCTTGGCCGAACTTCCCCATCTTCCCCTCTCCTTGGCCGCCGGCCACCTTTCTCCCTTCTGCCTCTTCTATTCTCCTCCCTCCTCCTAGCCACCACCACCACCCTTCTTGTACCCTTCTTCAACCCGAGCCACCTTCCCCTCCCACAACAAGCCGTCGGCCTACCCCTCACTCCCTTCAAAAAACCGACCCACCATCACCTCTCACAAAGCCGACCCTCCTCCCTCACTCCCTTGCAACCATCCCTAGCAGCCTCCTCCACTAGTAAATCCAACCATCGTTAAGGATCCCTTCCTTTCCTTTACTTGTGAAGAAATCGGCCAAGGCAAGCTTGCCTCCTTGTGGATTCCTAACAATGGCGTGAAGCGACGAAGGCGGGTAAGATTTTCATCTCCTTCCGGCGCAACTCCATCGGAGCCGTTGAGAGGCTATCCAAGTAAAGTGTAATCGGAATCACCCTTCCGATTGGGTAACGAAAATCCCTCCTACCTCTTGTGTGTTTTCATTTCTTAGAATAGATCTTGTGGTGGATTATTTTTGGCGTTGTTTTAGATAGCTTGAAATTGTATCGTGGATTACTTCGCATGCTTTGTATTTCCCTTATCTTCATTTTATATTCGGGAAGGTTTGGCGAACCTCGTTTGACTTTTGTTGGGAGAGATCTACCCATTCCGAATCGAACTTTTCGGTAGATCTCTTTTGGTACAACATCGCTCGGTCGGATCCAATATTGGTCCTTTTATCTCGATTGAACATTGGCCTTATAGCCCTTGTTGGATCCAAACCGGCTTGGCTACCCGTACGCTAGCAAAATATTGATAGATGTAATTGCGTGGTGTCGCGTAGAGCGATTGTTCGATTGTAGGGTTTGGATCGAAGAGTTTCGTGGCGTTAGGCCGTAGTTCCAAACGGTGTGAAACGTGCAAGCCTGCATCAGTATCCCTGCTCCAGAATTTCTTTCAATTGAACTTTCAGTTCAGCCATTTCTTTTGGCGCTACACGATAAGGCGAGCAAGCCACAAGTTTTGCACCTGGCACCAGCTCAATAGAGAAGTCGATTTCCCATTGAGGAGGTAACCCCGGAAGGTCTTTGGAAACACATAAGTGTATTCCGATACAATCCACACCTCATTCACACTGGCCTTCGGCTCCACCGCCATAATGAGTGTGAAGAATAACCTTGCACCCTTCTGAACTGCCTTAGCGACTTGGAGAGCAATAACAACATACCGCTCATCCCTCACATACTAGTGAACTTTGTCTCTTGTTCGGTATTTTGCCCCAGTGTGACCTCGTTTGAAGTGCAATCTATACAGGCATGCTGCTCTGAAAGCCAATCCATACCAAAGATTATATCAAACTTTGTAATCGGCAATACGTATGTTTCCACCCTGAATTTTCAACTCCCTATCTTTACCTCAAGACCGCAAGATTTATCCGCGCATAACAAACATCCGTTAGGTAGAAGAACCTTTATATTGTTTGTCATGGTCCGTATAGGCACCGCGATTTGTAAAACGAAATCTTCTGACAGAAATAAATGGGAAGCACCTGTATCAAACAGTGCTCGCGCCGGATACTCCCGTATAAGGACAAAACCTATAACACCAAAATTAAACAAGCACAACACATAGTATAAAATAACATTAAAAACTGCGCGCACCTTTTACGACATCGGCCTGCTTAACAGCCTCCTGTTGTCCAAGGTTGAAGACTCAGGGCTGCGCGTGCGATGCAGAAGACTCCACCACAGTGTTCCCTTTCTCTGCATAGGACGCTCCCGTCTTCTTTTCACCCTTTGGAGGGCCAACTCGGCAATCACGTGCGAAGTGTCCCACCTTCCCACCCGTATAACAGGCGCGAGATCCATACCCCGACGATGCCTCTATCACAGTCGCTGAAGGAGCTTGTCTAGTAGATTTGGACTTCTTATAAAATCTCCTTTGGTACCCAGATTTCTCCGGACGCGGCGACTTGAACTCCAGTTTTGTAACAGCCAAGGTCCCATTTACTTGCCCCCTTTTCATGTCGGTCTCCAACGACCGAGCCGTATAGACTAAGGCTTGAAAACCCTTACTTACATAACTCGAGAGTAGATATCGTAACTCGTCTCGCAGTCCTGCATAAAACCGACTAGTCTCATGCTCCTCTTTGGCGAAGATAGAACCCGCATATCTTCCCAACCGCATGAAGTCATGAAGATAATCATCCACACTACAATCTCCTTGAGTCAACCGCTTAAATTCCATCTCCATTGATATTCTCTGCTGCATTAGAAGATGCTTTGCCAAGAATAACCGAGAGAACTCTTCCATCGAGACCTCTGCCAACAGTCTGCCGGCCAAGTGATGCAGTTCAATCTCATCCCACAACAACTGAGCCTCTCCCTCAAGAAGGAAAGTGGCCAACATTACCTTCTGCTCCTCCTCAACTCTGATCGCTCCCATGATTCTCTTGATCCTTGAAAGCCAATCCTTAGCTTGGGCCGGGGATCCCGCCCCAGTAAATTGAGGAGGATTGAAGCTCATGAATTGCTTCAATTGTTGATCTGCTGCATGCGGATCAACTACAGCTTCTGTCTGTTCTTGCCTTACCCCAGCATGCGTTGGCACCACAGCAGGACGTGGTTGCCCATCCTGCTTAGCAGTCATCACAGCAAGTGCCGTCTCCGTAATGAAACGCACAGTTTTAGCAAATGGAGGTGGTGTGGGCACCTCAGCCTGTGCTGCACTTTCAACAGAATGTTTAGGTTCTGATTGACCCACAACACTTCTAGCCACCTATATGTGTAAAAACACAAATTTAGCGACTAAACAAACGGCAAACATACAAAAATGAACACACCAAACAAGTGTATTTACATTCCTAAGTGGACATTCTTGAGTTAAATTTATGTGTTATAACGACAACACTAACACGTGCCCGCCACCCCTCAAAAGAATTCGTCCGTGAATTCGGAAGAGATCGACCAACAAGTTGATACCAAATTGTAACACCTCTCCCCGTCAAGAAGAATATAATAGAGGGTCGTGCCGGGGCCCCACAACATATTCCACAAACAGGCGGAGACGCTACTAAATAATATCAAAACCAATGCATCCGAACACAGAGCATTCTAGCGGAATCTTCACGGTTGAAAACTTGAACTCAAGAGTTACAAGAACTGTCCACTATAACAAAATAGGAATGTTTACACTAAAAGTAAACGGCCTTATGGCCTTACAGGTTTCTCTTAATCAAAAGTGTGGTTTCCAAACATCGGCGCGCTGGCCGGCCACCATGAATAAGAAGAAACAAAACAAAGCCTTTGAGGGCAGCAACGCTTCTTGGGATTCAGCCCGCTAAGTCCTTCCCGGACCAGCACCACCAGCACCTGCAAGAACCAATCAACCAAGCGGTGGCAAATAGGGAAACGGTCAACATTCAACTAACTAATTATAACGACCCTGCCCCTGACACGGGGCAGTGGAATTCCTTCCCTGCACAGCATTTTACATCTCATACATATATATCCAGCCACCAAGGATATACATATCATAAAATGCAGGCACGACGACCTGACATTCCGTGCACTCAGGGCACATTCTGGTGTACCGGAAACACCGGGTCCAACCACCGTTCAAAGGTCCAAGACATGACGGTCCAATTTGAGCATTTCTAGTCTGATCGGCACACAAGCCATCAAATCTTGCTATGTGATTCGAACAGCGCCTTAAGCACCCAAGGTTAGACAACTATAACGCGGGTACAGATCCACCTTTCTCGTTGCTCAAAATCGTCAGATTCAAGACTGGACTGACGTGGGTACAGCTTTACCTTGCCCGTCCGCCACCAAGGCATTCCTCCAGTTGCATCCTAACGGCTCAACTTCATAACATATGGCACTCACGGCCACAAGGGTTGAACCCAACTCTCACCATTTCCTGGACTTCCTCCAGTACTTCCTACGCTACCAAGCCACAGGCATCAACCACGGATTTCATGCATACAAGCAATACTCACAGAGTCTTCTCCGATGTGCAAACAAGCATCACCAATCCAGACCAACATGTATAGATGGGCTTCACACAGCATGCCTAACCGTACTCACACTTCTAGTTCTAATGCAATACAACAAGGGTCATACCGCCGACCCAAGGGAATCACTTCTCCATCCACCTTTTGGTGGAGGATTCCTATGCAAATGAAGGAAAGAAGGACTTCACTTGTCCAAGAAAGAAATCGTTACCCTTGAAGGATGTTTTGGCGCCATGGCGAAAAGTACACGGTTGGAAAGCTTCGCAGCGATCAAGCCTCCGCAGAGCTGAACTCGGCTCGCGATTTGGACCACCGCAGCACCATCGACAACCGGCTTTCCCTTCGTCTTCCTCCCCTTGCTCTCCTCTCTCTTTTTACATAAGAAAGAGAATAACACAACTTAAATGAGTTTTCTCCATCTCAAATCCGGCCTTATAAATCCAGGGAACAGCCTAGGCCATTGGATCTTGGTCAAAGAAAATGGAAGGCTCAGATTAGCCCTGAAATTAAATTTCCTGGGCCGAACACGTGTTGTGACATGCCCGTGTCACAGGCCTTGTTCCTAAAGCGGTGCACAACTGACTTAAAATAAACCAGAACACGGGTATCGACACACCCGTATCAAGCCTGAGACGTCCGTGTCACCTAGTACACGGTCGTGTACCTGGCTGTGTCACTCCTATAATACAATCCAAAAATCACCGGAGCATGACACGGCTAAGGCACATGCCTGTGTCCATGGCTGTGTTCCCAACACGCCCCTGTGACACGCCCGTGTCATAGGGCGTGTTCCACACTCAACGCCATTCCTCTCAGCGCCACTCAAGGCTACTCAATATTCTCCCGAGAAGGACACGCCATGGGACACACCCGTGTCCCAGGCCGTGGCTCCTCTCGACGATAAGTTCTCAAGAACTCGAGTCAATTTCTCGAGAAATGGGGACACGACTTGGGACACGCCCGTGTCCCAGGACGTTTACACCTGACATGCCCCGAGACACGCCCGTATCTCAAGCCGTGTCAGCCAACCTGAATCCCAATTTTAGCTTTTGTGATTTCTGGGGTGTTACATCATTCTACCGCAGGATGTGGTTCCTCCCACTCCGGCTGCCACACTTTTCTAGAAGAATGAGAAGGGGCTGACACTAATGGCCATCCTCGATGCCTTCAGGGATCTGCAGGACCCAGCCCAACAGACAAATCCAGGATCGAATTTGCTTAGTGCCTTCAAGAATCTGTCCCCGCCGATGTACTATTGGATAGAGAATGCGGTAAAGATGGAGGAGTGGCTCGAGGCCATTTAGGAGATGCTTGCAGTCATCAACTACCCTATCTGGCAAGAAGTTCCTTTGGCAACTTCTGTACTTGATATTCACGCAAAGAGGTGGTGGAAGTCCATGTTGGACTCCACATATACAGATAGGGAGCTGTCAAATATTTCCTGAGATGAGTTCATAGAGGCCTTCTTGGAGAACTTTGTGTATTTTATGGATAGAGATGAGTATGAAAAGAGTTTTTTGAACCTCAGGTAGGGGAGCATATAAGTGACAGATTACAAGAGGTAATTTTCCCATCTAGCTAGGTTCTCTGGGATACACGATCTGGATGGCGGGAGGTATACAAAGAGATTCAATCAATGACTTAGGGACTCTACCAGGCAAGATCTACTATTCATTTCCCATGGCACTTCGACGCAGATCATAGAGATGGATAAGAAGCTGGAGGCAGACCAACTAATGGTACAAAGTAGGGGAAAGAGACCATTGGATGGGTCATCCCACGGGGACAGTAGTAGGGGCACCCAGAGAGGCATAGTGATGAGCTATAAGAAGGGTGTGGGACATTACGCTCCAACATCAGGCATGAGCAGGGGCCTCCTGTAGTAGTAGCTCCCCCGCCACTACAGATACAAGACCCGAGGAGACAGAACAACCGTGGCCATCGACCAGTGATTTGCTATAGATGCCAACCGCTGGGGCACGTAAGAGCTGACTGCACTCAGAAGTTCCATCCACCACCTCCTCATCCACCTCTGGCAACCCCTCCAGCATAGCAGGGTTGAGGCCGAGGACGTGGTTGACGTCGAGATCGAGGACATTATGGTAGGGGTCAAGGACAGGAGCATATATATGCTTTGGACCTCACCAAGCCAAAGAACCCCAAGTAGGTTATTACAGGTACTTAAAATTAATTGCAATCTTGTTTTCATTTTATAGTACCTTACCAACCTCAGTAGAACAACAAACATGATATAACTCAAACAAAAACCTCAGGCATAATCTTTGTCAGTGGCAAGCCCGCTCATACATTGTTCGATATGGGTGCTTCACACTCATTCGTATCAAAAGCCTTCTTGGAGAGACTAGCAAGCATAGACCGATTCATATGTGTAACCAGGAGGGTCTGTATGCCAGACGGATCAGAGCTACTCTCACCTGCCAGGTGTAATATGGAGGCAGAAATTGGAGGGAAGATATTCGAAGTGCCGACGATGATTTTGAGAATGCCGGACTTTGATTTTATCTTGGGCAAGACCTGGTGGTACAGGAACCATGCCCAGATCAATTTCCTGTCAAGGAGGATCAGAGCTACTTTTCCCAACAACGGTGCCAAAAACTTGATGTGTTGAATGACAAGTGTATCGGTCGCACAAGTACTATAAAATGGGCAATTTTTCCCAAGTATTGATGTCGAGGGAACACGACAAGGTGGAGTAAATTCATAGGAGGACTTGAGATTGAAGTTCAAAGGTCTAACTTATGAAATGAGGGTTTTGTTGTATACGGAAAAAGAAAGTAAAATAATATAAACTACTCATATGCAACGCCGCTATGCGATGCTTCGTCTAGCAGGATTGAAGACTACAAGGGCCTCTATGCACCGAATCGCTGGGCGGATGGAGGAGTAGGCTTGCGGATAAGGTGTTGATAACGGCAGAATGAGGGTCAAGAAAACCTCTTCCCTACGCGCGCCTATAGCAATTGCTAGAGCGATAAAACTGGATGTTGTGGTGGATGGAAATGCGATTGTTACTTAAGCAACTAAAGCGGTAAAACAAAACAGGTTCATATAGACATGAAATAAATAATGTTTACAACTAAAGTGCACATCATCACAATAAACGGATTTAAACACACATATTCAACAAGAAAGCAAGAACAAGTCAAGAGATCGACCAAATCTGAAGGCTCGTCGAGGGATCGTGGAAGGAATTGCCGGGTTGTCAATCTGCATCCAAGCTCAGTCCTCAACTATAAAGGGGTAGAGAAGGTTGTCACTACCTTCAAATGGACCCATCTTCTTCGTGTCACAATGCGGAAGAAGGTTGCAAGCTTCCCTTTTGCCTGTTGGTTTTGGCATCAATCTTGAAATGGAGCTTAAAAGATGAAGGAGGAGGCAGAGAGCAAGCACAGACAAGAGGTAAGCTTCAGGAGCATGGTCGGAGCATATCTCCTTGTGGAATGTAACACCTCTACCAGTCACGTGTAATATAATAGAGGGTCCGGTCGGGGCCCCACACCATATTCCACAAACAGGCGGATAAGTTACTAAATAATATCAAAACCATCAAACCCTAACACAGAGCATTCTAGCGGAAGCTTCATGGTTTATAACTTAAACTCATTAAGAACAGAAATGTCCACTACTACCAATATGGAATGTATACAACCAAACACACAAGGTACATTGCCTTATGGCCTTACAAGTTTCTCTTAACAAAAGTGTCATTAACAAACATCGGCGGGAAGGCTAGCCACACATGAACAAGAGTAAACAAAACAAGCCTTCGAGGGAAGCAGCGCAATTTGGGCTTCAGCCCGCTATTTCCCGCTTGGGCCAGCACCACCTGCAAAGAAAAATCCACCAAGTGGTGGAAAACAGGTCAATGGTCAGCATCTAGATGACCGATTATAACGACCCTGCCCCGGGAACGGGGAAGCGGAATTCCTTCCCTGTAAATCATTATAGTCACACAGTATATATATATAAAAATCCACCAAGGACGTGCACAACCGCACAAGTCAATACATATCACAAATTCTGGCACGACGGCCTGACGTTCCGTGCACTCAGGGCACATTATTGGTGCACCAGAAAACCAGGGTCACACCACCGTTTAGAGGTCCCAGACATGATGGTTCATTATGAGCATTCCTAGTCTTTATGGTGCGCGAGCCAAAGACTCTCGCTATGTGATCCTAACAGGGCCTTAAGCAGCCACGGTTAGAAAACCATAATGCAGGTACAGATCCACCTTTTCTGTTGCTGAAATTCGTCAGACTCAAGACTGGACTGACGCGGGTACGACTTCACCTTTCCCGTTCGCTACACAGGCATTTACAGTTGCAGCCTAACAGATCAACTTGACACAGAATGGCACTCACGGCCACAAGAGTGAAAACACGAAGTACCAACTCTCAACACCAATTTACTCGGAGTTTTCTCCGATTTGCAAACAAAGCATCACCAATCCAGACTAACCCGTCCGGATGGGCTTCACACAACATGCCTAACCGAACTACTCACTTCCGGTTCAAATGCAACGAAACAAGGGATGAACCATCGATCCCAAGGGAATCACTTCGCCATCCACCCTTTGGTGGAGGATTCCTTGCAAATGTAAGAAAGAAGGACTTCACTTGTCCAAGAAGGAAATCGTTACCCTTATAAGACGTTTCGGCGCTATAGAGAAAACTACACTATTGGAAAGCACCGCAACGCTCTAGCCTCCGCAGATCTGAACTTGGCTCGCAATTTGGACCACCGTAGCACCACTGGCGACCGGATTTCTCTTCTTCTTCCTTCCCTTGATCTCCTCTCTCTCTTCATCTTAGAAAGAGAATGGCAAGAATAGAATAAGAATTAACTCATCCATTCCCGCACTTATCCCTTCAGGAAATACCCAGGGCCGTTAGATCTTCATCAAAGGAAATGAACAGCTCAGATTTGCTCTGAAAAGCATCTTCCCTGGGCTGACACGACTTGTGACACGCCCGTGTCACAGGCCATGTACCTTAAGCGGCACACAACCGACTCAAACTAGACCAGGACACAGGCTTAGACACACTTGTGGCAAGCTCCTGACACGCCCGTGTCACTCAGTACACGCCCATGTTGAGGGGCGTGTCCCTAAATTGACACAGGACCAACAAATCTCGAAACGCACACGGGTCCCCAACACGCCCGTGTCGACTAGTACACGCCCGTGCTCCAGGTCGTGTACTTCAGTCTGCACCACCCGGCACAACAAGAGCATGACACGGGTATGAGACATGCCCGTGCAAGAACTGTTCATACCCATGTTTCCAGCCGTGGTCCACATTCGACACAGCCAGGCTAACACAGAGTAGGACACGGCCTTAGACACGCCCGTGTCCCATGCCGTGTGACCTTATTTGTGTTTTGGGGCATTACAACTCTCCCCCCTAAAGAGAATTTCGTCCCAAAATTACGTATGTAGATCACAACAAACAAAATATTTACTTTGTTCAAATCATATAGTTACGAGAGCCTCATGTAAATAGCTCGGGAAATTCAGTACGCATGGTCTTTTCCTGCTCCAATAACAACAAATCACGTTCACAGTTGTCCCACATGACCTTGACCATCCCGATAGTTTTGTTTCGTAGCTATTTAACTGACGTATCCTCGATCCAAATAGGCCTAACCTTCATCATTAACCCATTGTCGACTGATACATGATTTGCAACAACCACCTATGATGGATCTTTCACTTCTCTCCACAACACCGAGACATGAAACACATAATGTAAACCACTCAGCTCTAGCTAAAGTGCTAACCGATAGGCGGCATCACCAACACGCTATACCACTTCAAATGGTCTCAGATACCTTGGGCTCAGCTTTTTAAGATGCCGTATCCTGGACACAACTTTAAAGGGTTTAATATTCAAGTATACCCAATAGCCCACCGCAAACTCCACGTTTCGGTGCTTGGCATTATAATACTTAGCCTGCCTGTCTTGAGCCACCAACAACCTTTCTCATATCACTCATATAATTGAGTTGGCATCATCCATTTCCTTTCGCTTGTACAACTTTGGTTTGCCAGTCTCCACCCAAGCCAAAGGTGTACGGCATTTCCTACCATATAAAGCCTCAAACGATGCCATCTGAATACTAGATTGGTAGCTATTGTTGTGGGCGAACTCAATCATAAAGAGTTGATCTTCCCAACTCTTCCCGAAATCCAGCGCACACATTCAGAGCATATCTTCCATTGTCCTGTTGGTCCTTTCGGTCTGACCATCTGTTTGAGGATTAAAGGACGTGTTGAAATGTAATTTCTTACCCAACAGTTGGTGGACTAATTTCAAATCACCCGAAGTGAAACGCTCATCTCGATCACTTACGATGTTATGGGGCACGCCGTACAATCATACAATAGTATCCACATACATCTTTGCCAATTTTTCAACTGAATAATCCTTCCGGTTCGGCATGAAGTGCGACACCTTAGTTAACCGGTCCACAATCACCCAAACCACATCATTTCCATGCTGTGATCTCGGCAATCCATGCATGAAATCAATGGAAATATCATCAAATTTCCACACAGGGATAGGCAACGACTTCAGAAAACCTCCCGGTTTTTGTTATTCAGCCTTTACTAAGGCGCAGGTTTGATATTTAGCAACATAGTGTATTATGTCCTTCTTTATCCCAGGCCACAAGAAAATTTTCTTCAAATCCTTATACATCTTTGTGCTCCCGGGGTGAATCGAATACCTTGTGAAGTGGGCTTCATACATGACCTCTTCACGAAGTTTATCCCCTATCTGGGACACACAAACGACCGTCCTTCTGAAAAAGGCCGTCATTAAATGAAAACTGAGAAATCGTACTTTCCGCTGCATATCGTTGTAGACTTTCATCAAGTGTTGTTGCTTAACGAACTCTATCCACCAGGTCATGATGTACCTCCGTCCCTTTTAAGCATGCATTTGCAGTGGAATTCTATTGAACACAAGAAATATCTAAAGCTTCTAGTTCTCGAATTAGGCTTTCATCATGCCGTAGAAACCAATATGCCCTTGCCGAAGTCCTACGACTCAAGGCGTCCGCGACTACATTCCCTTTACTGGGAGTATAATGAATCTGGAAGGTGTAGTAACCAATAAACTCTATCCACCTTCTCTGTCGCATATTGAGATCTTTTTTGTCCAACACATATTTCAGGCCCTTATGGTCCGTAAATATATCCACTTTCACGCCATATAGGTAATGACGCAACTGTTTAAGTGAGAATAACACCGCCGCCAACATCAACTCATAGACGTGGTAGTTCCGCTCATACACCTTCAACTAGTGTGAATCATATGATATCACCTTTCCAAACAGTAGAAGAACTCAGCCTAAGCCACTCCCTAACGCATCACTGTAAACCTCAAAGCCGTACAGACCACATGGCGATGTCAAGATTGGCATCGTGGTCAACCAACTCTTTAGCTCTTCGAAAGCTCGTGCGCAATCAGGCGTCCAAACGAACTTCTAATCCTTCCTCGTCAGTGTGGTGAGAGGCAAGGCTATCCTCGAGAAGTTCTCTATGAAGCGCCTGTAGTAGCCTGCAAGCCCAAGGAAACTCCTGACTTCTGCTACTGTAGTGATAATAGGCACTCCCGTATAACAACTATCTTGGAAGGATCCATCGCAATGCCCTCTCCACTAACTACATGGCCAAGGAAAGCCACTGACGACAGCCAAAACTCACACTTAGAGAACTTGGCGTAGAGCTTGTTCTTCCTCAGGGTGTGCAACACCATCCGTAAATGATTTGCATGATCTTCTTCAGATTGGGAGTATACAAGTATATCGTCAATAAAGACGATCACAAAGAGGTTCAAGTATTCCCGAAACGTTCGATGCATTAAGTCCATAAATACTGATGGCGCATTAGATAGCCCAAACGGCATTACCGTGAACTCATAGTGACCATAGCGTGTTCCAAACGCTGTTTTGGGTATGTCACTTTCACAAACTCTCAACTGATAATAACCTGACTTCAAATACAACATGGAGTATACAGTCGAGCCAACTAACTGATCAAACAAGTATTCAATCAGTGTAATCGGATACTTGTTCTTTTTCGTCAGCTTGTTCAGTTCCCTATAGTCAATGCATAGACGCAAGCTAACGTCCTTCTTTTTCACAAAGAGAACCGGAGCGCACCAAGGTGATGACTTGGGCTTATATAACCTTGCTCTAGCAATTCTTGCAACTGAACTTTCAATTTCGCCATTTCCTTTGGCGCTACTCGGTAAGGCAAGCGGGCAATAGGTTTTGCACCTGGAACCACCTCGATAGCGAAGTCGATTTCCCTTTGGTGAGGTAACCCTGGAAGTTCTTTTGGAAACACATCAGCAAATTTCGATACAATCGACACTTCACTCATACTGGCCTTCGACTCCACTGCCTCTACGAGTGTGAAGAATAACTTCGCACCCTTCCGAACTGCCTTAAATACTTGGAGAGCAGATATCAATATCCTACTCGTCCCTCGCATGCCATCTAACTTTGTCTCTTGTTCGGTATTCTTCCCCAGTGTAACTTATTTTGAAGTGCAATCTATACAGGCATTATGCTCTAAAAGCCAGTCCATACCAATGATTATATCGAACTATGATATCGGTAATAATGATATTTCCACCTTGAAATCCTGACTTCCGATCTTTACCTTAACACAACAAGATTTAACCGCGCACATCAAATATCTGTTAGGTAGTAACACCTTCATACTATCTGTCGTGGTCCATATAGGCACCCCGATTAGCAAAACCAAATCTTTAAACATAAACAAATGTAAAGCACCTATATTGAACAGTGCTCTTGCCGGATAGTCTCGTATAAGGACAAAACCTATAACTCAAAGATTTAAATAAGCATAGCACAAAGCATAAAGTAAAACTATAAACTACTCGCTCCTGTGACGACATCGGCCTCCTTGATGGCCTCTTGTTGTCCAGGATTGTAAACTCGGAGCTGTACCTGAGATACAGAAGACTCCACCACAGCCTTCCCTTTTTCCGCATAGAATGCACCCGGCTTATTCTTGCCTTTTGGATGGCCAACTCGACAATCCCTAGCATAGTGTCCCGGCTTGCCACACGTGTAACAAGTGCGAGGACCACAGCTAGAAGATGCCTCTAAAGCAACCACTGAAGGAGTTTGTCCAGTAGATTTGGACTTCTTACCGCATCTCTTTCGGTACCCAGACTTCCCAGACGCGGTGGTTTGAACTCCGGCTTTGTAACAATAAATTTCACATTGCCCTGCCCTCTTTACATGTCCTTCTCCAATGACCGAGCCGTACAGACCAATGCCTGAAATCCCTGGTTCACAGAACTAGAGAGTAGATATCGTAGCTCATCCCGTAGTCCCCCATAGAACTTACTTGTCTTACGATCCTCTTCATCGAAGATAATACTTGCATACCGTCACAAACGCATAAACTCATGAAGGTAGTCATCCACACTATGTTCTGCTTGAGTAAACCGTTGGAACTCCAACTCCACAGCAATTCTCTACTACATTGGAAGATGCTTTGCTAAGAACAATAGAGAGAACCCTCGAATAGAGGCCTCCGTCAATTGTCTGCCTGCCAAGTGATGTAGTTCCACCTCATCCCACCACAACCGAGCCTCACCTTCAAGTAGGAGAGTGGTTAAAGTTACTTTCTGTTCCTCCTCAACTCTGATAGCTGTCAAGATTCTCTTAATCCTTACGAGCCAATCCTCCGCTTGGGCTGGGGAGCCCGCCCCAGTAAATTGAGGAGGATTTAAGCTCATGAACAGCTTCAGTTGTTGATCTGCTGTCCGCAGATCAACCACACCTTCCACCGGTTCTTGTCTTAATTCAGCAGGCATTGGCATCATTACAGGCCATGCCTGCCCAGCCTGCTAAGCATTCATGATAGTAAGTTCTGTCTCCGTAATCAAACGTATAGTTTCGACAGATGGAGGAGATGTGGGCACCTCAGCTGGTGTCGTACTTTCAACAAAATGTTGAGGTTCCGACAGACCCGCAACACTTCTAGTCAACTATATGTGTAGAAACATAATTTAGCGACCAATACAACGGCAAACATACAAAAAGGAACACACAGGTTCTGCAAACAAGTGTATTTTTATTCCTAAGTGGACATTCTTGAGTTCATTGTATGTGTTATAACGGAATCACATACACGTGCTCGCCACCCCTCAAAAGAATTTGACCACGAATTCGGAAGAGAAATACCAACACTCTGATATCAAATTGTAACACCTCTACCCGTCACGTGTAATATAATAGAGGGTCCGGCAGGGGCCCCACACCATATTCAACAAACAGGGGGAGAATTTACTAAATAATATCAAAATCATTGAATCCAAACAAAGAGCATTCTAGCGGAAGCTTCATGGTTGAAAACCTTAACTCATTAAGAACAGAAATGTCACTACTACCAATAAGGAATGTATACAACCAAACACACAAGGTACATGGCCTTATGGCCTTACAAGTTTCACTTAACAAAAGTGTGGTACATAAACATCGGCGCGCAGGCCGGCCACACATGAACAAGAGTAAACAAAACAAGCCTTCGAGGGAAGCAACGCATCTTGGGCTTCAGCCCGCTATTTCCCGCTTTGGTCATCACCACCTGCAAAGAACAATCCACTAAGAGGTGGAAAACAAGGCAACGATAAGCATTTAGCTGACCAATTATATTGACCCTGCCCCTGGCACGGGGCGCGGAATTCCTTTAATGCAAAGAATTATATTCACACAGTATATATATATATAACAATCCACCAAGGACGTGCACAACCACACAAGTCAATACATATCACAAACGCCGACACGACGACCCGATGTTCTATGCACTTAGGGCACATTATTGGTGTACCGGAAAACTAGGGTCACACCACCGTTCAGAGGGTCCCAGACATTATGGTTCATTATGAGCATTCCTAGTCTTTATGGTACGCAGGCCAAAGAATCTCGCTATGTGATCATAGTAGGGACTTAAGCACCCATGGTTATACAACCATAATGCAGGTACAGATCCACCTTTCCCATTGCTCAAATTCGTTAGACCCAAGACTGTACTAACGCGGGTACGACTTCACCTTTCCCGTTCGCCACACGAGTATTAAAATTTGCATCCTAATGACTCAACTTTACACAGAATGGTACTCTGAAAGTGAGTGTAAGATCTACCTTTACTCTAGAGGGTGGTTGAATAGAGAATTTTAAAATAATTTATAATTTAAAACTGTAAAGTAGTGGAAGTCTTGATTTATGTATATATGTAAGGTGCTTGCAAAAAGATAAACTAAGAAAGCAAGAAATAAGAAATCACAGCACACAACAAAAACAAAACACAGCAAGCCAGATGAGACAAGGAGCTATAGTGGTTCCCCAACAACCTGGGTACATCCACTCTTCCACCACCCTAGGTAGGAATCCACTGCAGGAATAGTTGATCAGGTGTCCTGGGCACCAATGAGCTTTTGATAAGGTGCTCAAAAACCAAACTAAGATTTTTTGATAAGGTGTCTTGCCACCACTGAGTTTTGATAAGTTATCAGAAACCAGCCACAAAACTTTTGAAGGGAGTTTTGAGAAACCCTTTTATAGAAGGAATAATGAAAAACAAAAAGGTTGAGTTGTTCTTCTCTGTCAATAATCTGAGAGAAGAAAAGTGGAAGATGTTGTCAAAGATCCCCCTGAGATCTGTAAGGGTTCAGGAAGATGAGCTTTGCTTAGGGTGATAGGCATTCAGTTGCTTCAGATCTCAAGAAATAGATGATTTCACCAGATGCTGAAATGGGTGATGTCTGGAGTCCTTGATGAAGAAGCTTTTGAACACTTGATGCTTGAAGGAGTAGAATAGCAGATGATCTCCTTCACAGTAATGTTCCTTGTGTTCTTGAAGAACTCTGACTCAGTAATTCTGTAAACTTTTGTCTACTGAGTCTATTCCCAGAAGATGAATTCTTGATGAATAAATTTCTTGTTCTCTCTTCTGTATTCTTTTTCAAATCTTGTCTGTTGTCTTTTTCAGAATAATTATCTAAGGAGTATATCAGATTCTGACTTCTTGATAGCCGTTAATCAGTCATAAATGACGAGTTTAACTGATATCTGCCTCTGGAGGAAAATCCTTAAGAAACATTCCAATTAGTCTTCCTTGAAACTTTCTCCAGATTGATTGAAATGGCTACAAAATCTTTTGTCATAAATGCTGAAAATAAGTCTGAATGAATTCCATAACTGTCCTGAATTTGAATCTTGAAATCGTCGATCTCTCAGAGAAATCGTCGATTTGAGCTCGATTATCGTCGACTTGAGCTCAGAGACTGAAGCTATACTGAAAACAGAAAACGTCGATCTGAGATCAACTATCGTCGACCTGTGCTCAGAGATTGGATTTAAAATGGAAATAGAGATCGTCGAACTGAGCTCTACGATCGTCGAACTGAGTTCGACATTTTGTCGACCTGAGCTCGATGAAAAATATCTTGGTCCTCAGCACTGAATCCTGATCTTTAGAAGGTCTTGAGGGCAGCTTTCAAACCTAAGTACTAACCCTAAGACTCATTCTAATTGACCTATCAGACTATACAGCAAGGTCAAAACAAATTCCTAAGCACATAGTGATCTTTACCCAAATTAGTAATAGGGTGTTCCAACAATCTCCCCCTATTTGGGTTAGGATTACTATTTACATGACCGAATATGAAATAACAAGCATACATAAGAATTAAAATAAAATAGAAAAAACAATGCAAATAACACATGTTGAGCATTACAGAAACACAGTAAGAATCACAGATTCAGTCAGAAATAGATATAAGTATAAGCTTACTCAAATTACTCATTACCCTTTTTGAGAAGAATTTCTCTATTTGGATTGAGGGCTTCCTTTTTGGATCTTTTATCATCATCTGCACCTAAGGAGGTTTGAGATTTTTGCCTTGGAACAACAGCCTCAGGATGCAGCTTCATGTAGCTCTCAGGATCAAAGAATTTTCTGGAAGCATATCTTTCTAATTCTTTCTTTCTTTGCTTTGATAGTGTTGTGATGTTGGAGGTATCTGTGCCTTGCTCTCTTGCTTTCTTGATCTGATCTAATGCTGCAAGTTATTTCATTCTGGTTGTCCATGATAGTGGATTGTTCTCAGGGTCTTCAAATGGAACTAGAGGTTCATATCTGTTTAATTCCACTTAGTAAGTAGGAGGAGCTCTAGTGACAACTATATCTTTCAGCTTGTAAGGTAAAGGACCAGATGTAGAATCAGTAGGGCCTTGTCCTTCCCTTTGATATGGGTGTTGTCTAGCTTGATTTCTGGTGTGAGTCATGTAATCTCTTTTTCTCCCTCTTGAATTATCTCTCCTTGACTGATATCCTCTTTGTTGTTGGACTCTTGGTTGATATTTATCTTGAGACTTGTAAGGTCTTAGCCTAGTAGCAGAAGAAGAATGAAAAGCTGAACCTCCACCAGATCTAGAATCTGGAGGAGGAGGAGGATGGAATTGGGAGAATCCCTTTTAATACATATAAAATTTTATCCTTTTCTTCATGGCCTTAAGTTGATTTCTTGAATATTGCATCCAAGGATAAGAAATTAGACAGTCATGAAGAATGTAATAAGGTATATCATTGTCATCTTTTACTTTTTTGGAGGAAGTCTTTTCAGTGCCTTGCTTCTTGCTTTCCTCTTCCTTGCAATAGTTGAAGAGGAGTCATCAGAATCAGTATGGAGTTGGTCACAGTCTGAACTTGGAGGATTATCATAAAGCTCATCAATCCTTTGAATATATTTCTCCTATTGTTTGTTTTGTTCAACAACAGTGATGGAAGCAACACTCTCAGATATAACAGTAGCAGCAGCGGGCTTAGCAGGAGCAGAAACACTATCAGCAGCAGCAGGCTCAATAGGAGCATCAAAAACTATCTCATCAGAAACGGTATCAGCAATTGTATCAGCAGCAGCAGGAACATCACTAACAGTAGGCAACACATCAATTTCAGCAGACTCAATAATTTAATCAGCAACTATATCAGCGGCAACAACAGCACAATCAGAAACAATAATTTCCTCAGCCTTAAGAGAATTGATATAAGAAGCAATCAGGCTGGGATCACAGCAAGCAACAGGCATAATGGCCTTAGTCAGATCTTCAACTTCCTGAGCTGGTGGACAGCTGAAGTGAAGAGTATCAAAAACTAATAACAGTGACTTGAAGTCAAATGTTAGAGTTGGAACTAGAGCTGGAACTGGAACTGTCTCTGGCAAGAATTTTTTTGAAGCAGCAGGCACTGTCTCTTCTTCACACGGTATCTCCCCCTGCCTTAATTCAGTTGGAATTGGATCAAGGCACCCCATAGATGGGATTGCCTGTAGAGGGGAAAAAGAGGAAAGCCTGTCAGATAACTCCTGTATAGACTTTAGGAGTGGATCCATGGAGGTCTCCAGCAGGGCTACAAGCCTAGGAGCAGCATCCCATAAAGCTTATCTGCCAAGGCAGAGAAATCCACTTGCTCAAGTGATACTTGAGTAGAGGTAGAAGATGGAGTTACTGGGGCTGGTGATGGATGGGCTGCAGGAGGTGTGGTTGTGGATGGTAGGATGGTTGGTTGAGATATTGGAATGGTGGAGATAGAGGTTATGGTAGTAGAATTGGATGGAATGAATGATGGTTGGGAAATAATATAATGAATGAGTTTTTGATAGGATGTGGTGGATGATGGAAGCTCAGTAGGTGAGGAGGGGGAATCATCCATAAAGGAATCTTCCATGAGATTGAAGGATGGTATGGTGGTGTCTAGGTCAAGAGGTGGATATAAGTGTAGGGGATGGAATTGGTCTTCTATGGTTGGAGGTGGAGATGAAATGGTTATGGGGGAAGAGATAGAGATGGTGATGGTGGATAAGAGGATGGTTGGAGGAACAATTAAAGAAGGTGGAGAAGAGGAGTGTAACACCTCCCCTGTAAAGACCATATAATATGGGTCCGGCCGGGGCCCCACAACATACGGACGCCACAGCTTTAGTATTAAAAGATGATATAAAACTACCCAATCTCAAAACTCTAGACAAACACAGCGGAAACAGAACACTAACAGGCAGAAGTTATCCACTAACAGAAGAGTATCAAATGGCCTTAATGCCTTACACAATATAAGTCCAAATATAAAAGTGCCAAGCACCCCTAGGCTACCTCGGCATGCAAGCCGGACATAGTCAAACAACAGCAGCAAAACAAGGAAAAGAAAATAGTCAAGCACAACAACACTTCATGAGGATTAGGGCTTTTCGGCCGGCGCGCTAGCTCCTACATGCGATCCTTGCCTTGTAAGGATTTGAAGTAACGTGGGTCAGCAAAGGCTGACCTCTACTGTGTAACAAACACATCTCCTCCCGGCCGTCCCTAACGGACCCCGGGGTACCACTCCACCTGCAAGTTAGCACTTCGTATACCAAAAGAGTATATATAATAAAGCGGTAAAACAGGCTTGGATGTCTCATACAACATACATGTTCTCTATGTTTTGTACAAAGTGAAAGGGGCCTACTATGCAACATGAATGCAACCCGGGTTTCACCCAAGGCACCCTAGCTCGTATGCATATAGCACAACATCAAACACTGGGTACTTCCGTTTCCCCATTGGCTTAAAGCCGCAAACACAAGGGAGCCACCATGTCCCTAACGGCACACACGCCGTCACACGGAACCTCGCAAAGGCCCCACCCGCATAAGGGTCATATACCCCGGGCTTGCCCGCACATTCTGACTTCGCACGTCAGGGTTCCGTCTCACACTGATCGATTCTAAGAAGCCTTGCTGGACCCCACCTGCTCATGGCCACATTGCCTGGGCTTGCCCTCCGCTCGACATTCTCGTCAGTCCCACACAAGGGGCTAGTCTCGCCGGGACACTTTCCCCACATGACATGCACGTCACGGGATAGCCAGCCGACCACGGAGACATAGCCGCGCCTTTGCACAGCACAACCAAAGGTTTCCCCACCCCAATTCCCCATTCGCACCATGTCTTTTCCATGCTCCAAGGAAACCATCTACCGCACAATGCGGAGCTAACCTTGTCTGGTTCCGACCACGAGTACTCACACAAATATAAGGGGGAAAACGCATACATACAACGGCGTATTGCCGCAACGGATTTCTACCGAATCCTCGAAGCTCGCTATGCAACATCACCGGGTCGGACTAACGGTCGCGACCACGGCTTCACCCACAATGCCTAATCTGCTAACGGAGCGGATCTCTAATGCAAAGCATGCCGGGATGAACATACTCAACCTGGAGGTTCCTCTTGAACCTAGGCTACACGAATCCCTCTCATGTGAGAGATTCGGTGCTCAAAATATGAAAGGAAGGGGATGCTATTCATGCATCCTAAATCCTAAAAACCGAGAGGAGAAGTGTCGTTACCTTCCGTCCCCTCTTCCTAGCCATGGAGAAGATTTGCTCGGTTGAAAACCACCACAACGCTCCCACCTTCGCGGATCTGTACTCCGCTCGCGAAACGGACCTCCGAAGCTTCGTCGGCTGCCGGATCTTGGCCTTCTTCCTCCTCCTTGCTCTCCCTTCTCTCTAGAATCAAGAGAGATAAAGATAGGAGAAAAGTGAGGGTTTCAAACCCTATTCCCGAGTTTAATCCCTCAGATCTAGCCCCCAGCCGTTGGATCTCATACCAAAGAAACGGACGGCCACGATTCGGCCTAAAATCCCAAAAACTGGGCCGAACACGGGTTGCAACACGACCGTGTGCCAGGCCGTGTTACCCATTCGCCGTCTCGACCGATTCGAAAACCAGCACACGGCCTTTGACACGGCCTCCGACACGCCCGTGCCGCCTTTGATACGCCCGTGTAGAGACCCGTGTCACGCCCCCCACCGACCAATTTTCCCAGTCAGAGAAGGACACGGCCAAAGACACGCCCGTGTCAGACCCGACACGGCCGTGTCGTGACCCGTGTCATGCCTAGCAGAATAAATCCTGCAAACAGCCCGAGAAGGACACGGCCAGGGACATGCCCGTGTCCCAGGCCGTGTTCCTGAGCTCGACGAACGTCGACCCTCAAAACATCGACCACAAGCTCCGTGGTCGACCATGCCCTGACACGCCCGTGTCACTCCCTTGACACGCCCGTGTCGCCTGCTCCAAAACCCAAACTTGGCTAAAACAACGTCGTCGATTCCCCTTCCAAGTTTTGGGGTGTTACAAGGAGAAGGCAGGCAAATCTTCCAAGAGGGAAGTTGCCTGAGGGGAAGAGACTGCAATAGTCCTTGTGCCTGAAGAAGCAGTAGTCCTGGTTGGCTTAACAATCTGCCTTTCCTATTTGCCAAAAAGGGCACAAGTAAGCCTCTTGAAGGCATTAATATGCATGCCAGAGGACACCAGCAGCTGAGGGCACCTATTGTTCAAGAACAGCCCTAAGATCCTCCCAAAATTAACAAAACTTTTGTTAACCTTCTTCTTAATCAGCTCAAAGAAAATTTCTCCCCAGTCTAAGTTCTTCTTATCAACCAGTGCACCCATCAATCAGAATTGATACCTGGAAATGGTATCATGGGCAGAATGTTTGGCTAGCAAGACCTTGCCCACAACATCTACAAGGAATCTTTACACAACAGACAGATTCTTTTTCAGCAGCTTGTTAGGGTTTGCTGCAGAATGCCCCATTCTATCTAACATCATCTCAAATTCCTCTCCAGACAAATCAACAGAATCTTTTCCTGAACTTAACTGAAAAACCTCTGTAAGAAGGGCAGGTGTTAGAGGTACCTGTGTTCCTGCTATTGAACCGACCACTATGGTTGAATCCATGTTCTGTGAAGTATATACCCACTCTTTTATCTCAGCGGCTGCCAGCTTTATTCTTATAGACATAATCAGGGCCAACTGTTCCTTGTAAAGTTCCAGTATATCCTTGAAAATTTGATCGCTGCCATCAAAGGAATTCATGTCTATATCAAAACCTGTGTCGAATTTCATTTTGGAGAGGGAGGAAACAGACACTGCCATTATATACCTGCAAAAATGAAACAAACACGACCAAGTGCAGAGAGGTTTGGAGGGAAAGAAAAGTTTCTGCAGAGAGTATGAAAGCGCAAAAGAGAACGACGACCGAAAAATGAGTTTTATATTAGGGTTCGACGCCAGAAAGGAAAGATCATTGAACTTCGTTCGACGATCTGGGCTACTAAAGGAATCTGAAGAATCTTCAATAACGTCGATCTCCGTTCTACGATATTGGAGAGCTTCGAACACCGTTCGACTATCTCTGACCAGAAGAGAATAACCTAGCGCTATCTGAAAGCGCTGAACTCAGATCCACGCTTTCGGAAATCGTCGATCTTCGTTCGATGATCTTAGAGAAAAACATCGAGCGCAGTTCAGAGATCAAAAACACCCTATAGACACTAGAAAAAAAAACAAGTTTTTAGCCTAGTCTTGGTATATTTTTAGAGTTTTAAAATCTTGGGTTTTATTTTAAACTTCCTCCATCTAACATTCCTAACTGATTCAGGAAGAAGGTATGTTACTTTTCATCCAATGGTTTGGTGAAAATATCTCCCCTTTGCAAATCAGTTGGGATATATTGAATTTCAATTTTATTTTCTCAACATTATCTCTTAAGAATTGATGCCTAATCTCTATATGTTTTGTCCTACTATGGAGGACTAGATTTTGTGCTATAGAAATAGCACTGGTGTTATCACAAAGAATTTTAGACCTTTCTAAGTTGTAGCCATAGTCTAGGAGCTGGTTTTGAATCCACAAAATCTGTGAGCAACAACTACCTACTGCCATATATTCAGCTTCAGCAGTTGAGGTGGACACAGATGTTTGTTTCTTATAGAACTAGGAGACAAGTCTGTCACCAAAAAACTGGCAAGTTCCACAGGTGCTTTTCCTGTCTACTCTACATCCAGCGTAATCAGCATCTGAAAATCCAGTTAATTCAAATCCTGAGTCTTTTGGATACGAGAGACCTAGATTTGGACAACTTTTTACATACCTAAGAATCCTCTTAACTAATGTTAGGTGTGACTCTTTAGGTCTTACTTGGAACCTAGCACATATACATGTAGCAAACATTATATCAGGTCTAGTAGATGTAAGGTACAATAGAGAGCCAATCATTGCTCTATATGTTGTCTTATCAACATTTTTTCCATGTTCATCAGCATCTAATACAGCATTAGTAAGCATAGGTGTTTTCATACAAGATGTTTCAGACATACCAAATTTCTTAACCAGTTCTTTTGCATACTTGGTTTGAGAAATAAATATGCCTTCAGCATGTTGTTTGACTTGCAATCCTAGAAAGAAGGAAAGCTCACCCATGCTACTCATTTCAAATTTTGAATGCATTAGTTTAGATAAATTTTTGCACAAATTTGAATCAGTAGATCCAAATATAATATCATCTACATATATTTACACTAGTAGGGTATGGGACTTATGGGTTCTAATGAAAAGAGTTTGGTCTACTCTACCCCTTATAAAATAATTTTCCAACAGAAAGCATGCTAAAGTCTCATACCATGCTCTAGGAGCTTGCTTGAGACCATATAATGCTTTATGCAATTTGAAAACATGGTCAGGATAAGTTGAAGAGATAAAACCTTGGGGTTGTCTAACGTAGACTTCTTTGATGTCTCCATTGAGAAATGCACTCTTCACATCCATTTGGTAGACCTTGAATCCTTTGTGAGCAGCATGAGCTAGGAATATTCTTATGGCCTCAAACCTTGCAACTGGTGCAAAGTTATGGTTATAGTCTATTCTTTCTTCTTGAGAATATCCTTGAGCAACTAGCCTTGCCTTGTTCCTTACAATGATCCCTTGATCATCCAACTTGTTTCTGAACACCCACTTTGTTCCAACAATGGAGTGATCCTTAGTCCTTGGCACTAGTTCCCAAACTTTATTCCTCTCGAAATGATGTAGTTCCTCTTGCATTGCAATGATCCAGTGTGGATCTTGTTCTGCATCTTGAATGGATTGAGGCTCAACTTGAGATAGAAAGCAAGTGTGCATCAGGTTCTCGTTGAACTGATTTCTGGTTTGCACACCAGCTGAGATGTTTCCAATCACCTGGGAGAATGGATGATCTCTTGATGTTACTAAATAAACAGAGGGTGTTGATTGTTCACCAACCTATGTTGTTGTTTCCTCTTGTGGAACAATAACTTGATATTCTAGATGATGAGCTTCCTCTTCATCATCACTGCTCTCATCCTTTTGCTCGATAGGTGGAGGAGCTGTATCTTTTTCTTTAATATGTAATCTGTCCATACTTTCTGAAAGAGTGTGTACCTGCAATGGTTCTATGGTAGAAGTAGACTTCTCCTTATAAAACATGTTAGTCTCATCAAAAGATATATGAATAGTTTCTTCAATTTTACGAGTAGATTTGTTATAAACCCTATAAGCTTTACTGATCATGGATTATCCCAGAAATACTCCTTCATCAGCTTTAGCTTGGAATTTTGCTAAGTATTTCTTGTCATTATTGTTAATATAACAAGTGCAACCAAAAATTTTGAAATAGTCTACTTTAGGTTTCTTCCCTTTGAGCAAATCATAGGGAGTCTTGCCCTTCAGTTTATGTATCAAACTTCTGTTCAACACATAGTTGGAGGTGTTCACTGCCTCTGCCAAAAAAGATAGTGGGAGGTGAGCATCTGCAAACAATGTAGTAGAAGATTAAATTAGGGTTCTATTTTTCCTTTCAGCTACCCCATTTTGTTGAGGAGTTCTAGGAGCTGAGAAAGTATGCCTGATCCCTTCACTCTGACAGAACTCTTGCATAAGAAGAGAATCAAACTCTGTCTCATGATCACTTCTGATTAGGGCAATGTGAGTATTGAACTCAATCTGTATGCATTTGAGAAAATCTGTAAAACACTTAAAGTTATCAGACTTCTTCCTTAGAAAGAATACCCAAGTGAATCTAGAGAAGTAATCTACAATCCCTAAAGTGTAAGATTTCCCTCCTAAGCTTTGTACAGTAATGGGTCCAAAAAGATCCATGTGTAAAAGGTACAAGATCCTAGGTGAATCACTCTTACTAAGTGACTTAAAACTTTTTTAGTTTGCTTGCCTAATTGACAAGCCCTGCAGAGTCCTTCCTTCATATAGGTGCCAGTAGGTAGTCCTCTAACAAGGTTGTCCTTGGATAATCTAGCAATGGTTCTAAGGTTTAGATTTCCTAGTCTCTTATGCCAAAGATCATTTGGTTTGCAAACTGAATTAAATAAACAGATATTTATATTGGTTGAAAGGAAATCTACAAGATAAATGTTACCTTTCCTTTTACCTGTTAACACTGTTGTGTTATCCTCTAACTTGATCTTGCATAAGGATTTGTTGAATATCACTTGATAGCCTTCATCACAGAGTTGACTGATGCTGATTAGCTTGTGCTTCAGTCCTTCCACATAAGCCACCTTCTTGAATATGACTGAGCCGATCTGAACAGCACAATATCCTTTTGTTTTACCAAAGTTTGAATCACCAAATATAACTTTGGGTCCAAGTTTGGTTTTGAAGGATGTTAGATTCTCCTTGTTCCCTGTCATGTGCTTTGAGCACCCACTATCCAGATACCATTGTTAGTTCATTATTGGATAGGTCTTCACCTGCACATAAACAATTTATATGTTTTTGACCCAGTTTACCTTGGGTCTAGGTTGATAACCTTTAAACTGAGAAATAAATGACATCCCTGGATGACTCTTATATCCTTCAGGATGGTATCTCCTTGGAGGTACTATAAATTCAGTATAAGGGTTGATGCTTTGGGATGTAGGACTTCTAGGATTGATTTTAGATTTACCTCTTAAAGATTGTTCAAAGCTCTGAGCTCCGTTAGACGATCGTCGATCTGAGTTCGATGATCTTGGGTCAGATTGTCGAGCTCCGTTCGAAGATCGGCTATGAAAGAGTTCAGAGTTCAGAAGTTGTCGACCTGAGTTCGACGATTCAGCCTGAGATCGCCTAGCTCTGTTCGACGATCGTCAAGCTCTGTTCGACGTTTTCTGTTAAACTTTGGTTTTCTTTGGCAGATCAGGGTTCTTCCTAGCCACCTCTACAACTTCCTTTCCTTTATCTGAAATAAATTTAATTTGAGTTGATAATACTATAGGTTGGCTGGATGAAGCACCCAAGCCCAGTGTACTATTAAATCTTGAGTTCACTGTACTTGTGATGTCCATCAGTCTGATGCTTCTCCCATTAAGGGATTCTTCAAACTTCTTTTCCTAAGATAGTTCACTTTTCAGTGAAGCTATCTCCTCCCTACAACATTCTAGTTCCTCAGAAAGTTTGAGGTTATCTGACTTTAAAGTGCTTTGTTCAGATAATTGATTTATGAGAGAGATGATCTCTTTCTCAGACCTTAGCAGGTCTAAACAAAGTGCTTTAAATTCAAATTTAAAGTCCTCTGAATTAAAATCAAAGGAATCTATTACCTGGTCTTCTTCATCTTCATGTTCAGATTCAGATTCAGATTCATGTTCTGCATCAGAATTATGTTAGGAGGCATTGATAGCCATCATGCAAAACTCTTTCTCTTCAGCATCATCTTCATCATCACTTGAGCTTGATGAAGCCTTTGACTCTTCTTCAGTTTCACTCCAGGTTTCAGCTACAAATCCCTTCCTTGTGTGTTTACTTTTGCTGGAGGAGGATTTGTCATTATTTTTTCTCCTTGAGTCCTTGTCTTTTCTCCTATCTTTTCTGTCCCTCTTGTCCTTATTTTGATTTTCTGGACAATCAGGCACAATGTGGCCTGTTTTCATGCATCCAAAACAAATGATTTCTTTATTATTGGATTTGTCATACCTTGGCTTCTCATGCCCTCTAGATGACTTCTTTCTGAAATCTTTTCTGGTCATTTTATAGAATCCTTTGGCCAACAAGCTTAGGAGCTCATCATTGCTTGTGATTGTGTCTTCAGGCTTCTCCTCTATAGCTTTGAAAGTTATGGTCTTCTCCTTTCTGATGGCTGGAGAAGCAGTCTTTTGCTCTTTTTCCCTATTCTTGATGAGCAGCTCATAAGATTTGAGCTTGCCCAAAAGAGCCTCTGTGGTGATCTCACTTAGGCTTCGTGCATCCTTGATTGGCCAGATTCTTGAATCCCAATGTTCTTAATTCACTGACAATTAGGCTGAGCTTGTTGTACATATCAACAACTGACTCAGTTTCTCCTTTCTTGAAGTTCTCATACTGGGATATGAGATGGGATCTTCTGTCCTTCATTTCATCAGCAGATTCAGATACAATCTCAGAAAGCTTATCCCATATATCTTTTGCTGAACTGCATTCAGCCACCTTTTAGAATATCTCATCAGACATAGTCTGAGCAAGGATATTCATAGCCTTTGCATCTGCAACTTTCCATTTCTTTATTTCTACATCTGTTACTGAGTGAGGTAGAACAACACTTGTACTCGTGATCTCTGGAGGTCTTGGACAAATTGTCAAAACAAAATTAAAGATGTCCTCATTAATAGAATTAAGGTAAAGCCTAATCCATGCCTTCCAAAGTGCAAACATAGAAAGGTTGCACACTGGAGGCTTGGTGCTAGCATAATCTTTATTCTGTGCCATGGTTTTGTATGAATATAAATATAATACAAAAAGTAATAACCCTTTATAGAAGATTTATCTTATAAAGGATCTTTTGGTTTAGGTGTTAGCCTGTTCAACCAATCTGTTGAAGATTCAGTTGTTGAGTAACCAACCTGCCTCTGATACCAATTGAAAGTGAGTGTAAGATCTACCTTTACTCTAGAGGGGGGTGAATAGAGTATTTTAAAATAATTTACAATTTAAAACTGTAAAGCAGTCGAAGTCTTGATTTATGAATATGTGTAAGGTGCTTGCAAAAAGAAAAACTAAGTAAGCAAGAAATAGGAAATCACAGCACATAATAAAAACAAAACACAGCAAGCCAGATGACACAAGGAGCTATAGTGGTTCCCCAATAACCTGGGTACATCAACTCTTCTACCACCCTAGGTAGGAATCCACTACAAGAATAGATCAGGTGTCCTGGGCACCAATGAGCTTTTGATAAGGTGCTTAAAAACCAAACTTAGATTTTTTGATTAGGTGTCTTGCCACCACTGAGTTTTGACAAGGTCTCAGAAACCAACCACAAAAATTTTGAAGGGATTTTTGAGAAACCCTTTTACAGAAGGAATAAAGAAAAACAAAAAGGTTGAGTTGTTCTTCTCTGTCAATAATCTTAGAGAAGACAAGTGGAAGATGTTGTCAAAGCTCCCCCTGAGATCTGTAAGGGTTCAGGAAGATGAGCTTTGCTTTGGATATAGGCCTTTAGTTGCTTAAGATCTCCAGCAAGAGATGATTTCAGCAGATGCTGAAATGGGTGATGTCTTGAGTCCTTGATGAAAAAGCTTTTGAACACTTGATGCTTGAAGGAGGCGAATAGCAGATGATCTCCTTCACAGTAATGTTCCTTGTGTTCTTGAAGAACTCTAACTCAGTAATTCTGTAAACTTTTGTCTACTGAGTCTATTCCAAGAAGATGAATTCTTGATGAATAAATTTCTTTTTCTCTCTTCTGTATTCTTTTTTAAATCTTGTCTGTTGTCTTTTTCAGAATAATTCTCTAGGGAGTATATCAGATTCTGACTTCTTGATAGTCGTTTTTCAGTCATAAATGACTACCTTAACTGATATCTGCCTCTGGAGGAAGTCCTTAAGAAACATTCCAATTAGTCTTCCTTGAAACTTGCTCCAGATTGATTGAAACGGCTACAAAATCCTTTGTAATAAATGCTGAAAATAAGTCTGAATGAATTCCATAACTGTCCTGAATTTGAATCCTGAAATCGTCGATCTCTCACAGAAATCGTCGATCTGAGCTCGACTATCGTCGACCTCGGCTCAGAGACTGAACCTATACTGAAAATAGAAAACGTCGATCTGAGCTCAACTATCGTAGACCTGAGCTCAGAGATTGGATTTAAACTAGAAACAGAGATCGTCGAACTGAGCTCTACGATCGTCGAACTGAGTTCGACGTTTCGTCGACCTTAGCTCGACGAAAAATGTCTTGGTCCTCAGCACTGAATCCTGATCGTTAGAAGGTCTTGAGGGCAGCTTTCAAACCTAAGTACTAACCCTAAGACTCATTCTAATTGACCTATCAGACTATACAGCAAGGTCAAAACAAACTCCTAAGCACATAGTTATCCTTACCCAAATTAGTAATAGGGTGTTCCAACATACTCACATCCACAAGATTTGAACACTAAGTACAAACTCTCAACACCAATTTACTCAGAGTTTTCTCCGATTTGCAAACAAAGCATCACCAATCCAAACCAATCCATCCGGATGCACTTCACACTGCATGCCTAACCGTACTACTAACTTCCAGTTCTAATGCAACAAAACAAGGGATGAACCATCGATCCCAAGGGAATCACTTCGCCATCCACCCTTTGGTGGAGGATTCCTATGCAAATGCAGGAAAGAAGGACTTCCATTGTCCAAGAAGAAAATTGTTACCCTTGAAATATGTTTCGGCACCATAGAGAAAACTACACGATTGTAAATCAACGCAATGCTCTAAACTCAACAGATCTGAACTTGGCTCGCGATTTGGACCAATGTAGCACCACCGGCAGTCAGATTTCTCTTCTTCTTCCTTCCCTTGCTCTCCTCTCTCTCTTCTTCTTCGAAAAAAAATGGTAAGAATAGAATAATAATTAACTCATCCATTCCCGCACTTATCCCTTCAGGAAATACCTAGGGTCGTTAGATCTTCATCAAAGGAAACGAACGGCTCAGATTTGCTCTGAAAATCATCTTCCCTGATTGACACGGCTTGTGACGCGCCCGTATCACAGGCCGTGTACCATAAGAGGCATACAACCGACTCAAACCAGACCAGGGCACGGGCTTAGACACGCCCGTGTCAAGCTCCTGACATGCCCGTGTCACTAAGTACACGCCCGTGTTAAGGGGTGTGTCCCTCAATCAACACAGTACCAACAAATCCCAAAAAGGACACGGGTCCCCAACACGCCCGTCTCAACTTTGACACATCCATGTCGACTAGTACATGCCTGTACTCTAGTCCGTGTACTTCAATTGGCACCGCCCGACACAACCAGAGTAGGACACAGGTATGTGACACGCCCGTGTCACCAATCGACACGCCCGTATCAACACTATTCATACCCGTGTTTCTAGTCGTGTTCTAATTTCGACACAGCTAGGCTAACACAGAGCAGGACACGGCCTTTGACACGCCCGTGTCCCAGGCCATGTGACCTTATTTGGGTATTGAGGAATTACATGGAATATGAAGGGTGAAGGTGGAAAGGTGGTGCGTTGCCCTAAAAGGCGGCAGGAATGGCTGGAGAAAGTCTCTTCCGAAATGGAGGAAAATTTGTGCTCTAATAGAAGCAGGTCAGAAAATAGTCACGCACGGTTTGGCGCACGGTCATGCGCTAACCATGCGTTATTAACTTTCAGGCCAATCTTGCGGATGAAGATGCATTGACCCATGCGTTTTACTCACGTACGGGTGCGTGAAGGAAATCGCACGGGTAAACACAGAGAGCAGGAAAACAAGATAATACACGGGAACCGTGCGTTTTACTCGCGCACGAGCGCGTATGCCAGTGCGTGAAGGAAATGCACGATAAACCCCAAAAAGCTGAAATACAGGGAAAAATATGTAGACCGTGTGTTTCCTTCTCGCACGGTTTTGCCAACAAAATGCACGGGTAGCCGCATACGTCCCAAGAACTGCTGTGTATAACACACGATTGCCATGAGACAATGCGAGAAGAAATTTGCACGACTTTGATTTTTACACATGAACTAGAATTGGAATTTCGGACATCCCGACTACCTACATAGCAATAAATCCATCCAAACAATCATATAAATCAGAACAAACAAGTGCGAAGAGCTCCAAGAACTTACCCTCAACACAAGAGCACACAATCGCACACTGCATGGGGCCAAAACAATGCATTATTAGCTAAGTGAAGATCTAAACAAAAATATGACTTTTCTAATTGAAAAAGTAGTGCACATGCAAAATAATAAGCCCAGATGAGTCCGAAAAACCCTGTATAAATTGCACTCATCAGTATACTAGACGGATCAGAGCTACTCTCATCTGCCATGTGTAACCTGAAGGCGGAAATTGGAGGGAAGTCATTCGAAGTGCCGATGATGATTTTGAGAATGCTGGACTTCGATCTGATCTTAGGCATGACCTGGTTGCATTGGAACCATGCCCGGATCGATTGCCCATCAAGGAGGATCACCCTACGGTATAGGGACACTGACATTTTCATCGAAGTTATTAGACATATATCCAATCTTCTATTATCATCTGTACATGCTGTCAAGGAGTATGACCAAGGGTAGGAGGTATACATTTTCTGCTTCGTGATGACGGGGGAAGAAGCCTCTATATTTGATATCCCGGTGGTTCAGGATATCTCCAACATATTCCCAGAGTTATTGACCAGATTTCCAACGACTTGGGATACGGAATTTCGGATTCAGTTGGAGTCAGGAGCGAGACCTATATCTCAGGCATAGTATAGGATGGACCCTAAAGAGCTAGCGAGTTCAGGGCCCAGTTGCACGAGCTGGTTGAGTCTGTAATGCCCTGAAACTCAAAAGAGGGACGGATAGCATTTGAAGCCAAGTTTGGGGTCTGGTAAGGGTCACACAACCTTGGACACGGGCATGTCCATGGCCATGTCCTGATACGAGTTTGACGATTTACCGCGTGGTCGACGAAAAGCAGTCAACGATCATTAGAGGTCGGGCACATGGCCTGAGACACGGGCGTGTCCTAGGTCGTGTACTGCTAGGGCTGTCAGCCGGGCTGTGTCGAGAAAGTTATACGGCCTGGGATACGGGCGTGTCCCATTGGAGTGTCTGGCACACGACATCTAACACGGGCGTGTATCATGGCCGTGGACTCTTCGGGATATTTTGGCCCTGTGTCGAGTGAGGAACACGCCTCGCATCACAGGCATGTAACGGTTGACACGGGCGTGTTAAAGGTGGACACAGGCATGTCTAAGACCGTGTCCTATTTAGGATGCGGCAGTTTTAGCGTCGATTGGGGAATAAGGCCCATGACACGGGCGTGTCCCAAGCCGTGTCCTGTTCTGCATTTCCTGGTTTACGGCGAGTGTGGAACACGACCTTGTATACGGGCATGTCGCAAGCCGTGTTCGTCCAAGGAAATTTTTTTTAAGTGCGAATCGTGGTCGTTTGTTTCCTTCTATTGAGATCCAAAGGCCCAGGCTGGTCCTTGCCGTGTTAAATCCGGGAATAGGGTTTGAAACCCTCATTCATCATCAAGGTTTATCTTTCTAAAGCTTTAGAGAGAGGGGAGAGCAAGGAAGAAGGAGAAGGTCAACTCCAGCCGTCGGTGGAGCTTCGGAGCCCCGATTCACGATCCGAGTCCAGATCTACGGAGGGGAGGGTGTTGTGGCGCTTTTCACCCATCTAGATCTTCATGGCGCCAAAGAGAACCAAAAGGGTAATAATTCTCTTCTTGGGCATGTGAAGTTCTCTTCCTTTTTGCATAGGAAACTCCCACCCGCGAGTGAGCGAAGAGTGCATGGTATTCCTTCGGGTAGACATGAATAGTCCCCATTATTTTGCATGTAGAGTTTGATGAGTCCGAGTTATATAGGGTTTTTTGGACTCATCTAGGCTTGTTTTCTCATGTGTGCACTGCATTTTAACTGAATATTAGTTATATTTACATCGTTCGGTATTTGACCTCATTGTGCACTACTTTGGGCCAGAGGGTGTGCAATTTCGCATTCAGTTTATGGGGGTAAGCGCATGGTGCTCCCTGTTTTTCTTTCTGCTGCTTTGATGGTTTTTCTATGATGTTGGAGGGTCCTCCTTTGCTTTAAGTTTGTTCCTTGCATGTGGTTGGTTTTCCTCTCTTCATAGTTTTGATTTGAGGAAAATGCACGGTCGTGCATTTTTTTAACACACGGTTACTTCTGGTCATTCGTTTTTTGCAAGTTATTCAGGAATGATTGACCGGCCCGTTTAATTCCTTCCCGTACGTGAAGGAAACACACGGTTTTCCTGTAACTTTTGTTTTTAGGCCGTTCTGTGGTTAATCGTGTGTTTTCCTTCACACACGGGCGGCAATGCCGATGCGCGAGTTAAACGAACGATTCCACCTGGTTGCCTGTGTTTGCATATTCTATCATTACCCGTACGATTTCCTTAGTGCACAGGCGGAATCGACCATGAGTGAGTGAAACGCACGGGTCAACGCTTCTTCTTCCTCAGGCATTTTCTTGAGTTTAATATCGCACGATTCACGAATGATCGTGCGCCAGACCGTGCGTGACCATTTTTTCTGACTTTTACTATTTAAGACGCAGATTTCTTCTGGACCAGAACAACTCTGATTTCACTCGCCATTTCCGCTCCTTTGAGCAGGAAATTGCTCCTCTAGCCGTCACTCTCTCTCACTCCTCCGTGGTAAGCACCTCCGGCCACCACTTCTCCTCCGAAAGCTTGTGAAAGTTCCGTCTCCGACCATCTTCATCTTCTCCGACCTCCAAGCTACCATTAGAGCTACTTGTTGCTGCACTTGAGACGTTCTCTGTTCAGATCCAACTTAACGACTCAACACGAAGAGGATGGGTTTGAATAAGGAAGTGACAGCCCTTCTGTATCCCATACGCCTTCCAAAGACCGATCTAGGACGAGGATTGACAACCTTCACTTCCGGCCGAGAATATTGGAGTGCTTTCGTGCGCTCGGTTGTATTTCTTCACATTTATTAAGCTTATTATGCTCTGAACTGCTGTGGTAAACTTGTTGCTTGATAACAATACTTTTTCTTGAGTTTCATCTAGTTTGGTTGTTGATGTTTTCTTATTGGATTGTGTTTTATCCGTTCTAGCGATTGCTAGAAGCGCGCGCTGCGAAGTGGTGTTTGTGACCCTCAATAGTTCATTCATCTCCGTTATTACTTGTTAAAACCAGCAGAACAGGTTTCTCCTAAAAGCTCGGATCTAAGGCTGCAGCTTACGCTTACTTTCTTTGAGCCATACTCCTAACAGAACTCCTAAAGGAACAGACTGGGGGCTTCAGCTCGGAGGTCCCATCGCTTACCCGGAAGAACTGAAAATTCTTCCCCTCCCTAGCCAGTGCTGAGCTAGGTGCCTGAGTAAGAGGGAAAAAGAAGGTTCCACACACCCTTTTTCTCAGACACCTTACCGGTCTATTTATAGGCCTCAAGATTCGAACTGCAAATAACCAAATCAAGCACCTGTGAAATTACCTGAATACCCTGGGATGGGTCTGCCAACAGCCAAACTCCGCTGTTCTGAAGGGCTATGAGCAGACCACCAAGGGTAAAAGAGTAAGAAAGGATAAAAAGGATGAACCGTTTGCCAACTGAACCGGTTCCCACCCAATTGCTGAACCGACCTTATCTCTTCCTGCCGAACCGGTGCTTGGTGAGAGGACCACCTTGCGGCTGAAAGCACCACCTCGCAGGCGAGACCCTCCATCACTATATAGAAAATCTTCCCTTGACCCCCTACCTGTCAGGCGAATGGACTCAACTTTGGCTCCTCCTGCCTAGCCCGAGTGGACCCACCTTTGGGCTCCTCTCGCCTATCGCGGGCAGACCCAGCTTTGGGCTCCTCTCACCTAGCGCGAGTGGACCCAGCTTTGGGCTCCTCTCGCCTAGGGCGAGTGGACCCAACTTTAGGCCCCTCTCGCTTAGTGCGAGTGGTCTTTGCTTTGGGCCCCTCTCGCCTAGAGCCCAGTCTCCTCTTGAGGATTCTTCTAATCCCCTCTCTGCTGAGTTCCCTCCCGTGAGCCCGAGGTTGTACACAATCCCCGCTCTTTTCGAGGTTGTCCAAGCTCGAAAAGAAAAGTCCAACCGAGGCTCACGTCATCTCAGCAACTTTATAGCGGAATCTTTTTCGGGTGGGATTCTCCCCCCCTGAGTCTATAAATACTGGGATCCTTTCCGAGTGCATCAGGCCTCCTCTCTTCATTTTAGCCCCCTTTACTTTCGCTGCTATGTTTCTTAGCAAAAACTTCCGTGATCGAATCGCGTTGGTGCGCCAGCGGAACAAGGCGAGCGCGGCTGCCTTAAACCTAATTCCCGCTCGTACTTCTTCCTCACCACCGCCCTCTTCCTCTCGGCCGAAGAAGGCGAGAACAACTGATCTTGTTCCCCAGTCGGGAGGACCCTTACCAGATCCCCCGGAGAGATGCATCCCTCCTACACCATCGTTTCTCAAGGGAAAAGAGGTAAGATCCTTGTATACCTCCCCTGTTCGCTATCTATCTTTCATAGCTCCTTTTGCTGTTGGTTTTCAGAAAAGTCATGCACCCCCCATCAGTCTGGTAGCACACAAGATCATCTCGCCGACCACCATCTAAACTCTGTCTCGCCTCCTCCTTCCACTCCTCCTTGTACTCTTGGTGGGAAAAATGGCGAGCCTTCTCATGTCGCTGGGACCTCCCGCCACTCTGGTTATGAATCTTCTGCCCTGGGCTTCGGCCTCTCTTGCTGCCCACCTTTGATTACGGCCCATATTCTGTTTTAGCTTTGCAGACGTGCGAGTAGACTCTTCTGCCGAGGACTCGCCTACTGAGGAGCGCCCGAGGCGAGCAGTCTCCTCCCCTCCTCCTCCTATGGATGAGATCGAAGATTACCTTGGCGACCCTATGGATCCGTTGGCGATGAAGCGCAGGGTGGCCGAGATGTTCCGAAAACATGCGATCATGATCCGAGAGTTGGAGAAAGACAAGCAAGCGGCTGACCGGCAGATTGATTGGTTGGAGGTGGAGGTTGCTCGCTTGACTTCTGAAATTGACGCTGATATTGAGATGGATGAGACCGACCCCCAGGAGATTCTGAACGAGGTCGACCAACAACTCCGTCTCGCGCATCGTAGCATAGATGCGGCTCGTGCTTTTCACCTCCCCCACCGTCCTCCCTGCGCGAGGTCTCGCGGTGGGGGGCGCTGGCGATGGCATAAGGATTGAATTCTTCGCGCCGCCTCGCGCCCTTATTTTCTTTGTACTGTTCTGCGTTTTGTAATAACGCTTCCTTTCGCGGCTACCGCCCGAACCCTTTGGATCTAACGAATAGGTCTGCTTGATATATGCGAGACAAACGATTTAATAACGCCTTTTAGTAGTTTCTTTGATAATTTTATCTCTCGTACCGTGCTTTTCTTCATTGCGACTTTTGCGTCATATCTATGCTTAAACCATTTTTTATTATATTTTTATGGTACTGTCTAATCCCCGACCTGGGACTTACGCTAGATTACACTAATCGGGGTTAGGAGAGAGAAAAAGACGGCCGCCTCTTCCCCTTCCTCTACACCATATTTTTTTTTGCCTCTTCGTATTTTTTCTCTTTACCCAACGGGCTATAAATACCCCCTATCCCTGGGGCCCGGATCATGCTCTCAATTTATCTCGGCGCCCTGAACCTTGCCTCTCTCTCCTCTTCCCCTCGCGAGCAGATCCTGTCGGCGCTTCGTCTCGTCTATTCTTCTCGCATCCCCCTTTCGCTCTCTTTGCCTAGAATGGGGAAAAAGAAGGCTGAAGAAGGCGAAGGGCGAAGCCGATGCGGGAGGCGGTTTGGTGACCATGATTTTCCTCCCGGCCGGATTTCCGAGGAGGACTACAGCGCCTTCACTCGTGATTTCTTGCCGGAGGGTTTTGAGTCACGCCCTCCAAGGGTGGGCGAGTCGATCAATACCTCTTATCCTGGTGAACTCGCCTTCCCTGTCCCTCATTTCAAGGCGGGGCTGAGATTGCCCCTCTGGCCAGAGGTGAAACAGGTTCTAAAATACTTTGGGACTGTCCCTGCGCAACTGAATCCAAACGCTATCTCGGTACTTGTTGCCTTTGCCTGCTACATGCGCCGGGAGCGAATCGAATTCAGCCTAAACTCCTTCCGCAAGCTTTTTGTCTACCATGCCAATGCCGACGGCGTGTCCTACTTCACGGGGCAGGGTATCAAGGTTTGCGAGACGCCCAACAAGAACCATCACTGGCTTACTCGCTTTGTCTTCATTCGCGGCAACATGGGAGGCATCCCGCTGGCGCTCGTGTCACCAGCCGAGGTGTTCTACACCACTCCCCAGGTTAGCGGCACAGACAAGCTCCTCTGCGACTTTTTCATTGGCAAGAACTTCGAAGTTCAGTTCTTGAGGCGGGGCCTCGACTCCCTCCTTCCTGTGCTTCCAGGCGAAGGTAAATGCTGGGGCCCTTTATTTTCATCTAGGTCTAACGAATAATATTTATAAACGCCTCGTCTCGCCTTTTCCAGGAGAAAGAAATGTTCCCGCCCGCACGCCTTACAAAAGCAACATCTAACCCTCCAAAGATGTCTCCCTTGCCACGATGGCAGCAGAGGCGGCGAGAGAAAACCTGCCCCCTTCCCTGAAGAAAAGACCTGCCGAAGGATCCGCCCCATCTCGCCAGAGTCCTTCAAAGAAAACAAAGGTCAAGAAAGGAGCACCTCTTCCTTCTGGAAAGACGAAGCAAGTTCCTGCTGAGATGGTAGACGTGTTGGGATCCTTATCCCCCATCTCTCTGGGGTCCCAATCTCCCCAATCCCCTTCTCGGCTTCTCAGTCAGCGGGCCGTCTCGCCGATTGGCGGGACGGGTCAACCTGATCCTCTTGCTGACCACCTCCCCTCTAAATCTCCTACTCGAGAGGTGGGCTCCTCCAGCCGCCCGGCTCCTTCCACCCATCTGAACTTCAATATGGGCCCTGTGATCCTAGATACTGCTGGCGAGCCAACCCTGATATGGGACAAGGAGGTGAACCGGGTCTCCATCTCTACCCTCCTTCCCCCCTGGATAGAGCGAGACCAACCTACGGCTCATGCATTTTCTCTGGGCTTTGGCCTCTACGGTGGCTCAGAGCGAGAACCCGTCGCTGAGCCCCCCTCGCGGGACTTGATCCTGAGGGCCGCGCAATCCCAGCTACGCTCGTTGGAGCTCTCGCACCAGGTCTCGCGCCGTCTGATTTACAATAACAAAAGCTGGAGGGATTCATAGGCGAATTTGGCGGCCGAGCGCGAGAAGTCTACGGACCTCGAGAAACGGTTGGCTGTGGCCGAAAACCTTCTTGCCAAGGCTCGGGGTGGTGTGGTGAGTTTTTTCCACTCTTGATTCCTTCCCTTTATTTGTCTACCTTCAACCCCCTCTAATAAATAAACCTCTCGCACAATGCCGAGACGGCCGACAGGATGCACTCGCGCATAGCCACTCTGGAAGGGGAGGTTAAAGGCATGGAGTCCGAGATCACTCGACTTCAGGAGGCTGCTCTCTCGCCTTCTCGCGTGGTGATTCCCCAACCTCCTCCCTCTCATTATTCTCATGCTGAGGTTATGGAACTCTGCAAAGACGCCAATATCCGGACCGCCGAGCTAATCGTGAAGATGATGAAGGAGATGGAAGTCATCAGGGAAGGCTGCGAGGAGGTCACTGCCCGCGACCTGGTACCCGAGATTTATGGCGAGGAGGAAGACGGCCCGTCCTCCAGCGCGGAAGAATAGAAGAATTATTTTTCAGCTCTTTTGTATACCCCCCTTTTTTTGGACATTCAGTACTGAGGCATTTTGTACTACGGCCTTTTTCGTATATACATATTTTTGTTTTTAGGACATCTCGTCTTTCTTTTCATCTTTCCTATACGCCTACCTTTTTCTTTATTTGCGGAACGTTATCACGACTTATCTCGCCTACCGATAGAGGGGCTAGCTTTACCCGTGGTGCGAGTGGGCGGACCCTCGTTGCGCTCGCACAGGGATTGTACCACTTCTTCTCGCCTTGCTTCTTGACACCCCTGGCGCGAGTGGGTCTCGAATCGCTCTTATAACTAGTTTCGTTTGCGAGACGAGGATACTCTTCTTCTCACCCTTTGGTCGAAGAGCAGACCCCTTACTCTAGGTGCGAATAGTCATGTCCTCGCCGCAGTTGCGCAGGGATTGTGCCCCTTCCACTCGCCTTGCCCTTGGACACCCCTGGCGCGAGTGGATCTTGAGGGACCGACTCCTCCCTCCTCTTCTAGCTTTAGGACAAGGACTCTGCCTTTGCTCAAAATATGGATTATCTTTACATGAAACCCCCACTCATATGCTGCCCCTTACCCAACCTCCGAGTGAGCCTACAGACCTGCCTGCTCGATGATAGCCTGGACAGCGGGTCTTCTTGGGGTCTCCTCTCCAAAACCAACTCCGACCACCGAGTGAGCCTACAGACCTGCCAGCTCGATGGTAGCCTGGACAGCGGGTCTTCTCGGGGTCTCCTCTCCAAAACCAACTCCAACCACCGAGTGAGCCTACAAACCTGCCAGCTCGATGGTAGCCTGGACAGCGGGTCTTCTTGGGGTCTCCTCTCCAAAACCAACTCCAACCACCGAGTGAGCCTACTGACCTGCCAGCTCGATGATAGCCTGGACAGCGGGTCTTCTCGGGGTCACCTCTCCAAAACCAACTCCGACCACCGAGTGAGCCTACAGACCTGCCAGCTCGATGGTAGCCTGGACAGCGGGTCTTCTCGGGGTCTCCTCTCCAAAACCAACTCCAACCACCGAGTGAGCCTACAGACCTGCCAGCTCGATGATAGCCTGGACAGCGGGTCTTCTCGGGGTCTCCTCTCCAAAACCAACTCCAACCACCGAGTGAGCCTACAGACCTGCCAACTCGATGGTAGCCTGGACAGCGGGTCTTCTCGGGGTCTCCTCTCCAAAACCAACTCCAACCACCGAGTGAGCCTACAGACCTGCCAGCTCGATGGTAGCCTGAACAGCGGGTCTTCTCGGGGTCTCCTCTCCAAAACCAACTCCAGCCACCGAGTGAGCCTACAGACCTTCCAGCTCGATGATAGCCTGGACAGCGGGTCTTCTCAGGGTCTCCTCTCCAAAACCAACTCCGACCACCGAGTGAGCCTACAGACCTGCCAGCTCGATGGTAGCCTGGACAACGGGTCTTCTCGGGGTCTCCTCTCCAAAACCAACTCCAACCACCGAGTGAGCCTATAGACCTGCCAGCTCGATGATAGCCTGGACAGCGGGTCTTCTTGGGGTCTCCTCTTCAAAACCAACTCCAACCACCGAGTGAGCCTACAGACCTGCCAGCTCGATGGTAGCCTGGACAGCGGGTCTTCTCGGGGTCTCCACTCCAAAACCAACTCCAACCACCGAGTGAGCCTACAGACCTGCCAGCTCGATGGTAGCCTGGACAGCGGGTCATCTCGGGGTCTCCTCTCCAAAACCAACTCCAACCACTGAGTGAGCCTACGGACCTGCCAGCTCGGTGGTAGCCTGGACAGCGGGTCTACTCGGGGTCTCCTCTCCAAAACCAACTCCAACCACCGAGTGAGCCTACAGACCTGCCAGCTCGATGGTAGCCTGGACAGCGG
Organism: Platanthera zijinensis; assembly: GCA_039513925.1. Lineage (NCBI taxonomy): Eukaryota > Viridiplantae > Streptophyta > Magnoliopsida > Asparagales > Orchidaceae > Platanthera > Platanthera zijinensis. The sequence goes on from CM077085.1 coordinate 88,092,951, forward strand.
GTCTTCTCGGGGTCTCCTCTCCAAAACCAACTCCAACCACCGAGTGAGCCTACGGACCTGCCAGCTCGGTGGTAGCCTGGACAGCGGGTCTTCTCGGAGTCTCCTCTCCAAAACCAACACCAACCACCGAGTGAGCCTACAGACCTGCCAGCTCGATGGTAGCCTGGACAGCGGGTCTTCTCGGGGTCTCCTCTCCAAAACCAACTCCAACCACCGAGTGAGCCTACAGACCTGCCAGCTCGATGGTAGCCTGGATAGCGGGTCTTCTCGGGGTCTCCTCTCCAAAACCAACTCCAACCACCGAGTGAGCCTACAGACCTGCCAGCTCGATGGTAGCCTGGACAGCGGGTCTTCTCGGGGTCTCCTCTCAAAAACCAACTCCAACCACCGAGTGAGCCTACAGACCTGCCAGCTCGATGGTAGCCTGGACAGTGGGTCTTCTCGGGGCCTCCTCTCCAAAACCAACTCCAACCACCGAGTGAGCCTACAGACCTGCCAGCTCGGTGGTATCCTGGACAGTGGGTCTTCTCGGGGTCTCCTCTCCAAAACCAACTCCAACCACCGAGTGAGCCTACAGACCTGCCAGCTCGATGGTAGCTTGGACAGCGGGTCTTCTCAGGGTCTCCTCTCCAAAACCAACTCCAACCACCGAGTGAGCCTACCGACCTGCCAGCTCGATGGTAGCCTGGACAGCGGGTCTTCTTGGGGTCTCCTCTCCAAAACCAACTCCAACCACCGAGTGAGCCTACAGACCTGCCAGCTCGATGATAGCCTGGACAGCGGGTCTACTCGGGGTCTCCTCTCCAAAACCAACTCCAACCACCGAGTGAGCCTACAGACCTGCCAGCTCGATGGTAGCCTGGATAGCGGGTCTTCTCGGGGTCTCCTCTCCAAAACCAACTCCAACCATCGAGTGAGCCTACAGACCTGCCAGCTCGATGGTAGCCTAGACAGCGGGTCTTCTCGGGGTCTCCTCTCCAAAACCAACTCCAACCACCGAGTGAGCCTACAGACCTGCCAGCTCGGTGGTAGCCTGGACAGCGGGTCTTCTCGTGGTCTCCTCTCCAAAACCTACTCCAACCACCGAGTGAGCCTACAGACCTGCCAGCTCGATGGTAGCCTGGACAGCGGGTCTTCTCGGGGTCTCCTCTCCAAAACCAACTCCAACCACCGAGTGAGCCTATTGACCTGCCAGCTCGATGGTAGCCTGGACAGCAGGTCTTCTCGGGGTCTCCTCTCCAAAACCAACTCCAACCACCGAGTGAGCCTACAGACCTGCCAGCTCGATGGTAGCCTGGTCAGCGGGTCTTCCCGGGGTCTCCTCTCCAAAACCAACTCCAACCACCAAGTGAGCCTACAGATCTGCCAGCTCGATGGTATCCTGGACAGCGGGTCTTCTCGGGGTCTCCTCTTCAAAACCAACTCCAACCACCGAGTGAGCCTACAGACCTGCCAGCTCGATGGTAGCCTGGACAGCGGGTCTTCTCGGGGTCTCCTCTCCAAAACCAACTCCAACCACCGAGTGAGCCTACAGACCTGCCAGCTCGGTGGTAGCCTAGACAGCGGGTCTTCTCGGGGTCTCCTCTCCAAAACCAACTCCAACCACCGAGTGAGCCTACAGACCTGCCAGCTCGATGGTAGCCTGGACAGCGGGTCTTCTCGGGGTCTCCTCTCCAAAACCAACTCCAACCACCGAGTGAGCCTACCGACCTGCCAGCTCGATGGTAGCCTGGACAGCGGGTCTTCTCGGGGTCTCCTCTCCAAGGCCAACTCCAACCACCGAGTGAGCCTACAGACCTGCCAGCTCGATGGTAGCCTGGACAGCGGGTCTTCTCGGGGTCTCCTCTCCAAAATAAAATCTTCTTGCTTTGAGAAGACAGCTACTTGAAATTGTATGGCAGTACCAGAAGGCCTTGCCAGGTTTGCTAATATTGGAAAGTGAGAGAGAAAAACAAAGAAACTACATCTTATTCAGAATAGATAATGAACATAAACAAAAGTATTAAGGATAGAATCGCTTTAGATCGTCGCCGCTTCGGGCGCGATCGAGGGGCGTCCCGTCTACATCTTGGAGGTGATACCCTCCTGATTTCAAGACTTCTTTTACAATAAAAGGACCTTCCCAGTTGGGGTTGAGCTTCCCTACAGAAGCCCCTCTTCCTGCTGCATCCACTTTCTTGAGGACCAAGTCTCCCTTCTCAGACTGCTTGACCCTGACGTGCTTATCAAAATATCTTGACATCCGGTGCTTGACCTCCTCCTGTCGGATAGATGCCAGCTCTCTAAGCTCCTCCACCAAGTCAAGGGAGAGCCTTTTCTCTTCCCCATTATCTACCAGCCACTCCTCATCTCACATCCTTGTCGCAGTTACCCTAGGTGACTCAACCTCAAACTCAACAGGTATGACGGCCTCAGAGCCATGGGAAAGATTGAATGGCGTCTCTCCCGTGGCGGAACTCGGCGTGGTCCTCAAGGCCCAGAGGACGGAGGGGAGCTGCTCCACCCAACTTCCCCTCAAGTTTTCTACCTTTTTCTTTAAGAGATTCATGATGACCTTATTCGCGGCTTCCACCTGCCCATTGCTTCGAGGATGATGCACTGAAGCAAATCAAAGGTCTATACCTAGTCGCACGCAGAAATCCACGAACTCTCTGCTGGCAAATTACGGTCTGTTATCTGTGATAATGGCCAAAGGGAGCCCATGCCTACAGATGATCTCTCCCCATACGAAGCTTTTGACCACCTGAGACGTCACCTTTGCCAACGCCTTCACCTCCAGCCATTTTGAGAAATAGTCTACCATGACCAGCAGAAACCTCCTCTGGCCACTGGCTTGAGGGAATGGACCCACCAGATCTAGCCCCCATATGGCGAAGGGCCATGGAGCTGTAATCGTGCGCAACCTTTGGGCCGGGAGGAGCTGAAGAGGAGCAAATTCTTGGCACTGCCTGCACTTCCTTGAGAATTCCTCAGCATCCCTCCTAAGGGTGGGCCAGAAATAGCCCTGCCTCAACACCCTTCCCTCCAAGGTCCGACTCCCGGAATGGCTACCGCACTCTCCAGAGTGAATTTCTTCCAGCACCCTTGCGACCTCCTTCTCGGATACGCATCGAGCCAACAGACCCGACAACGTCTTACGATATAAGATCCCTTCTTTCAGCAAGTAATACGCCGACTTGTACCTGACTTGTTTCTTCTCGAGCTCTCCCTCAGGCAGACATCCAGTCGTCAAGTAGGTGGTAAATGGATCCATCCAGGATCCCTGCTGATCTATTTCCATCAGTTCTCCCTCTTCGATGGAGGGCCTAAAGAGCTCTGTCATGGTTCCTCCGGCCCGAGGACCGTGCTTGGCGAGCAGGTCTGCCCGAGTATTTTCCTCTCTTGGGACGTGTTGAACTGAGAAACTACGAAACTGACCAATGATCCTCTTTACCTTTGTTAAGTACAACTGGAGGGTGTGTTCTCTTACCTTAAATTCCCCTTCTATATGCCCTGCCACTATCATAGAATCCGTGGAGACCTTGATATCTTGTATACCGAGCTCACGAGCCAACCTCAGCCCTGCTATAATGGCCTCGTACTCCGCTTGATTGTTGGTGAGGGCGAAATGAACCTTCAGGGCCTGTTCGATCCGTGTTCCCTCAGGACTTACCAAAACCATCCCTCCTCCAAAAGAATTCTTTCCCGAGGCCCCATCTACCAGCATCTCCCAAGCTACTACGGGAGACGTCTCGGCCTCCTTGACCTCCACCGTGTAATCTACCAAGAAATCTGCTACAGCTTGTGCCTTGATAGCCAACCGAGGAATATAAGAAAGGTCAAACTCACTGAGTTCTATCGACCATTTAGCTAATCTCCCTGAGTGCTCCACCCCTTCCAAAATACGGCGGAGAGGGTGGTCCGTCATGATCTGGATGGAATGGGCTTGAAAATATGGCCTGAGCTTTCGGGCTGAGATAACGAGGGCAAAGGCTAGCTTCTCTAGGATAGGGTACTTTAGTTCTGCCTTTTTGAGGACTCTACTTACATAATAAATCGGGAATTGCTTTTTACCTTCTTCCCGCACGAGGACCGAACTCACTACTCCTGCTCCTACCCCTAGGTACAAGAATAGAATCTCTCCTTCTCTCGGACCTTGGAGTAGCGGTGCCTTGGTGAGCTGCTGCTTCAAGGCTAGAAAAGCATTCTCGCACTCGGAGGTCCACTCGAATTTCTTTCCCCCCCCCCCCCTCAAAGTTCGGAAGAAAGGTGAGCACCTTTCTCCTGCTCTGGAAAGAAACCTGCTGAGCCCCGCCAACTTGCCGGTAAGACGTTGGACCTCTTTGGTATTCGTTGGAGACTCCAGTTCTAGGATAGCCCTTACCTTATCAGGGTTAGGCTCTACTCCTGATGGGGTGAGGAGATGTCCTAAGAACTTTCCCCTACTGGCCCCGAATACGCACTTCAGCGGATTGAGCCTCATCTTGTACTTCCTTACAGTTGCGAACGTTTCTTCAAGATCCGCAATATGAGACTTGAGATCTTGGCTCTTGATCATTAAGTCGTCAACGTAGACTTCGAGGTTCCGTCCCTTTTGCTCTCGGAAGATCTGATCCATCATCCATTGATAGGTCGCCCCCGCATTCTTCAACCTAAAAGGCATCATGTTATGGCTGAAGCATCCATCTTCGGTGATAAAGGTGACATCCTTGATATCCGGAGGTGCATGCGTATTTGATGATATCCTGAAAAAGCATCTAAAAAACTCATTAGTGAAAAACCGACGGCTGAATCAACCAGCGCGTCGATTCGAGGCAGGGGGTAACAATCCTTGGGGCATGCTTTATTCAAAAGAGAGAAGTCAATACACATTCTCCACTTCCCTTCCCCCTTCTTTACCATTACAACATTGCTCACCCACCCCGGATACTTGTTCGCTGATATGAATCCTGCCTGGAGCATCTTTTCCACCTCCTCCCTGATAGGCTTGGCCATCCTGGAAGCGATGGCCCTTTTCTTCTGCTGGATGGGATGAACCTTGGGGTCAAGGTTGAGACGATGGCATGCCACATCTGCGTCAATCCCTGGCATGTCAGCTGCGCTCCAAGCAAAGATATCAATGTTTTCCTGTACGCATTTTCGGATCTCCTCCTGGTCCTCAAGGCCAACTCTCCACTGATTTTGATCTTTTCTTTTCTTCCTTCTTTTGTTAAGATGTCCACCTCCTGTAGCTCGACTGCCGCCCTCAGCCTCGAGGGATCTTCTTCTTCCTCCTGATCTTTCGGAATCTCCTCTTCCTTCCCCAGCCCCTCCTCCTGGCTTCCGAGCTCTTGCTCTCCGAACCTCTCCTCCAATTGCTCAGGGCCTCCTCCCAGCACTGACTCTTCCATCTCTCCTATCTTTCTTTTCTTCCTTCTCACTTCTTTCCCTTCTCCTCCGACCCTTAACTTCCCTGCCATTACTGGCTCCTCCGCAATGCCACCTACCAACTCCTCAACTCTACTCTCCTCCTGCTCCTCCCGCTCCAGTCTTCTCTCTAACTCCTCTGCATCACCCCTCCAGGAGATAGTGTTTACTGCCGTCACGTAACATTCCCGGGCCGCCTTCGGATCTCCTCTTACCCTGATCTGGGTCCCTCCCGAATTGAGTTTCAAACATTGATGAAAAGATGAGGGTACACATCTAAAGGCACTAATCAAGGGGCGCCCGAAGATGGCGTTGTAACTGCTGGGAGCGTCCACTATCACAAAACGGCAGTTCCTGGACAGCCCTCCCAGAGTTACCTGGAGACCGACTCCCCCCTCCACTTCCTTCCTTTCTCCTGAGAATCCGAACAACGGTCCGTCTACTGCTAACACCCTCCTGGCTTCCACCGTCATCTCATTGAATGCCTTTTTGAAGATAACATTAACCGAGCTCCCATTGTCCACCAAGATCCTTGATACCGTGAAACTCTCGATAGCCGTCCGAATCACCAGCGCATCGCAGAATGGATCTTCGTGATCTGGCAAGTCCTTCCTGGAGAAGGTGATCTTCTCATCCGGGGGCGGGGCTTATGACGTCGAGGCGACACCTCGACGGTACATTGTATGAAGGCTGGCCTTTCGGGTAGCCTCGATTCCCACCCCGCCATGAAACACCCCGATCCCCCCTCTATCCCCCACATCTGACCGATCTACACATCTATCCTCCTCCCCCACTCTGGTCATCTCTACTATCCGCGCTGGTGGCTGCTGCTCTCCCGCTCCTCTTCTCCCCTTCAGCTCTAGAAATTCTGGACAGGTAGCTATCGTGTGACCTTCCTCCTCATGGAAGTCACAGAATGGCATAGCTACTTCCCACTCCTGCCTCCCTTCTTGGTGATTCCTTCTTCTCCCTGCTCCTGCTCCTCCCCTTCCTCGCTCTCTTCCTCTTCCTCTTCCCCGGCCTATTGCCATAGCTTGTTGAGGCGGGGGTGGGAGTGGCCTAGGACCATGTCTCCACCCCAGCTGTGGTAACCTTCCTGCTCCTCCCTGGTAGTAGTTCCTTCCCCCCGGGGGAAGACCTCTCCCTTGCCCTTGAACAGGGCCTTCCGGTTGCTTCCAACCCAACTCCTGATGTGCCGGCCCCCTTGGCTCCTCACTTCTCCTCCCTTCCTGCTGCCTCGATCCTCCTGGTTCTCTAGACTCTACCTCCATCAACCTTGCTAGTTTCTTGGCAAAAGCCGGGTTTGCTGCCTCCATCGCTATCTCCTTGGCTGCCTTCTCCATCAACCCTTTAAATGATAAGGGTGCCTTCCTGGTGAGGCTCATTTTGAAGAAGCCTTCCCTGAGACCTACATGAAAGGCCATTTGGAGGGCAAATCCTGGCACCTCCTGAATGTCCAGGATTTCTTCTTTGAAGCGATCCACGTACTGGGCTAAAGACTCGTCTGCCTTCTGCTTGATCAGGAAGATGGACTCCGGGTTTTTCATCCTCTTCTTCGAGGTCGAGAAGCGCAGCTGGAAGCTCCTACTCAAGTCCTCAAAACCATATATTAACCCTGCCGGGAGTTGATGAAACCAGTCCCGGGCCTTGTCCTTCAAGGTGATCGCGAAAAGGCAGCACTTGAATGCATCCGTCATCGGCCTGATGGAGACCGCATCTTCGAACCATTGCAAGTATTGGAGGGGATCATCCTTCCCCACATAATAAACAATCTCAGGCTCGCGGAACCCCTCCGGGACGAGAGCCGAAAGAACCAGCTCGCAAAAGGGTGACCCTCTCGCCAGGGGTCTCGTCGTCTCCACTCGCGCGACGAGATCCACTGGCGAGACGGCGCTCGCCGGGCTGGGGAACAACTCCCTTCCTGCCAGATCTCACCCGTTTCCTTCCACCACCTTCTCCTTTCCAGGCCTCCCCCCTGGCACATCCTCGCCCACCCTTGCCGAGACGGCTCCTTCCGGAGGCGAGAGGCCCGGCGCCTGAGGTAGAGGGGTCACGCACTCGCCTCGCTGCGAGATCTGTTTCAACATCCCCATGATGCCCCCAATGGATGCCATGAATTCTTCTCTCCCAACATATCCTCCTGGGTTCTGGGACCAGCCCTCATCTCCTCCTCCCAGATCTTCTGCCATGAGATGATCCAAAGTTCTTCGACGTAGGCTGCGATCCACGCTCACCGCACCAAAAATGTTGAAACCAGCAGAACTGGTTTCTCCTAAAAGCTCGGATCTAAGGCTGCAGCTCACGCTTACTTTCTTTGAGCCATACTCCTAACAGAACTCCTAAAGGAACAGACCGGGGGCTTCAGCTCGGAGGTCCCACCGCTTACCCGGAAGAATTGAAAATTCTTCCCCTCCTTAGCTAGTGCTGAGCTAGGTGCCTGAGTAAGAGGGAAAAAGAAGGTTCCACACACCCTTTTTCTCAGAAACCTTACCGGTCTATTTATAGGCCTCAGGATTCGAACTGCAAATAACCAAATCAAGCACCTGTGAAATTACCTGAATACCCTGGGCTGGGTCTGCCAACAGCCAAACTCCGCTGTTCTGAAGGGCTATGAGCAGACCACCAAGTGTAAAAGAGTAAGAAAGGCTAAAAAGGATGAACCGTTTGCCAACTGAACCGGTTCCCACCCAATTGCTGAACCGGCCTTATCTCTTCCTGCCAAACCGGTGCTTGGCGAGAGGACCACCTTGCGGCTGAAAGCACCACCTCGCAGGCGAGACCCTCCATCACTATATAGAAAATCTTCCCTTGACCCCCTACCTGTCAGGCGAATGGACTCAACTTTGTCTCCTCCTGCCTAGCGCGAGTGGACCCAGCTTTGGGCTCCTCTCGCCTATCGCGGGCGGACCCAGCTTTGGGCTCCTCTCGCCTAGCGCGAGTGGACCCAGCTTTGGGCTCCTCTCGCCTAGGGCGAGTGGACCCACCTTTAGGCCCCTCTCGCTTAGTGCGAGTGGTCTTTGCTTTGGGCCCCTCTCGCCTAGGGCCCTGTCTCCTCTTGAGGATTCTTCTAATCCCCTCTCTGCTGAGTTCCCTCCCGTGAGCCCGAGGTTGTACATTACTCATTGGAGTAATCCACTCGAACGACGCGGTGAAGGCGGCCCGCATTAGTTTAATCATGCTTAGCATAGGAATCTAAAACCAAACTCCCCTTTTTATAGTTGCACATGCATTCATTTTTCCAAAAGCAAAGTCCATTCTCCCTACTTCACTCCGCGTGAGATCGATATCTGGGGAAGCAACTCCTCATGTTTCTTACTTGACCATGATCGGTAAACTTATTGAGAGCGCATCAAGTTTTTGGCGCTGTTGCCGGGGAGTGCAACCGTTGTGTGCGATTTTTTGTTTCTTTTGGAAAAAGTTGTAAGTGTTAGGTGTTTTATTTTTTTTTGTGTAAGCTGTATGATAGATCATAACCCTGGTGGTTGGATTGAAGATTTGGGTGCTGATCCTAAGACCGCACGAGCAAGGAGAGCTTGTGTACATGCTGCTGCTATAGATGAAAGGATGGAAGACTTGGGCCATGGAGGAAATTACCAAGGAGAAAGCGTAGTTGAAGGATAGGAGGTGGTCCAACCTCGTGTCAGGACGATGCGGGACTTCACTACCCCTACGACAGGGAGTGTCTATCCCGGGTTTGGACCGACAATTTCCAACCCTCACTTAGAGATAAAGCCTGAGATCATGAACATGATAAGAAACAACACGCAGTACTCGGGTTTGCCGACCGAAGACCCTCAGCTCCATTTGGCGGAGTTTTCTGAGATATGCTGTACATTCTGCTATATTCGAATCTCTGATGATTTGGTAAAGCTGAAGTTATTCCCTTTCTCGCTTCGATATAGGGTGAATACATGGCTTCATACGATTGCCCCTGACACAGTAACTACGTGGGAAATTTTATCTTCTATGTTTTTAGCTAAGTTCCACCCAGTAGATAAAATTGTTAATGCTTGTAGGGAAATCTCTACATTAATACAGCTGGAACAAGATGCATTATCAGAGGCATGGGAGCGTTTCGCTGATCTGCAATGTCGTTGTCCCCAACATGGTTGCAAGGCGTGGAATCTCGTCGAAATATTTTATTTTGGTCTCGAGCCGAACTACCGGGCAATTATTGATGCGTCGGTCGGCGACACTATTATGAACTTGTCTCCCGAAGAGGCTATGCGGCTCCATAGAGACACGGCTTCCCATAACACGTGCTGGATGGCGGGCATGAATGCTCAAAGGGGGGAAAGAAATCTATTTGATGTAAATTTAGTTGGGCAACAAGCAGAATCATGCCACCCTGTGATGGACGGAAGAAGGATGCTAACCAGATCGAATACTCCTCCGGCTCAGGTTGGAGGCATATCGTGTCAGGGATGTGGAAATCCTTGCCACCACGCTTTTGAATGCCCAGCTGGAGAGTCATTTGCGGAACCGACAGGTATAACCTTTGATGAAAATATTAATTTCATAAGAAATAAAAACCACGTTGCGCCCTATAATAAGGTTTATAACCCAAACGCGAGAAATCATCCAAATTTCTCGCGGAATCAAAATGCCCCAGGTCAAAGATGGCAGGGGCCCAACATCAATATGATGCTCAAGCCTCCAATAGCCAAATGCGACCGCTGCAGCCGGGTTATAATTAGAGCGGGCAAGGGGCACGTAAGAGTGCTTTAGAGGAGAGGATGGAAAGGTTTGTTGAGATGGCCCAATCTAACATGGCCAATCAAACTGCTTCTATGAGAAACACAGCTGGGGTAGCTTGCCCAAGTGTTCTCCGAGCGCACTCGCGGCGCGCTCCCAAGCGACACAGAAAAGAATCCCCGTGAGCAAGGGAAGAGCTCTAGGGAAGAAGAGGAGTGCAATGTTAATGATGTGGCTATCAAGTGCGTTATTAATGAGATTGAAACAGTGGCACTTTGCGATTCAGGTTCGTCATGCAAAATTCTTTCTCTGCAAGATGTTGAGAAGCTCAATCTAAATGTCGAAACTGATACCTATAAATTGCTAGCTTTAGCTGATTGATCAGTGATAACATGTGGGATGGTAATAGGAAGTTGGGTTAATAGTATGATGATTTGGTAAGGTGAATCTTAGAGCTTCATTAGGAGAGATGATAAGGAGGGTGTTGGGTTGGCTAGTGTAAAGTGGTACTCGGGATCGACGAAAGATCGTCTTTCCTAGGGATAGAGAGAGTCAAAATACATTAGGGTAAGATTTAGTATAACATTAAATGGGATTGGGACCTGGGTAGATACCAATAATTGTAAGTGCCTTGCGAAAGGAAATGATGGGCTTCAACTACAATCATAGTTCCTAGTGCCCCGAGAGCCCTTCACAGGGAATTCCTTGGGCAGTCTGAGGTTAACAAAAACCGTAAGACTAAAATGAATCCAAGAGTAATTATAAATAAACAAGGACTTCAGTTTCACTCACCCCGATAGTCCGGGAGGTTAGTTTGGTTAGGTTGTCCGAGCGGTAGGCTCGGTGGTTGTTGAAACAGATAGGTTAGTGCACGGAGCCGATTGCTTAGGAACTCATGGTTTCATGTACATAAAGTGGCGGGTATTCAGTATTTGACAGTCGTTCACACCGACATCGGTATGCGGACGCGGCAGTTGTGGTGTACACTTAGATAAGGGAAAGTCTGGCGATGGGTCAGTATAGTACGTGGAGACCCTGGTGTGTCCTTCAGGGCATATGTAAGGGCCAGGCCGGGTAGTGTGAATACCCATCTAGGAGTGGGGTGGCCTGACCAACTGTCTCTATTTGCCACGGTGAAGGCTCCTGTGAGTCCAAATTGGGGAAACTAAAGGTCTGTGCGCATAGAGTTGTGTGCGTGTGTTGCATTTGCATGAATCATGTCATAAAATTTCATTTCACTCATACTTGCATACAACCTGACACCCCGTCGTATAAATTGGTATGAGACTTTTTAAACGATTTGAGACTTGCAAAAGACCCCTTAACTTATATGTTTGTATGTGCTTTCATACAAGTTAAGGTTACTTATTTCTTAGTTTACTTTACATATACTGATGCTTTGTTTTACTTGTTTACTCTACAGTTTTCTTATTATAGAACTGTTAGCTTGCATTACTTTTACAGCTCTAAAGATTTACTATATTCCTGCTAGAATAGGTCCACCGTCATCTGCTTTGAACACTCTCCACATTCATAGCCTTCCTATCATTCCTCCTGCATGGTGCCAAGGATCCATTGGGGGAGGGGTGGGGAAAATTAGACTTAGTCTATTGACTAACGGTCGATGGACCAAACATTTCAGGGGCTCCGGATGGGAGGCAAGGACTAGCAGCATGTAATATAGCACCAGCAGAATACAATGCAACTGGAGGTGGACCAGTCTAGCATAGGAGAACCAGCCTCTAGCTTCGTGAGTGATTAGTTTCCTTAGCTTTCGCGAGAGTGATGTAGTGAGGATTTGTTGTACCGGGCATAAGCCCATTTATATTTCTTCTATACCGATCTATATTCCGTACTTTTATTATCATCTGGACATTGATGTGACTTCTATCATATGTTCTATGTGATTGTGAATTTGTTTAATCTTACTTGTACTTCTTATTCTTGATGATCTTCATTGCTGGCAGAATCGGCATTTTGTAGTTGCGACCTTCCTATGTGTCGGTGTCACCGCAAAGCGACGGTTTTGGGCATAAGACAATGTAGCATAGCAAAAAAAAGGGGTCTAACAAACTGGTATCAAAGGAAACATCGATCCAAAGAGATGAAGTCCACAAAACCCTGGGCCACCCCGTGCGAGCTTATTTTGATGACAGACTTATAGTGGAAGCAATGGTGTGTCCATAAGGGAGAATCACAAGCAAAAGTCCACTTTTTGTTTGTTCCTCTTGTATATTAACTAACAATTGGAATTTTCCTTGTAGCCTACAACGATCCCTACTCCTCAGTACGGTACACCCCAGGAACAGAGCATGGTTCCACCCCCGCCGGCTCCGAGTCCATTCCAGCAGATAGAAATGGGGCAGACACTGAAAGCCATTCTGGTGACTTTCAGGGCTCAGTAGGCTCCATTCCCACAGCCAAATCCCGGGGCTTTTTGCTAAGTGCCTTCAGGGGATTTCTCCTCCATCATACCTTAGCATGGAGTCAGCAGTTTGTACCGAGGAGTTACTGGACATTATCTACGAGATGATGGCCGTGATTCAATTCCCGACAAAGGAGGCAGTGGCTTTGGAAGTTTCCTGCTTGGAATCGCACGCGAAGAGATGGTGGAAGTCACTATTAAACACCACCTTAGCTAGAGTGGAGTGCGCAGACTTTTCCTGGGAAGAGTTTTGAGCAGCTCTGTTGTAGCATTTTGTACCTCAGTCGGAGAGGGATGAGGTGGAGGACAGGTTCTTGTAATTGAGGCAGGGCAACATGATGGTGTTAGAGTACTACCGGGAGTTCACACATCTAGCCTACTTTGCAGACTAATATCTGCGGGATGATGCGGGCTACGTGAAGAGATTCTACAAGGGCCTTCATGATGACATGAGGCATGCCCTCCTCTTCATCTCTGATGGGAGCTTGGCTAGGATCTTGGAGATGGCGAAGAAGCTGGAAGCGGACCAGCTTACAGTTCGTGACCGGAAGAGACCGGCTAACGACTTAGTGATCGGTGGCCGGAGAGACCAGCCCAGAGGTCATGTCATAGGGGAAAAAAGGAATGGGGATCAACCCCTCCAGGAGGATAGGTAGGATCAGAGGATCCCGGTGGTGTTGTCTCCTCAGCCGTTACAGGTTTGGGAAATGCCGAGGGCAGTGGAGGAGTCATAGACATTCTTTCGTTGCAACCAACCGAGGCACTTAAAGAGGAACTACCCCGTGAGGGAATCACCCCCGCCAGCACTTCAGGGTGCCCCACCTGCATGACATTTTGGTGGTTGAGGACGCGACTGAGGTCATGGATTTCAGGACAGAGACTGCTGACAAGATAGAGGGCAGGTGTATTCCTTGGACCTGGTCTAGCCCTGGAACCTGAAGAGAGTGATAGCAGGGTCGCCGATAAATTTTAAGTTCCTTTTCCTTCTAGAAGCTAGACTTCATGAATAAAAACTGTAGAATTAGGGAAAGACTCTGAAACTAGATATCTAAGAGGAAAAACTTAGCTAACTCAGGGATAGTGATGGTGTGTGGCAAGCCTGCCCACATCCTCTTTGACACTGAAGAATTACACAATTTGTCTCGGTGGAGTTTGTTAGAGACCTGGACTAGATCGAGAAATTTTCAGAGAGTCGTTAGGATAGTGCGCCTCCCCAATGGGACAAAGATCCAGTCTACGCCCAAGTGCATTATGAGAGTGACCATTGATGGTGTAAACTTCGAGTCCCCAGAAACGATCCTTAGGATGCTGGATTTTGATATCATCCTAGGCATGGCATGGATTGCCTGGAACCATGCGCAAATTGATTGCCCAACATGGAGGGTTGTGCTGAGATACGACGATAGTTACCCGACTTTCGAAAGTTTTATCCAAGATTCCTATATTCTACTCTCTTCTTTCCATGTCGTCAAGGTCCATCTACAGGGTGATGAAGTCTATTAGGTCCTGTTTGAGTTGGCCGATGCCAAGGATTCCATTACTAATATCCCGGTGGTGCGAGACTTTGATGATGTATTCCCGGAGAAGTTGCCAGGATTGTCGCCGCATCAAGAAAAGGACTTTCAAATACAATTGGTGTCGGGGGCTAAGCTGGTATCCATAACTCCTTATCGGATGGCCATGAAGGAGTAAGAGGAATTTTGAAGCCAGCTGCAGGAGCTAGTGGAAGCCAGATTAGTTCAACCAAGCTCTTCTCCATGGCGAGCTCTGGTATTGTTCGTGAATAAGAAGGATGGGACACTCCGACTGTGAATCGATTATAGGGAATTAAATAGGTTGATGGTCCGGACACGCACCCACTGCTAAGGATTGACGAGCTGTTTTATTAGTTTGAGGTAGCTGACTTGTTTTCAAAGCTGGAACTGAGGTTAGGATACTACCTGCTGTAAATTCAGGAGGAGGACATCCCGAAGACCGCTTTCAGCAGTAGATATAGGTTATATGAGTTCACCGTGATGCCCTTCGGGCTCAAGAATGAACCATCCTCGTTCATGAGTTTAATGAACTGGGTATTCGAGCCATATCTAAATGTCTTCATCATAGTATTTATTATCGACATCCTCATTTACTCATGGACCGAGGAGGAGCATGCTCAACATTTGGCACAAACTCTCAAAAGGCTCCGGGAGCACAAGCTGTATGCCATGTTCAGTAAGTGCCAGTTTTGGCTGAAGGAGGTGGCCTTCTTGGGCCATATTATCAGTGGAGCAGGACTGGAAGTGGATCCGGCAAAGGTTCAGCCAGTATGGGACTGGCCACCATTGAAGACGGCCACTGATGTGAGGAGTTTCCTAAGAATTGCTAGTTACTACCGGAAGTTCGTAGAAGGCTTCTCCCGGATAGCTCTTCCACTTACAACTCTGACAAAGAAAGAGACCCCCTTTGTTTGGACACCGCAGAGCGAGGCTGCCCTTCAAAAGCTGAAGGGTTGGCTTACCTCGGCTCCTATCCTTGCCCTTCCATCTGGGAAGGAATAATTTTAGGTTTATACTGATGCGTCGTACCAATGGATGGGTGTTATTCTTATGTAGAACAGGCACGCGATAGCTTATGCCTCCAGACAACTGAAGAAACTTGAGCAAAACTACCCAGTGCACGAACTGGAGATGGGATCGGTTATTTTCGCTCTGAAGATCTAGCAGCAATATCTTTCTATTTTGATATTTTCTCGGATCACAAAAATTTGAAGTACATGGTCACACAGAAGGAGCTGAATATCAGACAGAGACGATGGGTAGAGTTCTTGTCAGACTACCAGTATACCATGCACTATCATCCCGGGAAGGCCAATGTGGTGGCAGATGCTCTGAACCGAAGAGACACTACACTAGGAACATGACCTCAGATGATGGATAAGGAGCTGGTGCAGACGTTGCAAGAGATGCGGATATCTCTCGTGTCTGAGGATGATTCGGAGCTGTACGAGGAGTGCCTGGAATCGATGAGCACCACCGATGATATATGGGATCACATCAGGGACATGAAGAGGCTGGATGTGAGGATGGAACCGATATTTAAGGCCTTGGAGGAAAGCACGGTAGGGGATTACTATCTGAGAGATGGGCTATTATGCTTTAGAGGACGAGTTTACATACAAGCAGGAGGCCGAATTCAGGAAGATATCATGACAAAGGGCCACTACACCAGATATTTGGTGAACCCGGGGAGCACGAAGATGGCAACGGATCTGAAGAGGATGATGTATTGGTCGGGCATGAAAAATGATATTACATACTTCGTGATGCATTGCGAGTCTTCTCAGCTCATAAAGGAGGAGTGCAAGAGTCCGACCGGATTATTGAAGCCACTCCCGGTGCCGGAGTGGAAATTTGAGGACATAGGCATGGATTTTATATATGGGATACCCCGATCCCACGCGACGAATGACTCGATTTGGGTGATCGTCGATAGATTGATAAAGTTGGGTAGGTTTATCCCAATCAGGAAGGATGCTCCGGTCAGTGATCTTGTGTAGAGATTTGTGGAGCAGTTTGTCCGCTACGATGGAGTGCCTAAGACGATCCTGTCAGATCGGGATGGAATGTTTACATCCAAAGAGTGGAGGTCAGTTCAGGACTATCTAGGCACATATTTAACTTTCAGCACGACTTTCCACCCACAGACATAAGGGCAGACCGAGGGCACCAACCGGACATTGGAGGATCTTCTGCGTTTATGCATTTTGGACTATGGAGCACCCTGGGAGAGACTATTGCCGCTAATCGAGTTCTCCTACAAAAATATTCATCAGTCCTGCATAGGCATGGCCCCTTATGAGGCTTTAAACGGTCGGAGATGCAGGACCCCACTATCTTAGATCTAGGATGAGGATCCAATTGCACTTGGATCGGAGTTCGTGGAGGATACATAAGCTCAGGTGAGGTTGATTCGAGATAGGATGATGGACGCACAGGGCAGACATGCCAAATACTAAGATGTGCGATATCGTCAGGTGGAGTTCCAAGTGGGAGACCGGGTTTTCTTGAAGATACGGCTGATGCATAGAGTCTCACAGGTTTGCGGGAGGAAGAAGCTCAGTCCGAGATATATAGGACCTTACAGGATCCTTGAGCTGATCGGCCTCTTGGATTACAGACTAGAGCTACCAACAGAGTTAGCGGGATTGCATGATGTATTCTATGTCTCTTCACTTCAGAGGGCTTTACTATGACCTGAGCAGCTGATTTCCACTACAGATGGCCCTAAGGCTTTAGATCGATAAGTTAGCATGGAGCCGGTCAGGATCGATGATACAGCGGTGCGGGTCTTGCGGTGCAAGAAGGTCCCGCTGGTCAAAGTCCTATTGAGGAATCATGCACAGGAATAACACCTTGGGAACCACGGGACCTGATGAAGCAGAGGTACCCGGATCTCTTCCAGTCAAGTACACCTTTAAATTACTAGGTATGTTACATACTTTTATTTTAATTGAAAACTCGTAGGCCCGATCTTAATTTAAAGGATGAAATTTTAATTTTTATGTATTTGGATTTGTAATATCACTCAAACTTCTAGACCATTAAGATTGGTTTTGTCATAACTAGGTCATGACAAAACCCTAGGAAGCCCAAGAAGACCAAGTAAACCTAGGAATGAAGGTGAGATCACTATGGTCTGCAAATAACACTTCCCAATTACATATCCTAGGGTTTGGCTTTAGGGTCACACCTTGACTCTTTGACCCAAACATGACATCCCTACTCATTTAGAAGGTTCATTGGGTCAAAGGACCCATTGAGGTCAATTAAAGTGGTCAAGTTAACCAAAGTCAACCATAACGCTAAAATGGTCAAAGTGCCTTATCTAAGGCCAGAGGACGTTCCCTTAACCAATTTAACCCCACCTACACTCTCCTAAACCCCCAAGGGAGGTCAATGGGTCACCAAGGACCCATTGGGGTTAAGTAAAGAGGTCAAGTTAACAAAAGTCAACCCTAGCTCCAAAGTGGTCAAACTTTCCTAAGAAAGGGTCAAGTGGTCTTCAAGGTGCCAAGAAAACCCTACCCAACCCTTCCTAGACCTTAGGGGAGGCCAATGAGTCACTGAGGACCCATTCGGGCCAAACCAAAAGGCTAATTTGACCAAAGTCAACTAGAGCTTGGTTTAGGTCAAACTAGCCCAAATGGCTAGCTAAAGCACAATCCACTTGGGCTAAGCCCAACAAGGATGGCCCACTAGCCTCATGAGGTTTAGAATTATCCAAATGACGCCCATTTTCTGGAAGTGATGAATAGGAGAGACAAAGCTCCATTTTTCCCTTTAATGGAGGAGAAAGAAAGAGTGGAGAAAGAGGCCATTCATGTCTTGGAAGGCCAAGATCCTTCCCTCTTCATTCAATTGATTTGATTCATCTCCCCCATCAGTGCTAAGAAGATTAAGAGCCTTTCCACGATATTTCAAAGGCTGGATGCAGTAGACCACACTTGGCCGAAAACCACTACCCAAGGCCATTAATGGCATTGAAGCCATGACCTATCCTCTCCCCTAATTGAGCATCTTAAAAGCTTCCCCGGACCAAGGTAAGCCGTTTCCACCATTACATTGAAGAATTTGAACCCTTCAAACCCAACAATGGCGGTACGGTGGTCGACTCGACTCCAACTCTCCCAAAAGTTCATATCCCTCTCCTCTCTTCTAGTGGATAGATCTTCGTCTATTGGCTGAAAGTTTTGGGGCCAATTGGCCCTAGATCTAGGTGGTCGAAAGCTTAGTTTTTCAAGCTTTTTAATCCAAGCCTAAAACCAGATTTCGGCCACCTCCGGCCGGCCTACCACCGCCTATCGCCGGCCACCGCCTCAATGAAGGTGGTAGTGGCATTGGCCAGCCGGGGAGGCGCTCAGGTGGTTGAGAAATCACCTCCCAAAATGTCTAGGATGGGACAATCAGGACTGGTTGATCAAGGAGGAAGATGAGTGTATCCCGTCGGTTTCTGCTTTAAGATTCGTGTCGAGTTAATATATTAATTCCTTTTATTTCATTTTCTACTATACAAATATGCAGTGACTAGATTAATTTATTAAAAATACTTATACCACTCTACAGTGAAAATGATTAACATGAAATTTGTAGCCCTTGAAGTGTACTTTATTTTAAATTTGATTTCAACCAATTTGGGTAATTGTTCTGACCACAACACTCAAAATGGTGCAGACGATACATAGGGCTGGTCAGAAATTAAATTGAGTGCCCCGACTAAACCACTTGTCTAAATGACTTGAAATTTTAAATGGGGGCCACTCTTATCTATACCTAAAACATTTCCAAAAATGGGAATTTATAGAAAACATTTGACTATAGTTGTTGTAAAAATTTAATAAACAATTTATGATTTAATTACAGGGTCGAATGACCCAAAAAGTACCCAAAATTTTGGTGGCTGTCTTTCCCGGTCATAACATACTCTGATAAAAATCGCATCCAGATTGGGTTTGATTTGAATTGGTTTTGGTGTGACCAAAGTGTGACCCCCTATGGGTAAATAAGGGCA
This sequence comes from Platanthera zijinensis, assembly GCA_039513925.1. Lineage (NCBI taxonomy): Eukaryota > Viridiplantae > Streptophyta > Magnoliopsida > Asparagales > Orchidaceae > Platanthera > Platanthera zijinensis. The sequence goes on from CM077085.1 coordinate 88,112,002, forward strand.
AAAGTGTGCTTGGGGCATAGAGGGGACAATTTTCTCCCAAAGGGGTTGGAACTTTGGCCAGAGCCCCAAGGTCAGTAAAAACACCCTCCCATGGAGTTTAAGATGGATTGGGGAGGATTTGCCCTAGGCCCCTAGTTTAAACCCTAAGATTGAACTTTGGAGATTGGTGAAGGACAAGGAGTGATATGTCCTTGTATGGACTTGGAGCTTTGTTCATGTATTCATAAGGTGATAATTAACCCTAGGAAGAGTAGTTAGGACCTCTAGGAGCTTCACCCCTCTTGAAGTGACTTTGGACAAAATAGTGCAATCTTATTCATGATTTTATTACATATTCATATGACTTTGAATTATCCTAAAATTTTAGCAGTGGTCATATGTTGATGAAACAAAGCTCTAGAAATTTTAGTGAGAATTTTAGATCAGAATTTATGGTACTTCATTCACACCCTTTCTAGTTGCCCTATTAATTCAAGAATTTATTTTGAGCTATCAATTCACTGAAAGCTTATGAAACTTGGTCATAAAACTTTTTAGGACATCCTTAAGATTTGAGAATTTTTACAGAATTTTTAGGAAAATTTTCTTAGTGGTTACTTCACAATTCACTAATTAATGATTGGTTTTAAATGATTTATTTATGTGACCAAATTATTTTAGAAAATAGTTATTTTGGGTCAGAAGTTTTTTATTGTCACTTTAAAGTTCTGGTAATTTTATCATGATTTTTGGATGAATAATTTTGGTACATCATTCTTTACTCTACTATTGTGGATAATTAATCAATAATTTGTTTTGGGGTTAAAACCTATCTGGAAAACTATGAATCTCAGTACATAATGTTATTTTGATGACATGCACCTGACATAATTTTCTAAGGCCATATCTTGAGAGAAAAGTGTACTTGTAGTTCAGAAGCTTTCTTGGACTGATTTTGCAGAAAAATTAATAAATGCTAAATTAATTAGGAAAATTACAAGTTTCTATATTTCGTCTAATTATGTCATGATAGACCTCCAGTATGAATTCTAGGGCATTTGGAAGAATATTTGAAGGGGTCACCCCTCATGCTCATCATATAGCTTAGGTTGGTCTGCATATAGTAAAAACTGCAAAATCGTGATAACATGTGGGATTGTCATAGGAAGTTGGGTTATTAGTATGCAGATATGGTTAGGTGAATCAGAGATATTCATTAGGAGACATGATGAGGAGGTTGTTGGGTTGGCTAGTGCTAAATGGTGCTCGTGATCGACGAAATATCATCTTTACTAGGGATAGAGAGAGTCAAAATACTTTAGGATTAGATTTATTATAACATTAAATGGGATTGGGACCTGAGTAGATAATAATAATAGTAAGTGCCTTGTAAAAGGGAACGAAGGATTTCAGCTACCATCATTGTTCCTAGTGCCCCCGAGAGCCCTTCATATGGAATGCCCTGGGCAGTCCGAGATTAACCAAAACTGTAATACTAAAATGAATAGAAGAGTAATTAGAAATAAACTAAGACTTGACTTTCACTCACCCCAATACTATGGGAGGTTAGTTTGGTTAGGTTTTCCGAGCGTTAGGCTCGGTGGTTGGGGAAACGGACAGGTTAGTCTTGGTAGCCGATGGCTCGGGAACTCATGGTTGTATGTGCATAAAGTGGCGGGTCTTTGGTATTTGACGGTCATTCACACTGACGTCGGTACACTGACTTAGCAGGTGTGGTGGACACTTTGCAAGGGAAGACCCTAGTTTGTCCTTCAGGGGCGTATGTCAGGGATAAGCCATTTAGTGTGAATACCTGTCTAGGAGTGGGGTGGCCCGACCCACTGTCTTTGTTTGCCATGGCGGAGGCTCCTGGGAGTGATGCTAGCTTCTAAATAGTTAGAACTAAAGGTCTGTGCGCATAGAGTTGTGTGTGTGTGTGTGTGTTGCATTTGAATGAATCATGGCATTACATTTCACTTCACTCATACTTGCATAAACCTGACACCCCATCATATAAATTTATATGGCAGTTTTTATATGATGGAAGCCTTAAAAAAGACCGCTTAACTTACATGTTTGTATGGGCAGTTATATAAGTAAGGTTTAGTTATTTCTTAGTTTAATTTCCTTATAGTGCTGCTCTATTTTACTTGTTTACTCTACCGTTTTCTTATTATAGAACTGTTAGCTTGCCTTACTTTTATAGCTCTGTTAATGTACTATATTCCTGCTAGAATAGGTCCACCATCATCTTCTTTGACCACTCTCCACCTTGATAGCCTTCCTATCATTCCACCTGCATGGTGCCTAGGAGCAATTGGGGGAGGGGTGGGGGAAATCAGGCTTTGTCTTTGGATTAACGGTCGGTGGACTAAACCATTCAAGGGCTCCGGATGGGAGTCATGGACCAGTAGTAGGTCATGCAACACTAGTGAAATACGGTACACATGGAGGTGAGCCAGTCTAACATGGGAGAACCAGCCTCTGGGTCCGTGAGTGATTAGTTTGCTTAGCTTCTGCGATAGTGATGTAGTGAGGATTTGTTGTATCGGGCATAAGCCCATTTATATTTCTTCTATACCAATCTACATTCCATACTTTTGTTATCATGTGGACATTATTGTGACTTCTATCATATGTTTTATATGATTGTGAACTTTTTTTAATCTTATTTGTACTTCTACTTCTTGATGATCTTCATTGCCGGCAGAATCGGCATTTTGTAGTGGAGACCTTCCTGTGCGTCGGTGTCACCGCAAAGCGGCGGTTTTGGGTGTAAGACCCGGTAGCGTAGCAAAAAAATGGGGTCTAACAAATTGGTATCAGAGGAAACATCAATCCAAAGAGAAGAAGTACACAAAACCTTGGGCCACCCCGTGCGATCTTAGTTTGATGACAGACTAGTTGCGGAAGCAATGGTGTGGCCATAAGGGAGAATAACATGCAAAAGTCCACTTTTTGTTAGTTCCACTTGTACATTAACTAATAATTGGAATTTTCCTTGTAGCCTGCGACGATCCCGACTCCTCAGCATGGTACAACCCAGGAACAGAACATGGTTCCACCCCCGTCGGCTCTGACTCTGTTCCAGCAGACATAAATTGGGCAACACTGACAACCATTCTGGAGACTTTCAGGGCTAAGCAGGCTCCTTCCCCACAACCTAAACCTGGGGTTAACTGGCTAATTTCCTTCAAGGGATTTCTCCTCCATCCTACCTTGGCACGGAGTTAAGAGTTTGTACCGAGGAGTGGCTGGACATTATTGACAAGATGCTGGCCGGGATTCGATGCCCGACAAAGGAGGCAGTGGCTTTGGCAGTTTCCTTCTTGGATTCCCACGCGAAGAGATGGTGTAAGTCACTTTTAGAAACCACCTTCGCTGGAGTGGAGTGCGCAGACATTTCCTGGGAAGAGTTTAGAGCAGCTCTGTTGGAGCATTTTGTACATCAGTCAGTGAGGGATAAGCTGGAGGACAGGTTTCTGCAGTTGAGGCAGGGAAACATGACCGTTTTACAGTAATACCGGGAGTTCACACATCTAGCCTGCTTTGCAGACTCAAATCAGTTGGACGATGCGGGCCACACAAAGAGATTCTATAAGGTCCTTCATGATGATATGAGGTAGGCCCTCCTCTTTGTCTCTGATGTCAGCTTGGCTAGGATCTTGGAGATGGCCAAGAATCTGGAGGCAGACCAACTTACATTTCGGGGCCGGGAGAGACCGGCTAACGACTTAGTGATCAGTTGCAGGAGATACCAGTCTAGAGGTCGTGTCATAGGGGAAAGTAGCAATAGGATCAAACCCGACAGTAGAACAGGCAGGAAATAGGAACAAGGTGGTGTTGGCTCCTAAGCCATTATAGATACGGGAAATGTTGAGGGTAGAGGAGGAGGCGCAGACATGCTTCCGGTGTAACCAGCCGGGGCACTTCAAGAGGAATTTCCCTATGAGGGAAGCACCCCCGCCAACACTTCAGGATGCCCCACATGCACAGTAGTTTGGTGGTCAAGGACGCGGTCGAGGATGTGGATTTCAGGGCGGAGACAACAAATAGTATTGAGGGTAGGTTTATGCCTTGGACCTAGCCCAGCTTGGAAACCCGGAGAGAAGATAGAACTAATCACTACAACAATGCTAATAAAAAGAGATTACAAGTAATGAAAGTACATTGCATGAAAACTAAAACTAGAAATGGAGGGAGAGAGAGAGCAAAAACAAAAAACACTAAGAATGAGACTAGCAGCACCTCCCCTCTCCCCAAAACTTGGTCTGGAATGCTTGGAATGACCTGGTATTTATAGGCAAAATTCTGTCTGGGTAATGCCCCCTGTCACGCCCGGGGAGTGCGTGTTAGGGGGGCATTTCTAGTATAGTGTTTAGCTCGGGCACTAGATTCTGCCAGGAATGATGATTGCTTCTGTACTTTGGTGGACACGCCCTGGGACACGCCCATATAGGGGGGTGGGGGGTAAAGCATATCACTTTAAATTCAATGGTCATAAATCTCTCAGTCGTCGAAAAAGGTGCTACACACCCCAAGACCACGACCGTGTAGGGGGTGTGTCACGTACGGGTTGAGGTGCAACAACAGAAAAGCTTTAATTGAGACATCAGGCTTCGGTATGAGGGTGACACGCCAAGAGAAACCCCCCGAGAGGGTGTGTCAGCTGGGTGTGTCAGGTTTTTTCTCTCAGGATTTGGATTCTTGCATCAAACATCCTGGGGAGAGGGCGTGTCAGGGGGGTGTCATGTAATTTTGGCTGAAAGCTTTGAAAATCTACAAAAAGAGAAGAAAACCTTAGTTAGATTATTTACAGAAAAAGAAACTAAAAGAAACCTAAAAATACAAAAATAAAGAGATTTAAAACGAAAATAAATATATTTTTACTCTAATAGATTAAGCTAAAATATGCATCATCAAATTCCCCCATACTTATTATTTTGCTTTTCAACAAGAAAAGACTACAAGTTAGAGAAAATAAAGAGGATTAATTGAAAAGTTTAAAAATGCTATAAACGAGTAAGACGGGAATTTAGAGAGAAATATTTTGAAAAAGAAATGAAAATTCCTACTTTAACTTAGCGCAGAATTTTATAAACTTTAGTAAATATAAAAACAAATCATCCCTAATTTTTACAGAATTAAAACTTAATAAAGTAACGAGTAAAAAATGCATTAAGTCACTACTAAAATCTAATATACAAAATAAAACCATAGTCAATCAAGACAAAGTTCAATATTTCTATCAAAAAACCATTAATCTAGTTTCTCGCTACTATACTAAAAAGTAAACGTCGTAAGCATGAATCACTAGGGCTTAAATTAGGTGTACAGTTAGGATTAGATTTTTAAGGGTGCGATATTCATAAGATAAACACGATGGGTATTTGCACACTTAAACAAAGAAAGTGTGCTTTGCCAAAATAGTGCTAAAAAAAATAAATACTTTTCACATTTTTCTTTTCTTTTACTTTTTTTTTCATCAAATATTTTTTTCATTTTTAATTTGTCCATTTTTCATACTTAAATATTTCCTCTTTTGTAGCAAAAGATAATACAAGGATTTTCCACAAAATTTTTCAAAAGATACACATTAGCAATTAAAGCTCAAAAATAAATTTATAGTGTACGTATAGGTAAGCTATTTGGCGGTGGTGAAATAAAAAGTGGGGCTACAAAAAAAGGAAAAGGCACAAAAATGGCTAACAACGATTATTGTTAGGCGTGGTGCAAAGGCTCAAACATTTCAAAAGAAATGCCTAAATAGTTTTCATGTTTCATAAATCTACTCAAAGTAAAGTTTTGAAATTTCAAAAGAAGATAAGCACAAAAATCGAAAATAGAGAAATTGCTTTCATGAAAACAATGATAATAAGCTTGTAGACCTGTTTGTGTCTACTACACTTAATACTAATTAAAGTTTAAAAAGAATTTAATAAGGAAAAATTAAGGATGATAGCTTTTATAAAAGAAAAGAAATAAAAAAGAAGGCTAAGGAAAAGTGAAGAAAAATTCAAGAAATTTTTCAAAAATAGCATAACATCCTAAATAGGAACAAAGCATGAGTCAACATACTACACACTTAACATATTTAAACAAAAAATAAATCTAATTTATTCTAATTAAGCAAATAGACATGAGCTTACAAAATAATAAAACGCAAAGTGACGGGTACTAATTGATTTGGTAAAAATTAACTCAATTTAATTTGGGACTTTTTATATAAATTTCTATATATATATTTTTTGATTTTTCAAAAAATTATATGTATATATATATATTAATTTTTCTAAAGTAATATAATTAAGGAAACACTCCTCCATACTTAAAGTTAAACATTCTCCCCAATGCTTAAAGTTAAGTATAACGAGATTTGGGAAAGAGAGAAAAGAAGAAAAAGAAATGCAAAGAAAAGGCAAAGATGCTTCCCTAGAGCTTGATGCCCAGACGTTGAAAAATGCATCCCCCAGAACTTAAGCTAAAGATCGGCTCGAGTCCAAGGTTAGAGGAGAGAAGCGTGACAAACACGCGGAAGATTTTTCCTGCACAAAATAAAATAAAATAAAAACAACAACAAAATATGGAAAAGCAAGGGGTGGCTGCCAAGAGCGATCTTTTGTTATCATCGTTGATCTAGGCGTTATTGGTTAGCTAAATGGAAAATTTAAAGAGAAATGTAATGGCAACTCACGTAATATGCGCTGCGACGCGAGTGCCAAAATTTTTTTTAAGAAAATAAAAATATTTTTGTTATTTTTTTTAAAAACAAAAGGAAAAGGATTTAGAAAAAGAAGAAGGTGGCGGCGGTTGATTGCAAGAAATTTTTTGTATAAAAATATCCAGATGCTCTACTTGAATATCAATCATTTCCATAGATTTGGAGCAAAACGGGATATCCGAAAAATCAATCTCCTCGGAAGATTGAACACAAGAAAGTTCGTCTTCCTCAAAAAATTGAGAAAGAATCGGGATATCCGAGGAAATTTCCTCCTCAAAAGGTTGTAAGCACAATGAAATTTCTGAATAATCTCCTTCCACGAGTGATTGAAGGCACAACGGAAAATCCGAAGATTGATCATTCGAAAGATAAATAGGAGGAGGAGAATAAAATGTTGCGTCCTCAGAAGCTAAAGCGTCAAAAATAACTTTGAAATGAGCATTGATGCGTGCATCAAATGCTACAGAATCAAAAATGATTTCATTTTCGCTTAAATCAAAAACATGAGGCGCGCAAACTTGCGGAGAAAAAGCGTAGATATCTTGAGATAGAATGGGTTGATGATCACCTTGGCCCCAAGAATAATCAGGGTGTTGCCACCCTAAGTAGTTCAAAGTAGGGCTTGGATCAAAATGTCCATTCAAGAAATCTCCGGAAAAATTAAAATCAGAAAAATTCAGAGGAGAAGGGTAGGAAGATATTTGAAAAACATCGTAACCCCATGAAAAAAATCCTTGGACTGATCAATTTGGCCAAATTGATCTAATCCGGAAGGGATAAAATCATTGGTGGATGAATGGTATCCTACCCAATATTCCTTGTGAGAGTGACCGAACTCTCCACAAGAAAAACCGAACAATCCATAAAAAATAAAATCAACCGCAAAAGAGGGGTAAGAGAGAAAATAAGCAATAAAATTAATAGCTATCCTTTTTTTAAAATTTCAAAACTAATCCCGGCAACGACGCTAAAAATAGGGTACTAAGATCGCATAGGTATAGATGAGAGGGGTTAAAGAAAAGAGAAGGTGGATGTAGTGGAAGTTGATAATATTCTCCGATTCTATATCCAATAAAGGCAATCATACCTTATCATTTATAGTATAGGATACTAAAGATTAATATCAAGGTCGTATTTCCCTGGTGCGTATTGATTACTTCTACTTCGAGGAGATCGCTATTATTTTATTAATGATTTTTCAGAATAATTTACTTAAATAAAAAAAACTAAATTACTAAGCTGAAAAGAAACTAAATTGCTTGTAGAATAAAGAGGGTTAGAGCTAATGAAAAAGGGGAGTACTCAATCTTGAATCACTTTGAAATAAGAAAATCAAAATGAAAAATCAAACTAATTCTAAATAAAGTAAAACACCTTGACTATGGAGGTTCCCGAAGAATGAACATGCTTCTCTCGAGTCATGCCCACCTAAATTTAGGAAGCTTCGACCGAACTCTCGTCAAAATCGAAGACCTAAAGCTCGCCTTAAGTGGTGAACCCCCGCTATTAGATTTATCTCCAATCCGGGAGATTTAATGTCTGCCTCTCTTGAGGGTTGCGTGCAATTCTCTTTAATCCTAGGTGATCGATTCAATCTTTGAGCCTCTCGGCTAACTTAGAATGAAAACCCAAATGGAAAATATATACCGGCAATACAGTCCTACTAAATAAAAACAAAGAGTAAATCAAAGGTAATTACTTTAAGAAGAAAAAGAAAGCTAAAACATCATAACTTGATCAAATCTTTCTCAAATCATCGCGATTGAGTACAAATGAGGATTAGTTATTCATGGTAATAGGGAAAGAGAGGGTTAGATAATAAAGGTGCAAGAAAACAAAAGAGAGAGAAATAAAAGAGAACACTAACTAGAATTTTATTAAAAGCATAAAAGGATAACAACTAGGAATGGAGATTACAAGCGTGTGAAAATAGAGCAAATCACTACTACAATGCCAATAAAAAGAGATTACAAGAAATGAAAGTACATTGCATGAAAACTAAAACTAGAAATGGAGGGAGAGAGAGAGAGAGCAAAAACATAAAAAAACACAAAAAACACTAAGAATGAAACTAGCAGCACCTCCCCTCTCCCCAAAACTTGGTCTGGAATGCTTGGAATGGCCTGGTATTTATAGGCAAAATTTTGTCTGGGTCACGCCCCCTGTCACACCCGGGGAGGGCGTGTCACGGGAACGTGTCGAGTACGGTGTTGAACTCGGGCATTGGATTCTGGAGGGAATGGTGATTTCTTCTTTACATTGGTGGACAAGATATGGGACACACCCATGTAGGGGGGCGTGTAAGGCATGTCACGTCAAAATCATTGGTCGGAAAATTGTCAGTCATCGAAAAAAGTGCTACACGCTTTGATGGCCGCAGAACAGAGACCGACAATGGTTGGTTCAAAATGGTCTGATTCCGCAGGCCGGTTAGAAGATCGAGTTTTCTAACGAAAGGAGGCAAGTGCACCTATCGCAAGTAGTACTCGGTATTCAGGAGAATACCGAGGTCGTATTATTCTCGGGGACGCCTTGATTATATCTAGTCTTCTAGGAAGACTATTATCTTACTATCAGTAAGGTGAGATTTTTAGTTAATTAAGGCGGAAAGAAAAGAGAGCAAAATTTTACTTAGATTAATTCGATGACGGGTTAACGCTTGATATCGAATCGGATTAAGACAAAAATAATTCTTAACAATTATTGAACTTAGTTTTTAAATTAATAAAAGGCACTTGGCCGTGGAGGTTCCATAAACATAAGCTCACCTGGGTTTAGAGATATCGCTCACCTGGACGCTAAGGCTATTCGACCGAATGTTAGTCCGATGAAGGATTCCCCTTAATGCCCGCATTATGCTAAGAACCCCTATATTGGGTGGGGAACCCAATCCAGAAGAACTACGCTTCTCCTCTTTCGAGTGGGCGTACGCAGTTCTCTTTACCCAAGGGGGATCGGTCCATACGTGCAGCCTCTCGACATTGCGTATGGATAACGGAAATAGAGCCCACACATCGATTATGTGTTCCTATGCATCGTTAACCCGTGGCAAACCTTAAGTCCTTAAATTTAAATAAAAATAGAGAACCTTAATTATTTTGAATCATTTTATATGTCCCAATGCTCTTCGATGTCGAAGGCTAATAGAGATTAGCCACTCATCGGTATGGGGATGGCTTTATGGTTTTTAGTGAAATGTGAGCTTGAATTTAAGAACTTAACAGTTATAAGACAAAACATAAAAAAAGGGCGTTTAGATAAATTGAAAGAAAGCTAATTGATGCAGGCACTCACGCACACTTCAAAACCATAAAGAAATTAAGTAAACCAAGTCCTACTCGAATGAGTAGGTGGGAAATAAATTAAAGTACAAGTCCTACTCAAAACTGAGTAGACGGTAAAAGACAAGTCCTACTCAAAACTGAGTAGGCGGTAAATTAAAGCAATGCGCCATTTAACTCTTAACGAGTAGGCAGAAATAAATTCATAAATAAATAGAAACTAAGTTACAAAAAATGAAAATTACAAATCCTACTCAAATGAGTAGGAGGAAAATTAAAAGACAAGTCCCACTCAAATGAGTGGGCGGGAAATGAAAACAGAATGCCATTTAACTCTTAACGAGTAAGCGGAAATAGATGCGCACACGCACACACTCTATATAATTAAGATAGCGATAAAATTGCGAGTCCCGGCTCAAATGAGTGGGTGGGAGAATGAAAGCAATAAAATTATCACCTACACGCACACACTCTACATAATTGAAGAAAGTAATAAAACAAAGCATGAAAGGTTATTCTTACACACTCACACACACTAAGTAAAAACAAGAAAAACAAAGTTACCTAAAAATTAAAAAAACAAAATTCTTATTCTTAGAACCTTCTAAAAACACATAAAAAGTTGAAATAAAATTTAAAGAAGGAAAAGTTTTTTGAAAACAAAGTTAAAATTAAAGTTGTTGAAAAATTAAAATGTTTATATTTTCATTCTTAGGATTCCATAAAAGTGATAAAAAAGTGAAAATAAAAATTAAAGGAACAAAAAGTTTTACAATCCTAAAACAAAGCTAAGTAAAAAAAATCAAAAAAAATCACTTTAAAACCTCTTTTACAATTTCATAGGAATGAAAATGTAAGACTTTAAAAAGTTTTCAATACAACTTTGATTTTGAAAAGAACACTTAAACAAAATTTTGCCATTATAACAATTCATTTTTAGGCAAAAAGCTATAATTAAACCTAACATTATAACAAATTAAAAGCATGAAAAATTAAAATAAGTTACACTAATTTTTGATTTTCATAAAGTGATGGACTAGGTAAAACAAGAGGATAAAAAGGAGAATAAAGTGGGCACACATGTTCATGCCAAGATCAAGTTAAGAGAGAAAAATAAACGTATTTTATTGATAGGAAGGAAACTATTACAAAGCTAAAGCATAATCTAAAACTAATATAATAAGGAGGGGGAGAAATCTCCTTACATGAAATAGAATTGCACAAGGGCAGCCAAGAAAACAGACTAAAATTGGCTCAAAAAAGTGAACCCTTTGACATTACAGAATTGTTTTAAGACAAATTTTTCGGGTGTGACACGCCATAGTCACGGGCATGATAGGGGGCGTGTCGAAGGTTGCGTGTTTGACTTGGCGAAATCCGGCAGCTGGATTGCTTCTGAAAACTTTGAGAAGTGACATGTGGCGGTCACGGGCTTGTCCGGTGTCAGACACAGGCGTGTCGGCTGGGCATGACAGAACAACTTTTGGGAGTGGCGTTGAGTGGCGACGGCGTTGAGTGGCATCGAGAAGTGAACAGTGAAAGCGTTGAGTGGCGTCGAGAGGTGAACAGTACAATCGTTGAGTGTCGACTGGTGGAAGGCGTTGAGTGCGTGACACGGGCGTGTCGGTCAATGACACGGGCGTGTCAGGTCAAATTTTTGACTTTTTCCTGAAAAAATTCAGAAAATAAAAAAACTTAAGTTAGGATTGTTTTTACAAAAAGAAACATATTTATTAAACAAAACAAACAAAAAAGGAAAAAATAAAGTAAAATGACTTAATAAAAATACTAAAAAAGTAGGTATATTTACAACTCATCAAATACCCCGATACTTAAGCTTTTGTTATTCCAGAGCAAAAGTTTGAGGTGAACTTATAAGGAATAATAAAAAATACTAAGTTCTACTACCGCTTAAATTAATTATCGGAGAGATCAAAATAAGTATACGGGGTATAAGAGTTAAGTCCTAAAATTATGTAGATGATTTAAATAGGGCAAAAGTTTTGGACAAAAGACTTCTTGATGTAATCAAATAAAAAGCAATAATTGTATTGGTTAGATTAACAAAAATAGTTTGGAATTATATGAACTTTAGCTTATAGGAGTTTTATCAGAAATAATGCAATTTACGAATTATGCTCTCAAAAAGATTTTTAAATTAATTCTAGAGTCATGAAATTTGCTAAGGGGGTTTGATGTTGGTTTATGAAGAGGCTTGGATTTTGAGGCGAGGTAATTTTTTCTCGATCCTCCATTTTTCTAGATTTGGATGTTATAGGATAACGAAATCTTATTTTCCTTAACATGATTTTTTTTCTTCATAATAAAAATTAACCCAATATATATGTGTAGGAGTAATTAATTTTTTTCTCTTACTCCGTAACATATAATCTTTTTTAAATTATTGGGTGCCTATATTTACGGAATGAAATCTTATTCCCATTGACAAAAGATCTTTTTTTTGGGGGAAAAATTTTTATCATACCAAGTAGGTCATGATAAGTAAGGGGAGAAAAGAAAACTAGATTTTTAATTAAAAAAATTTTTGAGAGCAACCTTTATAAATTGTACGTTCCAATTTTTCAGAAACCTAAAACTAAGCATAATTGAATTCTATAGTCGTTATTTTCTAACATAGTACACGTGCTCATATCTATGAAAAATTAGAAGTAGTGCCTAAAACGAGTCCCATATTTTTAACAAAGCATAATAAATCCTTCAAAACTTAACCCCGACTATTTAAATTTTTCAATCTATAATTAACAAACGAATAGTGAACAAAGAATTGATCAAATTTGCATATAAATAAACTCAAAACAAAATTTTTGGATAGCAAAAATACTTAAGAAAGATATATTTGATTTATTTGTTTCATAAATTATATTTTTTTTGAATTTTTAAAGTTATTATCTTTTTTTGTATTTATTTCTTTAATATATATATACTAAAGAAAGGAAAATGCGAAAATAAATTTTTTTTAGATTTTCAAGTTTTGCAATTTTTTTTGTATTTAAAAGTTTTGTGAATTTTTTTTTTGTATTTTTAAGAAAATTTTCATTCTATTTACAAAAATTTGGGATAAAAAGAGAAGTAATTTACAAGGATGAGAGAGAAAAAGGGAGAGGGAAAGAGGAAGAATATTTACAAAAAATACTTACAAAAATAATTTACAAAAATAATTTTCAAAAAATATTTACAAAAATATTTACAAAATTTTTTACAAAAAATATTTACAAAAATATTTACAAAATATATTTACAAAAATTAAAACTAGATTGCCACGAGATGACTCGTTATGTGGATGGCTCGATGAGCCGGATCTCGCGGACCGAGTTAAAAATAAGTCAAAGTTTCTAAAATGAAACTTCAAATTTTTTTTTTTGATTTTTGTATTTTATATATATATTTTTTTTATTTTTGAAGTTTTGTTTTTTAAAATATTTGTTTATTTTAATAAAGTTACAAAAAAAGAAAGTACGAAAATACGAAAACAACCATATACTTAGTTCCAACATTGTCCCCAATGTTGTATGCTAAGCATGAGAAACAAGATAGCAGCTATATGTACGAAAAAAGAGATAGAGGGTGGGCAGAAAACGTCCCTGATCCGCGCTCGGGGAAGCCCATTAGAAACCCTGCAGTTATTAGAAAAATAGAAAGGATAATAAATAAAGGCGTAAAAAAAAGAAGATAAGCGTGGGGTGCCTCCGAGGAACGCTTTGTTTATAGTCGTGTAGCTTGACTATATTGGCGGGGATTATATATGGAGAAGGGTTATGGTTTCGCTCCTACCGATCACAGGGTCGCCCGCTAAATAACACTTTAACCGATGATCGTTCACTTTAAAAGTACCTTTTTCGGGGTGGGAGATGAGTATGTTCCCATATGGACAAACCTCTTCAACCTTGAATGGGCCGAACCATCGCGATTTTAGTTTACCCGGGAAAAGCCTAAGACGTGAATTGTACAGAAGGACAAGATTGCGTGGAGAAAATTTTTTTGGGGCTTTAAGTTTTCGATTGTGATATAACTTAGAACGCTCCTTATAGAACGTATTGCTCTCGTAAGCGTTCTCTTGCCATTCATCGAGCTCATTTAGTTGCAGTTTTCTATTCTGAGCGGCTAAGTTAGCGTCGAGGTTTAAAAGTTTTAATGCCCAAAGTGCATGATGTTCTAGTTCTACGGGTAAATGGCATGCTTTATCATAGACTAATCGAAACGGAGTACAACCGGTAGCGGTTTTGTACGCCGTACGATACGCCCATAACGCGTCGTCAAGCTTAACGGACCAATCTTTCCTATTAAGTGAAACAATTTTTTCTTATATTCGTTTTATCTCTCGATTTACTACCTCAACTTGGCCACTTGTTTGCGGGTGGGAGGGGGTGGCAAGTTTGTGCGTGACTCCGTATTTAGCTAACGTCATAGCAATTAGAGCGTTACAGAAATGCGTTACCCTATCACTAACAATAGTGCGAGGCGTGCCGAAGAGAGAAAATAATTTTTTAAGAAATGTAATGAAAACTCGTGCATCGTTGGTGGAGAGAGCTTGCGCTTCCGCCCACCTTGATATGTAGTCGACCGCCACTAAAATATACGTATTTTTAAGAAGGAGGTAGGGGGCCTACAAAATCTATGCCCCATAAATCGAAGACTTCGCATTCTAAAAACATGTTTTGTAGCATCTCGTCGCGACGAGAGATGTTACCCGACCGCTGGAAGCTATCGCATGCCCGCACAAAATTGTGCACGTCTATGAAGAGAGTGGGCCAAAAGTAGCCCGCCTCTAGCGCCTTCCTAGCGGTCCGATTGGCTTGATAGTGCCCCCAGCTGGACCCTCGTGGCAGTGCCTAAGTATTTGCATGCACTCCACACCCGTGACGCATCTTCGAACCGCTTGGTCCGCGCAGATATGAAAAAGAAATGGGTCTTCCCAAAAGAAATTTTTCAAGTCGGAAAAGAATTTTTTATTTTGATGACTTGAAAATTCTTTTGGAAGCACCCGCGCGACTAAGTAGTTCGCAAAATCTACGAACCAAGGCGAAGATGACGAAGGCGAATGAATGGCAAGAAGGCGTTCCTCGGGGAATCTGTCATTTATTTCAGATTCGACGAGTGCTTCCGCAGCAGGATTTTCTAAACGGGAGAGGTGGTCTGTCACAAGATTTTCCGCGCCCTTCTTATCTCGGATCTCCAAGTAAAACTCTTGAAGGGGGAGGATCCATCGAAGAAGGCAGGGCTTCACGTCGGTTTTAGCTAGTAAATACTTAAGGGCGGAGTGATCGGTAAAAACGATAACTTTAGATAGCGTTAAATATGAGCGAAACTTATTGAAAGTGAAAACGACGGCTAAGAGTTCCTTTTTTGTGGTTGTGTAATTAACTTGTGCGGAAGTGAGCGTCTTGCTAGCGTAATAAATAGGATGAAAATGTTTTTCTATGCGCTGACCAAGAACGGTACCTAAGGTAATATCACTCGCATCGCACATGATTTCGAACGGAAGGGACCAATTAGGGGCCACCAGAATTGGAGAATTGATAAGTTTTAGTTTTATAAAATTAAAGGCAGACTCGCAATCGCTACTAAAGACAAAATGTGATTCCTTTTCCAAGAGGCGAGTTAGCAGCTTTTTTATTTTTGAAAAATCTTGAATGAAGGGCCTATAAAAGACCGTATGGCCTAAGAAACTCCTAATAGATTTAGCGTTAGTTGGCTGAGGAGGATTTTCTATGATTTCTACTTTGGCCTTATCGACCTCTATCTCCTTAATCGAAATCTTATGGCCAAGGATCAAACCTCCTCGAACCATAAAGTTACACTTTTCCCAATTTAAAACAAAATGTGTGTCCTCGCATCGCTTGAGGACACGATCGAGATTACGAAGACAAACCGGGAATGAGAATCCGAATACAGAAAATTCATCCATAAATACTTCCATAATATCTTCTACTAGTTCGCCAAAGATTGCTAGCATACATCTTTGGAATGTAGCTGGCGTATTGTAGAGGCCAAATGGTATTCTTCGGTAGGCGAAGGTGCCAAACGGGCAAGTAAAAGTTGTTTTCTCTTGGTCTTTGGGGGAAATGGGGATTTGGAAAAACCACGATAAACCATTGAGAAAACAATAATATGGATGACCGGAAAGACGCTCGAGAATCTTGTCAAGGAACGGTAGTGGGAAATGGTCCTTGCGGGTGGCATAATTAAGTTTGCGATAATCGATGCACACACACCAACCCGTAACAGTACGAGTTGGGATGAGCTCATTGTGCTCATTTGCCACTACGGTCAGACCGCCCTTCTTGGGCATTACATGAATGGGACTAACCCATGCACTATCAGAAATGGGATAAATAGTCTCCGCATCTAATAATTTAATTATCTCAGTTTTCATGATGTCTTTCATTTTTGGGTTAAGACGTCGTTGTGGCTGAATGGTTTTGCGGCAATTATCATTTAAGAAAATTTTATGAGTGCAGAAAGAAGGGTAAATCCCCTTAAGGTCAAAAATTTGCCACGCAATTGCGTGGCGATGTTTAAGCAAAACCTCCAATAAATCAGAGGTCTCCAAATCGCTTAAATATGAAGAAATGATCACTGCGAGTGTATCATTTTTCCCCAAAAAGGCGTATTTGAGGGATTCGGGTAATGGTTTGAGATCTAGGGTGGGTGGTTCTTCTAGCGAGGTTTTAGTTCTAATGCCTTTTGAACTAATTGGTTCAAAAGGCATATCCGTAGACGCATCCTCATCGCACTAAAAATTTTTGAGTGAAAAAATATCTTCGTTTAAAAACACGGACTCGAAAACCGGAGAAGAACAATCTCCAAAAAAAGAATCTAAAGAATAGCAGAAATCGTTGCTTAGCGACGAGTCTTCCATTGAGGGGTTATTAGAAAAAGTAACTTGGTCGTCTCCTACCCGAAGGAGAAGATGACCGTTACTTACATCGATTAGCGTACGTGAGGTTGCGAGGAAAGGGAGACCGGGTATTATTGGTACCGCAGTGTCCTCCTCGATGTCTATGATGACGAAGTCCATAGGGAAGGTGAACATATCTACTCGGACAAGGACATTCTAACCTACCCTGATGGGGAACCTAACCGAGCGATCCACTAGTTGGATGCACATATTGGTAGGAGCAGGAGTACCAAAACCTAATCGCAGGAAGAGCGAGAACGACATCAAATTAATGCTCGAGCATAAGTCTGCCAAGGCGTATTTTACTAATACATCGCCAAAAAGGCACAGGATTGAAAATTGTCCTGGGTTGTTTTGTTTTGAGGGCAAATTATTAGTAAGAGCCGCCGAGCAGACAGCTTTAAGATAAATATGTGATATATAATCAAGTTTTCATTTGTTAGAAAGAAGCTCTTTTACAAATTTTGCATATTTAGGCATTTGAGAGATGGTCTCGCAAAAAGGAACATTAATATGAATTTGTTTAAGTAATAAAATAAATTTTTCATATTACGCGTTCACTCGCTCATTATCTAACTTATGCGGGTAGGGCAGCGCCCTGTTTAAAATAGTTTTGTCGTTTAAAATCGGTAAGGGCTACATAATCGAAGAAGAGGGAAGAGGGGTCGGAGGTGAAATATGTACCTGAGGATCGATCCGTTTTGGATCGACCACCTCCTTACCGCTACGGAGGGTTATAGCATTGGCATTCTCCCTTGGACTGGGCTCCGTATTCCCTGGCAGTGCCCCCAGAGCGCGTTCCGACATAAGTCGAGCCAGCTGTCCAACTTGTATTTCTAAACGTTTCCTCCACCGGAAGAGGCTTCGTATTCCCTTGGACGCGACATATCGACGAAACGTTTCCTCCACCGGAAGAGGCTTCGGAGGAGGGAAAAAAAAGAGGGCGCAAAAGAAGGGGGGAGGGGTGGGGGGAGTGCGCTGCGCGCTATTCGGGTTACTCCATGAGAAATTCGGGTGGTTCCTCCAACCCGGATTATAGTGGCTACTATAAGGGTTGTTTTGGAAGGAGGGACGTACCATAATCCCCATGTAGTCCACGAACTCGTCGAACACGTAGGCATTAGGGGGGAGAAAACAAGGCGGAGTGGGGGAGGCAACAAACATCTCCATATCCTGCTTAGTTAGCCTTTCGACTTGAAGGGCTAGCTTAGTAGTGGCATCCACTTCAAAAAGGCCCGCCTTCTTATGGCGCGCCCGCGGGAAGTTCCATTGGTAGTCGTTCATAGCCATTTCTTCGAAAAGATCCTTGGCAGCCTCGGGGGTCTTATTATTCATAGTGCCCCCGGCAGCCGCGTCAATCATTTGACGCGTCTGACAGTTCAGTACCTTATAAAAAAGCTATACCTGTAACCACATTGGCAGTGCGTGGTGCGGGCACCGGCGGAGAAATTTCTTAAAACGCTCCCAAGTCTCATAAAGAGACTTGGAGTCGTTTTCCACAAATAAGGATATGTCCGCCCGCAATCTAGCAGTTTTTGCGGGCGAAAAATATTTAGTAAGGAATTTATCGGCCAACTCCACCCAGGTTGTGATGGATCCCCGCTGGAGGGAAACCAACTATTCCTTGGCCTTTGACTTAACGAAGAAGGGAAAGAGGCGCAAACGAATGGCATCATCAGTGACGTCATTTATCTTGAAAGTATCGTAGATTTCTAAAAAAATAGACAAGTGGTTATTAGGGTCCTCATCCGGCTGTCCGTCAAACTGCACGACGTTTTGGATCATTTGTATAACACTTGTCTTAATTTCAAAATTATTGTTCGCCACAGCAGGTCGAACAATACTTGACCCAGTATCATCCAACTTGGGTCAAGCGTGCTATGACATCGTACGCTCGGCCGTTTGGGCATTATTTGGGTCGGCCATAGGAGAGATAGAGGGTTCTCCGGTGGATTCTTCCAGGTCTAAAAAGGGAATTCGACGTTTAGATCGGATACGCGCAAGAGAGCGGTCGATCTCAGGGTCGAATTAAAGATTTTCAGAACTCGAAGGTTGTCCACGGGTCATACACCCAAAAAAAAAAACAACGAAGGGGGAAGGATTTTTTTTTTGTTTTTGATTTTTTATTTGAAAATAATGTAAAATTAATAGAGTCCCGGATTCGATATAACAACCGTTCTCCCCGGCAATGGGGCCAAAAACTTGATGGTTGGAGAACAGAGACCGACTGTGGTTGGTTTGAAATGGTGAACTTATATACTCGGACAAGGACATTATCAACTACCCTGATGGGGAACCTAACCGAGCGATGCGCTAGTTGGATGCACATATTGGTAGGAGCAGGAGTACCCAAACCTAATCGCAGGAAGAGCGAGAACGGCATCAAATTAATGCTCGCGCCTAAGTCTGCCAAGGCGTATTTTACTAATACATCGCCAAAAAGGCACAGGATGGAAAACCATCCTGAGTCATTTTGTTTTGAGGGCAACTTATTAGTAAGAGCCGCCGATCAGACAACGTTAAGAGAAATATGCGAAATATCTTCAAGTTTTTGTTTGTTAGAAAGAAGCTCTCTTAAAAATTTTGCATATTTAGGCATTTGCGAGATGGCCTCGCAAAAAGGAACATTAATATGAATTTGATTAAGTAATAAAATAAATTTTTCATATTATGCGTTCACTCGCTCGTTATCTAACTTATGCGGGTAGGGCAGTGCCTTGTTTAAAATAGTTTTGTCATTTAAAATCGGTAAGGGCTGCGTAATCAAAGAAGAGGGAAGAGGGGTCGGAGGTGAAATATGTACCTTAGGATCGATCCGTTTTGGATCGACCACCTCCTTACCGCTACGGAGGGTTATAGCATTGGCATTCTCCCTTGGACTGGGCTCCGTATTCCCTGGCAGTGCCCCTAGAGCGCGTTCCAACATAAGTCGAGCCAGCTGTACAACTTGTATTTCTAAATTTTTAAGCAATCTGGTGATGTTCCGGATATTAGACTCGTTGGACGCGACATATCGACTAAAAGTTTCCTCCACCGGAAGAGGCTTCGGAGGGGGGGACGAAAAAGAGGGCGCAAAAGAAGGGGGGGGGGGAGGGCGCTGCACGTTATTCGGGTTACTCCATGAGAAATTTTTTTGGTTCCTTCAACCCGGATTATAGTGGCTACTATAAGGGTTGTTTTGGAAGGAGGGATGCACCAGATTCCCCATGTAGTCCACAAACTCGTCGACCATGTAGGCATTAGGGGGGAGAAAACAAGGCGGAGTTGGGGAGGCAACAGACATCTCTGTTACCTGCTTAGTTAGCCTTTCGACTTGAAGGGCTAGCTGAGCAGTGACATCCACTTCAAAAAGGCCCGCCTGCTTATGGCGCGCCCGCGGGACATTCCATTGGTAGTCGTTCATAGCTATTTCTTCAAAAAGAGCCTTGGCGGCCTCGGGGGTCTTATTATTCATAGTGCCCCAGGAAGCCGCATCAATCATTTGACGCGTCTGATAGTTAAGTCCATTATAAAAAAATCTATACCTGCAACCACGTTGGCAGCGCGTGGTGCGGGCACCGGCGGAGAAATTCCTTAAAACGCTCCCAAGTCTCATAAAGAGACTCGGAGTCGTTTTCCACAAATGAGGATATGTCCGCCCGCAATCTAGTTGTTTTTGAGGGCAGAAAATATTTAGTAAGGAATTTCTCAACCAACTGCGCCCAGGTCGTGATGTATCCCCGCTGGAGGGAAACAAACCATTCCTTGGCCTTGGACTTAAGGGAGAAGGGAAAGAGGCGCAAATGAATGGCATCATCAGTGACGCCATTTATCTTGAAAGTATCGCAGATTTCTAAAAATTAGACAAGTGGTTATTAGGGTCCTCATCCGGCTGTCCGTCAAACTGCACGTCATTTTGGATCATTTGTATAACACTTGACTTAATTTCAAAATTATTGTTCTCCAAAGCAGGTCGAACAATACTTGACCCAGTATCATCCAACTTGGGTCGAGCGTAGTAAGACATCGTACGCTCGGCTGTTTGGGAATTTTTTGGGTCGGCCATAGAAGAGATAGAGGGTTCTCCAGTGGATTCTTCCGGGTCTAAAAAGGGAATTAAACGTTGAGATCGGATACGCGCAAGAGAGCGGTCGATCTCAAGGTCGAATTCAAGATTTTCAGAACTCGAAGGTTGTTTACGGGTCATACACCCAAAAAACAACAACGAAGGGGGAAGGATTTTTTTTTTGTTTTTGATTTTTTATTTGAAAATAAAGTAAAATCTATAGAGTCCCGGATTCGATATAACAACCGTGCTCCCCGGCAACGGCGCCAAAAACTTGTTGGCCGCAGAACAAAGACTGACCGTTGTTGGTTAGAAATGGTCTGATTCCGCGGGCCGGTTAGAAGATCGAGTTTTCTGACGAAAGGAGGCAAGTGCGCCTATAGTAAGTAGTACTCGGTATTCGGGAGAATACCGAGGTCGTATTGTTCTCGGGGGCGTGTTGATTATATCAACTCTTCCAGGAAGACTATTATCTTACTATCAGAAAGTTGAGATTTTTAGTTAATTAAGGCGAAAAGAAAAGAGAGCAGAATTTTACTTAGATTAATTCGATGACGGGTTAACGCTCGGCATCGAATCGGATAAAGACTAAAATAATTCTTAATAATTATTGAACTTAGTTTTTAAATTAATAAAAGGCACTTGGCCGTGGAGGTTCCATAGACATGAGCTCACCTGGGTCTAGGGATATCGCTCACCTGGACGATAAGGCTATTCGACCAAACGTTAGTTCGACGAAGGATTACCCTTAACGCCCGCATTACGCTAAGAACCCCGCTATTGTGTAGGGAACCCAATCCGGCAGAACTACGCTTCTCTTTCGAGGGGGCGAACGCAGTTCTCTTTAACCAAGGGGGATCGGTCCATACGTGCAGCCTATCGGCGTTGTGTATGGATAACGGACATAGAGCCCAAACATCGATTATGTGGTCCTATGCGTCGTTAACCCGGGGCAACCCTTAAGTCCTTAAATTAAAATAAAAATAAAGAACCTTAATTATTTTGAATCATTTTATATGTCCCAATGCTCTTCGATGCCGAAGGCTAATAGAGATTAGCCACTCATCTGTATGGGGACGACTTTATGGTTTTTAGTGAAACGTGAGTTTGAATTAAAGAACTAAATAGTTATAAGAGAAAACATAAAAAACACGGCGTTTAGATAAATTGAAAGAAAACAAATTGATGCAGGCACTCACGCACACTTCAAAACCATAAAGAAATTAAATAAAGCAAGTCCTACTCGAATGAGTTGGCGGGAAATAAATGCAAGTACAAGTCCTACTCAAAACTGAGTTGGCGGTAAATTAAAGCAATGTACCATTTAACTCTTAACGACTAGGCGGAAATAAATGCATAAATAAAAAGAAACTAAGTTACAAAAAATGAAAATTACAAATCCTACTCAAATGAGTAGGAGGAAAATTAAAAGACAAGTCCAACTCAAATGAGTGGGCGGGAAATGAAAGCAGAACGCCATTTAACTCTTAACGAGTAGGAAGAAATAGATACGCACACGCACACACTCTACATAATTAAGAAAGCGATAAAATTGCGAGTCCCGACTGAAATGAGTGGGCGGGAGAATGAAAGCAATAAAATTATCACCTACACGCACACACTCTACATAATTGAAGAAAGCAATAAAACAAAGCATGAAAGGTTATTCTCATACACTCACACACACTAAGTAAAAACAAGAAAAACAAAGTTACCTAAAAATTAAAACAACTTAATTTCTATTCTTAGAACATGCTAAAAACATATAAAAAGATGAAATAAAATTTAAAGAAGCAAAAGTTTTTTGAAAACAAAGTTAAAATCAAAGTTGTTGAAAAATAAAAATGTTATATTTTCATTCTTAGGATTCCATAAAAGTGATGAAAAAGTGAAAATAAAAATTAAAGGTACAAAAAGTTTTACAATCCTAAAACAAAGCTAAGTAAAAAAAAATCAAAAAAATCACTTTAAAACCTCTTTTAAAATTTTGTAGTAATGAAAATGTAAGACTTTAAAAAGTTTTCAATACAACTTTGATTTTGAAAAGAACACTTACACAAAATTTTGCAATTATAACAATTCATTTTTAGGCAAAAAGCTATAATTAAACCTAACATTATAACAAATTAAAAGCATGAAAAATTAAAACAAGTTACGCTTATTAAGATTTTCATAAAGAGATAGACTAGGTAAAACAAGAGGATAAAAAGGAGAATAAAGTGGGCACACATGTTCATTCCAAGATCAAGTTAAGAAAGAAAAACAAACGTATTTTATTAATAGAAAGGAAATTATTACAATGCTAAAACATTATCTAAAACAAATATAAAAAGGAGGGGGGAGAAATCTCCTTACATGAAATGGAAGTGCACAAGGGCAGCCCACAAAACAGTCTAAAATTGGCTCAAAAAGATGAACCCTTGGACATTATATAAATGTTTTATTTATAGAAAAATTTTTTGGGTGTGACACGCCCTAGTCACGGGCGTGACAGGGGGCGTGTCGAAGGTTACGTGTCTGACTTGGCGAAATCCGGCAGCTGGATTGCTTCTGGAAACTTCGAGAAGTGACACGTGGCGGTCACGGGCGTGTCCGGTGTCAGACAAGGGCATGTCGGCTGGGCGTGAATGAACAGCTGGCGGTAGTGGCGTTGAGTGGCGACAGAGTTGAGTGGCGTCGAGTGTTGAAAAGTAAAATCGTTGAGTGTCGACTGGTGGAAGGCGTTGAGTGCGTGAGACGGGCATGTCGGTCCATGACATGGGCGTGTCAGGTCAAAATTTGACTTTTTCCTGAAATAATTCATAAAACAAAAAAAACTTAAGTTAGGATTTTTTTTACAAAAAGAAGCATATTTATTAAACAAAACAAACAAAAAGGCAAAAATAAAGTAAAATGACTTAATAAAAATACTATAAAAGTATGTATATTTACAACTCATCACGCTCTAGGGCCACGCCCATCTAAGGGGCATGTCATGTACGGGTTAATGTGTAGTAATGGAAAAGCATTAATTGCGGAAGCAGGCTTTGGGATGAGGGTGACATGCCCAGAGATACGCCCCGGGAGGGCGTGTCAGCGGGGCAT
The DNA here is from genome assembly GCA_039513925.1 of Platanthera zijinensis. Lineage (NCBI taxonomy): Eukaryota > Viridiplantae > Streptophyta > Magnoliopsida > Asparagales > Orchidaceae > Platanthera > Platanthera zijinensis. Next base: position 88,136,031 of record CM077085.1, read on the forward strand.
GTCAGGTGTTTTCTCTCGGGATTTGTATTATAGCATCAAACTTCCTCGGGATCGGGCTACACGCCCTGTGACACGCTTAGGGAGGGCGTGTTAGGGGGCATGTCAAGTAATTTTGGCCGAAATCTTTGAAAACCTGCAAAAAGAGAAGAAAACATTAGTTATATTATTTTCATAAAAAAAGCTAAAAGGAACCTAAAAATACAAAAAGAAAGATATTTAAAACGAAAATAAATATGTTTTTACCCTAACAAATTAAGCTAAAATATGCATCATTAGTGTCACTACAAAGCGGCAAATCTGGGCATAAGACCCGGTAGTATAGCAAAAAAGGGGTCTCACAAGGAAGACGATCTCTAGACCGTTGGATCTGTTATATTATAAAGTATTAAATAGTGTATTTTTAACCATTTACTGTGCACTCTTTAAAATCAAAAACCAAGGCCCTTAGGGGCTGAGCCTTGAAAAGTGGCTAACATGAAAATTGCATCCCTTGAGGTATACTTTATTTTAAAATTTGTTTCAACCAATTTTGGTTAGTGTTTTGAGAACAACACTCAAAATAGTGCAGTCTATAGAAAGGGCTAGTCAGAGGCTAAATTGAGTTCCCCCACTAAACCACAAGTCCAAATGACCTGAAATTAAGACTAAGAATCAGTCTTACCCATACCTGTAACATACCCAAAAATGGGAATTTTTGGAGAACATTTTTCTATAGTTTTGGTAAACATTTAATAATCCATGTATGAGCTAATTAAGGAGTCTAATTACCTCACAACTTCCCAAAATTTTGGTAGATGGTCTTTAGGGTCATTATATGTCACTGGTAAAAATATCAACTCATTTGGATTTGATTTGAATGGGTATTTGTGTGACCAAAGTTTGGCCCCTTAAGGGTAAATTAGGGCAAAAGGGTGTTTGGGGCATGGAGGGGCCAATTCTCACCCAAAGGGGATGGGAATTTGGAAAGAGCCTCAAGGTCAGTTAAAATACCCACACTTGGAGTTTGCGGTGGATTAGGTGGGATTTACCCTAGGACCCTACTTCAAACCTTAAGGTTGAACTTTGGGGGTTTGTGAAGGACATAGGGTGATATATCCTTAGCAATATGAGTCTCTGGAATTTTTTATAAGATGTTTGGAACATAGTAGCTCATACTTATAGTTATAACCTTCATGTTCCCCTTTTAATGAATTAAAGTAATCATGGTTAAATTAACTTAGAATGTTATGAAACTCTGGCAATGTTGATTAAATATTTTTTTATGCACTAGTCAGTAATTTGGAATGATTGGACATTATCTCATAGTACTTCATGTGTTAAGTGAACTAGTGCACCTTGTCTTGATGAATAGATAAAAAATACTATATATTAATGGTGAATTAAGTTTCATGGCTAAAGAACCTTTTAGGGCATATTAAAGCTTGGGAAGTAATTACATGTTGTTTGGAAGAGATTACAAGTATGTTTATTCACAAAGTGCCCTATAAGGGATTTATTTGAAGTATTTTTTTTATATAGCTTACAGACATTGGAATTGTATGAAACTTAGTCAGTAATGTATTATGATCATATTAAAGCTCTGGAAAGTTTTGTGTAATTTTCGGATAAGGTTTGGTATTACTTCCCTCTTTATCTCTATTTATAGCAATTTTCCTGAATTTATTAATTAGGGGCTAATACATTTATGAAAATTTGTGAAACTTGTTATTATCTAATATTTTAGCATCATATAGTGTTCATAATTTTTTGCGTGGCCATAACTTAAGAAAATCTAGTACTTCCTGTTCAAAACCACCCATGGTCTAATTTTGGGGAAACTTTAAAAAATGCTAAATTAATTAGGAAAATTACAAGTTTCCGGATTTAGTCTAAATATGTCATGATAGACCTCCTGTAATAATTCTAGGGTATTTGGATGAATATTTGAAGGGCTCACCACACATGCTCATCATATAGCTTAGGTTGGTATGCATATAGTAAAACTACAGAATTATTATAGCATGTTGGATGGACATAGGGAGTTGGGGTTAATAGTATACTGATTTGATTAGATGAAAAAGAGTTCATCATTAGGATTCATGATGAGGAGGGTATTGGGTTGATTAGTGTTAAGTGATGCTCAGGATCAACGAAAGATCGTCTTTCTTGTGGAGAGAGAGAGTCAAAATACACAAGGGTTAGATTTAGTATAACATTAAATGGGATTGGCTATGGGTAGATACCAACAATAATAAGTACCTTGCGAAAGGGTTCTTTGCACAATAGCCCATCATAGTTACTAGTGCCCTTGAGAGCTCTTCATAGGGAATGCCCTAAGAAGTCCAAGGTTAACCTTAATCCGTAAGACTAAAATGAATACAAGAGTAATAAGCAATATATTAGGACTTCACTTTCAATCACCCTGGTTAATTAGGACGTTAGCTTGACTAGGTTATCCGAGCGGTAGACTCAGTGGTAGTGGAAATGGGTTAGTTAGCCCTGCAAGACGAAGGCTCTGAAGGTAGTTGTAATTGATAGGATAGTCCGGGGAGCCGATTGATCGGGAAATTCATGGTTACATGTGCATAAAGTGGTTGGTCTTTGGTATTAGATGGATATTACAACGACGTCAATACGTTGACTCGGCAAGTGTGGTTCTCACTTAGCCAAGGAAAAGACTGGTGGTTGGTCAACATTGTACGTGTTGACTCTGGTGTGTCCTTCAGAGGCATACATATGGGCTAGGCCTAGTAGTGTGGTTGCCTACCTAGGCGTGGGGTAGCCTGACCCATTGTGTCCTTTGGCCACTACGGAGGCTCCTGAGAGTAAGGCTAGCTTCTAAAATGGGGGAACTAAAGGTCTGTGTGCATTGAGTCGTGTGTGTGTGTTGTACTTGTATGAATAATGGAATAACATATTACTACACACTAACATGCATATAAGCTGACACCCCATCATATAAACTAGTATGAGGTAGTTTATATTATGGGAGCCTTCGATAGGCCCCTTAACTTATAAGTTTGTATGATCATTTATATAATTTAAGGTTACTTATTCCATAGTTTACAACACATGTACTTACTGCTCTACTTTACTTGTTTATATTACTGCTTCTTTGTTATAGTATATTTGTACAAACACCTACTAGGGTAGTTGTCACCTGCTTGTTCCAATCTACTTTGTTGTCCTCCGCTTTCCTCCTCCCCGCACGGTGCCTAGGAGTCGCGGGGGTGAGGCAAGGATGATAGTGGCTTAGTCTTTTGACTAACGGTCGGTGGACCACATCATTTTAGGGGACCGAGTAGCAGGAGCATCAGCACTGGCAGGACAAGGAGGAAATACATAGGGAGAAGGTTTTGCATGCTACCACTACTACATATCGACAGGTCAAAGACAGTTTTCAGTTGCTTCCGCAAGATGTTTGAGTTATGAGAGAGAGATTATTTGTATTAGACATGTACTGGGCTTAATCCCTTTTCTTTTCTTCCCTCTTTCATACTTTATACTTATTGTGGACTATTACTCTTTTATATATATTGATAGTGAGCTATGATCTGTAGACTTTTATTACATACTACTTCATTGGTGATCACTAATGTTTGCAGGATCGACATTATGTAGTGACGACCACCCCGAGTGTCGGTGTCACCGCAAAATGGAGATTCTGTGCGTAAGACCCGGTAGCGTAGCAAATGGAATTGGGTCTTACAAAATGATATCAGAGGTAACCTCGGTCTGAAGAGAATAAGTCTACAAATCACTGGGTCACCCCATGCTTGCATTAGTTTGGGGACAAACTAAGCAGCGGAAGCTGTGGTGTGCCCATGTGTAATGATCATAATATATAGTCCTTATATCAATGAGTTAGGTCAACCCAACCAGGAAACTTGACTTACCATGATTATCCTTAGCATATCCTTGTCAAAATTGACCTTAGGTATAAATTTGGTTAAGATACAAAGATACCCGAAGTGACTAGAGGAAGATTCTAATGCGGGAGTAGCTACTTAAGGCTTAAACTTTGATGTCCCTAGGTTACCCATCAAGTGGTACTATCACTTGTTACCCAAACTGATAGGACCTCGTTAAGGAGAATTGATGCCCACAATCCATTTGTGGAATAGTTGGGGACTCGTAGACTCAACCCTCATACTGATGATACAATTAGGTTAAGATAACCATCATGCCAAATACCAAGAATCGGTTAGGAATTCAAGTTCACAAGAGACCCATTTGGGACTAGATCAAATGTAAACTTTGAGAAAGTTGTCATAAATGGTAACCATGGAGAGTCTAAAGTATGAATTATATCAACCAGTTTCAGGATGGGACACCAAGTCTAAGATTACATTCCCTAAGGATTGTGTGCATATCTAGCCCGGATATAACATGGTAATATCAAAATACTTAGCCCAAAGTTGGTACAGGCTTTTCTTTTGTTTATTGGGGGCTTGTCTTTTGTTTATTGGGCAAATTAGTTACTGACATGGGTCCCCTTAAACCTAATTTATAACATGTGTTGTCCCAAATATAGTGATGTTGAAGTTAGTCTAATTCAACGTTACTCGGGCGTACTCGAAGGAATAAGAAACTGATCGTGTAGAGAAAGTTTATAGATTCATTGTCTACACTCACAAATGAGAACTCAGATTACCGGAAGAAAATGATGTTTGATGAGATTTATGAGAAGTTTGTCCGTTATCATGGTCTGCCTAAGATGATTGTGTCAGATCTGGATGGATAGTTTATGCCCAAGGAGAGACGATCAGTCTAGGCTTATCTGGGCTCTTTGTCGACATTCAACACCGATCTCCACCCTCTGACAGACCGACAGATGAGCATACTATCCTAACACTGGAGGATATTTTATGCAGATGCATTCTGGAGCACGGGGAGCCATAGGAGAGACAGTTGTCGCTGATCGAGCTCCCTTATAATGGCATTACACAGCAGGAGGTGCAGGACTCCACTATTTTGTATCTAGGTTGAAGATCCAAAGGCACTCAGCTCAAAATTTTGTGGAAGACACTGATACCCTAGTGTGATTGATTCGAGGTAGGATGCTGGAGTCCCAGAGTGGATAGGCCAAGTATTATAATGCATGAAATTATCAATTAGAGTTCTAGTTTGGAGACTGGGGGTTTCTGAAGAAACATCTGATGCATGGAGTGTCGCAGATATGTGGGCGGAAGAAGCTCGGTCTGAGGAATATCTGACCCTACAGGATCCTGGAGCGGATCAGCCCTTTGGTTTATAGACCAGAGCTACCGCAAGAGTTAGCGGGTTTGCACAATGTCTTCCACGTATCCTCTCTTAGGAAGGCTCTACTACGGCCGGAGCAGCAGGCTACTAGTATAGATGGCTCGGCAGCTTTCGATCGATCTGTCTGCTTAGAGCCGGTCAGGATAGATGATATCACAGTGTGAGTCCTGCGGCGCAAGAAGGTTCTGGTGGTCAAGATCATGTGGGAAAAACATCGATAGGAGGAGCAAAGCTGGGAGCCACTATATATCATAAAGCAAAAGAATCTAGAGCACTTTGCAATAGGTATAACTCTAATTTCTGAAGGATGTTACATTCAGTTACTCTCAGTAGAAACCCCGCAGGCCTAACCTGAATTTCGGGGACAAAATTTTTATTTTTGTTTATTGGGATTTGTAAAATCCCTCAAGCAACTAGACCCCTCGGATGGTTTTATTATGACTAGGTCATGGCAAAACCCTAGGAATCTCAAAGAGACCATGTGAACTTAGGCATGAAGGTGAAGATCACCATGGTCTACAAATAACACATTCCAATTACCTAACCTAAGGTTTGACTTTAAGGCCTCACCTTAACTCTTGGACCCCACCATAACATCCCTAACCCATTAGGGGGCCCCTTGGAGCACCTAGATCTCATTTGGGTCAACTAAAATGGTCAAGTTGACCAAAGTCAACCCTAACCCTTAAATGGTCAAAGTAGCCTATCTAGGGCCAATGGATCTCCAACTTGCCAAAATGACCCCACCTAGACCTTCATAACCTTTAGGGGATTCCAATGGGTCACTAACCACCCATTGGGGTCACCCAAAAGGTCAAGTTGACCAAAAGACAACCCTAACCCTAAAGTGGTCAAAGTGCCCTAATTAAAGGTCAAGAGCCTACAAGGTGTAATGTCCCAATTCGCGCAAGGCCCCTCGTGTGCACTTTTAAGCTAGGAGAGCTGACTTGGGCTTAGGGAGTGCTGGCAGCTAGGCTTACACTTGTGTAAGGGAGGAGAAGTGTGTCCAGAGTAGTGACACGGGTAGTGACACTAGTGTGTCCCTACACGTGTGTGTACGACACGGGCGTGTCCATACCCATGTGGCTCTCTGGCAACGTTGCGAATTCCTTGCTGTCTTTCCCCAGTAGGACACGGGTAGTGATACGGGTGTGTCCCTACCCGTGTGTGTGTGTTCATCGAGCACAGCTCAACTAACATCGTCGACAGTTTTTCGCGAGCAGGACACGAGTAATCATACGCATGTCCCTACCCGTGTGTGTCCAAGCAGCAGTTCAATGTTTCATCGTGCGGAGCTCGACGATCGTCGACCGTGTTCATCCCGAGTAGGATACGGGTAGATACACGGGTGTGTCCCTACCCGTGTATGTCAACAGAAGTTCGACGATTCGTCGAGCGGAGCTCGACGATCGTCGACCGCGTTCTCCCAAGCAAGACACAAGTAGTGACACGGGCGTGTCCCGAACCGTGTTGTTCAATATAGGGTTTTGGCAAATTTTTCCGGCCGCGTCGTTTTGAATGGACTTATTTACTGAGTGATTGGCAGTCCAATGAGAGGCCGACACGAGGCAATGCAGTTATTCACTTCCCACATGAAAAGTGGAGAAAACCCTAGCCGTTTCTACTCTTCCTTCCAAGCCATTGTTGTAGAAAACTAATGGAGAGGAAGAAGGTGTTGGAGCCGATCTTCTTCCCGTGAAGAACTAACACCGACCGAAGAGAAGAAGATGCCGCCAAGTAGGACAACAAGATCCATGGCTTGAAATGGTGGACACACCGGAAATGAGGTGAGCTTCCTACCCTCACCCGTGGTGCTAGATCTGTAGTTATTTCTAGGAGAGATGTCGACTCAAGAGAGTGTTGATTTGCGAGATGAAGATTTCCTAGGAAGAGACCATTCTATGGATTATGCCCTAAGGATATTGATGTCTTCAACCTTTCCCCTCTCCTTCAGTAGATGGTGGACTTGGTTCATGAAGAGGAAATGGTCTCATGAGGGTGAATAAGGGTGGAGGAATTTCTGGACAAGGTTCGAACATATGTCTTGATGAAGAAGATGAGCCAATGTTGTTCATCTTGCCTTAAGATGCTTACAGAAATCTGTTTTCTATACGCAGCAATCTTCGAGGCCATTTTCGGACTCAATGCGGCCAGATCAGGGCTTTCGACAAAACACAAAAGTCGCAGCCCTTGGAAATGCCTTTCCAACGAGGGGTTAAATGTCTTCACATGATTTCTATAGCTTCAAGAATCCCCATTTGAAGTCTGTGTACATTAGCATTCCTGCACATGTAGATCTCGTGTTTGTTTGGTATCGGCCTTGGGATGGTAGAGAGATTGTAATACATTAATACTAATGTTTTGTTTAATGGAGTCTATAAACATTTGTGATAAAACATGTTTATGACATTAATTGGATAGACCCTTAAAGAACAATGATGTGGTAAAATGTACTTGATCAATGTAATTTGGTGAAGGTTGGAGAATGAATGGATTGACGAGTTGGGATGGTAGGAATAGTTTAAATATGTGAATCAATAAGGATGTACTTGGCAAGGGTAATGCGTTGAATAACGATAAGTTTGGCTTGAAGATATTGTACATAATTGGTAACGACTATTTTGAACAAATGGTTGTATTGTTGATGAATATGTGAGGTACCTTTGTGTCGACGATGAACCCTTAAGTGCCTATGGCACTAGATTGTGAAAGGGTGTAAGTGCGGAGTTTGACCGCACTGGTTAGGTAATGTTGAGAAGGGACGTAAGTGGATGGTTTGGCTTGGTCCTCGGTTTTCATTCCCGAGGCTCCTTCCGTGCCATGATGATCTGAATTACATGTGGCGTGAGTCGACATGCGGTGTGATAATCCTTGGTTAAGGATAGTGTAGCAGGTATACGGGCTCTCCAGCCATCACACCGACGGGAGTTGACAAATATTCTTTGGGCGGTTGGGCTTGGTCCTCGGTGTTCCTTCTCGAGGCTCCTTCCGTGCCAAGTGGACGGTTGGGCTTGGTCCTCATGCTTTTTCTGAGGCTCCTTCTAGGTCACAGCATAGGCCAGTTAAGTGCTTGGTTCTTGGTGCACATATACCCGAGACTCCTGCTGAGCCGTAGTATGCATGTGAGATCCGATGTTATGCTCTTAGTATTGAGACGTACGGAGGCCTTGGTTTGGTAGTGTGGATACCTGGCTAGTAGTGGAGAAACCTGCTCTACTGTCACCGTCACACAACGATGGATGACACCTGAGATGTTTGCTACCTGCTTGAAAAGTGGGAACTACAAGTCTGTGTCGACATAGCAATTGCATGTGCGCGATCATGGGTGAGTCATTGCATAGCATTCATGGCATTGCATTTCATTGCATACACAAGATACTCATTATATAAGTTTATATGGGCACTCTTATACGATGAGTTACTTTACTGTTGAGCTGATCCTTAACTTATATGTCTGTATGGGCATTCATATAAGTTGAGTTACTTTCTATCATAGCTTTACATTTTTCATAAACTTTTGTAGATGGATGAACTATAAGAGTATAATGATTACGCGTTCATTATACAGCTGATATACTTGAGATTGCTCACTTTATACCACCTGTTTGTACTACTGCTTATATAAATATATTGTACCCTTGTTCCTTTCTCCGCCGGGTGCTGAGGAGTCGCCGGGGGAGCGGATGTGAAAGTAACTTAGTCTTTATGACTAACGGTTACTATGTCTTCCTTTTTAGGAGGAAACCCAGCAAACAGAGCCACAACAGATTTTGCAGCAGGATAGCCAGGCCAGGACGACAGGGCCTGAAGGGACGTTGTCGTCGCTACCGTCAGTCACTGATGTGAGATTGAGAGACTCTTGTTATAGCCCCTTTTTGCAAGTTTTACCCGTACTCTGATATTTTAGAAGCTTGTTGTAGCTTCTTTTATTTGTTATACTTTTGGACTATTGTTACTTATGTGTGGATTTACTTCTATTTATATTATTGGTTGGGTTGGCATTGGTTGATATTGGTTAGAGCCGATAGGATAGGCCTCTTGTGGTATATGTTAGCACGAATGCTAGCGCTACTGCAAGACAGCTGTTCTGGGCATAAGACTCCCAACGTGCTGTGTTTTGGGTTCCGGGAGGGGGTCTTGCAAATGGTTTCAGCTTGATACGATCCTGAACTAAATAAGTCATTCGATAATGGTGCCACCCTCGTTCGATTAGTCAGTTTGGGTACAAATTGACTTAGCGGAAGCATTGGTGTGCCCATATGTAATTCAAACTAAGTATATCCAACTTTGACCTTAATATTAGCCAACCTGACCTTAGGTTTGTACACTATATTTATATTCCAGTGCACGTTGAGCTAGTGGGGGGGGGGGTACCCCCGCCCCGTCCGTACCCACACAGTTTCAGTAATCGGATCTAGGGCAAAAGCTCACAGCTATCCTGGATGCCTTTTGTAACACCCCCATCTATCGTATGGCATATAACAGAACGTCCAGCTGGAACCCAATGCCATATACCACGGATAGTCGGAAGGGATACATAAAAATATCAAAAATACTTAACTACTTGCCCTAACACAGAGCATTCTAGCGGAAGCTTTAAAACAGTTTAAGAGAACCCAAAACTTGCACAAAAACGGCATGAATTTCCACTATACAAAACAGGAATGAAATACAACAAATACACAAAAGAGTATTTGGACTTATGGCCTTACAAATGTTCATTTGACAACATAATGTTTTACATACATCGGCTCACAGGCCGGCCACACATGACAAAAGTAAAACAATAGTTCGCTTTTGCCTTCGAGGGCCAGCTCAGCTGTAACGACCCCATCCGTTACATGACGTATAATAGAAGGTCCGGCCGGGGCCCCACACTATATGCCACAAACAGACAGTGAGGTCACAGGATAATACCAAACCATACAAATCCTAACTCAGAGCATTCTAGCGGAAGCTTTAAGTTACAACTTTGAACTCTCATCAGGAATGTCCAATATATAAAACCACCTTTATATATAAAACCATGGAATGTACAACAAAGGTTTGGCCTTAAGACCTTACAGTTCCTCTTTACATACAACATGTTTTACAAACCTCGGCGCACAGGCCGGCCATACATGAGTAAAAGAGAACACACAAAACCATTCGCTTAGCCTTCAAGGGCTAGCCGCAGCAGCAGCAGCAACAGCAGTAGGGCTTCAGCCCATCACTTACCACTTGGCTCTCCAGCACCTGCACGGGAACAAACCACCCAACCGGTGGTAAACAATGCAACGGTCAGCATTCAGCTGACCCAAGTATAACAATCCTACCCCTTTCTCGGGGCATGAGCATTCTTTCCCTGCAAAGCATGGCATCATCAAATAGCAACTATGTGCGCGCAGGCACATTCAAGCCATCACAACTATCGGCCACACGGCCCGACAGTCCGTGCACTCAGGGCACATTCTTGGTGTACCGGAATACCAGGGTCAACACCACCGTCTACACGGTATTTGAGCATTCTAGTCTTTCCGGCGCGCAGGCCTAAGACTCTCATTAGGCGCTCCAACAAAACCTATAACCAGGCTTCCAAGTCGGACGGACCTAACGCAGGTACGGATCAGCCACCCCCCGTTGCTCAAGTCGCCGTGCCACCTCGAATACGGAAGTATCCATAGCTATTTATTGGCGCGGGTCGGTTTCACCTTTCCTGTTCGACAATCTGCCTTTTCATCGAGTTGCAGCTCAACGGCTCAACCACTCACAAAGTGGCAACACACGGCCACAAGAGTTGCATCCAACCCTCTTCATTTCCTGGACATCGTCCAGTACTTCCTGCCGCACCAAGCAACAGGTAGGCACAAGGCATCACAAGCCAAAATCACGGAGCCTTCTCCGATATGCAAACAAGCATCACCAATCCAGACCATATCCAGATGGGCTTCACACAGCATGCCTAGAGCCGTACTCCAATTCCGGCCTCTAACAAGGGGGACTTCACATATCTACCCCAAGGGACACCACAACCCACCGCACACTCGCGGGGAAGGGTTTCCCTATGCAATGCAGAAAAGAAGGACTTCACATGTCCAAGGAGGGAGATCGTTACCCTTGTCGATCTCTTCGGATCCATCGAAAACTAGCCGGTGAGAAAGAACCGCAGCAGCCTTGCCTTCACAACGCCGGCTTCGGATCACGAATCGGACCACGGGAACTCCGCCGGTGGCTTGATCTCCTCCTCCTTCTTCTTCCTCCTCTCTCTTTCTCTCTTCCTTAAGCCAAATGAAGAATGCCTTCTTCTTTAGTCCTTGACGAATTTAATCCAGCCAGTAATCACCTGAGCCCTTGGATCCAAAGAGAGAATCTGAACGGCCACGATTTGCCCAAAAACCCAATTTTTGGCTGACATGGCCTGTGACACGCCCGTGTCACAGGCCGTGTACCCTTAATCGGCACACGCAGTTTGAACCGACTGAACAACACGGGCATCGACACGCCCGTGTCGACCCTGACACGCCCGTGTCATCCTGAGACACGCCCGTGTCAACCCTGCCTCATCGAGCTGCAGCCAGTACACGGGTCGGAACACGGCATCGGACACGCCCGTGTCCCACCTGACACGCCCGTGTTCACGGCCATGTTCAAGGCCGTGTACTATTCTGACTCGAACAGGCCAATTTCGAAATTTAATTCGGAAACGCCCTGGGACACGCCCGTGTCGATGGCCGTGTCCCAGGCTCGACGATTGTCGACTGTCAATCGTCGACTAACCTGAACACGCCCTAGGACACGCCCGTGTCCCAGGCCGTGTACCCCCGACACGCCGTGGGACACGCCCGTGTCCCAGGCCGTGTAAAATTACCTGTACCTCAAAAATCATTTTGAGTCCTTTGGGGTCTTTTTGGGGTGTTACAACCCTCCCCCCTTAACAAAATTTCGTCCCGAAATTTGCACGGTAAGGAAACAAGAACCAGCAATGCTATAACTATGTTATAACAAAAAGTACACTATCTACAGTTTATACAAATAACTCGGGAAACTCAACTCGCATGGTCTGCTCTCGCTCCCATGTTAGCTCTTCACGGCCACAATTGTCCCATCAGACCTTGACCATCCCGATCACTTTGTTCCGCAACTGTTTCTCGGCTCGATCCTCGATCCGAATGGGTCTAACCCTCATCGTGAGCCCATACTCGACCGGTACTCGATCAATCTCCACTACTTGAGCTGGATCCTTCACCGCCTTACGAAGGACTGAGATGTGAAATACATCATGTAATCCACCCAAGTCTGCTGAAAGTGCTAGTTGATAAGCAGCTTCCCCAACTCGCTCCACCACCTCAAACGGACCAAGATACCTCGGACTTAGCTTTTTCAAACGCCGAATCCTGGACACACCTTTGAAGGGTTTGATCTTCAAATATACCCAATCACCCACCGCGAACTCCACGTTCCGGTGTTTGGCATTGTAGTACTTTGCTTGACGATCTTGGGCTATCAATAGCCTCTCCCGAATAGAGCGTATGAGCGAGGTCGCTTCTTCGACTTCCTTTTTCCCATTCAGCTTAGATTCGCCTGCTTCTGCCCAAGCTAACGGTGTACGGCATTTACGACCATACAACGCCTCAAATGGTGTCATACCAATACTCGCTTGGTAGCTATTATTATAGGCAAATTCGACAAGAAATATATAATCTTCCCATCTCTTACCAAAGTCTAGGGCGCACATGCGGAGCATATCCTCCATCGTCCTGTTGGTTCGTTCAGTCTGGCCATCCGTTTGGTGATGAAAGGCCGTACTAAACGCTAACTTTGTACCCAACATTTGATGAATGAGCCGCCAATCATTCGATGTGAACCGCCCATCACGGTCACTAACGATGCTCCGAGGAACACCGTGCAGTCGAACAACCTGCTCCACATAAAGCTTGGCCAAGGTTTCCACTGAATCGTCTCTTCTGTTTGGAAGGAAGTGCGCCACTTTTGTCAACCGGTCCACAATCACCCAGATTGAATCATGACCGCGTTGAGATCTCGGCAACCCGTGCACGAAATCAATCGAAATATCATCGAACTTCCACTCCGGAATAGGTAACGGCTTCAGGAAACCGCCAGGCTTCTGGCATTCTGCTTTCACTAACGCACAGGTATTGCATTCAGCCACATAACGTGCGACATCTTTCTTTAATCCGGTCCACCAGAACAACTTTTTCATATCTCTGTACATCTTTGTGCTCCCTGGGTGAACTGAGTACTTTGCAAAGTGAGCTTCGTACATCAACTCTTCCCTCAATTTACCCACACTCGGGACGCACACTCGACCATTTCTTCGTAACAAACCGTTATCCCAAGAGAATTGGTCCTCCGGCCCATCTTTTGCATAGCGCTGGAGACTTTCATCAAGCTCCGTTGCTCGCCGAACTCTGTCCGTAAGGTCATATTGCACCTCCGTCCAGTTCAAACATGCATCGGTTGACGAACCCTTGTCAACACACGATATCTACAATGCTTCCAATTCCTAGATCAAACGCTGATCGTGCCTCTGCAACCAGCTTGCCCGTACCGGAGTCTTTCGACTCAAAGCATCAGCGACCACATTTCCCTTCCCGGGAGTATAGTGAATCTCGAAGGTGTAGTCCCCGAGGAACTCCATCCATCTTCGTTGTCGCATATTCAGATCCTTCTGATCCAACAAATACTTTAGGCTCTTGTGATCTGTATAAATATCCACCTTCATGCCATATAGATAGTGCCGCCACAACTTGAGCGCAAAGATTACCGCCGCCAACTCCAAATCATGGACGGGGTAATTCCTCTCATGCACTTTCAACTGACGCGAGCCATAAGCAATCACTTTACCAAACTGCAGAAGAACGCAGCCTAAGCCGCTCCCTGATGCATCACTATAGATCTCATACCCATCGGTACCACATGGCGATGTCAACACAGGCGCCGTGGTCAAACGACTCTTCAAGTCTTCAAAAGCTCGCCCGCACTCCGGCGTCCAAATGAACTTTTGATCTTTTCTCGTCAGCGTGGTCAGAGGTAAAGCAATCCGTGAGAAGTTTTCCACAAACCGTCTATAGTAGCCCGCAAGTCCAAGGAAGCTCCTGACCTCGGCCACTGAAGACATCACTGGCCAATCTCGGATGGCACTTATCTTCAACGGATCCACCGCGATACCTTCTCCGCTTACCACATGGCCTAAAAAGGCTACTGAAGAGAGCCAGAACTCACACTTTGAGAACTTGGCATAAAGCTTATTCCTCCGCAGGGTATGCAAGACCAACCGCAAATGGTTTGCGTGATCCTCTTCCGACTGAGAGTATACTAAGATGTCATCGATATACACAATAACAAACAAATCCAAGTACTCTCGGAACGTTCGATGCATTAGGTCCATAAATACCGAAGGCGCATTACATAGGCCAAACGACATTACCGTGAACTCATAATGACCGTAGCATGTTCCAAACGCCGTCTTGGGAATGTCACCTTCCCTAATCCGCAGCTGATAATATCCCGATTTCAAATCCAACTTGGAATAGACCGTTGATCCTGCCAGCTGATCAAAGAGGTCATCAATCCGCGGGATCGGATATTTATTTTTCTCCATCAGCTTATTCAACTCGCGGTAGTCAATACACAACCGTAAGCTACCGTCTTTCTTTTTCACAAATAGAACAGGCGCGCTCCAAGGTGACATACTTGGGCGTATATATCCTTGCTCCAACAACTCTTGCAATTGGACTTTCAACTCAGCCATCTCTTTTGGCGCGACGCGATATGGTGAGCGGGCCACAGGTTTCGCACCTGGCACCAACTCAATAGAGAAGTCAATCTCCCGCTGGGGTGGTAACCCAGGAAGATCTTTAGGAAACACGTCGGCAAACTCTGACACAACTGGCACTTCACCGACACTGGCCTTTGGCTCAACAGCCTGAATTAGCGTGAAGAATAACTCCGCGCCCTTCCGAACAGCATTGACGACTTGGAGTGCAGACAACAGAGTCCCGCCAACTCCTCGCATACCAGCGAACTTCGTCACAAGTCCGGTATTCTGGCCCAGTGTAATCTCTTTGGAGTTGCAATCAATAATGGCACGCTGCTCCGAGAGCCAGTCCATACCAAAGATCACATCAAACTCCGATAACGTTAGCACAGCTGCACTCAAACCGAAATCCCGACTTCCTATTTGCACATCCACATCGCAAGCCCTATCCGCAAGCATAATACAGCCATTCGGCAATAGCACCCTTGTACTATCCACCGTCACATGACTTGGTACCCCAATTCGAGATACGAAATCCTCAGACAGAAAAGAATGCGAAGCACCCGTATCAAACAGGGCTCTCGCCAATTTATTCCGAATCAGGACAAAGCCTGCAGCACACACACATCATGCACAAGCTATACATAACCAAAAACAATAGCACCAGCAAGTAACTAAATCAACTCGTACCTGTGACGACGTCACTTTGCTTAATCGCTTCCTGTTGGCCAAGTTGATAGATTCGGGGCTGCGCCTGAGACGCAGAGGAATCAACCACCGCTTTGCCCTTCTCAGCATACGACGCACCCGCCTTCTTTTCCCCTTTGGGCTGAACCACCCGACAGTCATGGGCTATATGCCCCACCCGGCCACAGTTATAGCATGTACGAGAATCTGGCCTTGATGTCGCTCCCGACACAACGGTCGTAGTCACTTGCCCAGACGGCTTGGACCTCTTGCCCCCTTTCTTCTGGTAAAACGATTTGCTCGGGCGAGGTGCTTGAAACTCTGGCTTCGACGCAACTAAGCCCTTGTTCCCTTGCACTCGCCTCATGTCCTTCTCCAACGCGCACGCAGTATCAACCAACGCCTGAAACCCTTGGTTCACCGAACTCGAAAGCAGGAACCTCAACTCATCCCGCAGTCCTTCATAGAACCAATTCGTTTTCCTTTGGTCATCCGCGAAGATTGTACCCGCATACCGTCCCAACCTGGTAAACTCATGCAAGTAGATATCCACACTATCTTCCCCTTGCTTTAACCGTTGGAACTCATTTTCCATAGCAATGCGTTGCGCTGCTGGGACATGTTTTGCCAGAAATATTCGAGAGAACTCCTCAATCGACACTTGCGTTAATTTCCTGCCCGCCAAATGGTGTACCTCAACCTCGTCCCACCACAACCGCGCCTCTCCTTCAAGCATGAAGGTGGCCAAGGTGACTTTTAGAGTCTCCTCCGCCCTGATCGCTGTCATTATCCTCTTGACACGCGATAACCAATCTTCCGCCTGCGTTGGGGATCCCATTCCCACAAACGTAGGGGGACTGAAGCTCATGAATTGCTTCAACTGTTGGTCAGCTGCTCGTGGATCTACAGCCTTAACCGGCTCGGGTCTTACATCAACACGAACTGGCACTACTGCCGGCTGCGCTTGCCCGGTCGGCTGAATCATGGCAAATAGCGCCTCAGCAACTAAGCAAACAGTTTCCGCAGATGGAGGAGGTGTTGGCACCTCAGCTGGTGCCGCACTCTCATCAGAGCGCTGGGGCTCAGACTGCCCATCACCACTACGTGTCACCTATAGGTGGACAAGACACACATTAGCGAACGTATGCAAGCAAAACAACACAAAAAGGAACGCGCAGATTCCTCAAACAAGATTTTGTACATTCCTTAGTGGACATTCCAGAGTTCATTAGCGTTACAGCAGGTCGCACAAACACGTGCTCGCCACCCCACAAAAGAATTCGACCACGAATTCGAAAGAGGAAGACCGACAAAAGCTGATACCAAAATGTAACGACCCCATCCGTTACATGACGTATAATAGAAGGTCCGGCCGGGGCCCCACACTATATGCCACAAACAGACGGTGAGTTCACAGGATAATACCAAACCATACGAATCCTTACTCAGAGCATTCTAGCGGAAGCTTTAAGTTACAACTTTGAACTCTCATCAGGAATGTCCAATATAAAACCACCTTTATATATAAAACCATGGAATGTACAACAAAGGTTTGGCCTTAAGGCCTTACAGTTCCTCTTTACATACAACATGTTTTACAAACCTCGGCGCGCAGGCCGGCCATACATGAGTAAAAGAGAACACACAAAACCATTCGCTTAGCCTTCAAGAGCTAGCCGCAGCAGCAGCAACAACAGCAGTAGGGCTTCAGCCCATCACTTTCCACTTGGCTCTCCAGCACCTGCACGGGAACAAACCACCCAACCGGTGGTAAACAATGCAACGGTCAGCATTCAGCTGACCCAAGTATAACAATCCTATCCCTTTCTCGGGGCATGAGCATTCTTTCCCTGCAAAGCATGGCATCATCAAATAGCAACTATGTGCGCGCAGGCACATTCAAGCCATCACAACTATCGGCCACACGGCCCGACAGTCCGTGCACTCAGGGCACATTCTTGGTGTACCGGAATACCAGGGTCAACACCACCGTCTATACGGTATTTGAGCATTCTAGTCTTTCCGGCACGCGGGCCTAAGACTCTCATTAGGCGCTCCAACAAAACCTATAACCAGGTTTCCAAGTCGGACGGACCTAACGTAGGTACGGATCAGCCACCCCCCGTTGCTCAAGTCGCCGTGCCACCTCGAATACGGAAGTATCCATGGCTATTTATAGGCGCGGGTCGGTTTCACCTTTCCTGTTTGGCAATCTGCCTTTTCTTCGAGTTGCAGCCCAAGGGCTCAACCACTCACAAAGTGGCAACACACGGCCACAAGAGTTGCATCCAACCCTCTTCATTTCCTGGACATCGTCCAGTACTTCCTGCCGCACCAAGCAACAGGTAGGCACAAGGCATCACAAGCCATAATCACGGAGCCTTCTCCGATATGCAAACAAGCATCACCAATCCAGACCATATCCAGATGGGCTTCACACAGCATGCCTAGAGCCGTACTCCAATTCCGGCCTCTAACAAGGGGGACTTCACATATCTACCCCAAGGGACACCACAACCCACCGCACACTCGCGGGGAAGGGTTTCCCTATGCAATGCAGAAAAGAAGGACTTCACATGTCCAAGGAGGGAGATCGTTACCCTTGTCGATCTCTTCAGAGCCATCGAAAACTAGCCGGTGAAAAAGAACCGCAGCAGTCTTGCCTTCACAACGCCGGCTTCGGATCACGAATCGGACCACGGGAACTCCGCCGGTGGCTTGATCTCCTCTTCCTTCTTCTTCCTCCTCTCTCTTTCTCTCTTCCTTAAGCCAAATGAAGAATGCCTTCTTCTTTAGTCCTTGACGAATTTAATCCAGCCAGGAATCACCTGAGCCCTTGGATCCAAAGAGAGAATCTGAACGGCCACGATTTGCCCAAAAACCCAATTTTTGGCTGACACGGCCTGTGACACGCCCGTGTCACAGGCCGTGTACCCTTAAGCGGCACACGCAGTTTGAACCGACTGAACAACACGGGCATCGACACGCCCGTGTCGACCCTGACACGCCCGTGTCATCCTGAGACACGCCCGTGTCAACCCTGCCTCATCGAGCTGCAGCCAGTACACGGGTCGGAACACGGCATCGGACACGCCCGTGCCCCACCTGACACGCCCGTGTTCACGGCCGTGTTCAAGGCCGTGTACTATTCTGACTCGAACAGGCCAATTTCGAAATTTAATTCGGACACGCCCTGGGACACGCCCGTGTCGATGGCCGTGTCCCAGGCTCGACGATCATCGACTGTCAATCGTCGACTAACCAGAACACGCCCTAGGACACGCCCGTGTCCCAGGCCGTGTACCCCCGACACGCCCTGGGACACGCCCGTGTCCCAGGCCGTGTAAAATTACCTGTACCTCAAAAATCATTTTGAGTCCTTTGGGGTCTTTTTGGGGTGTTACATCAGCAACTTAGACTTTAGCCCGTTATTTAGAGATTGGTTCTGCAGCACCTGCAAGCAACATTCCACCTTAGCTGACCGTTGCTTTGTTTGCCACCGCACGGTGGCAAACAAAGCAACGGTCAGCTAAGGCTGACCAAAATATAACGAACTCGCCCCTTACTCGAGACGACGGTGCTTCTTCCCTATAATTTATTAGCCCAACTAAACAATTAAGTGCATAAGTATAATTCGCCACAAATGTAGGCTCGCTCGGCCAAACACCCCGTGAACTCAGGGCACATTCTCGGTGAATCCGGTCAATTCCGTGGCTTCACCACCATTCTTGGGACGACAAACATTGTGAGCATTTTTGAGTTTTTCCCCTCGCAGTCCAAGACTCCCGACTATGCCAACGACCAGTTCCACTTTAGGGCCTCTAGCACAAAACCGCAAAGCCCAGGTCTATTTCAACCCGCCTGTTGCTCAATCCGCCTAGTCACTTTAAGACGTACGCGCGGGCCAAGATTCACCCGAATCCTAATCCTTTGCCAAACATCACATAACCCAGTTATGTTCAATGCTGGCTCCCCGGCTGCCAAGTTAAATGAATTACGTTTCCGCCTAGTTTTCCGGGTGCGCCTTGGAGTTAATCCCAGAGGATCCCTACTGCAATCTACCGCGTAGAAACCCGAAAACAATTAAAGGAACAGTGTCTTCTTCGGCTACTCATGCAATGCAACGTCACCAATCCAGACAAACACATCCGGGTAGGCTTCACACACAATGCCTATGTCCGAACTACGATTCTAGACTCTAAACAAGGGGGACTTTACATATCTACCCAAAGGAACACCGCAAACTCACCGCACACCCGCGTGAGAGGGTTTTCCTATGCAAAGGAAGAGGTGCTTCACATGCTCAAGTTGAGAATCGTTACCCTTTATGTCTGCTTTGGCGCCATGAAGAACTAGCCGGATGAAAGGCTTCGGCTTGGAATTCTCTCCACGGATCTGGTCTCGGTTCTCATTTTCGTGCCCCGATGCTCCGGCGGCGGCCGGATTCCTCCCCTTCCCTCTTCCTTGCTCTTTCCTCTCTCTGACTCTTTAGAAAGAGAAAACTTAAGAGGAAATTAGGAATTAATCCTCTATTCTCGGACTTAAGAGAGCAGGAACTCATTTGGGCCGTCAGATCTTGTTTAAAGAAAATGAACGGCTCAGATTTGCCTAAAATCTCTTAATCCTTGGCCGAACACGTCTTTGAACACGGCCGTGTCCCAGGCCGTGTGCCTCGATCCAGTCACGATTGTCGAGTACAGAAAAGCACACGGGTTAGGAAACGCCCGTGTCCCAACCTGACACGCCCATGCGGGTCTTCGATACGCCCGTTACTAGTGGCGTGTCACGAATAATCGCCACGCCAACCATCACGACCCTTGGTGGATACGGGTGGCCACACTCACGTGCTGAATCTGACATGCCCGTTTCAAACAGTATACGCCCATGCTCTGGGCCGTGTCCGAAGTCGACATAGGACCAAACTTCCAGAGGACTAAACGGCCATGTGACACGCCCGTGTCACATGCCGTGTGCCTGACACACCCTGAGACATGCCCGTGTTCTAGGATGTGTTCGAGCACTCAACGCTCGTCGACCTCAACTCGACGACCTGAGCACGACACGGCCATGTGACATGCCCGTGTCACATGCTGTTTTAACCCTACCAAGACCCAAACTTAGTTCGAACACTTCCCGTTTCAATTTTATGTTTTGGGGCATTACAAATCTCCCCCCTTAAAGAATTTCTTCCACAAAATTATATAAAGGTACACAAAAGAATTTAAATATTACCTGCGTGGAATAATTCGGGGTATGCTTCCAATATAGTCTGCTCTCGCTCCCAAGAAAGCTCCTCACGTCCGCAGTTATCCCATCGGACTTTAACCATTCGAATTTTCTTGTTGTAGAGTCGTTTTAATTCAATATCTTCAATGCGAGCTGGCTTGACCATGGTCGTCAACCCATTATCAATTGGCATTTGATCGACCATAACAACCTGAGAAGGCTCTTGTACCACCTTCCGCAATACCGAAATGTGGAATATATCGTGTAGCCCACTCAATTCTACCGACAACTCTAATCGATACGCTGCTTCGCCAATCCGCTCAAGGATCTCAAACGGTCCAAGGTATCTCGGAATCATCTTCTTCAAACGTCGAATCCGTGAGACACCCTTGAACGACTTGATTTTCAAATACACCCCATTCACCAACACTAACTCCACATTTCTATGCTTGGCATTATAGTATTTTTCTTGCCTGTCCTGAGCGATCTTTAATCATTCCTGAATCGTACGTACCATTGAAGTGACGTCTTCCACTGCCTAACATTTGTATAACTTTGACTCGCCTGTCTCCAACCAAGACAACAACGTGCGACACTTTCTCCCATGCAGGGCCTCGAAAGGCGTCATTCCAATACTCGCTTGAAAACGATTATTGTATGCAAACTCTAACATGTACAGGTGAACTTCCCACTGTTTTTTGAAATCCAAGACGCACATGCGAAGCATTTCCTCCATCGTCCTGTTTACCCTTTCAGTCTGACCATCTATCTGCGGATGAAAGGCTGTGCTAAAACTCATCTTAGTTCCCAATAACTTATGCACCAGCCTCCAGTCATTTGACGTGAAGTGTCCGTCTCGGTCACTAACAATACTGCGTGGCACACCATGCAACTGTACAATATTATCCACATAGAGCTTGGCTAACTTTTCCACTGGATCATTCTTCCTATTCGGGATGAAGTGCGACACCTTTGTCAATCTATCTACGACCACCCAGATGGCGTCGGTTTCCCCTTGTGACCTTGGAAAACCATGCACAAAATCCATGGAAATGTTGTCGGACTTCCATTCCGGGATAGGCAAGGACTTCAAGAAACCTCCGCGCTTCTGGCACTTCACCTTAACCATGGCACAAGTTTGGCACTTCACCACATAAAGTGCTATATCCTTCTTCAACCGTGGCCACCAAAATAACTTCTTCATGTCCTTATACATCTTCGTGCTCCCCGGGTGGATTGAGTATTTAGTATGATTAGCCTCGTACATTAACTCCTCCCGAAGATTATTCACACTAGGGATTCATAGCCGACCGTCCTTCCTTAGCAGTCCATCTACAACCGCAAATTGGGAATCCGACCCATCCAACGATTCATCAAAAATTTGCTTCATACTGTTATCCTGAATCAACGCCCGCCAAATCCAATCAGCTAGGTCATACTGCACCTCCGTCTAAGACAATATTGCCTCGGCACTAGCCTGCTTGTCAACACAGGAGATCCCCAATGCCTCCAAATCTCGGACTAAACTCTCATCATGCACCGCCATTTAGTTGGCTTGCGTCGGTGCCCTTCGACTAAACGCATCCTCCACTGCATTTCCTTTCCCAAGCATATAAAGAATTTCGAAAGTGTAGTCCCCCAGGAACTCCATCCACCTCCGTTGCCTCATGTTTTGGTCCTTCTGATCTAGCAAATTCTTCAGGCTCTTATGATCGGTGTAGATATTAACCTTCACACCGTACAGATAGTGCCTCCACAGCTTTAGAGCAAATATCACGGCCGCTAACTCCAAGTCATGGACCGGATAATTTCTCTCATGAACATTCAACTGTCGTGATCCATAGGATATTACGCTCCCTTGTTGTAGCAGAACATAGCCCAAACCACTGCCCGAAGCATCACTATAAATTTCAAACACTTCGGACCCACTCGGCAAACGCAAAATAGGAGTCGTGACCAACCGCCTCTTCATTTCTTCGAAAGCCTGTGTGCACTCCAGCATCTACACAAACTTTTGATCCTTCCTTGTCAGCATCGTGAGTGGCAGCGCTATCCGCGAGAAGTTCTCTACGAAGCGCCTATAGTAGCCAACAACCCCCAGAAAGCTCACGACTTCGGCCACCGTAGTCAACACTGGCCACTCCTGAATCGCCGCTATCTTCGCCGGATCCACCATTATGCCTTCACCACTAACAATATGACCAAGGAACGCGAATGAGGATAAGCAGAACTCACACTTAGAGAACTTACATACAGCTGATTCTTCCTCAACATCTCCAATACCATATGGAGATGTTTGTAGTGATCATCCTAACACCGCGAGTACACCAAGATGTTGTCGATAAATACTATCAAAAAATGGTCCAGGTACTCTCTGAACGTCCTGTTCATCAAATCCATAAACATGGATGGCGTATTAGTCAACCCAAACGGCATGACCGTAAACTCAAAATGCCCAAACCGCGATCTTGTTCACCTCCCGATAGTCGATACAGAGTCGCAAGCTACAATCTTTCATCTTAACGAAGAGGACCGGTGCGATCCAAGGCGACGAACTTGGACACACATACCCTTACTCTAACAATTCTTGCAATTGCACCTTCAGCTCAGTCATCTTTTAGGCGCTATCCGATACGGAGGGCGTGACACAGGTTTGGCACCCGACCCCAGCTCAATTGTGAAATCAATCTCCTGCTGGGGAGGGGCTCCCGGGAGATCGTCTGGAAAGACATCAGGATACTCGGACACAACTGCAATAATATCAAGACTAGGTTTAGGTGTTGAAGCCTGCACTAATGCGACAAACAGTTCTGCCCTAGACTGAACTGCCTTAATCACCTGAACAGTCGACATCAAAATCTTGCTCGACCCTTTCATGCCCGCAAACGTAGTCTCCTGATCAGTATCAGTCCCAACTAAACCTCCTTTCGGTTGCAATAAATGCATGCTCGATGCTCTGAGAGCCAGTTCATACCAAAGATTACGTCGAACTCTATTAACGGCAGTACCGACGCTTTCAAAACAAACTCCTGATTCTCGATCTATATCTTTACCACACAGACTCTATCCGCGCGCATTGAGCACCCGTTCGGTAGCAACACATCCAACTGGTCCTTTTCCATCGAATAAGGAACTCCAATGCTCGATACGAATCTTTCGGACAAGAAGGAATGTGAATCTCCCGTATCAAATAGGGCTCTCGCGGACAGTCAAAAATTAACACAAAGCCTAGCACCAACATTCATAAGCTAACAAGCAAAACGGTAACAACTTAAAAAAAAACTAAACGAATATAATTTAACTCATACCTATCACCATGTCTGCTTGCTTAATGTCCTCTTGTAGGCTAATATTATAAATTCTAGGCTTGGTTGGAGCATGGTGGGATGCGGTTGACTCCGTTGCCTTCCCTTTTTCTTCAAAAGTTGCTCCATGCCACTTATCGGACTTTGCACGTCTGCTCCAACACTCTCGTGCAAAATACCCCACCTTTCCACAGTTATAGCACGCTCTTGGGACTCGACTTGAGTTTGCCCCCGTTGCACTAGACGAAGTGGCTGAACTCGAAGTCTTCTGCTTCTTGTTCCATCTGCGGAAACCCGACATAGAACTCGGAAATTTGCAGTCTGACCTATTAACCCTTGGGTCCTTCTTCTCTTAAACTTTCTTTGCGACCCTTTCTAATTACCGAACCGCATGTACTAAGGCTAGGAAGCCCTGCGCCTTAGGCCCAACGAGGAGTAGTTGTAGGTCGCCCCGTAGGCCCTCATAAAATCGGTTGGTCTTCTGCTTCTCTTCTATAAACATAGCACCAGCATGACAGCCAAACCGAGTAAATTCATGGAGATACTCATCCATGCTTCTCTCTCCTTCAGTCAAACAGAGGTACTTATTCTCAATCTCAAGCTTCTGGGCAGAAGGTAGGTATCTGGCCAAGAACAACCATGAGAATTCCTCCATCAGTACTTCGGCAAGTTACCTTCCCACTAAGAGATGAACCTCCAACTCGTCCCACCACATATTTGCCTCACCAGCCAATAGTAAGTTCGCTATTATGGTCTTCTGACACTCCACAGTTTTTGTGGTTTTCATGGCCCACTTCATCATATAGAGCCAATCCTAAGCTTGAGTTGGCATTCCCATCCCGTCGAACACCAGAGGATTAAAGCTCATCACATGCTTGAGTTGTTTCTCCGTGGCTCTCCTTGGTGCTACCGGATCATCTGCCCCACACTCTACCACTCCCGGATCTGCAACTCTAATCAGTTCTTGATCATTAGCAGGTGGTGCGTGCTCCACTTGTTGAGCATTTATCATGGCAAAGACTGCTTATGCCACCAATCTGATGGTTTCTACTGAATGAGGTGTTGTAGGAACGTCACTTGGTGCACTAATTTCCGCCGATTGCGGATGTTCCGACTGCCCAGCACAGCTCATAGTTACCTATAACAGCATAAACCCTTGATTAGGCGACACACAAATTGCTAAAAGCAATCATTTGAACACTCAGGTTCCTCAAAACAAGTGTATTTTTTTCATTCCTAAGTGGACATTAATGGGTTTTTTATGTAATAACGATGATGCACATACATGTGCTCACCACCCCTTAAAAAATTCGTCCACAAATTCAAATACAGACGACCGACAACCTAGTCTGATACCAAATTGTAACACCCCCATCCGTCGTATGGCATATAATAGAAGGTCCAGCTGGAACCCGACGCCATATACCACGGACAGTCAGAACGGTAACATAAAAAAATAAAAAATACTAAACTACTCACCCTAACACAGAGCATTCTAGCGGAAGCTTTTAAATAGTTTAAGAGAACCAAAAACTTGCACAATAACGACATGAATGTCCACTATACACCACGGGAATGAAATACAACAAATACACAAAAGAGTATTTGGCATTATGGCCTTACAAATGTTCACTTGACAACATATTGTTTTACATGCATCGGCTCACAGGACAACCACACATGACAAAAGTAAAACAACAGTTTGCTTTGGCCTTCGAGGGCCAGTTCAGCAACTTTGTCTTCAGCATGCTATTTGGCGCTTGGTTCTGCAGTACCTGCAAGAAATATTCCACCGTACGGTGGCAAACAAAGCAATGGTCAGATAAGGCTGACCAAAATATAATGACTCCTCCCCTTACTTGGGACGACGGTGTTTCTTCCCTGTAATTTATAAGCCCAGCTAAACAATTAAGTGCATAAGTATAATTCGCCACAGGTGTAGGCTCGCTCGACCAAACACCCTGTGTAATCAGGGCACATTCTCGGTGAATCTGGTCAATTCTGTGGCTTCACCACCATCCTCGGGACGGCAAACATTGTGAGCATTTTTGAGTCTTTCCGCCCGCAGTCGAAGACTCCCAACTATGCCAACGATAAGTTCCCCTTTAGGGCCGCTAGCACCGAACCACAAAAGCATAGGTCCGTTTCCACCCGCCCGTTGCTCACTCCACCTAGTCACTTTAAGGCGTACGCACGGGCCAAGCTTCACCCAGATCCTAATTCTTTACCAAACATCACATAACCCAGTTATGTTAAAGGCTTGCTCCCCGACCGCAAAGTTAGCAGAATTACGTTTCCGCCTAGTTTTCCGGGTGCGCCTTGGAGTTAATCCCCAAGGATACCTGTTGCAATCTACCGTGTAGAAACCTAAAAACAATCAAAGGCACGGAGTCTTCTCCGGCTACTCATGCAATGCAACATCACTGATCCAGAAAAACACGTCTAGGTAGGCTTCACATACAATTCATATGTCCGTACTACGATTCCGGACTCTAAACAAGAGGGACTTTACATATCTACCCCAAGGAACACCGCAAACTCACCACACACTCGCGTGAGAGGGTTTTCCTATGCAAAGGAAGAAGAGCTTCACATGCTCAAGTTGAGAATCGTTACCCTTGAAGTCTGCTTTGGCGCCATGAAGAACTAGCCGGATGAAAGGCTTCGCAAGGGAATTCTCTTCACGGATCTGGTCTCAGTTCTCAATTTTGTGCTCCGATGCTCCGCTGGCAGCCAGATTCCTCCCCTTCCCTCTTACTTGCCTTCTCCTCTCTCTGACTCCTTAGAAAGAGAAAACTTAAGAGGAAATGAGGAATTAATCCTCTATTCCCGGACTTAAGAAAGCAGGAACTCTTCTGGGCCATCAGATCTTGTTTAAAGAAAACAAACGGCTCAGATTTGCCTAAAATCTCTTAATCCTTGGCCGAACACGTATTTGCACACGATCGTGTCCCAGGTCATGTGCCTCGATCTAGACACGATTGTGGAATACAGAAAAGCACATGTGTTAGGACATACCCATGTCCCAACCTGACACGGCCGTATCGGGTCATCAACACGCCCGTGACTAGTGGCGTGTCACGATTAACCGCCACGCCAACCGTCACGACCCTTGGTGGACACATGTGGCCACACGCCCGTGCCGAATCTGACACGCCCGTGCCAAACAGTACATGCTCGTTCTACAGGCCGTGTACCAAGTCTACACAGGACCAAACTTTTAGAGGAGTACACAGACATATGACTCGCCCGTATCACATGTCGTGTGCCTGACACGCCCTAGGACACGCCTGTGTCGCAGGCCGTGTTCGAGCACTCAACGCTCGTCGACCTCAACTCGACGACCCGAGCACAACACGGCCATATGACACGCCCGTGTCACAGGCCGTATTCACCCTACCAAGACCCAAACTTGGTTCGAACACCGCCCGTTTCACTTTTATGTTTTGGGGCGTTAAACCTTTAGATTCCAACATGCCCCCATACAACAACAAGCTCCAGGCTCCAACTGGGTGAGCACATTCCGAGCTCTCTCCCCTCCTGCCTACCTTGGGATAGAGTCGGCAGTGCGTATAAAGGAATGGCTCGACACCGTACAAGAACTACTGGCGGGAATTAGATGTCCAAACAATATGGCTGTGATCCTGGTAGTGACACTCCTGGAACTGCACACCAAAAGGTGGTGGACGTCCCTCATGAGCTCCACCTTTCAAGGGTGAGTTTATAAAGAGATTAGCTGGAGCGAGATCTCGGGAAACTTTTTAGAGCACTTCATTCCCTCATTTGCTCGTGATGAACTCGAAGAGAGATTTTTACAGCTGAAGTAAGGATCGAAGTCGAGTACGGAGTATCAACGAGAGTTCAAACATCTCGCGAGATTTGCTGACTCATATGACTTGGATGACAGAGGATATGCTAAGCGCTTCTACAAAGGGCTGCGGGACCCCCTGAGGAAGGCCATTTTGTTTATAATGGACTCTAGCTTGGCAGAAATAATTGACATGGCGAAGAGGCTAGAAGCATACCACATGGGAAGTGGTAAGAGACCTGCTGAGGGTGTGATGGAAGCTGGTCCTAAAAATAGAAAGAGACATGAATACGGATGAGAAAGAGGACATCAGAGAGGTGGCAGACGTTTCCACTAGAATTTTAGAATGGAGCACCCGGTTCCACAGTCGCCAGCATGGCCTCCACCTCCAGAGCTTAAATATTTTCAGCAACCTGAGGGGCGGAATAAATGAGTTTGCTTCCAATGCAACCAACCGGGCCACATCCGACGTTACTGCCCGCAGCTATTTGGGAATTCTCCTCTCGATCTCCCTCTAGCAGCTCCGCGATGGCGAGGACATATGGGTGGTTGAGGATGAGGACCACGAGGAGGAAACCCCGAACCTGCTCAGAATCAGGTGTTAACGCTGGACATGACACAAGAGCGGAACCCTCAGGAGGTGATTACAGGTATGTTAGAGTTAGTTATCACATCTTCATTATTAACCTTAAGTTGCTTAAGACGTACTAGATAGCTTTGAGTATTGTTATTAGTACTTAAGCACGGTGGTGGTCGGTGGGAAACCGGCCTATACGTTATTTGATACCAGTGCCTCGCACTCGTTTGTGCCTGCGAACTTCATTAAAGACCTATAAGGAGTACAATACTTCACTGATATTACTCGAAGAGTATGCCCCCCAGACGGCTCTGATATGACTGTAACCACCAAGTTCGAATTGGAGATACTCATTGGGGGAAAGACATTTGATACCCCTGCCATAGTTTTGAGAATGCCAAAATTCGATCTCATTGTGTGCATGACATGGCTGGATTGGCACTACGCAAGAATTTACTGCGCAGAGAAGAAGATTTACTTGAGACATGGGGACACTGATGTCATCTTTCAAGGTATAAAATTTGCACCCCGTTTGTTATTATCTTCGATTAATACCTTGAAAGCTCACATGGGTTGGAATGAAGTTTACATGATATGTTTCGAATTGAAAAAGAGGACTATAGATATGAAGGATGTGCGAGTAGTGCGTGACTTTCTTGAGGTATTTCCTAAGAAATTGCTAGGATTACCCCCGCATAGAGAGGTGGATTTTAAAATTAAGCTAGTACAGGGTGCCAAGCCCATCTCCAGGACCCCTTACCGAATGTCCCTGAAGGAACTCGTAGAGTTTAGAGTTCAGTTACAAGAACTGGTGGAATTAGGGTTTGTTCGCCCCAGCCCATGACCTTGGGTAGCCCTTGTTCTATTCGTTAAGAAGAAGGATGGAACCTTACGATTATGCATAGACTATCTGGAGCTCAACCGACTGATGGTACAGAACACCAATCCGCTACCCCAAATCGACGAGTTGTTCGACAAATTGGTAGGAGCGCATTGGTTTTCCAAGTTAAATTTACGCTCGGGGTATTATCAGTTAAGGATACAAGAGGAGGACATTCAGAAAATGGCTTTTAGCTCAAGGTACGGTTTGTACGAGTTCACCCTGATGCTATTTGGGCTCACAAATGCCCTTCAGCTTTTATGAGTTTGATGAACAAAGTGTTCGAGACTTATCTAGATATCTTCGTCATCGTTTTAATCGATGACATTTTATTCTACCCAAAGACAGAGGAAGAGCATGTCGAACATCTAAGCTTTGTACTGAGGAAGCTAAAAGATCACGCCTTGTTTGCCAAGTTCAGCAAGTGTGAATTATGGCTCCAAGAGATTGCCTTCTTGGGCCATGTGATCAGTGGGGCTGGACTAGCTGTGGATCCGGCCAAAGTGTGTGCCGTGATGGAGTGGTCACCGTTGAAGTCAGCGACTGATGTGCGGAGCTTCCTTAGACTTGTCGGGTACTCTCGTAAGTTTGTAAAGTGGTTCACAAAGATTGCCCTTCCTCTTACTACTCTAAAAAAAAGGTGTGCCATATGAGTGGACACCCCAGTATGAAGCTGCATTCCAGGAACTGAAGGACAGACTTTCATCCGCACCCATCCTAGCCCTTCCATCTGGGAAGGAAGGATTTCATGTTTACACTGACGCGTCGTATCAAGGGATGGGAGCGGTATTGATGCAGCATAGGCATGTGATTGTATATGCTTCGAGATAACTAAAGAAGCATGAAGTCAACTATCTAGTACATGATTTGGAATTTGGAGAAGTGGTGTTTGCCTTGAAGGTTTGGAGACACTATCTGTATGGCTTCCACTGCGAAATCTTTCCGGACCAAAAGAATTTAAATTACGTTCATACTCAGACGGGATTTAATTTGAGACAGCGGCGGTGGTTAGAGTTTTTATGTGATTATGAATTTACTCTGAACTACCACCCTGGAAAAGCAAATTCTGTAGCTGATGCTTTGAGTCGAAAGGTACCAAAACCAAGCGCTATGTCCCTATTGATGAGTATGGAGTTAGCTTAGATGCTCGAAGAGATGGAGATTACCCTAGTATATAAAGACCAATGGGAAGGGTATAAAAAGTACTTAACTGCGATGAGCATAGTTTGTGATATTCGAGACTTAATCTGTGCGGAGCAAGGAAAGGATGCGGCTCTGGCCCCGTCAATCAAGTTAATTGAATATGGGACTACTGATGAGTATTCCCTAAAAGACGACCTCGTTCATCTATGTGG
The DNA here is from genome assembly GCA_039513925.1 of Platanthera zijinensis. NCBI lineage: Eukaryota > Viridiplantae > Streptophyta > Magnoliopsida > Asparagales > Orchidaceae > Platanthera > Platanthera zijinensis. The sequence goes on from CM077085.1 coordinate 88,166,867, forward strand.
TCGGCTTTACATTCCCAAAGGCGGTAAAATTCAGGAAGATATCCTAAGAGAGGCACATTGTACTCAGTATTATGTGCATCTTGGGATTGCCATGATGTGCGCTGACTTGCGGAAGACCATGTGTTGGCTAGGAATGAAGAGGGATGTCAGATATTTTGTTACGCACTACGAGGCCTGTCAAACGGTGAAGACGGAATTGAAGGCCCCAGTGGATTATTACAGTCATTGCCCATCCCCGAGAGGAAGTTTGAGGATGTCTCCATGGACTTCGTCCACGTATTTCCTCTCTCACGCTCAGGGAATGATTCTGTGTGGGCAATCGTTGACCTCCTGACAAAGGTAGCAAGGTTTATTCCTATGAAGAAAGTGGCTCATGTGGATGTTTTGGTATGCCTCTTTGTGCAGTAGTTTGTACGGTACCATGGTGTGCCTAAGACAATTGTTTCTAACCAGGATGGTCGGTTTATCTCTAAAGAATGGAAGGCGGTGTTGGAACACCCTACTACTAATTTGGGCAAGGATCACTATGTTATTAGGAAATTTGTTTGACCTAGTTGTATAGTTTAAAAGGTCAACTTAGAATGAGTCTAAGGCTTATAACTTAGGTTTGGAGCTGCCCCCAAGACCATTCAAAGATTAGGGTTCATTGTTGAGACAAAGACAATTTTCGTCGAGCTCAGGTCGACGAAACGTCGAACTCAGTTGGATGTTCTCTGAGCTCAACTCTGCAAGTCATCGAACTCTGGTCGACGATCTTCGAGCTCAGATCGACTCTCTGTCCTCAGCTATTTTCCAAGTCGCTGAGCTCAGTTCGACGATCGTAGAGCTCAGGTTGACGTTTTCTGTCTCTAGTATAAATCCAATCTCTGAGCTCAGTTCAACGATCGTAGAGCTCAGATCGACGATTTCTGTGAGAGATCGACGCTTTCAGATTTCAAATTCAAGAACAGTTATGGAATTCATTCAGATTCATTCAGAGTTATTTCCTGCATTTATTGCAAAGGATTTTCTTGCCGTTTCAAGCAATCTAATGCAAGTTTCAAGGAAGGCTAAAAGGAATGTTACTTAGGACTTTCCCCAGAGACAGTTGTCATTTATGGAAGTCATTTATGACTGAGTAACGGCCATCTAAGTCAGAATCTGATATACTCCTATAGAATATGTTTTTGAAATGATAACAGATCAATACAACAAGATAGGAAAGAGATATACATGATCATTGGATTGAGAAAAAGAGTTACAGAAGAGAGATCAAAATATACTCTGATAAAGAACTCATCTTCTGGAACATACAGATTCACTGAGTCAAAATCTTCAAGAACACAAGAAAGTTTTCTGTGAAGGAAATCATCTGCTCCTCCAAATCCTCAAGTGTTCAAAAGCTTCAACATCGAGGACTCCAGACATCACACATTTTAGCATCTGCTGAAATCATCTTTTGCTGGAGATCTGAAGCACCTGAAGACCTATCACCCTAGCAAAGCTCACCTTCCTGAACCTTACAAATCCCAGGGGGAGCTTTAGCTTCATCTTCCACTTGTCTTTTCTCAGACTGTTGACAGAGAAGAACAACTCAACTCTTTCTTTATTTTTCCTTTCCCTCCTATAAAAGGGTTTTTTAGAACTCCCTTCAAAAGTTCTGAGACTGGTTTCTGAGACCTTGTCAAAACTAAGTGGTTGCAAGACACCTTATCAAAAAATCTAGTTTTGGTTTTTGAGTACCTTATCAAAATCTCATTGGTGCCCAGGACACCTGATCAACTATTCCTGTAGTGGATTCCTACCTAGGGTGGTAGAAGAGTGGCTGTACCCAGGTTGTTGGGGAACCACTATAAATCCTTGTGTCATCTGGTTGCTGTGTGTTTGACTTTTCTGTGTGCTGTGTGTTTTCTTAGTTCTTGCTTTAGTTTTTATTTAATAACAAGCACCTTACACATATACATAAATTAAGTCTTCCACCGCTTTATAGTTTTAATTGTAAATTATTTTAAAAATACTATATTCACCCCCCCCCCCCCCTCAAGAGTTAAGGTAGATCTTTTCCTCACTTTTAGGTGGTACATGCATATTTTGGCTCGCGCCTTACCTTTATCAGAGCATTTCATCCTCAAAAGGACGGGCAGTCTAAGAGGACCATCAGAACATTTGAGTACCTATGAAGACTGTGTGTGTTGGATAGAGGAGAACCGTGGGAAAGGCTCTTACCCCTTGTGGAATTCTCCTATAACAACAGCCACCATGCAAGCATCGGGATGATACCTCATGAAGCCCTTTACAGAAGAAGGTGTAGAACCACCTTGTTATGGGTACAAGATGAATACCCAAAGGTTTTAGGAATTAAGTATATCGATGATACTGATGCGGTTGTTAGACTAATACGGGACTGCATGCTTGAGGCTCAAAGTCGGCAAGCTAAATATTATAATGCAAAGCACCGGGTGGTAGAATTTCAGGTGGGTGACAAAGCGTTCCAAAAAATTCGGTCGATGCATGGAGTGTCATGGGTACGTTGTGTGAAGAATCTCAGCCCAAGGTATGTTGGGCCTTACACTATATTGGAAAGGATTTGCCCTTTGGCCTACCGGTTGGAGTTACCGCCAGAGCTGGAGAACCTTCATGACGTATTCCATGTGTCGTCACTCCGGAAGGCGCTGTTACGGCACGATCAACATATTCCCACCATTAATGGAGCAGTAGTGACCGATTGATCTGTACGACTAGAGCTTGTGCTGATAGTAGACAACGAGACAAGGATTTGGGCCTCAAGAAATTTCCTTTAGTAAAGGTGCTGTTGTCTAACCATTGGAAGGAGGAGTATACATGGGAGCCGGTGGACTTAATGCAAAAGCGCTACCCGGGGTAGTTTCCTCAAGGTAATTTTAAAAGCATGTTTAATTTTATTTCATGCTTTTCTCTATCCATAGCCTTAACCGATTTTGGGGACGAAATCTTTTATTATTTATAGGATTTGTAACGTCCCAATTCGCGCTAGGCCCCTCATGTCCACTTTTAAGTCAGACAGGCTGACTTGGGCTCTTGGAGTACTAGCAGCTAGGCTTACTCTTGTGTAAGGGAGGAGAAGTTTGTCCAAAGTAGTGGCATTGGCAGTGACACGGGCGTGTCCCTACCCATATGTGTGTGACATGGGCATGTGCATACCCGTGTGGCTCTCTTGCAATATTGCAGATTACTTGTTGTATTTCCCGATCATGACACGGGTAGTGACACGGGTATGTCCCTACCCGTGAGTGTGTATGTTCATCGAGCAGAGCTTGACTAACATTGTCGACCGTGTTTCTCGAGCACGATACGGGTAGTGACACGGGCGTGTCCCTACCCGTGTGTGTCCAAGCAGTAGTTCAACATTTCGTCGAGCGGAGTTTCACGATCGTCGACCATGTTCCTCCCGAGTAGGATATGGGTAGAGACACGGGCATGTCCCTACCCGTGTATGTCCATAGTAGTTCGATGATTCGTAGAGCGGAGCTCGATGATCATTGACCGTGTTCTCCCGAGCAGGATACGGGTAGTGACACAAGAGTGTCCCTACCCGTGTCGTTCAATTTTTGGTTTTGGCAATTTTTTGGCCGCGTCCTTTTTAGGGACTCATTTACTGAGTGATTGGCGGTCCAATGAGAGGTCGACACGTGGCTATGCAGTTACCCACTTCCCACATGAAAAGTGGAGCAAAATCTAGCCTTTTCTACTCTTCCTTCCAAGCCATTGCTGTAGAAAAATGCTGGAGAGAAAGAAGGTGTTGGAGCAGATCTTCTTCCTATAAAGAACTAACACCGACTAAGGAGAAAAAGATGCCGCAAAGAAGGATGACAAGATCCATTGCTGGAAATGGTGGAAATGCCAGAAATGGGGTGAGCTTCCTACCCTCTCCCATGGTGCTAGATCTGTAGTTATTTCTAGGAGAGATATCGACTCAAGAGAGTATTGACTTGCGATCGATATGAAGATTTCCTAGGAAGAGACCATTCTAAGGCTTGTGCCCTAAGGATATTGATGTCTTCAACCTTTCCCCTCTCCTTGAGTAAATGGTGGACTTGGTTCGTGAAGAGAAAATTGTCTAATGAGGGTGAATAAGTGTGGAGGAATTACTGGACATGGTTTGAACATATGGCTTGATGAAGAAGATGAGCCGATGTCATTCATCTTGCCTTAAGATGCGTGCAGAAATCTGTTTTATACCCGCAGCAGCATTCGATGCTAATTTCTGACTCGATGTGGCCAGATCAGGGCTTTTGACTGAACACGAAAGTCGCAGCCCTTGGAAATGCCTTTCCAATGAGGTGTTAAACATCTTCACTGGATTCCTGTAGCTTCCAGAATCCCCGTTTGAAGTTGTTGTACAGTAATCATTCCTGCACATGTAGATCTCGAGTTTGTTTGGTATCAGCCTTGGGCTGGGAGTGAGATTGTAATTCATTAATACTAATGTTTTTTGGAAAGGAGTTTATAAGTATTTGCGATAAAACATGTTTATGGCATTAATTGGATCGAACCTTAATGAACAATGATGTGGTAAAATGTACTTGATCAATATAATTTGGTGAAGGTTGGAGAACGAATGGATTGACGAGTTTGGATGGTAGGAATGGTTTAAATATGTTAATCAATAAGGATGTACTTGGCAAGGGTAATGCGTTGAATAACAATGAGTTTGGCTTGATTATACTGTATATAATTGGTAAGGACTATTATGAACAAATGGTTGTATGGTTGATGAATATGTGAGGTACCTTTATGTCGACGAAGAACCCTTAAGTGCCTGGGGCACTAGATTGTGAAAGGGTGTAAGTGCGGGGTTTGACCACACTAGTTTGGTAATGTTGAGAAGAAACGTAAGTGGACGGTTGGTCTTGGTGCTCGATGTTCATTCTAGAGGAACCTTCTGTGCCACGATTATGTGAATTACATACAGTGTGAGTCGACACGCGGTGTCGTAATCCTTGGTTAAGGATAGTGTGGCAGGTCTACGGGCTCGCCAGCCTTCACACAAACGGGAGTTGACAGATTGACATTGGGTCATTGGGCTTGGTCCTCGGTGTTCATTCCCGAGGCTCCTTCCGTGCCATGTGGACTTTTGGGCTTGGTTCTCATGCTTTTTCCGAGGCTCCTTCTAGGTCACAACATTGGCCAGTTCAAGGCTTAGTTCTCGGTACACATCTACCCGAGACTCCTGCTGAGCCGTAGTACGCATGTGAGCTCCGTTGTTGTGTTCTTAGCATTGAGGTGTAAAGAGGCCTAGGTTTGGTAGTGTGGATACCCTCCTAGTAGTGGAAAAGCCCGCTCTACTATCACTGTCTGGCCAAGACGGATGACGCCTGAGAGGTTATCTACCTGCTCGAAAAGTAGGAACTACAAATCTGTGTCGACATAGCTATTGCATGTGCACGATCATGGGTGAGTCATTGCATAGCATTCATGGAATTATATTACATTGAATACACAAGTTCCTCATCGTATAAGTTTGTATGGGCACTTTTATACGAAGAGTTACTTTACTATTGAGCCGATCCTTAACCTATTTGTCTGTATGGGCATTCATATAAGTTGAGTTACTTTCTATCGTATCTTTACATTTTTCATATACTGCTACAGATTGTAGAACTGCTGTAGTTGAATGTTTACTCATTCATTATACTATTGATATACTTGATATTGCTCACTCTATACCACCTTTTTGTACTACTGTTTATATAAATATATTGTACCCTTGTTCCCTTCTCGGCCTGGTGCCGAGGTGTCGCCGGGGGAGCGGATGTGAAAGCCACTTAGTCTTTATGACTATCAGTTGCTACGTCATCCTTTTTAGGAGAAAACCCCACAGACAGAGCAATAACAGGTTTTGCAGCAGGACAGCCAGGCTAGGACAACAGGGCCTGAAGGGACGGTACTGTCACTGCCATCAGTCACTGATGTGAGTTTGAGAGACTCTTATTGTAGCCCCTTTGGGCAAGTTTTACCCGTACTCTTATATTTTAGATGCTTGTTGTAACTTCTTTTATTTGTTGTACTTTTGGACTATTATTACTTAAGTGTGGATTTACTTTTTTTTATATTCTTGGTTGGGTTGACATTGGTTGATATTGGTTAGAGCTGGCAGGATAGGTGTCTTCTTGTACAAGTTAGCCCAGTGCTAGCGCTACTATAAGGCGGCTATTCTGGGCATAAGACTCCCCTCGTGCCGTGTTTTGTGTTCCGGGAGGGGGGGTCTTACACAAGGTGTCAAAACAACCCTACCCAAGTCTCCCTAGACCTTATGAGAGGCCAATGGGTCACTAAGGACCCATTGGGGTCAACCTAAATGGTCAAATTGACCAAAGTAAACTCAACCCAAAAAAGGTCAAACTAGCCTTAATGACCTAACAAAACCCAAGACACTTGGGCTAAGCCAAATTTGAGCTGCCCATCAACATTAGGTGGCTGATATTTATATGGAATGCAATCTAAATTCTTGAAATGGTGACTAGGTGAGAGAAAGTCAAGGTTTCTTTAATGGAGAAGAGAGAGAGGGAGAGAAAGAGGGAGGAAATGGTCATTCATGGTGATTGAATGTCATTGACTCCTCATTTCCTCTCCTAATTGATGGAGATTCACTCCCACTAGTAGTTATGGGAGTTTTCTAATGGTTTCATGCCTAGAGGAGGAGAATCCACCATGTCCGAAATTTTCTCCACTAATGGCCATTAATGGCATTGAGGCCATGACCACTCCCCAGCCCCATTTGATTGTTTTAAGAGATTCACCAGCCTGAGAGGAGCCATTTCAACCCCTCCCCTCAAGAAATTGAATCTCTTGGTTGTACTATTGCAGAGCATCCAAAAGCTTCAATTCGACCAGGGCATGGCGGTGGTCGGTTAGGTTTTCCTCCCCAAACTCAGGTCCACTTCTCCCCCTCTCCCCTTATGCTAGTATCTAGATAAACTAGGATGTGTAATCGTTTCCAATTGTGCCGATTCCAAGCTTCATTTTCCATGGATTTTTGGATTTGAGCTTTGTTGCGGGTTTGCCGGAAACTGCCCCTCCGGCGACCGTATAGCCTTCCTGCGATAGCCACCATCTCAATGGAGGTGGTGGTGGTGGTGGCCGGCTGGGGAGGGGGTTTTATTGCCTGCAAAAGCCACTGAAAATGTACCAGGCCGGGTGGATTATGGCCTTTAGCTGGAGGAGGAAGATGACCTCTGGACCGTTGGATCTGTTATATAATAATCTATTAAATATTGTATTTTTAACCATTTATTGTGCACTCTTTTAAATCAGAAAAACAAGGCCTTAGGGGCTGAGCCTTGAAAAGTGGCCAATATAAAAATTTTAGCCCTTGAGGCCTACTATGTTTTAAAATTTGTTTTAATCCATTTGAGTCTGTGGTCTGACCACAACACTCAAAATGGTGCAGTCTATACATAGGGCTAGTTAGAGACTAAATTGTGTAACCCCACAAAACCACTTATGAAAATGACTTGCAATTTGGACTGGGAGTCAGTATTACCCATACCTGTAACATATCCAAAAATGGAAATTTTTGGAGAACAGTTTTCTATACTTTTGGTAAACATTTAATAATCCATGTATGAGCTAATTAAGTGGTCTAATGACCTCACAACTCCCCAAAATTTTGGTGGATGGTCTTTAGGGTCATTATATATCACTGGTAAAAATATCAACCCATTTGGGGTTGATTTGAGTAGGTATTGGTGTTACCAAAATTTGGCCCCTTAAGGGTAAATTAGGGCAAATGGGTGTTTGGGGCATTGAGGGGCCAATTATCACCCAAAGGGGATGGGGCTTTGGCCAGAGCCACAAGGTCAGTTAAAAAACACTCACTTGGAGTTTGGGGTGGATTAGGGGAGATTTTCTCTAGGACCTTAGTTCAAACCCTAAGGTTGAATTTGGGTGTTTGTGAAAGACATAGGGTTATATGTCCTTGAATGGACTTGGAGTTTAGTCCATATGATTTTAGGGTGGTGAATAGCCGTAGGAAGAAATTTGGTGACATTTAGACACATGCACATAACTTTAATTAATTGGAAATTATATACGACTATACCTCTTTATGGAAAAAATGAAAGGTCATATGACATTGGATCTTTATGAAACTTTTGTTGACGAGTTTTTATAGCAATATAAGCCTCCAGAATTTATTATAGGATGTTTGGAAGATAGTAGCTCCTTCTTAAAATTATAACCTTCATGTTGCCCTATTGGTGATTTTGAAGTAATCTTGGTTATATTAACTTAGAATGTTATGAAACTCTGGAATGTTTATTAAATATCATTTATAAGCACTAGTCTGTAATTTGGAATAATTGGACATTATCTCATAGTACTTCATATGCTCAGTGAACTAGTGCAACTTGTCTTGATTAATAGGTAATAAATACTATATCCTGCCGGATAATTAAGTTTCTTGGCTAGAGAACCTTTTAGGGCACATTAAAGCTAGGGAAATTATTACAAGTTGTTTGGAAGAGATTACAAGTATGTTTCTTCAGAAAGTGTCCTATTAGGGATTTATTTGAAGTATTTTTCTATATAGCTTACTGACCTTGGAATTTTAGGAAACTTAGTCAGTATTGTTTGATGATTATATTAAAACTCTGGTACTTCCCTCATTACCTAAATTTATTGCATTTTTTGAATTAATTAATTATGGGCTAATACATTTATGAAAATTTGTGAAACTTTGTATTCACTAATATTTTTGTTTCATATAGTGTTCGTAAATTTTTGGGTTGCCATACTTAAGGAAATCTAGTACTTCATATTAAAAACAACCCATGGCCTAATTTTTGGGAAAATTTAATAAATGCTAAATTAATTAGGAAAATTACAAGTTCTGGATTTAGGCTAAATATGTCATGATAGACCCCCAATAATAATTCTAAGGCATTTGGATGAATATTTGAAGGGGTCACCTCTCATGCTCATCATATAGCTTAGGTTGGTCTACAAATAGTAAAACTGCAGGATTGTGATTGCATGTTGGATGGACATAGGGAGTTGGGGTTAATAGTATACTTATTTGGTAATGTGAAAATGAGTTCATCATTAGCAGTCATGATGGGGATGGTGTTGGGTTGAATAGTGTTAAGTGCTGCTCGGGATCGACGAAAGATCGTATTTCCCGTGGAGAGAGAGTCAAAATATACTAGGGTTATATTTAGTATAACATTAAATGGGATTGGCAATGGGTAGATGCCAATAATAATAAGTACCTTACAAAAGGAATCTTTGAGATTCAGCCCATCGTAGTTCCTAGTGCCTTCTAGAGCTCTTCACAGGGAATGCCCAGGGCAGTTCCAGCTTAACCTTAAACAGTAAGACTTAAATGAATACAAGAGTAATTAGCAATGTATTAGGACTTCACTTTCACTCACCCCGGTGACTTGGGACATTAGCTTGACTAGGTTATCTGAGCGGTAGGCACGGCGGTTGTGGAAATGGTAAGTTATCCCAGCGAGACGAAGGCTCAGAAGGTAATATTAACAGATAGGTTAGTCTAGGGAGCCGATGGCTTGGGAAATTCATGGTTGCATGTGCATAAAATGGTGGGTCTTAGGTATTAGATGGTCGATCACACATACATCGATACGTTGACTCAGAAAGTATGGTTCTCACTTAGCCAAGAAAAAGACTAGCGATTGGTCAGCATAGTACGTGGTGACTCTGGTGTGTCCATCAGAGGCGTACGTAAGGGCTAGGCTTGGTTGTGCGGTTTCCCACCTAGGTTTGGGGTGGCCCAACCCACTATTTCCGTTGGCCACTACGGATGCTCCTGGGAGTGAAGCTAGCTTCCAAAATGGGGAATCAAAAGGTCTGTACACATAGAGTCATGTGTGTGTGTGTGTTGCACTTACATAAATCATGACATAACATATCACTACACAACTACATGCATATAACCTGACACCCCATCGTATAAACTAGTATGGGTAGTTTATACGATGGAGCCTTTCAAAAGACCCCTTAACTTATATGTTTATTTGGGCATTCATATAAGTTATGGTTACTTATTCCATAGTTTACTTTAAATATACTTACTACTCTACTTTACGTGTTTACAATACCGCTTCTTTGTTATAGTGTTTTTGTGCATACACCTCCTAGGGTAGTTTTAATCTGCTTGTTCCACTCTGCTTTGTTGTCCTCCGCATTCCTCCTCCCTGCATGGTCTCTAGGAATCGCGGGGGTGAGGCGAGGATGATAGTGGCTTAGTATTTTGAATAACGGCTGGTGGACCACATCATTTTAGGGGACCAAGCAATAGGAGAATTAGCACCGACAGGAGAAGGAGCCAGGACATAAGGAGCAGTTGTTGCGCGCTACCACTACTATATGGAGATTGGTTGAAGAAAGTTTTTAGTTGCTTCTGCTAGATGTGTGAGTTGGGAGCGAGAGATTATTTGTATTAGACATGTACCGGGCTTAAGCCCTTTTCTTTTCTACTCTCTTTCATACTCTTTACTCATTATGGACTATTACTCTTTATATATATTGATAGTGAGCTGTGATTTGTAGACTTGTATTACTTACTACTTCTTTGGTGATCACTAATGCCGGCAGGATCGAAATTTTATAGTGATGACCACCCCGAGTGTCGGTGTCACCGCAAAGCGGCGATTCTGTGCGTAAGACCTTGTAGCATAGGGAAAACAATTGGGTCTTACAGCAACTCCCAGCCACCCCTCTTAGTCAAAGTCCTTAAACTAGCCAACCTCACCTCCATTTCACCCCACCATTACCCTCAGTGAGCCAAGATTAGTGTAGATTGATAGCTAGAGAAAGAGATAGTAGGAGAAACTAGGAAATAAGTGAGTTCGTCGGAAACATTATCTCCCATGGCTTACCGTGTAAGACCCCATTTTTTTTTCTTTTCAAAAACCGGGGTCTTATGCCCAGAACCGCCGCTTTGCGGTGACGCCTTCGCTCTCGGGAAGTTGTCACTACAAAGCGCCGATTCTGCCGGCCTTTTTCGATCACATTTATAGTAGCAAGTAGTAAAGATATGCAGTCCACAGAAGTAGTAAAAGGGGCAAATCACATATAATATAAATAAAGCTCCACGAAGGGAGTGTCCACAAAAACATTAGAGTGCAACATAATGTAAAACTAGAAATAAGGGCATAAGCCCTGTACATCAGAGTCCTCACTACAAGTCACTCAGCGGAAGTAAAACTAAAAGAAGCTACTCTAAGGGTCGGGACTCACTGTCCCTGCAGTCTGGACTCCAGTGCTAGACTGCCCCATCTCCAGTCGTACCGGCCTCCTAGGCTGTTCCCCCATGGTGGGCTTCGCGATCCCCTAAAATGATGTGGTTCGAAAACCATTAGTCATAAAGACTAAGACCTATCATCCCCTACCCCTTCCCCCATGGCCATTAGGCACCGAGCGAAGAGGAAGAAAGGGGAGGACATATTTGTGGAGAATAAAAGTAAACAGGTGACAGTGGACTTAATCTAGCAAGTTGTATTCGGTGAGCAGTTAATATGAATGTTATAATAGGTCTAGCAGTAAGAAAAGCAAATATATGAATTTAAACCTTCACTTATGCGAGAACACATAAGCAAAAGGGATCTTTTGCAAGGCTCCCATCGTATAAGTGTCCCATACCACTTATACCTTGGGGTGTCGGTTATCAAACAGCAATGGTTGTTATTATATATATCAAATAAACCTTAATTTATAAACTTGCCCACACAAGCTTATAGACTAAGGGGTTATTTTGCAGGTCCCAAACTATAAGCGTCCCATACCACTTAGTTTTTGGGATTTCCAAAGTTGTAATGAATGATTATGATGGCAATACATATGGTGGGTTATTATGTCATGCAGTGCAACACACACACACGACTTTGTGCACAAACCTTATAGTTCCCTCTTTCGGAGCCATTACATCTCAGGATACCTCCGTAGTGGCAGACGGAAGCGGTGGGTCGGGCCTACCCCACCTCAAAACCAGTTATGCACACTGGTCTGACCTATCGTACGCCCTCAATGCCTGGTGCACGAGGCGGAACACCGCGTACTCTTGCCGGGTATGGACCGCCGGACTTAACCTTGGCAATGTGCTAACTACCTTGCCGAGACAACGATATTGGTGCCGGTGCAACGAACTCCCCAATATCGCTGACCCCACCACCTTAGTTATCCTAACTTTATGCACATGCAACAATTATAGAGTGAGTAACAAAACAACACAAACAGTCAAAAGAATTCCCGGACAAGCCATCCGTAACAACCTAAAACCCGAGCATAAGCTCCCCGGACAAACCCGTCCGTGTCAACTATCAACCGAGCCAAAGCTCCCTGGACTAAAAACCCGTCCAGCTCGATTCCCAATCCCATCCCTTTGAACACCTCGAGATGACTCATCATTTCAATCTCCTAGCCATCTAGTGCGTGCTGTGTAAATCCCTACTTAACTAATTTCTCTTTCTTTTAGTTTACAGTTTACGTTAGCCCAGGACTGCCTCCGGATTATGCCCCGTGAAGGGTTCTCAATAGGCACTATGAACTATAATGGTATGACAAGACCAAAGTTCCCTTTCGCAAGGCACTTACTTTAATTGGTTTCTCACCTTACCTTTTTCCCTTTAAGAGTTACATTAAACTAAACCTAGGGTAGCTTGACTCTTCACCCTCTCCACATGGAAAGACAGTCTTCCGTCATACCCGCGTAACACCTAATCTTCCAACTACCATCAGTGCTAAACCAAACCTCCTAGGGACTCACCTAGGCTACACGATAATCAAGATTACACGTAATTTACTTTTTCATCCAAATGCCACAATTTATTTATCGGGGGTCTATCCTAACAAGATTTGCCTAAATCCAAAATATTGGAATTTTCCTAATAAATCCGATAACATATTTATTTATTCTTAAGGGTCTAATATCATCATTTTGAACATGAGGTATATCATTCTAGTTGATTCCAGCTATCATAAAATTAAGGTAAATAATAGTAGGCCTAAATATCAAGTTTCCAAAGTTTGATAGTTTTACAATGATCTTCAAGTGCCTAAACTTATATAATCATTATTTCAGTTATTTCAAGCTTAATGAATAAACTACCTTAATTTGTCCTCCAAATAATTCAAATAAAATACAGGGTGCTGGTTTTATCATGAAAATAACTTTGACAGAATTCCATAATTTTCTTGCTGGTAATTAAATCATAATAAATCAAATACTAAATTACAATCTAACATGCTTTGTGAATGAAGTACTATAACAGTAACTCTAAAAATTCCCAAATAATTCCCAGTGATATAAAAGGGCCTAAAAACCTTAAGTTCCAATTATCATAATTTTCTAGCAATTGTACAAGCCCTAATTTATTTTTATGCTCGAAAGCCCATATTAAAACATTGTGAATGAACCTCTAAAATTTCTCAACATAAAATTCTATAAAAAAAATTCAGGGATCAATGTTCTACTAGTCAAGATCTAAATCCAGAATTTTAACTGATTATAATTAATTTAAAACTTCCAAATAATTGAAACAACAAATCGGGCTAATAATCATTTAACACATGAAGTATAATATTTATTAATCATAAAATTCCAGGAAAATTACTATAAGTCTAAAACATCCTAAAACTCCCTCCTCCCGAGTTTCATAATTTTTGGATTAGATTTAGTGCTTAAAATAACTAAATTACATTTTTATCCTAATCCAAAATCTCAACTTTCGAGATACCTAATTACCTCCAATTCCTTCACTATTTCAACCAGAGGGTTTTCATCATATCATCCCCCTCTACTCCAAATTTCAAGGGCATACAAGAGATTTTGCTCCTATGTCCTTCACAAACCTCAAACTCCCACCCACTGGATTTGAGCCAATCTCTTAGGGTAAAATCAACCCTAATCCACACAATGTTACCCAAGAGGGTAGACATAGACTCAATAAATCAGTGGCCACAACATCTGCCTCTTTTGAGGAGATTTGTCCACTCCATTTCCAATCGTACTTTTCCCCAAAGTATCCCTCACCAAGACCTATCTAGGACTTGATACTTCCCTATTCAAAACTCGACCAATTGAGTTGAAATTTTGTACAGATCTTAACATTGATGCCAGGGACCACCACCCAAATTTTGGGGGAGTTTGGACTTAATTTCATCTCCTAATTAATTTTATAATATTTATTAAAATTTTACAAAAAACTTTAGGCAAAATTTATCCAAAAATTCTCTTTTTTGGACAGCCTCTCAATATACATATTATAGATCTCCAATCCAAATTTCAAGTCATTTGGACATGTTATGAACCGTGGGCAACCATTTCAATTTCTGGTTAGCCTAGGTCTTGATCCCACCAAAATGAGTGCTGTGGTCAAACCACTCACCCAAATTGAATAAAATCAATTTTAAATTAAAGTAGACACAGAGGGCTACAACTTTTGTGACTGGTCAATTTTCCTAATTCGGCCTCTAAGGTCCTCAATTTGTAACTTTAAAATAGGTGAGTTTTCATGTTCATTAATTATAAAATTCCTAAATAAATTATTTAATATTTTAACATCACTATTCGTCTTCTTCTCAAAACCAAACCAGTGAACAGAAAGTTTATTTTCCTATAGTTTTCCGAATTCAATTTCCCGGCCATCCGGTCACCTCCCTGGCCAGCCACCACCACCACCACCTCTGTTGAGGCGACGACTATCGATCGGCGGTGATTTGGCCGCCGGAGATGGCGGTTTCCGGCGAACTCGCCGCCATTAATTTACGGAAATACGATGAAACTCCCATCTGATCTAATCCTTTTGGACTCGATATCTCTCCTAAAGAATTTCTAAGATCTATCCATGAAAGAAGAAGTAGAGGAGGACCTTATTCGCGGTTTGGAGACGAGTTGATCGACGGTTCGTCATGGCGCGGCGTTGGCGTCGTTCGATTTCTCCTACGGCAACTCCAACTCCAAAGTATGAGATAAAATGGGTAAACTTTTGCTCTCTTACAGCAGGGAGGCTTTTATAGATTTCAAGGGGAGGAAGATGAAGAGAAGAAAGAGAAATGGCAAGAGATCAATGGCCATTTAATTGGTATTTAAAACCGATTTTCGGTTACAGGAAGTCAAGAGGTGGAAATGAATAGGCAAATCCTAGGTGGCAGCCTCCTATAGGACCTCTTTATTATTTTTACTCCATCTTTATGATAAAATTTGGCCATTAAGAGGGGGGGGGGGTTTCTTCTTCTTCATGCCATTAATCTTCACTTCAATATTTTCTCTCTCCTCCCACCATTAATTCTCTAAATTTCTCTCTCCTCCTAACAAAATGAAACTCCTAAAAATAATGTCACACCTTACACTCTATTGGCAGCCCTCTACGGTTTATAACTCCTCATGAGAATCATGAAGGGGGTGGTTCACCTTCCACCTTAAGTGACTCTCTTTCTCACTTTCTCTCTCCTCCATTATTCTTCAAAATAAAGCTTTTGATTCCTCTCTCCTAGTCACCCATTTGACTAGTCAACCCTAGGTTATTGGCAGCCCTAATACATCCTATTAATCATGCAAATAGGGTTAGCCTAGAGGAGTGAGTGGTTTGAGCATGGGTTAGCCCAAATAGGCTAGGTTGACTTGACTTGGGTCAAAGGTTGACTTGGTCATTTTGGCCACTAGGGTTGACCCAAGTGGGTCCTTAGTGACTCATTGGGCCCACATGATGTTTAAGGGGGGCTTAGAGCCATATTAATCCTACTAAGCCACCCAAATCCAGGGTTTTAGGAAATTACTAAATGCAGACCAAAATGGCTCACACTACTTTCTTAGATCATTTTGGTCCTTTTGGCTCTCTAAGGACATGCCATGACTCAGGCATGCTCAAAGTCACTCCTAGGGGGTCAAATTTGAAAATGGGATGTTACAAATCCCAATAAACAAAACAAAAATTTCGTCCCCGAAATTAAGGTTAAGTCTACAAGAGTTTTCTACCGGCACAAGCTAAGCTTGTAACATCCCATAAGGGTTGAAGTGCCTAAAATGTCAACAATTAAGGGCTAGTCCCCAATAAACAAAATGTTTAGCCTATATCTTTTTAAATAATTATACTAGCATGAGAAAATAAGGAAAAACACTAATACACCGGAGGAGTTGCGAGGTATACCTGGCTAAAAAGCTCCGGATATTTCTCCTGCATCAGGTCCTGAGGCTCCCAGGTATGCTCCTCTCGTCCGTGGTTCCTCCACAAGACCTTGACTAGCGGGATCTTCTTGCGGCGCAAGACTCGTATCCCCTGGTCATCGATCCATATCGGTTCCAAATGCACAGACCGATCTGAGGCTACCGGACCATCAGTGGCCGTAATCTGTAACTCCGGGCGTAGTAGAGCCCTCCTGAGTGAAGATACGTGAAAAACGTCGTGCAAGCCGGCCAACTCCGGTGGCAGCTCCAGCCGGTAAGCTAGAGGACCGATCCGCTCAAGGATCCTGAATGGTCCCATGAATCTCGGGCTGAGCTTCTTCCGATGACCCCGCACCCGTGAAACTCCATGCATCTACCGGATCTTCTAGAACACCCGGTCCCCAATCTAAAACTCCACCTGGCGATGCCGACCGTCATAATACATCGCTTGCCTGCTCCGCGCCTCTAACATCCGGTCCCGGATCAGTCTCACCTGAGCCTCGGTGTCTTCCACAAACTCTGAGTCTAGAATCTTCGAATCCACGTCCTGCAGCCAAGATAACGGTGTCCTACATCTTCTCCCATACAAGGCCTCGTAAGGAGCCATCCGTATGCTGGATGGTAGCTGTTGTTATACGAGAACTCCACCAATGGCAGCACCTTCTCCCAGGGCTCTCCGCGGTCTACAATACATAGTCTCAGGAGGTCTTCCAGCGTCCGATTGGTATGCTCCGTCTGCCCGTCAGTCTGGGGGTGGAAAGCCGTACTGAACGTCAGTCGGGAGCCAAGGTAAGCCTGCACCGATCTCCACTCTCTGGATATAAACCGACCATCTCGATCTGATACGATCGTCCTAGGCACGCCGTGATAACGAATATATTGCTCCCCGAACCTCCGAACCAACACTCCAATAGAGTCATCCTTCCTGATCGGGATGAACCTAGCCACCTTCGTCAGACGGTCCACGATCACCCAGATCGAATCGTTTCCCGTCCGTGATCGAGGTAGGCCATGGATGAAGTCCATCGCGATGTCCTCAAATTTCCACTCCGGCACCGGGAGTGGCTGCAATAAACAAGCGGGATGTCTACAATCTGTCTTCACTAACTGGCACGTCTCGCAGTGGGTCACGAAGTAGATGATGTCCTTCTTCATGCCCGGCCAGTATAGGTTCTTCTTCAAATCTACCGTCATCTTTGTGATCCCGGGATGTATAGAAAATCTGCTATGATGAGCCTCGGCCATGATATCCTCCCGAATCTGGCCCCCATCCGGTATGTAAGTCCGACCTCTCAAACATATCAGTCCATCTCGCATCGAGTAGTCCCCAGCTGAGCCTGCCTCCAAGGCCCGGAAAATCGGCTCTAGCTTGGCATCACGCCTCTGCCAATCTCTGACTCTGTCATGAATATCATAGGTGGTGCTCGTAGCGGCCAGGTACTCCTTGTACAGCTCAGGGTCATCAGGTGATACCAGAGTGATGTGCATTTCTTCGAAACTTCGTAGTAGCTCTAAGGACATAAGCTGAGGTCCTGCTCCGGCTGTGGCAGCTCTCCGGCTCAGTGCATCGGCCACCACGTTTGCCTTACCCGGATGGTAGTGCATCTCATACTGATAGTCTGCTAGAAATTCCACCCATCTGCGTTGCCGGATGTTCAGCTACTTTTGCGTATCCACATACTTCAGATTTTTGTGATCTGAAAATATATCGCAGTGAACTCCATAGAGGTAGTGCCGCCAGACCTTTAATGCAAAAATGACCGCTCCCATCTCCAGATCGTGAACTGGGTAGTTCTGTTCATGTTTCATTAACTGGAGGGAGGCATAAGCGATCACATGTCCCTTCTGCATCAAAACTGCTCCCATGCCCTGGTAGGAGGCATCTGCATAAACCTGAAATCCTTCTCTCCCCGACGGGAGGGCAAGGATCGGGGTCGAAGTGAGTCGATTTTTTAGCTCCTAGAACGCCGTCTCGCACTGCGGTGTCCAGACAAATGGTATTTCCTTCCTCGTCAGAGAGGTAAGTGGGAGGGCAAGCCTAGAAAAACCCTCTACGAACTTCCGGTAATAGCCGGCAGGTCCTAGGAAGCTCCGTATGTCTGTAGCTATCTTCAACTTTGGCCAATCTCGGACTGCCTGAATCTTGGCTGGATCCACTGCCAACCCTGCTCCGCTAATAACGTGTCCCAAAAAGGCCACCTCCTTCAGTCAGAACTGACACTTGCTAAACTTAGGATACAACTGATGCTCCCGTAGCCTCTCTAAAGTCAGCGTCAGATGCCTCGTGTGCTCCTCCTCGGTCCTCGAGTAAATGAGGATGTCATCGATGAAAACGATGACAAACACATCTAGATACGACTCGAAGACCCGATTCATGAGAGTCATGAACGCTGATGGCGCATTCGTGAGCCCGAAGGGCATCACGGTAAACTCGTAGAGTCCATACCTGCTACTAAAAGCAGTCTTCTGAATATCCTCTTCTTTGATCCGCAGCTGATAATAGCCCGATCTCAAGTCCAACTTCGAGAAGAAGTGGGCTCCCTCCAGCTGGTCAAACAACTCATCTATCCTTGGCAGAGGATAGGTATTCCTGACTGTTAGTCGGTTCAATGCTCGGTAATCGATACACAACCTGAGTGTTCCGTCTTTCTTCTTGACGAACAACACTGGGGCTCCCCATGGCGAAGAGCTCGGCCGAACAAACCCGGCTTCAACTAATTCCTACAACTGACTCCGGAACTCCGTCAACTCCCTTGGGGCCATGCGGTAGGGAGCTATGGATGCCGGCTTAGCCCCTGGCACAAGCAATATCTGGAAGTCCAGCTCTCTATGCGGGGGTAGCCCTGGTAGCTTTTCCGGGAAGACGTCCGCAAAATCTCGCACTACGGGAACGTCGGATAAAGATCCCTTGACTTCCGTCATCTCGAAAAGAATCTGATAGATCTCGTCGCCCTGCATGTGGGCCTTGACCGTCTGAATAGATGATAAGAAAATATGGGATGCAGATCTAATACCTTCCATCATGAAGAAAGAATCCCCATATCTAAGGGTAATCTTCTTGGCCAAGCAGTCAATCTGGGCATGGTTCCAATAGAGCCATGACATTCCCAGAATCAGATCATAGTCCGGCAGTGGCAAGATCGTCGCTGGCGCTTCGAAAGGTTTCCCGCCTATCCATGCCTCCATATTGCAATGAGATGAGGTGAACAACTCCGACCCGTTAGGTAGCCGTATCTTCATCATCGACCCCGTGAATTTCTCCACGCCATCCAACCCTTGGATAAAGGTCTCTGACACAAACGAGTGCGAGGCACCCGTGTCGAAGAGAGTGTGTGCGGGTTTGCCGCAAATGAAGACAATGCCTGAGATTGTGACTTAACTTAGAGTTCTGTTCTTGGTTTTTACTACCTAATGCTACAGACAATATTTTTCTACGAAAGGATGGAAAAAGAATTGAAACAAGCAAACAAAACCTTGTCGTACCTGTGATCACTTGCTCAGGATGCCGGGGTTGGGCCAGGTCCAGTGCATATACCTGCACCCTTTCCTGCCTACGGTCTCCGCCCTGGTATCCTTGTCCTTGACCGCGTCCTCGGCCTCCATAGTGCTGAGCAGGTGGGGAAATCTACGGCACTAGAGGGGGCCCCCTTCTCATAGGGCAGTTCCTCTTGATATGTCCCACCTGGCGGCAATGAAAACACTCTGGTGGAGGGTAAGCCCTCCCTCCTGGTCTCTGCACATCCTGTATCTGTGGTCTTGGTATCTCCCGCATCTGGAGAGGCTGGGGAGCCAGAGCCACCTGCTCCCTCGGCTCCTGTCTCACCTCCTGACGAGGCTGATCCTCCATCCTGCCCATATCTGTAGTACGGCCTCGTCGCTGCTCATTTCTTGCTCCACGATTCTGATCCTCCGTTGGCCGTTTCCGGCCTCGGGTAGCGTGCAAGTCTGCCTCGATCCTCTTGGCCATCTCTAGAATCCGAGGAATAGGCCCATCGGACACGAACAGTAGGGCCTGTAACACCCCAAAGCTTGGAAGAGGGATCGACGGTGTCGTTTTGGCCAAGTTTGGGTTTTGGGGGTAGGCACATGGCCTGTGACATGGCCGTGTCACAAGCCTTGTTGCACCTGGGTCATCGAGCCGTGTTGAGCCTGGGTCGCCGAGCCGTGTTGATCGACGATCGGCGAGAAGGCACACGGCCTTGGACACGGGCGTGTCCCTGGCCGTGTCCTTCTCGGGCTGTTAGCAGGATTTATTTTGCTAGGCGTGACACGGGTCATGACACGGCCGTGTTGGGGATGACACGGGCGTGTCGAAGGCCGTGTCCATGGCCGTATTTTTGGCCGTGTCTTTCTCTGACTGGGAAAATTGGTCGGTAGGGGGCGTGACACAGGTCTCGACATGGGCGTGTCAATGGCGACACAGCCGTGTCGGAGGCCGTGTCAAAGGCCGTGTCGAGGGCCGTGTGCTGGTTTTCGAATCGGTCGAGACGGCGAATGGCTAATACGGCCATGCACACGGCCGTGTTGCAACCCGTGTTCGGCCCAGATTTTTATTTTGGGTTCCGATCGTGGCCGTTCGTTCTTTTCTTTGGAAGATCCAACGGTGGGGAGCCTCCCTGGTGGTTTAAGGCCGGGAATAGGGTTTCAAACCCTCATTTTCCATTTGGCTTTATCTCTCTTGATTCTAGAGAGAAGGGAGAGCAAGGAGGAGGAAGGAGGCCAAGATCCGGCCGCCGGCGAAGCTTCGGAGGTCCATTTCGCGAGCGGAGTTCAGATCCGCGAAGGTGGGAGCGTTGCGGTGGTGTTCAACCGAGCAAATCTTCTCCATGGCTAGGAAGAGGGGACGAAAGGTAACGACACTTCTCCTCTCGGTTTTTAGGATTTAGGATGCATGAATAGCATCCCCTTCCTTTCATATTCTGAGCACCGAATCTCTCAAATGAGAGGGATTCGTGTAGCCTAGGTTCAAGAGGAACGTCCGGGTGGAGTATGTTCATCCCTGCATGCTTTGCATTAGAGATCCGCTCCGTTAGCGGATTAGGCATTGTGGGTGAAGCCGTGGTCGCGACCGTTAGTCTGACCCGGTGATGTTGCATAGCGAGATGTGAGGATTTGGTAGAAATCTGTAGCGGCAATACGTCGTTGTATGTATGCGTTTTCCCCCTTATATTTGAGTGAGTACTCGTAGTCGGAACCGGACGAGGTTAGCTCCGCTTTGTGCGGTAGATGGTTTCCTTGGAGCACGGGAAAGACACGGTGCGAGTGGCAATTGGGGTGGGGAAACCTTTGTTAGTGCTGTGCTAAGGCGCGGCTATGTCTCCGTGGTAGGCTGGCTTTTCCGTGATGCGCAAGTCATGTGGGGAAAGTGTCCCGGTGAGACTAGCCCCTTGTGTGAGACTGACGAGAATGCCGAGCGGAGGGCAAGCCCGGGCAATGTAGCCCTGAGCGGGTGGGGCCCAGCAAGGCTTCTTAGAATCGGTCAGTGTGAGGCGGAACCCTGACGAGCGAAGTCAGAATGTGCGGGCAAGCCCGGGGGTTATGACCCTTGTGCGGGTGGGGCCTTTGCAATGTTCCGTGTGACGGCGTGTGTGCCGTTAGGGACATGGTGGTTCCCTTGTGTTTGCAGCTTTAAGCCAATGGGGAAACGGAAGTACCCAGTGTTTGATGTTGTGCTAGATGCATACGAACTAGGGTGCCTTGGGTGAAACCCGGGCTGCATTCATGCTGCATAGTAGGCCCCTTTCACTTTGTACAAAACATAGAGAACATGTATGCTGTATGAGACATCCAAGCCTGTTTTATCGCTTTATTATATAAACTCTTTTGGTATACGAAGTGCTAACTTGCAGGTGGAGTGGTACCCCGGGGTCCGTTAGGGGCGGCCGGGAGGAGATGTGTTTGTTACACAGTAGAGGTCAGCCTTTGCTGACCCACGTTACTTCAAATCCTTACAGGGCAAGGATCGCATGCAGGAGCTAGCGCGCCAGGCGAAAAGCCCTAAGCCTCATGAAGTGTTGCTGTGCTTGGTTTCTCTTTGTGTGTTTGCTACTTTTGTTATGTTTTTGTCCGGCTTGCATGCCGAGGTAGCATAGGAGTGCTTGGCACATTTATATTTTTGTTTGGACTATTATTGTGTAAGGCCTTAAGGCCATTTGATACTCTATCGTTAGTGGATAACTTCTGTCGGTTTGTTCTGTTTCCGCTGTGTATGTCTGGAGTCTTGAGTTTGGGTAGTTTCATATCATCTTTTAATACTAAAGCTGTGGTGCCCGTATGTTGTGGGGCCCAGGCCGGACCCATATTATATGGTCTTTACAGGGGAGGTGTTACAATTTGGTATCAGAGGGAGGTTGGCGTTCCAATGAGAAGTTTCGCGGTCGAAAGTATAAGTCGAGTCGCGTATAAGAAGTTATCCACATAGGAGTATCGCGGGACCATGAGTGTCCTTGTGTTCGAGTCTTGCAATTAAAGACTGATTTGCGTTTTCTTGCTTGTGTTTAGAGTGCAAGCAACGAGGCTGGGACCTCGAGGCCAAGAGAAGAGCTCTCGGCAAGTAGTGCGACTGCGCAAGGTCCGCTAGGGATGGGGGTCACACCGGCCGACTTCTGCCGCATGCTTGCAGAAGCGATGGTGGCCGCCCAAGCTGCAGCAACAGCACAGGTAGCAGCTCCCGTTGCTCAGGTAGCAACTCCTGCTACCCCGGTCACGGCAGCGACCGTGCAGGTTGAGGAGGCCAGGCGGGCGGAGCCGCAGGCCGAGAGAGTGGTTGTCGGGCAGGGGGACCGACAAATGAAGTACTTTCTGAGTTTCCACCCTCCAGCCTTCAAGGGAATCGGCACGCCCACAGATGCAGAGGATTGGTGGGCTAGGATTCAGGAGCTTCTGAGGGCGGCAGAGGCGCCAGATGAGAAAAAGGCAGAGTTCGCAGCCTTTATGTTGGAGGGAGATGCCAAGTTATGGTGGGTGAGCCACAGTGGTCAGCAGTTTCCAGGATGCACAACGTCCATCGAGGAGTTTGGGAATGCCTTCCCGAAGAAGTACATTCCCGCCTCAACGAGGTTGGCCCTCCAGAGGCAGTTTCTACATCTGGTGCAGCGAGACATGTCAGTGGATGAGTATGTTCAGGAATTTACTCGCTTGGGTCGTTATGCAGGGACGACCATGGCAGACGATGAAGAGAGGGACAATCTCTTCTATCATGGATTGAGGGAGAACCTAAGACAACCCCTCATATCGAAGAAACGTACGGGTTTCAATGAACTGGTGGAGGCGGCCCGAATTTTGGAGAGTGACATCGAGCGATCCCAGCGTCGCAAGGGCTTCACACCCAAGCAGGGGGAGGAGAAGAAGCCTGCTCAGTCCCATGGAAAGGCGGAAGGGAGCCGATGGAAGAAGAATCTTTCCACACTTAAGTCGGGCAAGAAAAGCAATTGGACGTCCGGAGGGTCACATTCTAAGGGCCCTCAGACGTGCTATAGTTGTGGCAAGCCAGGCCATATAGCAAGATTTTGTACCCAAGGGGGCACTGAGCAAGAGCCAAGGCAGGAGCAAACTGTGCGCTCCGGCCCCAGTGCCGTGGAGAAAGGGAATATGATGGAGTCGAGTGCTTCTCGGTTTCAACCAGTGCAGCCAAGGGCCTACAACCTTGGGCAACAAGAAGCAATCTGTCAACCCGATGTGGTGACAGGTACGAGAGTTCAACCTGCACCTTAGATTCCTGTCTTTCAAGCCTTTATGTTTGTTGCATGTGTGTAGGCTTTGTAGTGGTATCTGGGTACCCCGCTAGGGTACTCTTTGATACGGGAGCGTCGCACTCCTTCCTTGCGGAAGGCTTTATCCGGAGGATCGGAGTGGAGTCTTTCTCGACGGACTCCGAGTTGAAAGTGCGCATGCCCAATGGGTCATCTATGACTACCAGGGCTAGAGGCCGGGTTTGTTGGAGGCTCGAGGGAGTTGATTTCATATTGGAAGCGGCGATCTTGCCATTGTCTGAGTTCAACGTGATTTTGGGGATGGATTGGCTAGCGGAGCAGCGTGCCAGTATCGACTGTTTGTCCAAGGTGGTAACCCTGAGGGGCGTGGGGAAAGCGGAAGTCAAGTTTGAAGGCCTGCATGGAGTGGCCTGTTCCCTAGTTTCGGCACTTCAGTTAGTGTGAGCTATTAGCCAGGGAGGTGTAGCTCTAGTAGCGTTGTTGGAGGTTAGCCTTTCCAGGCTGTCTCTTGAAGAAGTGCCCGTGGTGGCGGAGTTCGGAGATGTATTTCCTGAGGAGCTACCGGGAGCACCTCCTCGGCGGGAGATTGATTTCTCCATCGAGTTGGTGCCCGAGGCTAGACCAGTGTCGCGTCCACCCTTCAGGATGACACCAAAGGAGTTGGCCGAGCTCAAGGTTCAGTTGCAGGAGCTTTTGGAGCAAGGATATATCAGGCCCAGCTCTTCACCGTGGAGTGCGCCGGTGTTATTTGTAAAGAAGAAGGACGGTAGTATGCGTCTGTGCATAGATTACCGAGAGTTGAACAAATTGACTGTCAAGAATAAGTATCTGATTCCCCGGATAGACGATCTCTTCGACCAGTTGGTGGGATCGGTGGTGTACTCCAAGTTGGACATGAAGTCCGGGTATTATCAGTTGCGGATTCGTGACGAAGACATACCCAAGACCGCGTTTGGTACGAGGTATGGTCATTTTGAGTTCTCGGTGATGCCGTTCGGGCTGACGAACGTGCCGTCCGTGTTCATGGACTTGATGAACCGAGTGTTTCGCGAATATTTGGACTGGTTCGTAGTCGTCTTTATCGATGACATTTTGGTGTATTCCAAGTCGGAAGCGGAGCACGAGTCGCACTTGCGGACAGTGTTGCAAGTATTGAGAGAGAACCAGCTTTATGCGAAGTTCTCCAAGTGCGAGTTCTGGTTGGAGAAAGTGGCATTTTTATGCCATGTGATTAGTGGGGATGGGGTGGCGGTGGATCCAACGAAAGTAGAAGCCATCAGAGAGTGGCCAGTTTTGAGGACCGTGGAGGAAGTCCGGAGTTTTCTTGGACTAGCCGGGTACTACCGAAGGTTTGTGGAAAACTTTTCGCGGATAGCTCTACCCCTCACTTCACTAACTCGCAAAGATCAGAAGTTTGTATGGACTCAAGAGTGCAATCAGGCATTTGAAACCCTGAAGGAGAGGCTAATGACGTCACCGATCCTAAGTCTACCAAAGGGGACCGAAGGGTTCCAGATTTTCAGCGACGCATAAGGATGCGGTTTAGGGTGCGTGTTGGTGCAGCATGGTAGTGTGATAGCTTTTGGGTCGAGGCAGCTGAAGCCTCATGAGAGAAATTACCCCGTCCATGATTTGGAGTTGGCGGCGGTAATTTTTGCTTTGAAGTTATGGAGGCACTACGTTTATGGTGCAAAGGTGGAGATCTTCACGGACCACAAGAGTCTGAAGTATCTCCTAGATCAAAAGGACCTAAATATGCGGCAGCACAGGTGGGTCGAGTTCCTTGGGGACTACGAGGTGGCGATCCAGTACACGCCAGGGAAAGCCAATGTGGTGGCAGATGCCTTGAGTAGGAAATACTCGGGGCAAGGAAATTGGATTGAAGCTCACAATGAGCGGTTAAGGCGGGACTGGGAATCCCTTGGTTTGGAATGTGTGGCAAGAGACGAGTCTAGCGTGGCTCGACTAAATTGGATTGAGATGCAGAGTGACTTATGCGATCGTATTCGGGAAGCGACCCGTGTAGATGCAGAGTTCCAAACTTTCGTGGAGGAAGCTCTAAAGGG
Source organism: Platanthera zijinensis (assembly GCA_039513925.1). NCBI lineage: Eukaryota > Viridiplantae > Streptophyta > Magnoliopsida > Asparagales > Orchidaceae > Platanthera > Platanthera zijinensis. The sequence goes on from CM077085.1 coordinate 88,192,789, forward strand.
CGAGGGTAGCGCCTGGGAGATGGTTGATGGGATTCTGAGGAAGGGCGGAAGGATTTGTGTACCGCAGTTTGGCAAGCTCCGCGAGGAGTTGATGTTTGAGGCCCACTTCACTAAGTACTCCATTCACCCGGGTAGTACAAAGATGTACTTGGACTTGAAGAAGTCCTATTGGTGGCCTGGGATGAAGCGGGACGTAGCTTTGTGTGTGAGTCGGTGCCAAACTTGTGCCTTGGTGAAGACCGAGTGTCAGAAGCCGGGCGGCTTCTTGAAGCCTCTTCCAATTCCCGAATGGAAATTTGATGACATCTTTATGGATTTTGTGCATGGGTTGCCTAGATCGCAGCAGGGTAATGATGCCATTTGGGTGATTGTGGACCGCTTGACCAAAGTGGCACATTTCATCCCAAATCGGAAGGAGGACGGTGTGGAAAGGTTGGTGGAGTTGTACGTCCGTAATATTGTACGACTTCATGGGATTCCGAAGAGTATAGTCAGCGACCGGGATGGACGTTTCACGTCTAAGGATTGGCGGTTGGTACAGAAGAGCTTGGGCACCAAACTCAAGTTCAATACGGCCTTTCATCCTCAAACCGATGGGCAAACTAAGAGAACGAACTGTACTTTGGAAGATATGCTAAGGATGTGTACTCTCGACTTCGGCAAGAAGTGGGAGGATCACCTCTTCATGGCGGAGTTTGCGTAAAATAATAGTTACCAAGCTAGTATCAAGATGGTGCCATACGAAGCTCTGTATGGGAGGCGGTGTCGAACACCGATGTCTTGGACGGAGGCGGGAGACACAAAGCTTTTGGGGAAAGAAGTGGTAGCCGACGCTAGTGAGCTAGTGCGAACCATCCAAGAGCGCATGAAGGTAGCTCAAGATCGGCAGTCGAAGTACTTCAATGCTCGCCACAGACATGTGGAATTCGCTGTAGGCGACTGGGTGTACCTTAAGATCAAGCCGTTCAAAGGCGTTTCACGAATTCGCCGACTCAAGAAGCTGAGTCCGAGATTTTTGGGACCATTCAAGGTCATCGAGCGAGTGGGAGAGGCAGCGTACCGGTTGGCGTTGTCCACGGAGCTAAGTGGATTGCATGACGTTTTCCACGTCTCCGTCCTGAGGAAAGCTTTGTTAGAAGCCAGCGTGGTGATTGAGCCGACGGCGGTGCCGGTTGAGGAAGACTTGAGGACGCGAGTTCGTCCAATCGAGATAGAAGATTCAGAGGTTCGGCAATTGAGGAACAAGGAAGTCAGACTCGTAAAGGTCCGTTGGGACAACTGTGGCTGCGAGGAGCTCTCATGGGAGTGAGAGCAGGCCATGCTAGAGGAGTACCCCGAGCTTTTCTCCTCAGGTACCGTTTAGAATTTGTGTACTTTCCATGTTTTAAATTTCGGGACGAAATTCTTTAAAGGTGGGAGATTTGTAACACCCCAAAGCTTTGAAGAGGGATCGACGGCGTCGTTTTGGCCAAGTTTGGGTTTTGGGGGTAGGCACATGGCCTGTGACACGGCCGTATCACAAGCCGTGTTGCACCTGGGTCGTCGAGCCGTGTTGAGCCTGGGTCGTCGAGCCGTGTTGATCGACGATCGGCGAGAAGGCACACGGCCTTGGACACGGGCGTGTCCCTGGCCGTGTCCTTCTCGGGCTGTTAGCAGGATTTATTTTGCTAGGCGTGACACGGGTCACGACACGGCCGTGTTGGGGATGACACGGGCGTGTCGAAGGCCGTGTCCATGGCCGTGTTTTTGGCCGTGTCTTTCTCTGACTGGGAAAATTGGTCGGTAGGGGGCGTGACACGGGTCTCGACACGGGCGCGTCAATGGCGATACGGCCGTGTCGGAGGCCGTGTCAAAGGCTGTGTCGAGGGCCGTGTGCTGGTTTTCGAATCGGTCGAGATGGCGAATGGCTAACACGGCCATGCACACGGCCGTGTTACAACCCGTGTTCGGCCCAGATTTTCTATTTTGGGTTCCGATCGTGGCCGTTCGTTCTTTTCTTTGGAAGATCCAACGGTGGGGAGCCTCCCTGGGTGGTTTAAGGCCGGGAATAGGGTTTCAAACCCTCATTTTCCATTTGGCTTTATCTCTCTTAATTCTAGAGAGAAGGGAGAGCAAGGAGGAGGAAGGAGGCCAAGATCCGGCCGCCAGCGAAGCTTCGGAGGTCCGTTTCACGAGCGGAGTTCAGATCCGCGAAGGTGGGAGCGTTGCGGTGGTGTTCAACCGAGCAAATCTTCTCCATGGCTAGGAAGAGGGGACGAAAGGTAATGACACTTCTCCTCTCGGTTTTTAGGATTTAGGATGCATGAATAGCATCCCCTTCCTTTCATATTCTGAGCACCGAATCTCTCAAATGAGAGGGATTCGTGTAGCCTAGGTTCAAGAGGAACCTCCGGGTGGAGTATGTTCATCCCGGCATGCTTTGCATTAGAGATCCGCTCCGTTAGCGGATTAGGCATTATGGGTGAAGCCGTGGTCGCGACCGTTAGTCCGACCCGGTGATGTTGTATAGCGAGATGTGAGGATTTGGTAGAAATCCGTAGCAGCAATACGTCGTTGTATGTATGCATTTTCCCCCTTATATTTGAGTGAGTACTCGTAGTCGGAACCGGACGAGGTAAGCTCCGCTTTGTGCGGTAGATGTTTTCCTTGGAGCACGGGAAAGACACGGTGCGAGTGGAAATTGGGGTGGGGAAACCTTTGTTAGTGCTGTGCTAAGGCGCGGCTATGTCTCCGTGGTCGGCTGGCTTTTCCGTGACGCGCAAGTCTTGTGGGGAAAGTGTCCCGGCGAGACTAGCCCCTTGTGTGAGACTGACGAGAATGCCGAGCGGAGGGCAAGCCCGGGCAATGTAGCCCTGAGCGGGTGGGGCCCAGCAAGGCTTCTTAGAATCGGTCAGTGTGAGGCGGAACCCTGACGAGCGAAGTCAGATTGTGCGGGCAAGCCCGGGGGTTATGACCCTTGTGCGGGTGGGGCCTTTGCAAGGTTCCGTGTGACGGCGTGTGTGCCGTTAGGGACATGGTGGTTCCCTTGTGTTTGCGGCTTTAAGCCAATGGGGAAACGGAAGTACCCAGTGTTTGATGTTGTGCTAGATGCATACGAACTAGGGTGCCTTGGGTGAAACCCAGGCTGCATTCATGCTGCATAGTAGGCCCCTTTCACTTTGTACAAAACATAGAGAACATGTATGCTGTATGAGACATCCAAGCCTGTTTTACCGCTTTATTATATATACTCTTTTGGTATACGAAGTGCTAACTTGTAGGTGGAGTGGTACCCCGAGGTCCGTTAGGGGCGGCCGGGAGGAGATGTGTTTGTTACATAGTAGAGGTCAGCCTTTGCTGACCCACGTTACTTCAAATCCTTACAGGGCAAGGATCGCAAGCACGAGCTAGCGCGCCAGGCGAAAAGCCCTAAGCCTCATGAAGTGTTGCTGTGCTTGGTTTCTCTTTGTATGTTTGCTACTTTTGTTATGTTTTTGTCCGGCTTGCATGCCGAGGTAGGCTAGGAGTGCTTGGCACATTTATATTTTTGTTTGGACTATTATTGTGTAAGGCCTTAAGGCCATTTGATACTTTATCGTTAGTGGATAACTTCTGTCGGTTTGTTCTGTTTCCGCTGTGTATGTCTGGAGTCTTGAGTTTGGGCAGTTTCATATCATCTTTTAATACTAAAGCTGTGGTGTCCGTATGTTGTGGGGCCCCGACCGGACCCATATTATATGATCTTTACAGGGGAGGTGTTACAGGGCCTCCCTCAAATCCTCCTTCAAACCCTTGTAAAATCTCTTGGTGTACCCGGCTTCGTCCAGCTGATAAGAGTCTGCATATCGAGCCAGATGATCAAATTCCCGATGGTATTCCACCACCGACCTAGTGCCCTGCTTCAGCTGTAATAATCGGTCTTCAAGCTCATCCCTGGACGACTGCGGAACAAAATGTTCCAACAGCGCGACCCTGAATTCTCCCCAAGTGACCTCCGCAACCTCCCTGTCGGCATAAGTCTTGTCCAGGAGCGTCTTCCACCACCTCTTGGCATGGGACTCTAGGCAAGAGACCACCAATGCCACCCTCTCCTACACCGGGCATCGTATCCCTGTCAGCATCTCATGCATGATGTCCAACCACTCCTCTGTCTGGACTGCAGTCTCTGTCCCTATGTAGGACGGGGGAGAGAGTCCTCGGAAGATACTCAGCCTGTTGGCTCCCGGAATCAGCTGCGGAGCTGGAGCCTATTGAGCCCTGAAGGCTTCTAGGATGGCAGTCAAAGTCAGCCCCATATCCGTCTGTAGGAAAGGAGCGGGAACTTGTGGAGGTGGTGCAGCATCCAGAGTCTGCAGAACCTCACCCTGTGGAGTAGGCTGTGCTGGAGGCTGCGAATAAGAAATTTTCACTATGAGAAGTCGGTTCATAAGAACTAAAAGTGGACAATTATATGTGATTCCCCATATGGGCACACCACTGCTTCCGCTGCTTAGTTTGTCCGCAAACTAAACTCGCGCGGGGGTGACCCAGGGATTTGTGGACTGCTACTAATCCGATCGATGTTTCCTCTGATACCACTTGTAAGACCCCATTTTTTTTTCTTTTCAAAAACCGGGGTCTTATGCCCAGAACCGCCGCTTTGCGGTGACGCCTTCGCTCTCGGGAAGTTGTCACTACAAAGCGCCGATTCTGCCGGCATTTTTCGATCACATTTATAGTAGAAAGTAGTAAAGATATGCAGTCCACAGAAGTAGTAAAAGGGGAAAATCACATATAATATAAATAAAGCTCCACGAAGGGAGTGTCCACAGAAACATCAGAGTGCAGCAAAATGTAAAACTAGAAATAAGGGCATATGCCCTGTACATCAGAGTCCTCACTACAAGTCACTCAGCGGAAGCAAAACTAAAAGAAGCTACTCTAAGGGTCGGGACTCACGGTCCCTGCAGTCTGGACTCCAGTGCTAGACTGCCCTATCTCGAGTCGTACCGACCTCCTGGGCTGTTCCCCCATGCTGGGCTCCGCGATCCCCTAAAATGATGTGGTTCGAAAACCATTAGTCATAAAGACTAAGCCCTATCATCCCCTACCCCTTCCCCCATGGCCCTTAGGCACCGAGCGAAGAGGAAGAAAGGGGAGGACATATTTGTGGAGAATAAAAGTAAACAGGTGACAGTGGACTTAATCTAGCAAGTTGTATTCGGTGAGCAGTTAATATGAATGTTATAATAGGTCTCGCAGTAAGAAAAGCAAATATATGAATTTAAACTTTCACTTATGCGAGAACACATAAGCAAAAGGGATCTTTTGCAAGGCTCCCATCGTATAAGTGTCCCATACCACTTATACCTTGGGGTGTCGGTTATCAAACAGCAATGGTTGTTATTATATATATCAAATAAACCTTAATTTATAAACTTGCCCACAGAAGCTTATAGACTAAGGGGTCGTTTTGCAGGTCCCAAACTATAAGCGTCCCATACCACTTAGTTTTTGGGATGTCCAAAGTTGTAATGAATGATTATGATGACAATACATATGGTGGGTTATTATGTCATGCAGTGCAACACACACACCCGACTATGTGCACAAACCTTATAGTTCCCTCTTTCGGAGCCGTTACCTCTCAGGATACCTCCGTAGTGGCAGACAGAAGCGGTGGGTCGGGCCTACCCCACCTCAAAACCAGTTATGCACACCGGTCTGACCTATCGTACGCCCTCAATGCCTGGTGCACGAGGCGGAACACCGCGTACTCTTGCCGGGTATGGACCGCTGGACTTAACCTTGGCAATGTGCTAACTACCTTGCCGAGACAACGATATTGGTGCTGGTGCAACGAACTCCCCAATATCGCTGACCCACCACCTTAGTTATCCTAACTTTATGCACATGCAATAATTATAGAGTGCGTAACCAAACAACACAAACAGTCAAAAGAACTCCCGGACAAGCCGTCTGTAACATCCTAAAACCCGAGCATAAGCTCCCCGGACAAACCCGTCTGTGTCAACTATCAACCGAGCCAAAGCTCCCTGGACTAAAAACCCGTCCAGCTCGATTCCCAATCCCATCCCTTTGAACACCTCGGGATGACTCATCATTTCAATCTCCTAGCCATCTAGTGCGTGCCGTGTAAATCCCTACTTAACTAATTTCTCTTTCTTTTAGTTTGCAGTTTACGTTAGCACAGGACTGCCTCCGGATTATGCCCTGTGAAGGGTTCTCAATAGGCACTAGGAACTACGATGGTATGACAAGACCAAAGTTTCCTTTCGCAAGGCACTTACTTTAATTGGTTTCTCACCTTACCTTTTTCCCTTTCAGAGTTACATTAAACTAAACCTAGGGTAGCTTGACTCTTCACCCTCTCCACACGGAAAGACGGTCTTCCGTCATACCCGCATAACACCTAATCTTCCAACTACCATCAGTGCTAAACCAAACCTCCTAGGGACTCACCTAGGCTACACGATAATCAAGATTACACGTAATTTACTTTTTCATCCAAATGCCACAATTTATTTATCGGGGGTCTATCCTAACAAGATTTACCTAAATCCAAAATATTGGAATTTTCCTAATAAATCCGATAACTTATTTATTTATTCTTAAGGGTCTAATATCATCATTTTGAACATGAGGTATATCATTCTAGTTGATTCCAACTATCACAAAATTAAGGTAAATAATAGTATGCCTAAATATCAAGTTTCCAAAGTTTGATAGTTTTACAATGATTTTCAAGGGCCTAAACTTATATAATCATTATTTCAGTTATTTCAAGCTTAATGAATAAACTACCTTAATTTGTCCTCCAAATAATTCAAATAAAATACAGGGTGCTGGTTTTATCATGAAAATAACTTTGACAGAATCCCATAATTTTCTTACTGGTAATTAAATCATAATAAATCAAATACTAAATTACAATCTAACATGCTTTGTGAATGAAGTACTATAACAGTAACTCTAAAAATTCCCAAATAATTCCCAGTGATATAAAAGGGCCTAAAAACCTTAAGTCCAATTATCATAATTTTCTAGCAATTGTACAAGCCCTAATTTATTTTTATGCTCGAAAGCCCATATTAAAACATTGTGAATGAACCTCTAAAATTTCTCGACATAAAATTCTATAAAAAAATTCAGGGATCAATGTTCTACTAGTCAAGATCTAAATCCAGAATTTTAACTGATTATAATTAATTTAAAACTTCCAAATAATTGAAACAACAAATCGGGCTAATAATCATTTAACACATGAAGTATAATATTTATTAATCATAAAATTCCAGGAAAATTACCATAAGTCTAAAACATGCGAAAACTCCCTCCTCCCGAGTTTCATAATTTTTGGATTAGATTTAGTGCTTAAAATAACTAAATTACATTTTTATCCTAATCCAAAATCTCAACTTTCGAGGTACCTAATTACCTCCAATTCCTTCACTATTTCAACCAGAGGGTTTTCATCATATCGTCCCCCTCTCCTCCAAATTTCAAGGGCATACAAGAGCTTTTGCTCCTATGTCCTTCACAAACCTCAAACTCCCACCCACTGGATTTGAGCCAATCTCTTAGGGTAAAATCCACCCTAATCCAGACCATGTTACCCAAGAGGGTAGACATAGACTCAACAAATCAGTGGCCACAACATCTGCCTCTTTTGAGGAGATTTGTCCACTCCATTTCCAATCGTACTTTTCCCCAAAGTATCCCTCACCAAGACCTATCTAGGACTTGATACTTCCCTATTCAAAGCTCGACCAATTGAGTTGAAATTTTGTACAGATCTTAACATTGATGCCAGGGACCACCACCCAAATTTTGGGGGAGTTTGGACTTAATTTCATCTCCTAATTAATTTTATAATGTTTATTAAAATTTTATAAAAAACTTTAAGCAAAAGTTCTCCAAAAATTCTCATTTTTGGACAGCCTCTCGATATACATATTATAGATCTCCAGTCCAAATTTCAAGTCATTTGGACATGTTATGAACCGTGGGCAACCATTTCAATTTCTGGTTAGCCTAGGTCTTGATCCCACCAAAATGAGTGCTGTGGTCAAGACACTCACCCGAATTGAATAAAATCAATTTTAAATTAAAGTAGACCCAGAGGGCTACAACTTTTGTGACTGGTCATTCTTCCTAATTCGGCCTCTAAGGTCCTCAATTTTTAACTTTAAAATAGGTGAGTTTTCATGTTCATTAATTATAAAATTCCTAAATAAATTATTTAATATTTTAACATCACTATTCGTCTTCTTCTCAAAACCGAACCAGTGAACAGAAAGTTTATTTTCCTGTAGTTTTCCGAATTCAATTTCCCGGCCATCCGGTCACCTCCCTGGCCAGCCACCACCACCACCATCTCCGTTGAGGCAACGACTATCGATCGGCGGTGATTTGGCCGCCGGAGATGGCGGTTTCCGGCGAACTCGCCGCCATTAATTTACAGAAATACGATGAAACTCCCATCCGATCTAATCCTTTTGGACTCGATATCTCTCCTAAAGAATTTCTAAGATCTATCCATGAAAGAAGAAGTAGAGGAGGACCTTATTCGCGGTTTGGAGACGAGTTGATCGGCGGTTCGTCATGGCGCGGCGTTGGCGTCGTTCGATTTCTCCTACGGCAACTCCAACTCAAAAGTATGAGATAAAATGGGTAAACTTTTGCTCTCTTACAGCAGGGAGGCTTTTATAGATTTCAAGGGGAGGAAGATGAAGAGGAGAAAGAGAAATGGCAAGAGATCAATGGCCATTTAATTGGTATTTAAAACCGATTTTCGGTTACAGGAAGTCAAGAGGTGGAAATGAATAGGCAAATCCTAGGTGGCAGCCTCCTATAGGACCTCTTTATTATTTTTACTCCATCTTTATGATAAAATTTGGCCATTAAGAGGGGGGGGGGTGGGGTTTCTTCTTCTTCATGCCATTAATCTTCACTTCAATATTTTCTCTCTCCTCCCACCATTAATTCTCTAAATTTCTCTCTCCTCCTAACAAAATGAAACTCCTAAAAAAAAATGTCACACCTTACACTCTATTGGCAGCCCTCTACGGTTTATAACTCCTCATGAGAATCACGAAGGGGGTGGTTCACCTTCCACCTTAAGTGGCTCTCTTTCTCACTTTCTCTCTCCTCCATTATTCTTCAAAATAAAGCTTTTGATTCCTCTCTCCTAGTCACCCATTTGACTAGTCAACCCTAGGTTATTGGCAGCCCTAATACATCCTATTAATCATGCAAATAGGGTTAGCCTAGAAGAGTGAGTGGTTTGAGCATGGGTTAGCCCAAATAGGCTAGGTTGACTTGACTTGGGTCAAAGGTTGACTTGGTCATTTTGGCCACTAGGGTTGACCCAAGTGGGTCCTTAGTGACTCATTGGGCCCACATGATGTTTAAGGGGGGGGGCTTACAGTCAAATTAATCCTACTAAGCCACCCAAATCCAGGGTTTTACGAAATTACTAAATGCAGACCAAAATGGCTCACACTAATTTCTTAGATCATTTTGGTCCTTTTGGCTCTCTAAGGACTTGCCATGACTCAGGCATGCTCAAAGTCACTCCTAGGGGGTCAAATTTGAAAATGGGATGTTACATGCCGCCACCAAACCTGCTGCCAAGCGCTGTTACAGGTTCATTTCTCCTCCCCTCCCATGGTGCTAGCTGTCCAGCTCTTTTAGGTGAGATATCGGGCTCAATTGAGCCTGATACCATATGAGGAAGAGGAGATTTTTACCGAGCTTGATCGGGATCGCTGTAGAGGTGGTTTCTTGCCATCATTTCGTCATTAATCGCTAGCCACCACCTCAATGGAGGTGGTTGTGGTGGTAGCTGTCCATGGAGGCCGAGAGGTGTCCGGGAAATATGGGTTGAAGTTGCTACAGGCAGGAACAATCATGGTTGTAGGCTATCGGGGAAGATGGCCAGATCCCGTCCATTTTATTCATATAAAACTATAGGGTTATTATATTTCATTTCATTTTATGTCACATAAAATAGTCATTTTGCATGCTTAACTTAGGCCTCTTAGGGGCATTTCTAGAAATAACTTTCAACCTGAAAAAAGTATATCTAAGTCTTATCTTTAATTTGGCCCCCTAAAGTTATAAGTTGGAGCATTATAGCTCCCTATAGGCCAGTTCTCCAAAGATTGCTCCTAGGGTAAGACATAAATTCAAATGGATGCCTAGGTCACACCCTAAGTCAACATGTAATGAAATTTAGGCCATGCATGTGTTTATATTAGACTTAGCCCATGCCCAAAAATAAAAATTTTGGCGGGTATTTTTCAATAGTTTTTATTGAAATTTCATTTATTAATTAAAAGGAATATTGGATAGTTAACTTTTCCAAATGCCCCCAAATTTGAGTGGCATGACCATTGGGTTATTATATGACCATCGTAAAAGTTTCAGACCATTTTTACCTTTGCATGTTGGAGAAATCAAACATGCATGGTGGGGGTAGATTTGTAAATGGTGTACCAACTGTAAAAATGGGAAATTAGCCATTTGGCTCAATGCAACTCCATGGAATGTTGGACAGAGGCTCATACGGATGAAATTTACCTCCCATGGGAAGATTGGGATTTTTTGGATCAAAAACCCCATTATTTTGAATTATTTGAAAATAGGCTTTTTTAGAAAAAATATGAGATATTGGTCGACTGACCTTGTAAAATTCTTAACTTTTTATACAAGACTTAATAGGATGTTTTACATCTCTGGAAAAAGTCATGAGCTTGTTTAAGTATTATATCTTGTGTATTTGATAGATTTACAATTTTGCCCTTGATAGTTTTAAATTAAAAGTAGGGGTAATAATATTTAGAAAATTATGGAAAATTGCATAGTCTCTTATTTCTATGATATAAACCTCTGTATACTTATTTAAGAATTTTTGGATGACTAATTATTCTAAAAAAATTAGTAGTGGAAATTTGGTAATAATGTCCACATGCCATTATTTTATGTCAAATCACTGGTTGAGATTATGACTTTCTGTCTTGAGTATTATTATGACAGTGTAGATCACCAGTAATTTTCAATAAATTTTCAGTTGAATATTTTTGGTACTTCAATTGAAAAATGTAATAATTTTGATTTTAATCTTAAATAGAAAATAAATGGCCAATCAAGTTGAAAAATTAGGTTTTTTGATGAATAACCTTAATTAACTTAGATGAACTCAAGACAATTTATTTGGACCTAATGGCCCACTAGAAATAGTAGCTCATGTACAATGTGACCCTGGTCACTTAATTAAATGATTTAATTTATGGTCCAAAACAATTAGAATATTGATAGAATTTTGAATGGTTAATATTATGTATATGACAAACCCATGATAAATAGTTAGGGGCATTTGGCCCAAGGAATTGGCAGTCATCTCATACGGGTTAACATTAGGTCATGGGTTGCGCTTAGAAAAAGAAACACATCACGTCAGGAACCACAGGGGATATGATAGGTGGTTGGATTGAGAAGAATATTGGGAAGTTTGAACCTTGGTTGGTTTCAAGTCGATCACTACATAGTAACGAGTGTTAGAGTGCAAAGCCCAAGGAAAGTAATTATAACGAAAATCGGTTGAAGGTCGTCACTCTCTCAATAATACCTTAAGTCAGTAGGTTCCTCAAGAGCAATATCGAGAGTTGGGTGGTTATAATGGGTAAACACTAATAAAAGTAAGTGTCCTAGAGAAAGGGGGCTTTAGGTTTCATGCCCATCATAGTACCTGGTGCCCCCAGAGCCCTCCATTGGGCATTCCCTGGGAAGTCCAAGGACTAACCCTAAGTTGCTAGGTATAATAAGCATTAGATAAGAGTAGTCTAATAGGTTAAGGGAACGATGTGACAATCTCACCCGTATAGGGTTGGAGGATACAAGATGTGTTTTTGTCCTGCGAGCCAGAAGCTCGGATGTTTCGATACAAGACGGGTTTTTGTCCAGCGAGCTGGAGGCTCGGGTAGGAAATAATTTGCATGTGCATAGAATATATTAGTGGCAGTTCATGCGGTACTGGGCCAATCATCCCATTGATTGCTGTACGGTAACTCAAGTGAGGTGTGAGGGTTTGAGGGACAAGTAGATTGTTTATACTACGGTCTGGAGGACAATCCCCGAAAACGGACACCCTACCTACAAGTCTTGTGGATTTACCAGTAGTTTAGTACGCAAAGACACTGGTGTGTCTTTCATAGGTATGCGGAAGGTCAAGGCCTTGTAGTGTGTATACCCGCCTAGGAGTGGAGACGCCAGCTCTACTGTTGTCGTAGCCCCAATGGTGGTACCTGAGAGTTAAACTAAATCTAAAAAGTTGGAACTTAATGTCTGTGATCACAGAGTACTGTGGGTGACTTGCACTTGTATGAATCGTAACCCGCATACCATACCATACATACATACTTAGTACATACGCACCATAGATCCTAATCATATAAATTAGTATGGGCTTTTTTATATGATAAGTTACATTTGTGTCACGTTAACTTATAAGTTTGTATGTGCATTTATATAAGTTAAGGTACTTCTATGATGATAGCTTAGTAGTAGTTAATTTACTTTTGCCATTGTAATCTTTTTCACTACAGTTTTTACATATTCTACTTGTACCTTATAGAACTACTAGTATAGAGATACAATTATTAATCTATAACCATGATTGAATAAGTCCACTGTCACTTACTTTCCTTTTCATACCCCTTGTTGTTCTCCGCTTCATCCTCCCGCTCGATAACTAGGAGTCGCGGGGGTGAGGCTAGGACAAAATGTGGCTTAGTCTTTTTAGCTAACGATCGGTTTTCACCGTAGGTGCTCGAGGAGCAGAAGCACCAGCAGGATGAGGTGGTAGTACATGAGGAGCTGATACCACCAACTACTACTACTACAGCTTACCCTCAGGTGAGGTTGAGTGTACTTGTGATAGAGTTTGCTTCCGCTTAGTGTTGTTGTGATAGAGAGATTTATTTCTATTTGGCATGTACTAGGCATAAGCCCTTCTCTCATTTTCATACTCATTGTGGACTATTATACATTTCATTATATATTTGATGATATTGTGTTGTGAATCTGTGGACTTGTTAGTTTTACTTACTACTTGCATGCTTCTTTTCACGAGTGGCCTACAGGTTGAATGATCATACTAGCCGGCAGGATCAGCGTCTTTTGGTGTCTACTAGCCCATGTGTTAGTGTAACAATAAGGCGGTGATTCTGGGCATAAGACCGGGTTACCTTCTTGGTAAGGGGGGTCTTACACCCCATACCTGGGGCAACCGTATTCCTTCCCTGCAGGCATAGAATTTACACAATAGATATATCACAAGAAGGCACACTCAAGCACTATTAAATATATCACTAAAGAGTTCCTCAGTGGCCAAATGTTTCATGCACTCAGGGCACATTCTCGGTGTACCGAATTACCAGGGTCCCACCACCATTCAGACGTCCTAGACTTGACGATCAACTTTGATCATTTTTAGTCTTTCCGGCTCCAGGCCTAAGACTCTCATTATACACTCCAACGAAGCAAATTACTTTAGGCACTCTAGTCAGATGGACATAACGTGGGTACAGTTCAGCTATTTCCCATTGCTCAAATCTCCAGATCAACACTGACGGTCAAAGAAATCATGGAGAAGAACAAGACCCAGGTTAGTCTCCCCTTTCCCGTTCGAATCAGTGGCCTTATTGCTGGACACAATTGGCTCTCAGCATCACTTGCCGCTCACATGTCCCCAGGACATGAGCCGACAATTATCAATCACTACACTCAAGTCTAATAGCTTGGCTCTCCAGGCTCACATCTTCTTATGCTACATACCTTATCAAACGGACCCAGGCTTCGCAATAACAAAATGCTATCAAGAAGCTATCACCAGCGATAGTCACTATCGCCTGGCATTAGCGATAGAACTCTCTCCTGTCTCCAAACTCTTCCACAACTAGAACATATTTCCTGCCAAAACCCTGTAGAATCCTGCAGTCCTAGAACACTTGTCTTTCACACCAATCATAGCTCACCAAGAGCTATCGCCAGCGATACTCGCTATCGCCCGGCGATATCCAATAGTTAAGGAAACTATGGTATTTTCTACGTATTTTCCTGGAGCACACCTCCAATACTACCTGCTACTCACATTTCACAGGTACAACCAATAGTCCCCGTAAACTACTCGTTTATACTCAGAGTCTTCTCCGGCACGCAAAATAAAACATCACCAATCCAAACCAACCTATCCGGATGGGCTTCACAGAGCATGCTTATTCCGTACTACGATTTCCGGATTATATATGCAAAACCACCCGGGGATATCACATATCAACCCATCAAAATCTTCTCGATTCTCCACCTTTTAGTGGGGTATTCCATGTATATGCAAAAGGAGAACTTCACTTATCCAAGAAGGAAAATCGTTACCCTGGGAATTCATTTCGGAGCAATTAACAAGCTTTTTATCTTGCTAGAAAGGAGTGACTCGCTTTCCTCTTCACGGATCTTGCCTTCGTTCTCTATTCCGATCACGAGATCTCTTTGACTAAGTTTGCAAAGCTTCGGCCTTCACCCTTCACCTTCCTTTCTTCCAAGAACTTAATGAGAAGGATGAAAGAGAGTGAAAGAAGAGAAATGAAACTTCTCTCCACCTCTTCTCTAGTTAAGCAGCCTCGGGAATTAACCCAGCCACACGATCCTCTCATCAAAAGAAACTAAAGGCCATAATTTCAGCTGACAAGTCAAACTTAACACTATCGCCTGGCGATATCCGCTCTCGCCTAGGCGATAACATCGGTATTCACTTTGACCCCAATCAACCACCACTCTTTTACCGCCGTCAAACCATCCTATACATGTCAAGCCATACGTGGCAGTATCGCCCGATGATACCCACTATCGCCACTCTGATAGCTCACTCAATGCTTCGTCGAGTGCATTGAGAGCGTCGAGTGCATTGAGAGCGTCAAGTGCATTGAGAGCGTTGAGTGTGTCGAGATTACTCAACGCTTCGTTGAAAGCATCGAGTGTTATCTCTATCGCCAGCGATACCCATTGTCGCCCGACGATAGCCACCCTTAAGTTCTGTTTTCCAATTTTTGGGGTGTTACAATGTTCACCTCAGATTCACATGTTATATGTTTATTTACCTGCTTTTGAATTCTCTTTTGCATAAATTAGCAGGTGTTCGCGAGTTCCCTTCAGTTTTTCATGTTATATGTTAAATTACCTACTTTTGAATTCTCTTTTATAGAGATTTACAGGTGTTCGAGAGTTCACCCTAGGTACTTTCATTATATGTTTATTAACCTGCTATTCACTTCTCTTTTACGTAGATTAGCAGGTGTTCGCAAGTTCTCTTCTAGTACCCGGGTTATATATTAAATTTAACTGCTATTGACATCTCTTTTTAAGAGATTAAGAGGTGTTCACAAGTTCACCTCACGTACTTCTGTTATATGTTTATTTACCTGTTTTTGACTCTTCGTTTGAGAGTTCTCTTCATGTACTTGTGTTATATGTTCATTTAATTGCTTTTGACTTCACTTTTGAAGAGATTAGCAGGTGTTCACGAGTTCACCTCAGGTTCTCGCATTATATGTTAATTTACCTGCGAATAACTTCTCTTTTGTGGAGAATTGCAGGTATTTGCGAGTTCTCTTCATGTACTCGTATTATATTTTTTAAATCTTCCTACTTTTGACTTCTGTTTTGTAGAGATTTGTAGGTGTTCGCGAGTTCACCTCAGGTACATTTGTTATATGTTTATTTATCTGCTTTTGACTTCTATTTTATAGAGATTAGCATGTGTTCGTGAGTTCTCTTCATGTACTCGTGTTATATGTTAATTTACATGCTTTTAAATTCTCTTTTGCAGATATTTGCAGGTGTTCGCGAGTTCATCTCAGGTTCTCACGTAATATTTTATTTACCAGATTTTGGCTTCTCTTTTTGTTTGGTACATTGGAAAATGTGTAATAGATTTGGAGAAGCCACAACTTAGTCAATGATATGCATCAATGTGTATTTGATAGAAGTTTGAGTTTCATTGTTCAGGTTTAAAAATTTTTAAGGAAAATTTTCTAAGTACAAGTGTCGAAACTTTTGAATAAAATATGTCGATACTCAAGGAGACTGTGTCGACACACAAGCAAGCTGTGTTATTGTACAGGCAAAATTTGTCGACACTTATGAATAAGCTCTGTCGACACCCAGCTGCTATGTTGACACTCAGGAAAGCTGTGTCGACACACTGGCAAAACGTGTCGACACTTATAAAGAAGTTGTGTCGACACTCAAAGCTATGTGGACACCTAAAGAAGCAGTTGTGTTGACATCCAGAATTGTGTCGACAACTTAAAACAGAATTTTGTCAACACTTAAAACAGAAGATGAGTCGACACTCAGGAGCTATGTCGACACCTGAAGCAATTGTGTCGACACACAGGACTTGTGTCTACACACCAACTCTCAAGTGGCTGTGTCGAGTTCAGAAGTATTTGTTTCGACACACAGGACTTGTGTCGACACACACTCAATGCCATTTGACAAACACTCAACACCATCTGTCTACAACAGAAATGTCGAGATAAGAAGCAGCTGTGTCGACACACAGGACTTGTGTCGACACATACAACAAAAAGCAGTGTCGAGAAGCAGAAGTATGACTGTGTCGACACTTGGAGTATTTGTGTCGACACCTTGAATACTTGTATAGACACTTAGCCTATATGTGTCGACACATGTGAAGCAGTCTGCTGAGTGTTGAATGCTGAGTTGAAAAGACATTGTAGAACCTGGTGACGTGACTGGTGACTTGACAGCTGTCATAACTAACCGGTCTGACACCACTGTCAGAACTGTCAGAAGTCTGTTATGAACCGGATCAGCCGGTAACCATTAAGCAAGCTCTATATAAGAGACAGATCGGGAACAATAAAGAGGACAACAACGTGAGGCATAAATAAAAAGAATTCTGAGAGATCAAGGGCTGTCTGCAAGAAAGATTCAGAGTTTAATCTGAATCTAAGGAAGAAGCTGATTGAAGATCAGCTTTAACTTCAAGAAAAAATCCACCTTATTTGTCCTAATCAAGAAGATTTTAAAAGCTATGTTCGGTTGGATCAGAAGGATCAGTCTATACAAGAACTGATCAAGAAGACAACATCAATAGAGAAATCTAGCTGGTGAAGTTTTCTGATACTTATTACTCACAAATTCTTGTAGAATCTATTATTAGATTTGAGATTGTAATCCTAAAATTATAAAGGATGATGTAGGGCTGTGTGCCTGAGGTAGGACTTGTGGAAAGTCTGAGTTGTAAGCCTAAAATTATAAAGGTTGAGGTAGGGCTGAGGCCTGAGGTAGGATTCAGGGAAGAATCTGAGGTAGGACTTGTGTAAAGTCTGAGATGTAGGAACCATTTTGGGGTTCTGAATTTGTAAGATCTGCGGATTCGAGCCATTGGAAGGAACTTAGGCTGTGTAAGACTCCCATTTTTTTATTTTAAAACACCGGGGTCTTAGGCCCAGAACCGCCGCCTTGCGGTGACACCTTCGCACCCGGGAAGGTCATAACTACAAAACGCCGATCATGCCGGCCAAATCGATCACAACTGTAGCAATAAAATAAGCAAGTCCACAGAAACCACACATGAATAGAAAAATAATCTCCATGAAGGGAGTGTCCATAGATAGAACATATAACAGAAATCACGGGCTTATGCCCGGTACATCATGTCCTCACTACAAATTGCTCATCGCGGAAGAAAACTAATATAACTACTAGCGGTCGTGACTAACAGTCCCTGCTATCTTGTCTCCGGTACTACACTGTCCGATCTCCAAGCGTACCGACCTCCGTGGCTGCTCCTCTATGCTGGGCTCCGTGGTCCCCTAAAATGATGTGGTTCGAAAACCATTAGTCTAAAAGACTAAGTCCTATCATCCCCCTCCCATTCCCCCATGGCTCCTAAGCACCTAGTGGGGAGAAGGAAAGGGAAGGACATGAAAGTGGAGAATATCAAATAGCAGATGGCAGCGGAACTAAACTAGCTGTTCTAAGGTATAAAAGATGGTAATAATGATTAAAAATTTGAATAAGAAAGTAACCTTAACTTATGTGATTACACATAAGCTAAGGGATCTCTTGTAGGGCTCCTATCATGTAAAAAGCCCATACCGATTTATACGATAGGGTGTCGGTTTTACTAGCATGCTTAAATATATAGTACTGAATAAGAACCTTGACTTATAAGCACGCTCGTGCGAACTTATAAGCCAAGGGGTCGTTTTACAGGGCCTAATGTATAGAGCGTCCCATACCGCTTATACATTAGGTGTAAGGTTATATGCAATGGTTATGCTATGAAATACAATTATGCCATGATGTGAACATGCAAGTGCAACTCACCCACTCGACTCTGTGTACACAGACCTTTAGTTCCCCCTTTCGGAGCCGTTACCTCCCAGGATACCTCCGTAGTGTCATACAGAAGCGGTGGGTTGGGCCTCGCCCACATTTAAATAAGTAAAGCACTACCAGTCAGACCTATCGTACGCCGCAACTCTTAATGCACAAAGAGGACTCCTGCGTACTCTTGCCGGCTAGCGCACCAGACTTCTGTTGGCGAAGTGCTAACAACACTTGCTGAGTCAGCATATTGGCGTCGGTACATCGACCCTCCAATACCGAAGACCCACCACCTTATACCTTTTATGCACATGCAATAGTTATGAGTCCAACCAACAACCGAGCCAAAGCTCCCCGGACTATCCCGACCGTCATCAACCGAGCCAAAGATCCTCGGACTATCCCGTCCGTCATAATCAACAACCGAGCCAAAGCTCCCCGGACTATCCTGTTTGTCAACAATAAACAACCGAGACAAAGCTCGCCGGGCCACCCTGCCCATCACAAATCGTCACAGAGCCAAAGCTCGCCGGACTAACATGCCCATCACCATAACCATTGGGCTTACTGCCCGAGTGACCCAATCTATCTCCCCGTGATATCGGGGTGTGAGAATGTGAAACCCTAAACTTACTAGTTGCTCTTCATTTTATTTTATGCCTACGACTTAGGTTTAGCTCAGGACTGCCCAAGGTATTCCCTATGAAGGGCTCTCGAGGGCACTAGGAGCTACGATGGGCTGAAGCCCAAAGATCCCTTTCGCAAGGCACTTATTCTTATTGGTTGATACCCAATCTCATATCCTTTAACTATTGCATTGGATCTAACCCTAGTATTTTGACACTTCCTCTTACGGGTTAGACGATCTTTCGTCGATCCCGAGCACCATCTAAAATTTAGCCAAACCCAACCCCTTACTCATCCTAACTCGAGTGATGAACTCATTCTAAATTATCCAATCCTACAACCACTAATCCCGACTCATGTGCCCAACTTTATACTCCAACATATTTTCTGCATATTTACTATATGCAGACCACTAAGGTTAAATGCCATGTAAAATTGGAAGTACATCAAATAATCATCCAGTACTCCTATAATAATTATTGGTGGTCCATTATGACCTTTATTGCCCAAATCCAGAGATTCACTATTTTTCCTATTTATCTAATAATTTATTAAAATTTTCATGATAACCAAAATCTCCAAGTTTGAACAGGAAGTACCAAATTTAGACAAGATAAAATTCCTCCAGATTTATATTATACCCAATATGAAACATTTAACCTTAGATCCAATGTCTCTTAATTTTTCAGCAAGGTTTAGGCCACTAATTTTATTTCAATTGTAACTTGCAATAATTCTTTTAAATAGATAAGTAGGGCAATATTATTTCCAAAAATTCAAGGAAAAATTCAAGCATGATTGCAAGGGCATATAAATGCTCTTGGTCAAATCTCATAAGTGATTAAGAAGTAAAAAGTTTCAAATAAATTAATGAACAACTTTCCAAAATTACTAAATGCAGACCACCAAGGTTAAATGTCATGTAAAATGGGAAGTAAGTCAAATATTCATCCTGTACTCCTATAATAATTATTGGTGGTCCATTATGAACTTTAAGCCCTAAATCCAGAGATCCATAATTTTCCTATTTATCTAATAATATATTAAAAATTTCATGGTGGCCAAAATCTCCAAGTTTGAAAAGGAAGTACCAAATTTAGACAAGATAAAATTCCTCCAGATTTATGTCATATCCAATATGAAACATTTAACCTAAGATACAAGGTCTCTTAATTTTTCAGAAAGGTTTAGGCCACTAATTTTATTTCAATTGTAACTTGCAATAATTCTTTAAAATAGATAAGTAGGGCAATATTATTTCCAAAAATTCAAGGAAAAATTCAAGCATGATTGCAAGGGCATATAAATGCTCTGGGTCAAATCTCATAAGTGATTAAGAAGTAATAAATTTCAAACAAATTAATGAACAACTTTCCAAAATAACTAAATGCAGACCACCAAGGTTAAATGTCATGTAAAATGGGAAGTACGTCAAATAATCATCCAGTACTCCTATAATAATTATTGGTGGTCCATTATGAACTTTAAGCCCTAAATCCAGAGATCCACAATTTTCCTATTTATTTAATAATTTATTTAATTATTATAATGACTAAAAGTTCCAATATTGAACATAAAGTACCAATTTCAGACAAGATATCATTCCACTAATTATATAAGATATTCAAAATAAGTAATCAACTTACTCTCCAAAATATCCAAATTTTTCAGTAAGGTTTTGTCCCCAAATTCTTATTTTAATTTATTCCTAAATAATTCATTTAAAGAGATATGTAAGACTATATTACTTCTAAAAATTCAGAGAACATTCAAGTAGGATTTTAAGAGTATATAAATGATTTGGGTCAAATTTTAAAATTTATTTATCAGTAGCGAGCCTTAAATAAATTATTGAACAATTTTCTCATTTACCAAGTTTGTGAAGTAAGTACCACAAATATGTATTCAAAAAATTTCATAAAATTCATATATGTCTATGAAGATTTAAAACTTTCTCTGCCAAACTTTCATGACCTACCAAGGGGCAGAGGGACCCAAAATGATCAATTTAATAATTAGGGCATCCCCTTGTGTTACAAATGAAGTACTACAATTATTAACCAAAAATTTTCAATTAAATTATCAGAGGTTCATTATATCCTTATATCCATTCTACCAAAATTTCATCTTAGTTGAAGGAGTTTAACTAGCATACTTCAACCCTACTATACTTGTGCCCTAAACTAGGGTTTGGGTTTGGTGGGTCCCAACCTTTCCAAAATCTCCTAAGATTTTCATCAGAGGGTTTTACTTACCCTAGTACACACCCAACAAAATTTCATGGTCATACAAAGTGTCTTTGCCATATGCCCTTCACAAGGTACAAAAGCCCTTCCTTAAGGTTTGACCTAGGATCTTTGGCCAAATCAATTCCAATCCTCCCCATTTTTCATGGGAAGGTTCAAAAAGTTATGCCAAGTTTGTGGCCCAAATTTGAACTTCTATTGAGGTAATTTGGACACTCTAAGCCAAAAATACATTTTTGGACCAAAATGCCCCTTTTAAGGCAAGGCTAGTGTTTGCAAGATTTCAGTTCAAATCACCTCCAAAATTAATGAAATTGGTGATGAAGGTTGAAAGAACTCCATAGTTAAGCGTGCTTGGGCGAGAGTAGTACTGGGATGGGTGACCTCCTGGGAAGTCCCCGTACGGCCCAACTTAACTGTCGAGTTCGCTCATCAAAGGGAGGCTGTGGCCACCAACAACCCGCCTGTGGAGGGAGAGGGGTTGGGGTGCTTGGGCTGCAGCCCGGTAGCGACGCCTAGAGAGGAGCCGTGGCACTGCCACGTTGGATCGGCTAGGGTCGTTACATAAAAAGTGCACTTTTTATTGTAACAACCCTGGCGCGTACGTAACAGCGTTACGGCTCCGCTCTCCAGGCATCGCTACCGGGCTGCAGCCCAAGCACCCCAACCCCTCTCCAGCCCACTGGCGGGTTGTTGGTGGCCACAGCCTCCCTTTGATGAGGTAAACTCGATAGTCAAGCGCGCACCACGGGGACTTCCCATGAGGTCACCCATCCCAGTACTACTCTCGCCCAAGCACGCTTAACTATGGAGTTCTTTCAACCTTCATCACCAATTGAGCTGCAGCTCAATTGGTGATGAAGGTTGAAAGAACTCCATAGTTAAGCGTGCTTGGGCGAGAGTAGTACTGGGATGGGTGACCTCCTGGGAAGTCCCCGAGGGAAGTCCTTCTTTTCTGCATTGCATAGGGAAAACCCTTCCCCGCGAGTGTGCGGTGGGTTGTGGTGTCCCTTGGGGTAGATATGTGAAGTCCCCCTTGTTAGAGGCCGGAATTGGAGTACGGCTCTAGGCATGCTGTGTGAAGCCCATCTGGACATGGTCTGGATTGGTGATGCTTGTTTGCATATCGGAGAAGGCTCCGTGATTATGGCTTGTGTTGCCTTGTTCCTACCTGTTGCTTGGTGCGGCAGGAAGTACTGGATGATGTCCAGGAAATGAAGAGGGTTGGATGCAACTCTTGTGGCCGTGTGTTACCACTTTATGAGCGGTTGAGCCGTTGGGCTGCAACTCGATAAAAAGGCAGATTGCCGAACAGGAAAGGTGAAACCGACCCGCGCCTATAAATAGCCATGGATACTTCCGTATTCGAGGTGGTACGGGGACTTGAGCAACGGGGGGTGGCTGATCCGTACCTGCGTTAGGTCCGTCCGACTTGGAAGCCGGGTTATAGGTTTTGTTGGAGCGCCTAATGAGATTCTTAGGCCCGCGCGCCGGAAAGACTAGAATGCACAAATACTGTGTAGACGGTGGTGTTGACCCTGGTATTCCGGTACACCGAGAATGTGCCCTGAGTGCACGGACTTTCGGGCCGTGTGGCCGATAGTTGTGATGGCTTGAATGTGCCTGCGCGCACATAGTTGCTATTTGATGATGCCATGCTTTGCAGGGAAAGAATGCTAATGCCCCGAGAAAGGGATAGATTGTTATAATTGGGTCAGCTGAATGCTGACCGTTGCATTGTTTGCCACCGGTTGGGTGGATTGTTCCCGTGCAGGTGCTGGAGAGCCAAGTGGTAAGTGATGGGCTGAAGCCCTACTGCTGTTGCTGCTGCTGCTGCGGCTAGCCCATGAAGGCTAAGCGAATGTTTTGTTTGGTCTCTTTTACTCATGTATGGCCGGCCTGCGCGCCGAGGTTTGTAAATCATGTTGTATGGAAGAGGAACTGTAAGGCCTTAAGGCCAAACTCTATGTATTTGTGTACATTCCGTGGTTATATATAAAGGTGGTTTATATATTGGACATTCCTGGTTAGAGTTCAAATTACTACTTAAAGCTTCCGCTAGAATGCTCTGAGTTAGGATTCGTGTTTGGTTTGGTATTATCCTGTGACCTCACCGTCTGTTTGTGGCATATAGTGTGGGGCCCCAGCCGGACCTTCTACTATACGTCATTTAACGTATGGGGTCGTTACATTTTGGTATCAGAGGGAGGTTTCGATCCTCCGACCTGGGGGGCTTCGGGCCAAATCCCGGGTCGTTACAATAAAAAGTGCACTTTTTATTGTAACGACCCTGGCGCGTACGTAACAGCGTTACGGCTCCGCTCTCCAGGCATCGCTACCGGGCTGCAGCCCAAGCACCCCAACCCCTCTCCCTCCACAGGCGGGTTGTTGGTGGCCACAGCCTCCCTTTGATGAGCGAACTCGACAGTTATGTTGGGCCGTACGGGGACTTCCCAGGAGGTCACCCATCCCAGTACTACTCTCGCCCAAGCACGCTTAACTATGGAGTTCTTTCAACCTTCATCACCAATTGAGCTGCAGCTCAATTGGTGATGAGCTCAATTGGTGATGAAGGTTGAAAGAACTCCATAGTTAAGCGTGCTTGGGCGAGAGTAGTACTGGGATGGGTGACCTCCTGGGAAGTCCCCGTACGGCCCAACTTAACTGTCGAGTTCGCTCATCAAAGGGAGGCTGTGGCCACCAACAACCCGCCTGTGGAGGGAGAGGGGTTGGGGTGCTTGGGCTGCAGCCCGGTAGCGATGCCTGGAGAGCGGAGCCGTAACGCTGTTACGTACGCGCCAGGGTCGTTACATATAGTTTAAAATCTGTAATAGCATGAATCTTGGCGCAGATTGGACGGCATCTGGTCGTCTTCTACCTCCAGCCTACGGCCCAGATTCAATACGCCTGGGCCATCTTCCAGCCGCTGCCACCGGCCCTCCGGCCACCTCCCCGGCCGGCCGCCGCCGCCAACACCTTCATGGTGGTCGTGGCTACCTCCAGGCGGCGGCAGGGCCTCCGGGGAGCACTATTCCGACGATCCCGATAGGTGCGAATTCACGGAAATTCCATGGATTTTGAAATTTAGATCGGGCTCTATTGAGCCCGAACCTTGTCCCTAATGATTCCTAAGATCTGCCCATGCAAGAAGGAGTGGAGGAGGACCTGTGGGGGTGGTTGAAGCCATGCTGATCATCGGATTGGCATGGTGGTGGCTGGTGGTGGTCGGTCTTCTGCAACTGTGCAGTGAAACTGCTTGGCTCCTTCAAGTAAGTGGTGGGAAATCACCCTTGGAGTCCAGTGATGCTTTTAAAAGGGAGAGGAGTGGAGTTAGGTGGCTGAAATCCTCTATTCCATTTTTGTCCCAAGTCAAGCTTGGCGGCTATGGTGGGTAGGGGAGAAAGCATGGCTCCAACCAATCAAAGATTGGCTGGTTGAATTGGGGATGCCTTCCTTGTCCTAAAGCAATGAATGGAGGGGGTTGGGGAGGGGGAGGATGAGCCCAAAGTCCTCCTCCCTTTTCTTCTTTCTCTTCCTCTCTCCTCCATGGTGGCTTTTTCTCTCTCCTACACACCAAGATGAAATTTGGTTCCTACCTAACCCAATGGCAGCTCACAAGTCCATTTTCACTCATCAAAACAAGGTTAGCCCTAATCAAAATGGACTTGAGCTTGAGTTAGCCCATTTGGTATAGCTTGACCCAAACTTGGACTAGGGCCCACTTAGGTCAATTTGGTCATTAAAGTTTCCTTAATGGTCCCTTGTTGACCCATTGGCCTACTCTAGGGTCAAGGTGGGGGTTGGATTGGCCCTTGAAGGTCACTTGACCCTTAATTAGGACACTTTGACCATTTTAGGTCCAGAGTTGACTTTGGTCAACCTAGCCTTTTTGATTGGTCCCAATGGGTCCTTGGTGACCCTTTGGACTCTCACTGGGGTTATGAGGGTATGTGTGGGGTCCACTTGGCTAAGGGACTGCAATTGACCCTTGTGCAGGTCAGTTTGACCCAATTAGGGTTATAGTTGACTTTGGTCAACTTAGCCCCTTTGACTGCCTTCCATGGGTCTTTCGTGACCCATTGACCCCTCACTATGGTTATGAAGGTATGGGTTGGGTCTTGGAGTCTTGGTGAAGCCCCATGATCACCTTAAACCATGGTTCAGAAATCTACTATGTGTAGACCATAGTGGTCTCATCCTCATTCCTAGGCTCACTTGGCCTTTATGGACTTTCTAGGGCTTTGTCATTACCTAGTCATGACAAAACTATCTCTAGGGGTCTAGTTGTCTGGGGGATGTTACAAATCTCAATAAACAAAACAAAAATTTCGTCCCCGAAATTGAGGTTAAGCCTACGGGGATTTCTACCGGAATGAAATAAACTTGTAACATCCCATAGGGTTTTCCTATTGAGTCGAAATGACTACTTGTTCAATAAACGAGGGCAATCCCCCAATAAACAAAAGATTAGCCCCTACTTTTCCTGACTGAGTGCGCATGCCTATGTTCTCAATTTCCCTTATCTAGTCCTACCGGTTTACTACAAGAAGGTAATTTATAGTATGTGGTGAGGTATACCTGACTGAACAACTCCGGGTATTTCTGCCTCATCAAATCCTGCGGTTCCCAGGCGTGCTCCTCCTGACCGTGGTTCCTCCACAGAACCTTGACTAAGGAGATCTTCTTGCGCCGCAAGATCCGTACTCCTTTGTCATCGATCCGAACCGGCTCCAAGTGAACAGACAGGTCTGAAGCTACCGGCCCGTCCATAGTCGAAATCTGCTGCTACGGGCATAGTAGAGCTATCCTAAGAGAGGATATATGGAACATATCGTGTAGACTTGCCAGCTCCGGTGGCAGCTCCAGCCTGTATTCCAAGGGACCGATCCGCTCCTGGATCCTATAAGGCCCCATATATCTTGGGCTGAGCTTCTTCCTCTGTCCGCGTACCCGAGTAACTCCATGCATTGGTCGGATTTTCAAGAACACCTTGTCTCCCACCCAGAATTCCACCTGACTGTGCCGAGCGTCGTAATACTTAGCCTGTCGGCTCTATGATTCTAGCATCCTGTCCCGGATCAATCTCACCTGAGCCTCGGTGTCCTCGACAAACTCTGAATCCAACGCCTTAGGGTCCTCGCCCTGTATCCAGACAATGGAGTCCTTCACCTCCGTCCGTACAATGCCTCATAAGGAGCCATCCTTATACTGGACTGGTAGCTGTTATTATACGAGAACTCGATCAGTGGCAACAACTTTTCCCAAGGTTAACCGTGATCAAATATGCAAAGTCATAGAAAATCCTCCACAGTCCGGTTAGTGCGTTCCGTCTGTCCATATATCTGGGGATGAAAAGCCGTACTGAATTTTAGTCGCGTGCCCAAGTAAGTCTGCACTGACCTCCACTCCTTGGATATAAATCGTCAATCCCGGTCCGACACAATCGACTTGGGCACGCCATGATAACAGACGAACTGCTCCACAAACTTTCGGACTAACACACCCACCGAGTCATCCTTCCTGATTGAAATAAACCTGGCTACCCTCGTCAGCCAGTCGACGATCACCCAGATCGAATCATTCCCTGTCCGCGATCGGGGAAGTCCATGTATAAAGTCTATGGCAATATCATCGAACTTCCACTCTGGTACTGGGAGTGGCTGCAATAATCCTGCAGGGTTTCTGCACTCCGCTTTCACTAACTTGCATGCCTCGCAATAGGTCACAAAGTAGGTGATATTCTTCTTCATGCCTGGCCAGTACATAGTCTTCTTCATATTTGCAGTCATCTTCGTAATCCCCGGGTGTACCGAATATCGACTGCAATGAGCCTCCATCATGATGTCCTCCCGGACCTGGCCTCCCTCTGGTATGTAAACCCATCCTCTAAAGCACACTAAGTCATCCCTCAACGAGTAATCTCCTGCAGTGCCTGCTTCTAAGGCTCATAATATCGGCTCTAGCTGGGTATCCTTCCTCTGTCCATCCTTGACCCGTTCTCGAATGTCATCCGTGGCAATTAATGACAATAGATAATCCCGATACAACTCAGGGTGATCCTCAGACACAAGGGATATTTGCATCTTGTCTAACATCTGAACAAACTCCAAGGCCATCAACTGTGTTCCTACTCCGGGGTTTGTGGTCTTTCAGCTCAGTGCATCGGCTACCACATTCGCCTTTCCCGGGTGGTAGTGCATCTCGTACTGGTAATCTGCTAAAAACTCCACCCATCGTCTCTGTCTGATGTTTAACTCTTTCTGCGTGTCCACATACCTCAAATTTTTATGGTCAGAGTATATGTCGCAGTGGACAACGTACAGATAGAGCCGCCAGACATTCAGTGCAAAAATGATAGCTCCCATTTCTAGGTCATGGACTGGGTAGTTCTGCTCATGCTTTTTTAGCTGTCGAGAAGCGTAAGCTATCACATGGCCATTCTGCATAAGCACCACACCTATGCCCTGGTAGGAAGAGTCGGTGTAGACCTGGAATCCTTCTTTCCCTGAAGGGAGGGCAAGTATATGAGCCGAAGTGAGTCGTCCCTTTAGCTCTTGAAAAACCACCTCATACTGTGGGGTCCAGATAAAGGGTACCTCCTTCCTTAGTAGAGATATGAGTGGAAGGGCGATACGATAGAATCCCTCTACGAACTTCCGGTAGTAACCGGCGAGTCCTAGGAAACTCCGCACATTTGTGGCCGTCTTCAACTGTGGCCAATCCCGAACTGCTTGGATCTTGGCCGGGTCAACTGCCAACCAAGCACCACTGATGATATGGCCTAGGAAAGCCACCTCCTTCAACCAAACCTAGCATTTGCTGATCTTCGCATAAAGCTTGTGCTCCTGTAGTCTCTCCAGGATCAGCGTCAGATATCGTGTGTGCTCCTTCTCTGTCTTTGAGTAAATGAGGATGTCATCGATAAACACGATGAAGAACCCGTCCAAATATGCCTCGAACACCGAATTTATGAGGCTCATGAATGCTGACGGAGCATTTGTGAGCCCGAAGGGCATCACGGTAAACTCATATAGCCCATATCTGCTACTGAAGGCAGTCTTTGGAATGTCCTCCTCCTAGATCCGTAGCTGGTAGTAACCCGACCATAAATCCAATTTGGAAAAGAAATGTGCGCCTTCTAGCTGGTCAAACAGCTCATCTATCCTTGGCAGTGGATATGTATTTCGGATTGTCAATCGGTTTAGTGCTCGGTAGTCGATGCACAATCTCAGAGTCCCGTCCTTCTTTTTTACAAACAAGACCGGGGCTCCCCATGGCAAAGAGCTCGGTCGGACAAATCTAGCCTCCACCAGTTCCTGGAGTTGGCTTCGAAATTCTATCAGTTCTTTTGGGGCCATCCGGTAAGGGGCTCTAGCTGCCGGCTTAGCCCCCGACACTAGCTGTATCCGGAAATCCTGCTCCCGGTGCGGGGGTAGCCCAAGCAGTTTCTCTGGGAATACGTCAGCAAAATCTCGTACCACCGGAATATCCGAGGTGGAGACCTTGGCCTCAGTCATTTCAAATACTACCTCATATACTTCTTCCCCCTGTAAGTGGTCCTTGACGTCCTGTACAGATGACAGCATGAGAGGGGGAATAGATCGAGTACCTTCGATGACGAGGTAGGAATCCCCATTTCTCACGATAACTCTCTTGGACATGCAGTCAATCTGAGCATGATTCCAGTTCAACCATGCCATTCTTAGGATCAAATCAAAGACTGGCATCTTCATGATTGTCGCTGGAGCTTCAAATATCATTCCGACGATTTCCGCCTCCATGTTGCAGTGGGCCAAGGTGAGCAGATCCGATCCGTCGGGTAATCGTATCCTCATCATCAAACCCGTGAATCGTTCCACACCTTCCAACCCTTCTACGAAGGCTTCCGATACAAATGAGTGTGAAGTACTCGTATCAAACAGCTTATAAGCGGGTTTGTCGCTGATGAAAACTACTCCTGGGGGGGGGGGGAAGTTAAATGTCTTAGAATTTAGCTATGGTTTTCTTTCCTAAATTATCACTTCTATATAAATTTAAATTTCATGAGAAAATAACTTAAAATTTTCTCATGTACCAGTAATTACTTGCTCCGGGTTCCGGGGTTGAGCCAGATCCAGTGCATAAATTTGCTCCCTCTCCTTCCTGCGATCTGCACCCTGGAAACCACGTCCTCGACCACGTCCTCGTCCTCCAAACTATTGGTCATGCGGGGCAGCCTATGGTGCTGGTAGAGGTGCTCCCCTCACGGGGAAGTTTCTCTGAATGTGTCCTATCTGATGGAAGTTGTAGCACTCCGGTGGGGGAAATGCCATACCCCCGGGTCTTGGTGCCTCCCTCATTTGAAGAGGCTGAGGAACCATTACCACCCGCTCCCTCGGCTCTCGTCTTACCTCCTGGCGAGGTTGGTCCTCTGTCCTTCTTCCCTCTCTCCCATCTGTGATGTGGCCCTGCCGCTGATCATTCCGGGCTCCCCGGCCTTGGTCCTCCGTCGGCCTCTTTCGACCCCGAGTCGTGTGCCAATCAGCCTCAATCCTCTTGGTCATCTCTAACATCTGAGGTATAGGCCCGTTAGAAACGAACAGAAGGGCCTCCCTCAACTCCTCCCGCAGGCCCTTATAAAATCTCTTGGTGTATCCCGCCGAATCTAGCTGATAGGAGTCTGTGAATCGTGCTAATTGGTTGAACTCCCGGTGGTATTCTACCACTGTCTTATTTCCCTGCTTCATTTGCAGGAACCTGTCCTCCAGCTCATCCCTAGCTGATTACGGCAAAAAATGCTCAAGTAAAGCCGCCCTGAACTCCTCCCAAGTAATATCTGAAATCTCCATATCAGCAAAAGTCGTATCCAGCGATGTCTTCCACCATCTTTTGGCACGAGTCTCTAAACAAGAGACTACCAAAGGAACCCTTTCCTCCCAGGGGCACCGTATCCTGGTCAACATTTCATACATAATATCTAGCCATTCTTCTATCCAAACAGCCGATTCTGTCCCTAAGTAAGATGGAGGAGAGAGTCCTCGGAAGATGCTCAGCCAATTGACTCCTACGTATGGCTGCGGGGCCGGAACCTGTTGGGCCCTGAAAGCTTCCAGAAAAGCTATCAGGGTTTGCCCCATCTCCAAGTGTAGGAATGGAGTGGGGACCGGGGGTTGTGGTGCAACATTCGGAGTCTGCTGGACTCCGCCTTGTTGTGTTGGCTGTGCTGGGGGCTGCGTAACAGAAGTCAATTATAAGTAATCGCACATATCTAAAAGTGGACAATATCATGTGATCCCCCAAATGGGGCCACCGCAGCTTTCGCTGCTTACTTTGTCCCCAAACTATACTCGTGCGGGGGTGGCCCAAGGTTTGTGGACTGCTACCTTTTGATCGATATATTTTCCTCTGATACCACTTGTAAGACCCCCATTTTTTTTCTTTTAAAACACCGGGGTCTTAGGCCCAGAACCGCCGCCTTGCGGTGACACCTTCGCACCCGGGAAGGTCGTCACTACAAAACGCCGATCCTGCCGGACAAATCGATCACAACTGTAGCAATAAAATAAGCAAGTCCACAGAAACCACACATGAATCGAAAAATAATCTCCACGAAGGGAGTGTCCACAGATAGAACATATAATAAAAATCACGGGCTTATGCCCGGTACATCATGTCCTCACTACAAATCGCTCATCGCAGAAGCAAACTAATATAACTACTAGCGGTCGGGATTCACAGTCCCTACTGTCTGGACTCCGGTACTAGACTGTCCGATCTCCAAGCGTACCGACCTCCGGGGCTGCTCCTCCATGCTGGGCTCTGTGGTCCCCTAAAATGATGTGGTTCGAAAACCGTTACTCTAAAAGACTAAGTCCTATCATCCCCCTCACCTTCCCCCATGGCTCCTAAGCACCGTGCGGGGAGAAGGAAATGGAAGGACATGAAAGTGGAGAATATCAAATAGCAGATGGCAGCGGAACTAAACTAGCAGTTCTAAGGTAAAAAAGATGGTAATAATGATTAAAAATTTGAATAAGAAAGTAACCTTAACTTATGTGATTACACATAAGCTAAGGGATCTCTTGCAGGGCTCCTATTGTATAAAAAGTCTCATACCAATTTATACGATAGGGTGTCGGTTTTACTAGCAGGCTTAAATATATAGTACTGAATGAGATCCTTGACTTATAAGCACGCTCGCGCGAACTTATAATCCAAGGGGTCGTTTTGCAGGGCCTAATGTATAGAGCGTCCCATACCGCTTATACATTAGGTGTCAGGTTATATGCAATGGTTATGCTATGAAATACAATTATGCCATGATGTGAACATGCAAGTGTAACTCACCCACTCGACTCTGTGTACACAGACCTTTAGTTCCCCCTTTCGGAGCCGTTACCTTCCAGGATACCTCCGTAGTGGCAGACGGAAGCGGTGGGTTGGGCCTCGCCCACCTCTAAACAATTAAAGCACTACCAGTCAGACCTATCGTATGCCACAATGCTTGGTGCACAAAGCGGACTCCTGTATACTCTTGCCGGCTTGCGCACCGGACTTCTGTTGGCGAAGTGTTAACCACACATGCCGATTCAGCGTATTGGCGTCGGTGCATCAACCCTCCAATACCGAAGACCGGCCACCTTATACCTTTTATGCACATGTAATAATTATGAGTCCAACAAACAACCGAGCCAAAGCTCCCCGGACTATTTCGACCGTCATCAACCGAGCCAAAGCTCCCCGGACTATCCCGACCTTCATAATCAACAACTGAGCCAAAGCTCCCCGGACTATCCCGTCTGTCAATAATCAACAACTGAGACAAAGCTCGTCGGGCCACCCTGCCCATCACAAATTGTCATCGAGCCAAAGCTCGCCGGACAAACTTGCCCATCACCATAACCACTGGGCTTACTGCCCGAGTGACCAAATCTATTTCCCCGTGATATCGGGGTGTGAGAATGTGAAACCCTAAACTTAATAGTTACTGTTCATTTTATTTTATGCCTACGACTTAGGTTTAGCTCAGGACTGCCCAAGGTATTCCCCATGAAGGGCTCTCGAGGGCACTAGGAGCTATGATGGGCTGAAGCCCAAAGCTCCCTTTCGAAAGGCACTTATTCTTATTGGTTGATACCCAATCTCATATCCTTTAACTATTGCATTGGATCTAACCCTAGTATTTTGACACTTCCTCTTACGTATTAGACGATCTTTCGTCGATCCTGAGCACCATCTAACATTTAGCCAAACCCAACCCCTTACTTATCCTAACTCGAGTGATGAACTCATTCTAAATTATCCAATCCTACAACCACTAATCCCGACTCATGTGCCCAAATTTATACTCCAATATATTTTCTGCAGATTTACTATATGCAGACCATTAAGGTTAAATCCCATGTAAAATGGGAAGTATATCAAATAATCATCCAGTACTCCTATAATAATTATTGGTGGTCCATTATGACCTTTATTGCCCAAATCCAGAGATTCACAATTTTTCCTATTTATCTAATAATTTATTAAAATTTTAATGGTGGCAAAAATCTCCAAGTTTGAACAGGAAGTACCAAATTTAGACAAGATAAAATTCCTCCAGATTTATGTTATACCCAATATGAAATATTTAACATAAGATCCAAGGTCTCTTAATTTTTCAGCAAGGTTTAGGCCACTAATTTTATTTCAATTGTAACTTGCAATAATTCTTTTAAAAAGATAAGTAGGGCAATATTATTTCCAAAAATTCAAGGAAAAATTCAAGCTTGCTCAAAGTGGCTCACACTAATTTCTTAGATCATTTTGGTCCTTTTGGCTCTCTAAGGACTTGCCATGACTCAGGCATGCTCAAAGTCACTCCTAGGGGGTCAAATTTGAAAATGGGATGTTACATGCCGCCACCAAACCCGCTGCCAAGCGGTGCTACAGGTTCATTTCTCCTCCCCTCCCTTGGTGCTAGCTGTCCAGCTCTTTTAGGTGAGATATCGGGCTCAATTGAGCCTGATACCATATGAGGAAGAGGAGATTTTTACCGATCTTGATCGGGATCGCTGTAGAGGTGGTTTCTTGCCATCATTTCGTCATCAATCGCTGGCCACCACCTCAACGGAGGTGGTTGTGGTGGTAGCTGTCCATGGAGGCCGAGAGGTGTCTGGGAAATATGGGTTGAAGTTGCTACAGGCAGGAACAATCATGGTTGTAGGCTATCGGGGAAAATGGCCAGATCCCGTCCATTTTATTCATATAAAACTATAGGGTTATTATATTTCATTTCATTGTATGTCACATAAAAATAGACATTTTGCATGCTTAACTTAGGCCTCTTAGGGGCATTTCTAGAAATAACTTTCAACATGAAAAAAGTATATCTAAGTCTTATCTTTAATTTGCCACCCTAAAGTTATAAGTTGGAGCATTATAGCTCCCTATAGGCCAGTTCTCCAAAGATTGCTCCTAGGGTAAGACATAAATTCAAATGGATGCCTAGGTCACACCCTAAGTCAACATGTAATGAAATTTAGGCCATGCATGTATTTATATTAGACTTAGCCCATGCCCAAAAATCAAAATTTTGGCGGGTATTTTTCAATAGTTTTTATTGAAATTTCATTTATTAATTAAAAGGAATATAGGATAGTTACCTTTTCCAAATGCCCCCAAATTTGAGTGGCATGACCATTGGGTTATTATATGACCATCGTAAAAGTTTCAGACCATTTTTACCTTTGCATGTTGGAGAAATCAAACATGCATGGTGGGGGTAGATTTGTAAATGGTGTACCAACTGTAAAAATGGGAAATTAGCCATTTGGCTCAATGCAACTCCATGGAATGTTGGACAGAGGCTCATATGGATGAAATTTACCTCCCATGGGAAGATTGGGATTTTTTGGGTCAAAAACCCCATTATTTTGAATTATTTGAAAATAGGCTTTTTTAGAAAAAATATGAGATATTGGTCGATTGACCTTGTAAAATTCTTAACTTTTTATACAAGACTTTATAAGATGTTTTACACCTCTGGAAAAAGTCATGAGCTTGTTTAAGTATTATATCTTGTGTATTTTATAGATTTATAATTTTGCCCTTGATAGTTTTAAATTAAAAGTAGGGGTAATAATATTTAGAAAATTATGGAAAATTGCATAGTCTCTTATTTCTATGATATAAACCTCTGTATATTTATTTAAGAATTTTTGGATGACTAATTATTCTAAAAAAATTAGTAGTGGAAATTTGGTAATAATGTCCACATGCCATTATTTTATGTCAAATCACTGGTTGAGATTATGACTTTCTGTCTTGAGTATTATTATGACAGTGTAGATCACCAGTAATTTTCAATAAATTTTCAGTTGAATATTTTTGGTACTTCAATTGAAAAATGTAATAATTTTGATTTTAATCTTAAATAGAAAATAAATGGCCAATCAAGTTGAAAAATTAGGATTTTTGATGAATAACCTTAATTAACTTAGATGAACTCAAGACAATTTATTTGGACCTAATGGACCACTGGAAATAGTAGCTCATGTACAAAGTGACCCAGGTCACTTAATTAAATGATTTAATTTATGGTCCAAAACAATTAGAATATTGATAGAATTTTGAATGGTTAATATTATGTGTATGACAAACCCATGATAAATAGTTAGGGGCATTTGGCCCAAGGAATTGGCAGTCATCTCATACGGGTTAACATTAGGTCATGGGTTGCGCTTAGAAAAAGAAACACATCACGTCAGGAACCACAGGGGATATGATAGTTGGTTTGATTGAGAAGAATATTGGGAAGTTGGAACCTTAGTTAGTTTCAAGTCGATCACTACATAGTAACGAGTGTTAGAGTGCAAAGCCCAAGGAAAGTAATTATAACGAAAATCGGTTGAAGGCCGTTACTCTCTCAATAATACCTTAAGTCAGTAGGTTCCTCAAGAGCAACATCGAGAGCTGGGTGGTTATAATGGGTAAACACTAATAAAAGTAAGTGTCCTAGAGAAAGGGGGCTTTAGGTTTCATGCCCATCATAGTACCTGGTGCCCCCAGAGCCCTCCATCGGGCATTCCCTGGGAAGTCCAAGGACTAACCCTAAGTTGCTAGGTATAATAAGCATTAGATAAGAGTAGTCTAATAGGTTAAGGGAACGATGTGACAATCTCACCCGTATAGGGTTGGAGGATACAAGATGGGTTTTTGTCCTGCGAGCCAGAAGCTCGGATGTTTTGATACAAGACGGGTTTTTGTCCAGCGAGCTGGAGGCTCGGTTAGGAAATAATTTGCATGTGCATAGAATATATTAGTGGCAGTTCATGTGGTACTGGGCCAATCATCACATTGATTGCTGTACGGTAACTCAAGTGAGGTGTGAGGGTTTGAGGGATAAGAGGATTGTTTATACTATGGTCTGGAGGACAATCCCCGAAAACGGACACCCTACCTACAAGTCTTGTGGATTTACCAGTAGTTTAGTACGCAAAGACACTGGTGTGTCTTTCATAGGCATGCGGAAGGTCAAGGCCTTATAGTGTGTATACCCGCCTAGGAGTGGAGACGCCTGCTCTACTACTGTCGTAGCCCCAATGGTGGTACCTGAGAATTAAACTAACTCTAAAAAGTTGGAACTTAATGTCTGTGATCACAGAGTACTGTGGGTGACTTGCACTTGTATGAATCATAACCCGCATACCATACCATACATACATACTTAGTACATACACACCATAGATCCTAATCATATAAATTAGTATGGGCTTTTTTATATGATAAGTTACATTTGTGACACGTTAACTTATAAGTTTGTATGGGCATTTATATAAGTTAAGGTACTTCTATGATGATAGCTTAGTAGTAGTTAATTTACTTTTGCCATCGTAATCTTTTTCACTACAGTTTTTACATATTATACTTGTACCTTATAGAACTACTAGTATAGAGATACAATTATTAATCTATAACCATGATAGAATAAATCCACTGTCACTTACTTTCCTTTTCATAACCCTTGTTGTTCTCCGCTTCATCCTCCCGCTCGATAACTAGGAGTCGCGGGGGTGAGGCTAGGACAAAATGGGGCTTAGTCATTTTAGCTAACGATCGGTTTTCACCGTAGGTGCTCGAGGAGCAGAAGCACCAACAGGATGAGGTGGCAGTACATGAGGAGCTGATACCACCAACTACTACTACTGCAGCTTACCCTCAGGTGAGGTTGAGTGTACTTGTGATAGAGTTTGCTTTCGCTTAGTATTGTTGTGAGAGAGAGATTTATTTTTATTTGGCATGTACTGGGCATAAGCCCTTCTCTCATTTTCATACTCATTGTGGACTATTATACATTTCATTATATATTTGATGATATTGTGTTGTGAATCTGTGGACTTGTTAGTTTTACTTACTACTTGCATGCTTCTTTTCACGAGTGGCCTACAGGTTGAATGATCATACTAGCCAGCAGGATCAGCGCCTTTTGGTGTCTACTAGCCCATGTGTTAGTGTAACAATAAGGAGGTGATTCTGGGCATAAGACCGGGTTACCTTCTTGGTAAGGGGGGTCTTACACCCCATACCTGGGGCAACCGTATTCCTTCCCTGCAGGCATAGAATTTACACAACAGATATATCACAAGAATGCACACTCAAGCACTATTAAATATATCACTAAAGAGTTCCTCAGTGGCCAAAAGTTTCATGCACTCAGGGCACATTCTCGGTGTACCGAATTACCAGGGTCCCACCACCATTCAGACGTCCTAGACTTGACGATCAACTTTGATCATTTCTAGTCTTTCCGGCTCCAGGCCTAAGACTCTCATTATACACTCCAACAAAGCAAATTACTTTAGGCACTCTAGTCAGATGGACATAACGCGGGTACAGTTCAGCTATTTCCCATTGCTCATGTAACGTCCCAATTCGCGCTAGGCCCCTCGCACGAGTTTTGGGTCAAGAGACTCGACTCGGGCTCGGGGTGCACTGACGCGAGATGTCGGGTGTATTGGATGGGTGTAGGGCTGAGTGATGTCTAATGGACTGGAAGGAAATTGGCTAAGGAAAATCGTAGGGAATGGTTGAACGAGGGTCGACGATAGTCCATTGAAGTTCGACGATCGTCGACCACGGGTTGACGAAGATGGTCGAACGAGGGTCGACGATAGTCGACCGAAGTTCGACGATAGTCGACCGGGTTGACAAAGATAGTCGACTGCGGGATTAATAAAGATAGTCGGGTGGAGTAAACCAAGATGGTCGACCGAGGGTCGACGATAGTCGACCAAATGTCGACGATCGTCAACCGTAGGTCGATGATTTGGAGCTGATCGTTGAGAGTGACTCAGAGATGCAAGACTAAGGAAAAATCGTCGAGAATGACCTGACAATTCTCACCGATCGTCGAGAATGTCTGACGATTCCCACCGATTGTCGAGTATCGTCGACTGATACTCCACGGCCGGATTTCTGAAAAGTTTGCTAATGGAAATTCGTCGAGAATGACCCGCTTATTCTTGCCGATCGTCGAGTATCGTCGACAATGACCTGACGATTCTCGCCGATCGTCGAGAAAGACCTGACGATTCTCGCCGATCATCGAGAATGACGACTGATTCCCACAGAATTTGACTTGTACATTTTCACCCAGGCGGACCCGTTGTTCTGATCGGACTGAACCGGACTTCGGGATTTACGCCGGATGATTCTTTGGACCGGTCCTTTCAATTAAGACCTAATTTGGGCTGTCCAATTAGAGATTGATACGTGGCGGAAGGGATTAAACCTAATATGTAATATAAAAAGGAAGTAAACCAAACCATAGCCGTCACTTTACCTTTGCCGAGCCGTCACTGTGCGAAATCGCCGGAGCGGAAGAAGGGAATATCGCGGATCGCCGGAGGAGAACTTGCTGGTGCGAGCTTTGGAAGCAGACCTCTCTCTCTCCTTCCTTTCCGTGAAGAACAACCGCACCGAACCAAAGATGCCGCGGAGAAGGGTAACACGATCCATGGCCGGCAACGAAGGAGATGCCGGAAATGAGGTGAGCTTCCTACCCTCTCCCTTGGTGCTAGATCTGTAGCTATTCTTAGGTGAGACATCGACTCAAATGAGTCTTGATATGCGAGAAGAAGCTTTCTAGGAAGGCCATGCTAGAAGTTGTTCTAAAGCTTAGTCATCTTCAACCTCTCCTCGCTTCAAAGTGATGATGGGGGGGTGGTCTCGTGAAGAGGAAATGGCCTCAAGAGGGAGAATAAGGGTGGAGGAACTTCTGGTTGCGATTAGGGGAAAGTCGCTTGAGGAGGAAGATGAACGGATGCCGTTCACTTCGCTTCAAGATGCGTGCAGAATCTGTATTCGGCACGCAGCGACCTTCTTGGCTATTTTAGAGCAAGAAAGGATCGGATCTGGGCTTTTGACTAAACACGAAAGTCATGGCCCTTACAATTACCTTTCCAACGAATGGTGGCACGTTTTTGGGCGATACCTGTAGCCACGGGAATCCTCCGTCAAAGTTGCTGACCAGATTACATATAATTCTAATTGATTATAGATGAACTTGGATTCGATGAAATTGAAGTTGCAATCCATCTCGAGGTTGGGTGAACTCTTGGGTGTTAACCACCGAGGTAATGTGAAGATTGATGTTTAATAACTTGAAGTTATATGCCGAGATGTGAGGCAAGCCTATGTGAACAAAAGGCTTTGATATATTTGGTATATCACCATTATGCGCATTAGCTATAACATGTTGAGCTCATTAGGAAGGATTTGCAAATGATTAAACTATGGCCATGTTGTGTATTGAATTGATGAATGGGAATGGATAGTCCAATGCTTAGAGTGTGTCTCCCTTCGGGTAGCATTGTGGAAGCTAATAAGTACGGTGTTGTCCGTCACTAGTTGTAATGAGGTTGAGATGGAATAAAGTGGACGGTTGGGCTTGGTCCTCGGTGTTCACGTCCCGAGGCTCCTTTCGTGCCAAGAGAACGGTTGGGCTTGGTCCTCGGTGTTCACGTCCCGAGGCTCCTTCCGTATTTGATGGATGGTTGGGCTTGGTCCTCGTGCTTTCTCCGAGGCTCCTTCCATGCCACGGATTTGTGGAATTGCATGTGGTGTGAGTCGACACACGGTGTCATAATCCCGGGTTAAGGATATTGTGGTAGGTCTACGGGCTCGCCAATCGTCACACCGATGGGAGTTGACAGATAGACCTTGGGCAGTTGGGCTTGGTCCTCGGTGTTCACGTCCCGAGGCTCCTTCCGTGCCAAGTGAGAGGTTGGGCTTGGTCCTCGTGCTTATTTCCGAGGCTCCTTCCGTGTCACACCATAGGCCAATTGGGGCTAGGATCTTGGTGCATGCTTACCCAGGAGAACCCGCTGAGCTGTAGTACGCATGTGAGCTCCGCTGTTGTGTTCTTAGCGTTGAGGCGTACAGAGGCCTAAGCCAGGTAGTGTGGAGACCAGCCTAATAGTGGAGATGCCCGCTCTACTGTCACCGTCTGGCCACGACGGATGGCGCCTGAGAGGTTAGATACCTGCTCGAATAGTGGGAACTACAAGTCGGTGTCGACATAGCGATTGCATGTGCTTGTTCATGGGTGTGTCATTGCATTGCATACATAACATTGCACTTCATTACATACACAAGACCCTCATCGTATAAGTTTGTATTGACACTCCTATACGATGAGTTACTTTCTGCTGAACGACCCTCAACTTATATGCTTGTATGGGCATCTATATAAGTTGAGTTACTTACTGTTATTACTTGATACTCACTTGCTGCTATAGATGAAAGATTTGTGAAACATTGTGGTTGCTTATTCATCGCTATGACTGGTGCTTATATACTTGTATATTACTCCACCTGCTTGTACTCCTGAGATATATATATTGTACCTATTCCTTTCTCCACCCGGTGCCGAGGAGTCGCCGGGGGAGCGGATGTGAAGCCACTTAGTCTTTATGACTAACGATTGCTACGTCTTCCTTTTTAGGAGGAAACCCCGCAGATGGAGCAGCAGGATATGCAGCCGAACAGCCAGGCCAGGACGACAGGGCCTAAAGGGATGGTACCGTCGCTACCGTCGGTTACAGATGTGAGTGAGAGAGAGATGTTATTGTAGTCCCTCGGGGCAATTCTATTATCGTACTCTGATTTTGTAGAAGCTTGTTTCGGCTTCTCTTTTGATGATCTTATGGACTTATACTTAGTGTGGATTTAACTTTCATATTATTATGGTTGGGTTGGCAATTGTATGTTGATATTGGTTAGTAGCCGGCAGAATAGGCGTCTTGTGGTACAGGCTAGCCTGAGTGCTAGTGTTACCGCAAGGCAGCTATTCTGGGCATAAGACCCCTCTCGTGCCGTGTCTTGTGTTCCGGGAGGGGGGTCTTACAAATGGTATCAGCTTGCTACGATCCTCCAAGGCGAAAGTCACTTAACACTGGTACCACCCCCGTTTGATTGGTCAGTTTGGGGACAAGCTGACTTAGCGGAAGCAGTGGTGTGCCCATATGTAATTCACACTAAGTTGTCCATCTTTAACCTTAGATTAGCCAACCTAACCCTAAGTTTGTACTATATGTGTAGATCCCAGCACTTGTTGAGCCAGTAAGGGGCACCCCCGCCCCGTCCGTACCTACACAATTCCAACAATCAGAGCTGGGGCAGACGCTCACAGCTATTCTGGACGCCTTTAGGTCCCAATCTCAGCAGACACCTGTACAACAACAGGGTCCAGGATCTAGTTGGTTAAGCGTTTTCCGAGCTCTCTCCCCTCCCGCTTATGTTGGGACAGAGTCGGCAGTGCGTACGGAAGAGTGGCTCGACACTATACAAGAGTTGTTGGCTGGAATAAGATGCCCAAACAACATGACGGTAACCCTTGTGGTGACACTCTTAGAGCTGCACGCCAAAAGGTGGTGGAAGTTCCTCATGGGCTCCACTTTTCGTGGAAGAGTGTACACGGACATTAGTTGGACCGAATTTTCCGAAGCCTTCTTAGAGCATTTCATCCCCTCGGCCGCTCAGGATGGCTTGGAAGAGAGATTTTTGCAACTTAAGCAAGGGTCCATGTCGGTGACGGAGTACCAACGGGAGTTTCAGCACCTGGCTAGATTCGCTGACTCCTATGAGCTGGATGATAGAGGGTACGCCAAAAGATTCTACAAAGGCTTGCGAGACCCCCTAAGGCAAGCCCTTTTGTTTATAGCAGACTCTAGTCTGGCGGAAATTATTGATATGGCGAAGAGATTGGAAGCAGACCACTTGGGAAGTGGTAAGAGGCCAGCAGAGGGCGTGATGGAAGCCGGCCCCAGCAATAGAAGGAGGTTTGACAACAAAAGAGGAAGAGGATATCGGAGGGGTGGCGGGCGTTTTCCCCAGAACTTTGGAGAGGAGCGCCCGGTCCCCCAACCGCCAGCATTACCTCCACCTCCACGGTTTAAGCAACACGGCGGAAGACAGGAACGGGTGTGCTTCAAATGCAACCAACCGGGCCACATTCGACGCTACTGCCCACAACTATTTGGTGGTGCGCCTCTTGCTTTCCCTCCAGCAGCCCCTCGGGGGCGGGGATATGTGCGTGGTCGAGGACGAGGACCACGAGGAAGAAACCCCGGACCTGCTCGAGATCAGATGTATGCCCTGGAACTGACTCAAGAGCGGAACCCTCAAGAGATGATTGCAGGTACGATTTGAATTGGTCATTTTGCTTTCATTAATATCCTCTAGTTGCTTGAGATATACTAGACATCTAGCTTGAGTATTATTAATGACACTTAGGCACCGTGATGGTCGGCGGGAAACCGACTCATACGGTATTTGATACGGGTGCCTCACATTCATTCGTGTCTGAAGACTTCATCAAAGATATACACGGAGTGCAATATTTCACTGGTATCGCTCGAAGAGTACGCCTCCCAGACGGGTCTGAGATGACGGCAACTGCAAAGTGTGAGTTAGAGATAGCCATTGGGGGAAAGACCTTTGATACCCCTACCACAATTTTGAGAATACCAGAGTTCGACCTCATCCTGGGTATGGCGTGGCTAGATTGGCACCATGCGAGAATCGACTGTGCGGAGAAGCGTATCTATTTGAGACATGGGGATACTGATGTAGTCTTCCAAGGTATAAATTTCGCACCACGAATCTTGTTATCCTCAATCCAAACCTTGAAAGCTCATATGAGAGGGGATGAAGTCTATATGATACGATTCGAACTAAAGGAGATGAAGTTAGATGTGAAGGATGTGCGGGTAGCACGGGATTTCCCTGAGGTATTTCCCGAGAAACTGCCAGGGTTACCCCCGCATAGAGAAGTGGATTTTCAAATTAAGCTTGTACCAGGAGCTAAGCATGTCTCCAGGACCCCTTATCGGATGGCCCCAAAAGAACTTGTGGAGTTTAGAGTGCAATTGCAGGAGTTGGTAGAATCAGGGTTTGTTCGCCCCAGCTCGTCGCCTTGGGGAGCCCCTGTTCTATTCGTCAAGAAGAAGGATGGAACCCTGTGTTTATGTATAGACTATCGGGAACTTAACCGACTGACAGTACGGAACACCTACCCGTTACCTCGGATCGATGAGTTGTTCGACCAACTGGTGGGAGCGCATTGGTTCTCCAAGTTAGACTTGCGCTCGGGGTATTACCAATTGAGAATACAGGAGGATGATATACAGAAAACGGCTTTCAGCTCAAGGTATGGCTTATATGAGTTCACAGTGATGCCGTTTGGACTCACAAACGCCCCATCAGCTTTCATGAGCTTGATGAATAAAGTGTTTGAGGCCTATTTAGATGTCTTCGTCATTGTGTTCATTGACGACATCCTAGTCTACTCGAAGACGGAGGAAGAGCATGCCGGGCATTTGGCCTTAGTTCTAGAGAAGCTGAAGGAGCACGCCCTGTTCGCCAAGTTTAGCAAGTGTGAATTCTGGCTTAAGGAGGTTGCTTTATTGGGCCATGTAATCAGTGGGGCAGGACTAGCTGTGGATCCAGCCAAGGTGCGCGCTGTGAAGGAGTGGTCACCTTTGAAGTCGGCGGCCGATGTGAGGAGTTTTCTTGGACTTGCCGAATACTACCGCAAGTTCGTAAAAGGATTCTCCAAGATTGCCCTCCCGCTAACTTCCTTGACAAAGAAAGGAGTGCTATTTGAGTGGACACCCCAGTATGAAGCGGCATTCCAGTAATTGAAGGATAGACTTACCTCCGCCCCCATCCTTGTCCTTCCGTCTGGGAAGGAAGGATTTCAAGTTTATACGGATGCGTCTTATCAGGGATTGGGAGCGGTGTTGATGCAGCACGGGCACGTAATTGCTTATGCTTCAAGACAATTGAAGAAGCATGAAATCAATTACCCGGTGCATGATTTGGAGCTAGGAGCGGTGGTGTTCGCCTTGAAGGTATGGAGGCATTATCTATACGGCGTCCACTGCGAAATCTTCTCGGATCATAAAAATTTGAAGTACGTCCATACCCAGAAGGAATTGAACTTAAGACAACGGCGGTGGTTAGAGTTTCTATGCGACTATGAGTTCACCTTGAACTACCACCCCGGAAAAGCAAACTCGGTAGCCGATGCGTTGAGTAGGAAAGTACCCGGCTCGAGCCCAGAATCTCGATTGATGAGCATGGAGTTGGCATGGATGATCGAGGAGATGGACATCACCTTAATATTTAAGGCTTCTTCGGAATATACGGAGTACCTGTCCAGCATGAGCATAGTTTGTGATATCCGGGACCGGATCCGAGTGGAGCAAGGATTAGATGCGGCTTTGGCCCCGGCAATAAAGTTAATAGAAGATGGGACTACCGACGAATACACACAAAAGGACGGCCTCGTTTACTTTCGCGGCCTACTCTACATTCCCAAAGGTAGCAGAATCCAGGAGGATATTATGAGAGAAGCACATTGCTCTCAATATTCCGTGCACCCAGGAATTTCAAAGATGTACGCCGGCTTACGAAAGACGATGTGTTGGCCAGGGATGAAGAAAGATGTCCGGT
Source organism: Platanthera zijinensis (assembly GCA_039513925.1). Taxonomy (NCBI): domain Eukaryota; kingdom Viridiplantae; phylum Streptophyta; class Magnoliopsida; order Asparagales; family Orchidaceae; genus Platanthera; species Platanthera zijinensis. Next base: position 88,237,038 of record CM077085.1, read on the forward strand.
ACTTTGTCACGCATTGTGAAGCCTGCCAAAGAGTGAAGGCGGAATGTAGGAGCCCCGGTGGCCTGTTGCAGTCGTTGCCTATCCCCGAATGGAAGTTCAAGGATATATCCATGGACTTCGTACATGGGCTACCTCGCTCCCGCTCAGGGAATGATTCAGTGTGGGTGATCGTTGATCGTCTGACGAAGGTTGCCCGGTTCATTCCTATGAAGAAGGAGGCTCACGTGGATGACTTGGTACGCCTATTTGTGGAACAATTGGTACGGTATCACGACGTACCTAAGACGATAGTTTCAGATCGTGATGGTCGTTTCACCTCCAAGGAATGGAAGGCAGTACAGATGTATTTGGGCTCACGTCTTACCTTCAGTACCGCATTTCATCCTCAGACGGACGGAGAGTCTGAGCGGACTATCCGAACATTGGAAGATCTGTTGAGGTTGTGTGTGATAGATAGGGGAGAGCCGTGGGAAAGACTATTGCCCTTGGTGGAATTCTCCTATAATAATTGTAACATCCCTCAGACAGCTAGACCCCTAGGAGTGCTTTGTCATGATTAGGTCATGACAAAACCCTTAGGAGCCCAAGAAAGCCAAGTGTACTAAGGAAAGAAGGTGAGATCATCATGGGTTGCAAATAACACTTGATAATTACCTAACTTAGGGTTGACTTAAGGACCCCATCTTGTTCCCAGAACTTCACCACACCACCCTTAACCTTTTAGGTGGTTCATAGGGTCACTAAGAACCCATTGGGGGCAAGTGAAGTGGCCAAATTGACCAAAGTCAACCCAAGCCCTAATTTGGTCAAACTAGCCCAAATAGGCTAACTCAAGTCCAAGCTCAATCCACTTGGGCTAACCTTGTTTGATGAGTTTAAAAATGGGTGTATTTAGGCTGGACCCACCAGCAATATCATCCATGATGATTAGGAGAGAGAAAAATGGGATTTTCCCCATTGTTTAAGAGAGAGAAAGTGGCTTTATAAGGTTAACCTAGCCCATTTCAAGTGGGCTAAGCCCATGTAGTGTGGCCCATGAGTTTTAGGAAATAATGAGACATGTTTGGGCCCACCAAATTCAGAAAGGGGTGACTAGGAGAGAGGAATGCAAATTTTCCCCAATTTGGAGGAGAGAGAAAGAGGGGCTTAATGGCCATCATGGCCATGGAGGCTCCATAACCCCCCACCATCATGGGGCTTTTACTCTTCTGGTGGAGGGGAAGAGTTTCCCTAAGGTGGCCAGCTAAGGGGGTGGCTCAGCCCCACCAATTGGAGGAAAAACTGAAAATAGGCTTAATGGCCATTAATGGGGAAATTCAAAATTGGGGAGTTACACTTCTCCTCTCCCAAATTCCTTCATTAAGAAGCTTCACCAGAGCAAGGGCAAGCTTTTCCCCCGTTCCTTTTCCAATTCCAGAGAGGTTGGTGTAGAAGTTGGAGAGGAGCTCAAGCTTGGTGGCCGAAAATGGCAAGGAGGAATTCAGCCCGTCTACAAGCCGCAGCTCAGGTCCTCCTCCTCCTCTTTACTCATGTATAGATCCTAGGAATCCATTAGAACAAGAATCGGGCTCAATTGAGCCCGATCCAATTCGAAAAAAATGAGAAAATCGGCCGAAATTCTACCTCTCGGGTTGGCCGGATTCCACTGTTCCGGCGGCGGTGCCGCCGGCTAGGGGTAGCCCCCACCTCCCCGAAGGTGGTGGTGGTGGTGGTCGGCCGGGGAGGTGGCCGGGTGGCCGGGAAAACCTCCCGCAATATCACCCAGGTTCGGGCAATCCCCACCCTTGGCTGGAGGTAGGAGATGAATGGATGCCATCCAAATCGCTTCAAGATCCGTGCAAATAGTGAAAATCATGATAGTATAGTTTGGATATATTATTTGTATTTCTGTCACAGTTTTACCTCTTAATGTTTGTATTTATTAAAAATACCTAGAGCCCTATACAGAAAAAGTAGTGAACATGAAAGTTGTAGCCCTTTGAGTCTACTTTATTTTAGAATTGTTTTCACCCAATTTGGATAACTGTGCTGACCTCAGCACTCAGTTTGGTGGAAGGTGTCCTTAGGCTAGGTCAGACACCATTTTGGTTGCCCACATCAAACCAGACCTCCAAATGACTTAAAATTTTATGTAGGGGTCATTCTTACCTACATCTATGATATATCCAAAAATGGTAATTTTTGGATAACATTTTTCTATAGTTTTTGTTAAAATTTAATAATCATATCTTAGAGTGATTAAGGGGTCTAATGACCTCCAAATCCCCCAAAATTTTGGTGGGAGGTCCTTAGGGACCTAGGGAAGCTCTGTATAGAGTTTCATTTAATTTGGAGATGTTTTGGGTGGGTAATTACCCAATCCTAGGTTAGCCCATTAAGGGGCAAATAGGTCAAAAGTGCACTTAGTGATTTTAGTTGACCAAACTCCCTCACCAGAGGCTGAAACTTGGTCCACTGGTTTGTAATGGGCTTTAACACTCCCTTATGGTGTATGGAGTGGTTTGGGGTGAGTATGCCCTAGGACCCAAGTCCAAACCCCTAGGTTGGACTTTGGGGGCTTGTGAAGGGCATGGGGTCAAATGACCTTGAATGGAAGTGATTTTTGGTGGAGAGGAGACTAGTGAGGTTAGAACCCCCTGACCAAAGTCTTGGAAGATTTGGAGAGGGTTACCCTCCCTTAAACCCTAACCCTAGTTTAGGACACCTCCTTTGTTAAGGTAAGATAGGTCACCAAAACTTGCCTAAAGGCCATGAAACTTGGGTAGTGTACTTCTTGGGTTTAGGGAAGTCTCTGGGAAGTAATATTGAGAGCCTTGGAATTCAATACATGATAGTTCCTTCATATCTCACAAAAATAGGCTTTTGGGTATTTTAATTAATTTGATTTCTCTGGTTGATTAATGGATATGAAATTTTGGCAGAGAGCTTGTTAGATTCTTATACATATGCTTGAATTTTGCTGGAATTATTAACTGATTATTTTAAGTACTTCATTCACAAGCCATTGATTTTCTAAAGATAGTCAAATAATTATTATGGGTTGTTCCCTCACTGAAATCTGGTGTAACTTAGGCAAATGAGTTTTTATGACCTCTTACATCTCTGGTAATTATTGTAGAACTTTTGGATCTATAATCATAGGGGTTGATTCACAAGGCTTGCAATTTGTAGAATTTATAAATGATTTTTAAATAATATTTTTAGGCCTTGTAAAATTATAATTTTTGGTCAGTGAACATTTATGGACATTGTAGAGCCCTGGTAATTTTCTTATAATTTTATGATGAATGAATGTAGTACCTCATGCTCAAAATCACTCATGGCTTTAATTTCTGGATAATTAAATAAATATTAAATTATTTAGGAAAAATTTGGAAGTGCTGGATTTAAATTATAAAAGTCATGATAGGCCCTTAGTAATTATCTTAGGGTGTTTGGATGAGAAATTGATGCACTTCCTATCATACTTGTTGTTAGCTCAAGTTGGTCTGCATATAGTGAAATCATAGAAATTGTAATACCATGGTCGTAGGGCGACAAATCATGTGTAAATGCCGTGGCAAGATGATTCGGAGGTTATCAATGAAATTGGGTATGGGATAGTGGTTAGGTTAACTAAGGATGGGTGGAGCTCGGGTTCGACGGAACATCGTCTTTCCTGGGAGCGGGTGAAGGAGTTAAAACACATTAGGGTTAGAACCAGAGTAACATTAAGGGTTTGGGAACGGGGTATTAACCAACAATAATAAGTGCCTTGCGAAAGGGAACTTCGGGCCGTAATGCACCGTCTTGGTTCCTAGTGCCCCTTGAGAGCCCTTCACAGGGTATGCCGGGGGCAGTCCTGGGCTAACGTAAATCTTAAAACAAACGGAAGAGTAATTAGCCTAATAGGGATTCACATTGCACACACTCATTAGTTAGGGTTGGTAATGGTTAAGTCGTCCCGAGGTGTTCAAGGGGACGCCGTCCCGTGGTGCTCTAAGGGATGAAGTCTGGGGATGAGCCGGACGGTTTAGTCCGGGGAAGTTGGTCTCGGATGTGGTTTAATACGGACGGTTTAGTCCGGGAGTTTGACACTTTAAATTGTTATATATTAAACTGCTGCATGTGCATAAAAATAGGAAAGATTAAGGTGGTGGGTTTTCGATATCGGGGAGTTCGATTGCACCGACACCGATATCGTTGACTCGGCAAGGTGACTAGCACTTAGCCAAGGTTATGTCTGGCGGACCAGTCGGCAAGAGTACGCAGGAGTCCGCCTCGTGCACCAGGCGTTGAGGGCGTACGATAGGTCAGACCAGTAGTGCTTTTACTGGTTTTGAGGTGGGCGAGGCCCAACCCACCGCTTCCGTCTGCCACTACGGGAGTATCCTGGGAGTTATTTCCAGAAAGGGGGAACTAAAGGTTTGTGTACACAAAGTTGGGTGTGTGAGTTGCATTGCTTGATCATCATACCCACCATATAGCTGCATGCCATAATCATTCATAACAATCTTGACACCTAAAGTATAAGTGGAATGGGACGCTTATACTTTAGGACTTGCAAAACGACCCCTTGGTCTATAAGCTTGTGTGGGCAAGTTTATAAGTCAAAGGTTAATTTCAATATATATATATGCTGCTGTTTGATAACCGACACCCCAACGTATAAGTGGTATGGGACACTTTATACGATGGGAGCCTTGCAAAAGATCCCTTGGCTTATGTGTACTCACATAAGTGAAGGTTTAATTTCTTACTTACTTCCTTTCTGTTATACCTATTACAACATTTATATTGCTCCCATGTCATAACTTGCTAGTTAGGTCCACCGTCATCTGCTTTTGACTACTCTCCACTTTCATGTCCTCCCCTTTCTTCCTCTCCGCCCGGTGCCTTAGAGCGTGGGGGAAGGGGTGGGGGATGATAGGGCTTAGTCTTTTAGACTAACGGTTTTCGAACCATATCATTTTAGGGGATCGCGGAGCAGCCCAGGAGGCCGGTACGCTTGGAGGTGGGACAGTCTAGCACGGGAGTCCAGACTACGGGGACTGTGAGTCCCGGCCCTTTAGTAGAGATTTAGTTTTGCTTCCGCATTGAGTGGTTTTGTAGTGAGGACTTGATGTACCGGGCATGAGCCCTTTTATTTCTAGACTATTTATACTCTGATGATTTTCTGTGGACACTCCCTTCATGGAGTTTTATTTTATGTGATATTCTCTTTTGGTGGACTTGCTTCTCTCTTGCTTGCTACTTATTGTGATCGAAAAGGCCGGCAGAATCGGCGCGTTGTAGTGGCGGCCTTCCTGGGTGCGAAGGTGTCACCGCAAAGCGGCGGTTCTGGGCATAAGACCCCGGGTTTTCAAAAAAAAAAAATGGGGTCTTACAAAGTGGTATCAGAGGAAACATCGATCGGATTAGTAGCAGTCCACAAATCCCTTGGTCACCCCCGCGCGAGTTTAGTTTGCGGACAAACTAAGCAGCGGAAGCAGTAGTGTGCCCATAAGGGGAATCACATATAATTGTCCATATTTAGTCCTTTCGAACCGTTTTCTCATAATAAAAATTTTCTTTTCGCAGCCCTCAGCGCAGCCTACTCCACAGGGTGAGGTTTTGCAGACTCCGGAGGCTGCACCACCTCCACCAGCTCCGCTCCTTTCCTTCAGACGGACATGGGGCAGACTTTGACAGCCATCCTAGAAGCCTTCAGGGCTCAACAGGCTCCGGCTCCGCAGTTGATTCCGGGAGCCAACTGGCTGAGTATATTCTGAGGACTTTCTCCCCCGTCCTACTTGGGGACAGAGACGACAGTTCGGACAGAGGAGTGGTTGGACATCATGCATGAGATGCTGACTGGGATACGATGCCCGGTGGAGGAGAGGGTGGCGTTGGTGGTCTCTTGCCTAGAGTCCCATGCCAAGAGGTGGTGGAAGACACTCCTGGACAAGACTTATGCTGACAGGGAGGTTGCGGAGGTCACTTGGGGAGAATTCAGGGTCGCGCTGTTGGAACATTTTGTTCCGCAATCGGCCAGGGATGAGCTTGAGGACCGGTTCTTACAGCTAAAGCAGGGCACCAGGTCGGTGGTGGAGTACCATCGGGAGTTCGATCATCTAGCCCGATATGCAGATTCTTATCAGCTGGACGAAGCCGGGTACACCAAGAGGTTTTACAAGGGCTTGAAGGAGGATTTGAGGGAGGCCCTATTGTTCGTGTCCGATGGGCCTATTCCTCGGATGCTAGAGATGGCCAAGAGGATCGAGGCAGACTGGCACGCTACCCGGGGCCGGAAGCGGCCAATGGAGGATCAGAATCGTGGAGCAAGAAATGAGCAGCGACGAGGTCGTGTTACAGATATGGGCAGGATGGAGGATCAGCCTCGTTAGGAGGTGAGACAGGAGTCGAGGGAGCAGGTGACTCTAGCTCCCCAGCCCCTCCAGATGCGGGAGATACCAAGACCACAGATGTAGGATTTGCAGAGACCAGGAGGGAGGGCTTACCCTCCACCAGAGTGTTTTCACTGCCGTCAGGTGGGGCATATCAAGAGGAACTGCCCTATGAGAAGGGGGCCCCCACTAGCGCCACAGATTGCCCCACCTGCTCAGCACTATGGAGGTCGAGGACGCGGTCAAGGACAAGGATACCAGGGCGGAGACCGTAGGCAAGAAAGGGAGCAGGTATATGCACTGGACCTGGCCCAGCCCCGACAACCTGAGCAAGTGATCACAGGTACGCCTATGTTTGTTTGCTTTGTCTTAAATCTTTTTCCATCCTTTCCTAGGAATTAACTGTTTTTAGCATTAGGTAGTAAAAAAAAACCAAGAATAAAACTCTAAGTTAAGTCACAATCTCAGGCATTGTCTTCATTTGCGGCAAACCCGCACACACTCTCTTCGACACGGGTGCCTCGCACTCGTTTGTGTCGGAGACTTTTATCCAAGGGTTGGATGGCGTGGAGAAATTCACGGGGTCGATGATGAAGATACGGCTACCTGACGGGTCGGAGCTGTTCACCTCGTCCCGTTGCATTATGGAGGCATGGATAGGCGGGAAACCTTTCGAAGCGTCAGCAACGGTCTTGCCACTGCCAGATTATGATCTGATTCTGGGTATGTCATGGCTTCATTGGAACCATGCCCAGATTGACTGCTTGGCCAAGAAGGTTACCCTTAGATATGGGGATTCTCTCATCGTGATGGAAGGTATTAGACCTGCGTCCTATATTTTCTTATCCTCTATTCAGGCCGTCAAGGCCCATCTACAGGGAGACATGGTATATCAGGTACTGTTCGAGATGACCGAGGAGAAGGACCGGATTGCCAATATACCGGTGGTTTGTGATTACGCCGATGTGTTTCCAGAGAAGCTGCCAGGATTGCCTCCGCACAGGGAGAAGGATTTCCAGATTCAGTTGGTGCCAGGGGCTAAGCCGATATCCAGGGCTCCCTATCGGATGGCCCCGAAAGAGCTGGCGGAGTTTCGGACTCAGTTGCGAGAGTTGGTGGAGGCGGGATTTGTTAGACCGAGTTCTTCGCCATGGGGAGCTCCGGTCTTATTCGTGAAGAAGAAGGATGGGACACTTCGCCTGTGCATCGATTATCGAGCACTAAATAGGCTGACCGTCCGAAATACCTATCCGCTCCCCCGGATAGACGAGTTGTTCGACCAGCTGGAGGGAGCCCACTATTTTTCGAAGCTGGACTTGAGGTCAGGATACTACCAGCTGCGGATCCAGGAGGAGGATATTCCGAAGACAGCCTTCAGTAGCAGATATGGCTTGTATGAGTTCACCGTGATGCCCTTCGGGCTCACAAATGCGCCGTCGGCGTTCATGAGCCTCATGAACCGGGTTTTTGAGGCCTACCTGGATGTGTTCGTTATAGTGTTCATAGACGACATCCTGATCTACTCTAGGACGGAGGAGGAGCACACCCGGCATCTGGCACTGACTCTACAGAGGTTGCGGGAGCATCACCTTTATGCGAAACTCAGCAAGTGTCAGTTTTGGTTGAAGGAGGTGGCTTTCCTAGGCCATATTATCAGCGGAGCCGGGTTGGCAGTGGATCCCGCAAAGATTCAGGCAGTTCGAGATTGGCCGCCGTTGAAGACAGCCACCGATGTACGAAGTTTCTTGGGACTTGCCGGTTATTACCGGAAGTTCGTGAGAGGGTTCTCTCAAATTGCCCTCCCCCTCACATCTTTGACAAGGAAGGAGACGCCTTTCGTTTGGACCGCGCAGTGCCAGGCGGCCTTCCAGGAGCTAAAGGACCGACTCATCTCAGCCCCGATTCTGGCCCTTCCATCCGGAAAGGAAGGATTCCAGGTGTATACCGACGCATCATACCAAGGGATGGGAGCGGTGCTGATGCAGAACGGACATGTCATAGCATATGCCTCCCGCCAGCTGAAGACCCATGAGAGGAACTACCCGGTGCACGACCTCGAGATGGGAGCGGTCGTTTTTTGCTCTGAAGGTCTGGCGCCATTATCTTTATGGAGTCCACTGCGATATCTTCTCCGATCACAAGAACTTGAAATATGTGGACACGCAGAAGGAGATGAATATCAGGCAGAGGCGCTGGGTGGAGTTCTTAGCAGATTATCAGTATGAGATGCACTACCACCCAGGGAGGGCAAACGTGGTGGCCGACGCGTTGAGTCGGAGAGCGGCCACTTCCGAAGCCAGGCCCCAAGTTATGTCCATGGAGCTAGTTCGGACCTTCAGAGATATGCAGATATCCCTAGTGTCCGAGGATGACCCAGAGCTATATAGGGAGTATCTGGCATCGATGGTGGCTATTGATGATATTCGGGACCGCATCCGGGACGAACAAAGGACAGATGCATGGGCAGTGCCGATATTCCGAGCCTTGGAGGAGGGTTCGCCAGGAGATTATTCCCTGAGAGACGGATTGCTACATTTCAGAGGCAGGGTTTATATACCCGCAGGAGGCCGGGTTCGGGAGGACATCATGGCGGAGGCGCATTGTAGTAGATATTCTATACACCCGGGGATCACGAAGATGACGGCAGACTTGAAGAAGATGATGTTTTGGCCAGGGATGAAGAAAGACATTACGTACTTCGTGACCCACTGCGAGACATGCCAGTTAGTGAAGGCAGAGTGTAGACATCCCGCTGGTTTATTGCAGCCACTCCGGTGCCGGAGTGGAAATTTGAGGACATCGCGATGGACTTCATCCACGGCCTACCTCGATCACGGACGGGAAACGATTCGATCTGGGTGATCGTGGACCGTCTAACGAAGGTGGCTAGGTTCATCCCGATCAGGAAGGACGACTCTGTTGGAGTGTTGGTTCGGAAGTTCGTGGAGCAGTATATTCGTTATCACGGCGTGCCAAGGACGATCGTATCAGATCGAGATGGGCGGTTTACGTCCAGAGAGTGGAAATCGGTGCAGGCGTACCTTGGCTCCCGACTGACTTTCAGTACGGCCTTCCACCCCCAGACTGACGGGCAGACGGAGCGTACCAATCGGACGCTAGAAGACCTTCTGAGGCTATGTATTGTAGACCGCGGGGAACCCTGGGAGAAGATGCTGCCATTGGTGGAGTTCTCGTATAACAACAGTTATCAGTCCAGCATACGGATGGCTCCTTACGAGGCCCTGTATGGGAGAAGGTGTAGGACACCGTTATCTTGGCTGCAGGACGTGGATCCGAAGATTCTGGACTCAGAGTTTGTGGAAGACACCGAGGCTCAGGTGAGACTGATCCGGGACCGGATGTTAGAGGCGCAGAGCAGGCAAGCGAAGTATTATGACGTTCGGCATCGTCAAGTAGAGTTTCAGGTAGGAGACCGGGTATTCTTGAAGATACGACCGATGCATGGAGTCTCGCGGGTGCGTGGCCGGAAAAAGCTCAGTCCGAGATACATGGGGCCCTACAGGATCCTGGAGCGGATCGGTCCCTTGGCATATAGATTGGAGCTGCCACCGGAGCTAGCGGGTTTGCACGACGTCTTCCACGTTTCCTCCCTCAGGAGAGCTCTACTTCGGCCGGAGCAGCAGATTACGACTATGGATGGGCCTATAGCTTCCGATCGATCGGTGCACCTAGAGCCGATCCGGATAGACGATACTGGGATGCGAGTCTTACGATGCAAGAAGGTTCCGCTGGTCAAGGTCTTGTGGAGAAATCATGGACAAGAGGAGCACACTTGGGAACCGCAGGACTTGATGCAGCAAAGGTATCCGGAACTTTTCGTGTCAGGTACTCCTTTAAACCTCTCGGGATGTTACATTATTTTTCGTTTTATTGAAACCCGTAGGCTTAACTAGAATTTCGGGGACGAAATTTTTATTTTTATGTATTGGGATTTGTAACATCCCTCAGACAGCTAGACCCCTAGGAGTGCTTTGTCATGATTAGGTCATGACAAAACCCTTAGGAGCCCAAGAAAGCCAAGTGTACTAAGGAAAGAAGGTGAGATCATCATGGGTTGCAAATAACACTTGATAATTACCTAACTTAGGGTTGACTTAAGGACCCCATCTTGTTCCCAGAACTTCACCACACCACCCTTAACCTTTTAGGTGGTTCATAGGGTCACTAAGAACCCATTGGGGGCAAGTGAAGTGGCCAAATTGACCAAAGTCAACCCAAGCCCTAATTTGGTCAAACTAGCCCAAATAGGCTAACTCAAGTCCAAGCTCAATCCACTTGGGCTAACCTTGTTTGATGAGTTTAAAAATGGGTGTATTTAGGCTGGACCCACCAGCAATATCATCCATGATGATTAGGAGAGAGAAAAATGGGATTTTCCCCATTGTTTAAGAGAGAGAAAGTGGCTTTATAAGGTTAACCTAGCCCATTTCAAGTGGGCTAAGCCCATGTAGTGTGGCCCATGAGTTTTAGGAAATAATGAGACATGTTTGGGCCCACCAAATTCAGAAAGGGGTGACTAGGAGAGAGGAATGCAAATTTTCCCCAATTTGGAGGAGAGAGAAAGAGGGGCTTAATGGCCATCATGGCCATGGAGGCTCCATAACCCCCCACCATCATGGGGCTTTTACTCTTCTGGTGGAGGGGAAGAGTTTCCCTAAGGTGGCCAGCTAAGGGGGTGGCTCAGCCCCACCAATTGGAGGAAAAACTGAAAATAGGCTTAATGGCCATTAATGGGGAAATTCAAAATTGGGGAGTTACACTTCTCCTCTCCCAAATTCCTTCATTAAGAAGCTTCACCAGAGCAAGGGCAAGCTTTTCCCCCGTTCCTTTTCCAATTCCAGAGAGGTTGGTGTAGAAGTTGGAGAGGAGCTCAAGCTTGGTGGCCGAAAATGGCAAGGAGGAATTCAGCCCGTCTACAAGCCGCAGCTCAGGTCCTCCTCCTCCTCTTTACTCATGTATAGATCCTAGGAATCCATTAGAACAAGAATCGGGCTCAATTGAGCCCGATCCAATTCGAAAAAAATGAGAAAATCGGCCGAAATTCTACCTCTCGGGTTGGCCGGATTCCACTGTTCCGGCGGCGGTGCCGCCGGCTAGGGGTAGCCCCCACCTCCCCGAAGGTGGTGGTGGTGGTGGTCGGCCGGGGAGGTGGCCGGGTGGCCGGGAAAACCTCCCGCAATATCACCCAGGTTCGGGCAATCCCCACCCTTGGCTGGAGGTAGGAGATGAATGGATGCCATCCAAATCGCTTCAAGATCCATGCAAATAGTGAAAATCATGATAGTATAGTTTGGATATATTATTTGTATTTCTGTCACAGTTTTACCTCTTAATGTTTGTATTTATTAAAAATACCTAGAGCCCTATACAGAAAAAGTAGTGAACATGAAAGTTGTAGCCCTTTGAGCCTACTTTATTTTAGAATTGTTTTCACCCAATTTGGATAACTGTGCTGACCTCAGCACTCAGTTTGGTGGAAGGTGTCCTTAGGCTAGGTCAGACACCATTTTGGTTGCCCACATCAAACCAGACCTCCAAATGACTTAAAATTTTATGTAGGGGTCATTCTTACCTACATCTATGATATATCCAAAAATGGTAATTTTTGGATAACATTTTTCTATAGTTTTTGTTAAAATTTAATAATCATATCTTAGAGTGATTAAGGGGTCTAATGACCTCCAAATCCCCCAAAATTTTGGTGGGAGGTCCTTAGGGACCTAGGGAAGCTCTGTATAAAGTTTCATTTAATTTGGAGATGTTTTGGGTGGGTAATTACCCAATCCTAGGTTAGCCCATTAAGGGGCAAATAGGTCAAAAGTGCACTTAGTGATTTTAGTTGACCAAACTCCCTCACCAGAGGCTGAAACTTGGTCCACTGGTTTGTAATGGGCTTTAACACTCCCTTATGGTGTATGGAGTGGTTTGGGGTGAGTATGCCCTAGGACCCAAGTCCAAACCCCTAGGTTGGACTTTGGGGGCTTGTGAAGGGCATGGGGTCAAATGACCTTGAATGGAAGTGATTTTTGGTGGAGAGGAGACTAGTGAGGTTAGAACCCCCTGACCAAAGTCTTGGAAGATTTGGAGAGGGTTACCCTCCCTTAAACCCTAACCCTAGTTTAGGACACCTCCTTTGTTAAGGTAAGATAGGTCACCAAAACTTGCCTAAAGGCCATGAAACTTGGGTAGTGTACTTCTTGGGTTTAGGGAAGTCTCTGGGAAGTAATATTGAGAGCCTTGGAATTCAATACCTGATAGTTCCTTCATATCTCACAAAAATAGGCTTTTGGGTATTTTAATTAATTTGATTTCTCTGGTTGATTAATGGATATGAAATTTTGGCAGAGAGCTTGTTAGATTCTTATACATATGCTTGAATTTTGCTGGAATTATTAACTGATTATTTTAAGTACTTCATTCACAAGCCATTGATTTTCTAAAGATAGTCAAATAATTATTATGGGTTGTTCCCTCACTGAAATCTGGTGTAACTTAGGCAAATGAGTTTTTATGACCTCTTACATCTCTGGTAATTATTGTAGAACTTTTGGATCTATAATCATAGGGGTTGATTCACAAGGCTTGCAATTTGTAGAATTTATAAATGATTTTTAAATAATATTTTTAGGCCTTGTAAAATTATAATTTTTGGTCAGTGAACATTTATGGACATTGTAGAGCCCTGGTAATTTTCTTATAATTTTATGATGAATGAATGTAGTACCTCATGCTCAAAATCACTCATGGCTTTAATTTCTGGATAATTAAATAAATATTAAATTATTTAGGAAAAATTTGGAAGTGCTGGATTTAAATTATAAAAGTCATGATAGGCCCTTAGTAATTATCTTAGGGTGTTTGGATGAGAAATTGATGCACTTCCTATCATACTTGTTGTTAGCTCAAGTTGGTCTACATATAGTGAAATCATAGAAATTGTAATACCATGGTCGTAGGGCGACAAATCATGTGTAAATGCCGTGGCAAGATGATTCGGAGGTTATCAATGAAATTGGGTATGGGATAGTGGTTAGGTTAACTAAGGATGGGTGGAGCTCGGGTTCGACGGAACATCGTCTTTCCTGGGAGCGGGTGAAGGAGTTAAAACACATTAGGGTTAGAACCAGAGTAACATTAAGGGTTTGGAAACGGGGTATTAACCAACAATAATAAGTGCCTTGCGAAAGGGAACTTCGGGCCGTAATGCACCGTCTTGGTTCCTAGTGCCCCTTGAGAGCCCTTCACGGGGTATGCCGGGGGCAGTCCTGGGCTAACGTAAATCTTAAAACAAACGGAAGAGTAATTAGCCTAATAGGGATTCACATTGCACACACTCATTAGTTAGGGTTGGTAATGGTTAAGTCGTCCCGAGGTGTTCAAGGGGACGCCGTCCCGTGGTGCTCTAAGGGATGAAGTCTGGGGATGAGCCGGACGGTTTAGTCCGGGGAAGTTGGTCTCGGATGTGGTTTAATACGGACGGTTTAGTCCGGGAGTTTGACACTTTAAATTGTTATATATTAAACTGCTGCATGTGCATAAAAATAGGAAAGATTAAGGTGGTGGGTTTTCGATATCGGGGAGTTCGATTGCACCGACACCGATATCGTTGACTCGGCAAGGTGACTAGCACTTAGCCAAGGTTAAGTCCGGCGGACCAGTCGGCAAGAGTACGCAGGAGTCCGCCTCGTGCACCAGGCGTTGAGGGCGTACGATAGGTCAGACCAGTAGTGCTTTTACTGGTTTTGAGGTGGGCGAGGCCCAACCCACCGCTTCCGTCTGCCACTACGGGAGTATCCTGGGAGTTATTTCCAGAAAGGGGGAACTAAAGGTTTGTGTACACAAAGTTGGGTGTGTGAGTTGCACTGCTTGATCATCATACCCACCATATAGCTGCATGCCATAATCATTCATAACAATCTTGACACCTAAAGTATAAGTGGAATGGGACGCTTATACTTTAGGACTTGCAAAACGACCCCTTGGTCTATAAGCTTGTGTGGGCAAGTTTATAAGTCAAAGGTTAATTTCAATATATATATATGCTGCTGTTTGATAACCGACACCCCAACGTATAAGTGGTATGGGACACTTTATACGATGGGAGCCTTGCAAAAGATCCCTTGGCTTATGTGTACTCACATAAGTGAAGGTTTAATTTCTTACTTACTTCCTTTCTGTTATACCTATTACAACATTTATATTGCTCCCATGTCATAACTTGCTAGTTAGGTCCACCGTCATCTGCTTTTGACTACTCTCCACTTTCATGTCCTCCCCTTTCTTCCTCTCCGCCCGGTGCCTTAGAGCGTGGGGGAAGGGGTGGGGGATGATAGGGCTTAGTCTTTTAGACTAACGGTTTTCGAACCATATCATTTTAGGGGATCGCGGAGCAGCCCAGGAGGCCGGTACGCTTGGAGGTGGGACAGTCTAGCACGGGAGTCCAGACTACGGGGACTGTGAGTCCCGGCCCTTTAGTAGAGATTTAGTTTTGCTTCCGCATTGAGTGGTTTTATAGTGAGGACTTGATGTACCGGGCATGAGCCCTTTTATTTCTAGACTATTTATACTCTGATGATTTTCTGTGGACACTCCTTCGTGGAGTTTTATTTTATGTGATATTCTCTTTTGGTGGACTTGCTTCTCTCTTGCTTGCTACTTATTGTGATCGAAAAGGCCGGCAGAATCGGCGCGTTGTAGTGGCGGCCTTCCCGGGTGCGAAGGTGTCACCGCAAAGCGGCGGTTCTGGGCATAAGACCCCGGGTTTTCAAAAAAAATAAAATGGGGTCTTACAACAATAGCCATCAAGCTAGTATTGGCATGGCGCCCCATGAAGCCCTATATGGAAGGAGGTGTAGGACCCCCTTGTCTTGGGTGCAAGATGAAGACCCGAAGACTTTGGGAATTGAGTACATGGATGACACTGATGCGGTGGTTAGGCTGATAAGGGATCACATGTTGGAGGCTCAAAGTCGGTAGGCGAAGTATTACAACGCAAGGCACCGTATGGTGGAATTTCAAGTGGGTGATAAGGTGTTTCTAAAAATTCGGCTGATGCATGGAGTGTCACGAGTGCGAGGAGTGAAGAAGCTCAGTCCACGGTATGTTGGGCCCTATGTCATATTGGAAAGAGTTGGCCCTTTGGCCTACCGGCTGGAGCTACCGCCCGAGCTAGAGAATCTCCACGATATGTTCCATGTGTCGTCGCTTCGGAAGGCGTTGTTGCGGCCCGAACAATACATCCCCACAACTGATGGTACTGTGGCGTCTGACAGATCTGTACGACTGGAGCTGGTGCGGATCGTTGATAATGAGATAAGAACCTTGCGCCGCAAAAGCGTCCCCTTGGTAAAAGTGCTATGGTCTAATCATGGGAAGGAGGAATTCACATGGGAGCCAATGGATTTGATACAAAGGCGCTACCCAGAGCTGTTTGCTTCAGGTAACCTTATTAACAGCATATTTTATTTTCTGTATGCTTTACTCCCCATGATCTCGGCCTGATTTCGGGGACGAAATCTTTTTATTTTGTTTATAGGATTTGTAACGTCCCAATTCGCGCTAGGCCCCTCGCACGAGTTTTGGGTCAAGAGACTCGACTCGGGCTCGGGGTGCACTGACGCGAGATGTCGGGTGTATTGGATGGGTGTAGGGCTGAGTGATGTCTAATGGACTGGAAGGAAATTGGCTAAGGAAAATCGTAGGGAATGGTCGAACGAGGGTCGACGATAGTCGATCAAAGTTCGACGATCGTCGACCACGGGTTGACGAAGGTGGTCGAACGAGGGTCGACGATAGTCAACCGAAGTTCGACGATAGTCGACCGGGTTGACAAAGATAGTCGACTGCTGGATTAATAAAGATAGTCGGGCGGAGTAAACCAAGATGGTCGACCGAGGGTCGACGATAGTCGACCAAAGGTCGACGATCGTCGACCGTAGGTCGATGATTTGGAGCTGATCGTTGAGAGTGACTCAGAAATGCAAGACTAAGGAAAAATCGTCGAGAATGACCTGACAATTCTCACCGATCGTCGAGAATGTCTGATGATTCCCACCGATCGTCGAGTATCGTCGACTGATACTCCACGACCGGATTTCTGAAAAGTTTGCTAAGGGAAATTCGTCGAGAATGAACCGCTTATTCTCGCCGATCGTCGAGTATCGTCGAGAATGACTTGACGATTCTCGCCGATCGTCGAGAATGACCTGACGATTCTCGCCGATCGTCGAGAATGACGACTGATTCCCACCGAATTTGACTTGTACGTTTTCATCCAGGCGGACCCGCTGTTCTGAGCGGACTGAACCGGACTTCGGGATTTACGCCGGATGATTCTTTGGACCGGTCCTTTCAATTAAGACCTAATTTGGGCGGTCCAATTAGAGATTGACACGTGGCGGAAGGGATTAAACCTAATATGTAATATAAAAAGGAAGTAAACCAAACCATAGCCGTCACTTTACCTTTGCCGAGCCGTCACTGTGCGAAACCGCCGGAGCGGAAGAAGGGAATATCGCGGATCGCCGGAGGAGAACTTGCTGGTGCAAGCTTTGGAAGCAGACCTCTCTCTCTCCTTCCTTTCCGTGAAGAACAACTGCACCGAACCAAAGATGCCGCGGAGAAGGGTAACACGATCCATGGCCGACAACGGAGGAGATGCCGGAAATGAGGTGAGATTCCGACCCTCTCCCTTGGTGCTAGATCTGTAGCTATTCTTAGGTGAGACATCGACTCAAATGAGTCTTGATATGCGAGAAGAAGCTTTCTAGGAAGGCCATGCTAGAAGTTGTTCTAATGCTTAGTCATCTTCAACCTCTCCTCGCTTCAAAGTGATGATGGGGGGGGGGGTGGTCTCGTGAAGAGGAAATGGCCTCAAGAGGGATAATAAGGGTGGAGGAACTTCTGGTTGCGATTGGGGGAAAGTCGCTTGAGGAGGAAGATGAACGGATGTCATTCACTTCGCTTCAAGATGCGTGCAGAATATGTATTCGGCACGCAGCGACCTTCTTGGCTATTTTAGAGCAAGAAAGGATCGGATCTGGGCTTTTGACTAAACACGAAATTCGTGGCCCTTGTGATTACCTTTCCAACGAGTGGTGGCACGTTTTTGGGCGATACCTGTAGCCACGGGAATCCTTCGTCAAAGTTGCTGACCAGATTACATATAATTCTAATTGATTATAGATGAACTTGGATTCGATGAAACTGAAGTTGCAATCCATCTCGAGGTTGGGTGAACTCTTGGGTGTTAACCACCGAGGTAATGTGAAGATTGATGTTTAATAACTTGAAGTTATATGCCGAGATGTGAGGCAAGCCTATGTGAATGAAAGGCTTTGATATATTTGGTATATCACCATTATGCGCATTAGCTATATCATGTTGAGCTCATTAGGAAGGATTTGCAAATGATTAAACTATGGCCATGTTGTGTATTGAATTGATGAATGGGAATGGATAGTCCAATGCTTAGAGTGTGTCTCCCTTCGGGTAGCATTGTGGAAGCTAATAAGTACGCTGTTGTCCGTCACTAGTTGTAATGAGGTTGAGATGGAATAAAGTGGACTGTTGGGCTTGGTCCTCGGTGTTTACGTCCCGAGGCTCCTTTCGTGCCAAGAGAACGGTTGGGCTTGGTCCTCGGTGTTCACGTCCCGAGGCTCCTTCCGTATTTGATGGATGGTTGGGCTTGGTCCTCGTGCTTTCTCCGAGGCTCCTTCCATGCCACGGATTTGTGGAATTGCATGTGGTGTGAGTCGACACGCGGTGTCGTAATCCCGGGTTAAGGATATTGTGGCAGGTCTACGGGCTCGCCAATCGTCACACCGATGGGAGTTGACAGATAGACCTTGGGCGGTTGGGCTTGGTCCTCGGTGTTCACGTCCCGAGGCTCCTTCCGTGCCAAGTGAGCGGTTGGGCTTGGTACTCGTGCTTATTTCCGAGGCTCCTTTCGTGTCACACCATAGGCCAATTGGGGCTAGGATCTTGGTGCATGCTTACCCAGGAGAACCCGCTGAGCCGTAGAACGCATATGAGCTCCGCTGTTGTGTTCTTAGCGTTGAGGCGTACGGAGGCCTAGGCCAGGTAGTGTGGAGACCAGCCTAGTAGTGGAGATGCCCGCTCTACTGTCACCATCTGGCCACGACGGATGGCGCCTGAGAGGTTAGCTACCTGCTCGAATAGTGGGAACTACAAGTCGGTGTCGACATAGCGATTGCATGTGCTTGATCATGGGTGTGTCATTGCATTGCATACATAACATTGCACTTCATTACATACACAAGACCCTCATCGTATAAGTTTGTATGGGCACTCCTATACGATGAGTTACTTTCTGCTGAACGACCCTCAACTTATATGCTTGTATGGGCATCTATATATGTTGAGTTACTTACTGTTATTACTTGATACTCACTTGCTGCTGTAGATGATAGATTTGTGAAACATTGAGGTTGCTTATTCATCGCTATGACTGATGCTTATATACTTGTATATTACTTCATCTGCTTGTACTCCTGAGATATATATATTGTACCTATTCCTTTCTCCGCCCGGTGCCGAGGAGTCGCCGGGGGAGCGGATGTGAAGCCACTTAGTCTTTATGACTAACGGTTGCTACGTCTTTCTTTTTAGGAGGAAACCCCGTAGGTGGAGCAGCAGGATATGCAGCCGAACAGCCAGGCCAGGACGACAGGGCCTGAAGGGAAGGTACCGTCGCTACCGTCGGTTACAGATGTGAGTGAGAGAGAGATGTTATTGTAGTCCCTCGGGGCAATTCTATTATCATACTCTGATTTTGTAGAAGCTTCTTTCGGCTTCTCTTTTGATGATCTTATGGACTTATACTTAGTGTGGATTTGACTTTCATATTATTATGGTTGGGTTGGCAATTGTATGTTGATATTGGTTAGTAGCCGGCAGAATAGACGTCTTGTGGTACAGGCTAGCCTGAGTGCTAGTGTTACCGCAAGGCGGCTGTTCTGGGCATAAGACTCCTCTCGTGCCGTGTCTTTTGTTCCGGGAGGGGGGTCTTACAGCTCAAATCTCCAGATCAACACTGACGGTCAAAGAAATAATGGAGAAGAACAAGACCCAGGTCAGTCTCCCCTTTCCCGTTCGAATCACTGGCCATATTGCTGGACACAATTGGCTCTCAGCATCACTTGCCGCTCACATGTCCCCAGGACATGAGCCGACAATGATCAATCACGACACTCAAGTCTAATAGCTCGGCTCTCCAGGCTCACAACTTCTTATGCTACATACCTTATCAAACGGACCCAGGCTTCGCAATAACAAAATGCTATCAAGAAGCTATCACCAGCGTAAGTCACTATCGCCTGGCATTAGCGATAGAACTCTCTCCTGTCTCCAAACTCTTCCATAACTAGAACATATTTCTTGTCAAAACCCTGTAGAATCCTGCAGTCCTAGAACACTTGTCTTTCACACCAATCATAGCTCACCAAGAGCTATCGCCAGCGATACTCGCTATCGCCCGGCGATATCCAATAGTTATGGAAATAATGGTATTTTCTACGTATTTTCCTGGAGCACACCTCCAATACTACCTGCTACTCACATTTCACAGGTACAACCAATAGTCCCCATAAACTACTCGTTTATACTCAGAGTCTTCTCCGGCACGCAAAATAAAACATCACCAATCCAAACCAACCTATCCGGATGGGCTTCACAGAGCATGCTTATTCCGTACTGCGATTTCCGGATTATATATGCAAAACCACCCGGGGATATCACGTATCAACCCATCAAAATCTTCTCGATTCTCCACCTTTTAGTGGGGTATTCCATGTATATGCAAAAGGAGAACTTCACTTATCCAAGAAGGAAAATCGTTACCCTGGGAATTCATTTCGGAGCAATTAACAAGCTTTTTATCTTGCTAGAAAGGAGTGACTCGCTTTCCTCTTCACGGATCTTTCCTTCGTTCTCTATTCCGATCACGAGATCTCTTTGACTAAGTTTGCAAAGCTTCGGCCTTCACCCTTCATCTTCCTTTCTTCCAAGAACTTAATGAGAAGGATGTAAGAGAGTGAAAGAAGAGAAATTAAACTTCTCTCCACCTCTTCTCTAGTTAAGCAGCCTCGGGAATTAACCCAGCCACACAATCCTCTCATCAAAAGAAACTAAAGGCCACAATTTCAGCTGGCAAGTCAAACTTAACACTATCGCCTGGCGATATCCGCTCTCGCCTGGGCGATAACATCGGTATCCACTTTGACCCGAATCAACCACCACTCTTTTACCGCCGTCAAACCATCCTATACATGTCAAGCCATACGTGGCAGTATCGCCCGATGATACCCACTATCTCCACTCTGATAGCTCACTCAATGCTTCGTCGAGTGCATTGAGAGCGTCGAGTGCATTAAGAGCGTCAAGTGCATTGAGAGCGTTGAGTGTGCTGAGATTACTCAACGCTTCGTTGAAAGCGTCGAGTGTTATCTCTATCGCCAGCGATACCCATTGTCGCCTGACGATAGCCACCCTTAAGTTCTGTTTTCCAATTTTTGGGGTGTTACAATGTTCACCTCAGATTCACATGTTATATGTTTATTTAACTGCTTTTGAATTCTCTTTTGCATAAATTAGCAGGTGTTCGCGAGTTCCCTTCGGTTTTTCATGTTATATGTTAATTTACCTACTTTTGAATTCTCTTTTATAGAGATTTACAGGTGTTCGAGAGTTCATCCTAGGTACTTTCATTATATGTTTATTAACCTGCTATTCACTTCTCTTTTACGTAGATTAGCAGGTGTTCGCAAATTCTCTTCTAGTACCCGGGTTGTATTTTAAATTTAACTGCTATTGACATCTCTTTTTAAGAGATTAAGAGGTGTTCACAAGTTCACCTCACGTACTTCTGTTATATATTTATTTACCTATTTTTGACTCTTCGTTTGAGAGTTCTCTTCATGTACTTGTGCTATATGTTCATTTAACTGCTTTTGACTTCACTTTTGAAGAGATTAGCAGGTGTTCACGAGTTCACCTCAGGTTCTCGCATTATATGTTAATTTACCTGCGAATAACTTCTCTTTTGTGGAGATTTGCAAGTATTTGCGAGTTCTCTTCATGTACTCGTATTATATTTTTTAAATCTTCCTACTTTTGACTTCTGATTTTTAGAGATTTGTAGGTGTTCGCGAGTTCACCTCAGGTACATTTGTTATATGTTTATTTATCTGCTTTTGACTTCTATTTTATAGAGATTAGCATGTGTTCGTGAGTTCTCTTCATGTACTCGTGTTATATGTTAATTTACCTGCTTTTGAATTCTCTTTTGCAGATATTTGCAGGTGTTCGCGAGTTCATCTCAGGTTCTCACGTAATATTTTATTTACCAGATTTTGACTTCTCTTTTTGTTTGGTACATTGGAAAATGTGTACTAGATTTGGAGAAGCCACAACTTAGTCAATGATATGCATCAATGTGTATTTGATAGAAGTTTGAGTTTCATTGTTCAGGTTTAAAAATTTTTAAGGAAAATTTTCTAAGTACAAGTGTCGAAACTTTTGAATAAAATATGTCGATACTCAAGGAGACTGTGTCGACACACAGGCAAGCTGTGTTGACGTACAGGAGAAATGTGTCGACATTTATGAATAAGCTCTGTCGACACCCAGCTGCTATGTTGACACTCAGGAAAGCTATGTCGACGCACTGGCAAAATGTGTCGACACTTATAAAGAAGTTGTGTCGACACTCAAAGCTATGTGGACACCTAAAGAAGCAGTTGTGTTGACATCCAGAATTGTGTCGACAACTTAAAATAGAATTTTGTCAACACTTAAAACAGAAGATGAGTCGACACTCAGGAGCTATGTCGATAACTGAAGCAATTGTGTCGACACGCAGGACTTGTGTCTACACACCAACTCTCAAGTGGCTGTGTCGAGTTCAGAAGTATTTGTGTCGACACACAGGACTTGTGTCGACACACACTCAATGCCATTTGACAAACACTCAACACCATCTGTCTACAACAGAAATGTCGAGATAAGAAGCAGCTGTGTCGACACACAGGACTTGTGTCGACACATACAACAAATAGCAGTGTCGAGAAGCAGAAGTATGACTGTGTCGACACTTGGAGTATTTGTGTCGACACCTTGAAGACTTGTATAGACACTTAGCCTATATGTGTCGACACATGTGAAGCAGTCTGCTGAGTGTTGAATGCTGAGTTGAAAAGACATTATAGAACCTGGTGATATGACTGGTGACTTGACAGCTGTCATAACTAACCGGTCTGACACCACTGTCAGAACTGTCAGAAGTCTGTTATGAACCGGAGCAGCCGGTAACCATTAAGCAAGCTCTATATAAGAGACAGATCGGGAACAATAAAGAGGACAACAACGTGAGGCATTAATAAAAAGAATTCTGACAGATCAAGGGCTGTCTGCAAGAAAGATTCAGAGTTTATTCTGAATCTAAGGAAGAAGCTGATTGAAGATCAGCTATAACTTCAAGAAAAAATCCACCTTATTTGTCCAAATCAAGAAGATTTGAAAAGCTAAGTTCGGTTGGATCAGAAGGATCATTCTATACAAGAACTGATCAAGAAGACAACATCAATAGAGAAATCTAGCTGGTGAAGTTTTCTGATACTTATTACTCACAAATTCTTATAGAATCTATTATTAGATTTGAGATTGTAAGCCTAAAATTATAAAGGATGATGTAGGGATGTGTCCCTGAGTTAGGACTTGTGGAAAGTCTGAGTTGTAAGCCTAAAATTATAAAGGCTGAGGTAGGGCTGAGGCCTGAGGTAGGATTCAGAGAAGAATCTGAGGTAGGACTTGTGTAATGTCTGAGATGTAGGAACCATTTTGGGGTTCTGAGTTTGTAAGATCTGCGGATTCGAGCCATTTGAAGGAACTTAGGCTGTGCAAGACCCCCATTTTTTTATTTTAAAACACCGGGGTCTTAGGCCCAGAACCGCCGCCTTGCGGTGACACCTTCGCACCCGGGAAGGTCGTAACTACAAAACGCCGATCCTGTCAGCCAAATCGATCACAACTGTAGCAATAAAATAAGCAAGTCCACAGAAACCACACATGAATATGGAAAATAATGTCCATGAAGGGAGTGTCCATAGATAGAACATATAACAGAAATCACGGGCTTATGCCCGGTACATCATGTCCTCACTACAAATTGCTCATCGCGGAAGCAAACTAATATAACTACTAGCGATCGTGACTAACAGTCCCTGCTATCTTGACTCCGGTACTACACTGTCCGATCTCCAAGCGTACCGACCTCCGTGGCTGCTCCTCTATGCTGGGCTCCGTGGTCCCCTAAAATGATGTGGTTCGAAAACCGTTAGTCTAAAAGACTAAGTCCTATCATACCCCGCCCATTCCCCCATGGCTCCTAAGCACCGAGCGGGGAGAAGGAAAGGGAAGGACATGAAAGTGTAGAATATCAAATAGCAGATGCCAGTGGAACTAAACTAGCAGTTCTTAGGTATAAAAGATGGTAATAATGATTAAAAATTTGAATAAGAAAGTAACCTTAACTTATGTGATTACACATAAGCTAAGGGATCTCTTGTAGGGCTCCTATCATATAAAAAGCCCCATACCGATTTATATGATAGGGTGTCGGTTTTACTAGCATGCTTAAATATATAGTACTGAATAAGAACCTTGACTTATAAGCACGCTCGTGCGAACTTATAAGCCAAGGGGTCGTTTTACAGGGCCTAATGTATAGAGCGTCCCATACCGCTTATACATTAGGTGTAAGGTTATATGCAATGGTTATGCTATGAAATACAATTATGCCATGATGTGAACATGCAAGTGCAACTCACCCACTCGACTCTGTATACACAGACCTTTAGTTCCCCCTTTCGGAGTCGTTACCTCCCAGGATACCTCCGTAGTGGCATACAGAAGCGGTGGGTTGGGCCTCGCCCACCTTTAAATAAGTAAAGCACTACCAGTCAGACCTATCGTACGCCTCAACTCTTGGTGCACAAAGCATACTCCTGCGTACTCTTGCC
Organism: Platanthera zijinensis; assembly: GCA_039513925.1. Lineage (NCBI taxonomy): Eukaryota > Viridiplantae > Streptophyta > Magnoliopsida > Asparagales > Orchidaceae > Platanthera > Platanthera zijinensis. Next base: position 88,261,462 of record CM077085.1, read on the forward strand.
GGCTAGCGCACCAGACTTCTGTTGGCGAAGTGCTAACAACACTTGCTGAGTCAGCATATTGGCATCGGTACATCGACCCTCCAATACCGAAGACCCACCACCTTATACCTTTTATGCACATGCAATAGTTATGAGTCCAACCAACAACTGAGCCAAAGCTCCCCGGACTATCCCGACCGTCATCAACCGAGCCAAAGATCCCCGGACTATCCCGTCCATCATAATCAACAACCGAGCCAAAGCTCCCTGGACTATCCTGTCCGTCAATAATAAACAACCGAGACAAAGCTTGCCGGGCCACCCTGCCCATCACAAATCGTCACCAAGCCAAAGCTCGCCGTACTAACTTGCCCATCACCATAACCACTGGGCTTACTGCCCGAGTGACCCAATCTATCTCCCCGTGATATCGGGGTGTGAGAATGTGAAACCCTAAACTTACTAGTTGCTCTTCATTTTATTTTATGCCTACGACTTAGGTTTAGCTCAGGACTGCCCAAGGTATTCCCTATGAAGGGCCCTCGAGGGCACTAGGAGCTACGATGGGCTGAAGCCCAAAGATCCCTTTCGCAAGGAACTTATTCTTATTGGTTTATACACAATCTCATATCCTTTAACTATTGCATTGGATCTAACCCTAGTATTTTAACACTTCCTCTTACGGGTTAGACGATCTTTCGTCGATCCCGAGCACCATCTAAAATTTAGCCAAACCCAACCCCTTACTCATCCTAACTCGATTGATGAACTCATTCTAAATTATCCAATCCTACAACCACTAATCCCGACTCATGTGCCCAACTTTATACTCCAACATATTTTCTGCATATTTACTATATGCAGACCACTAAGGTTAAATGCCATGTAAAATTGGAAGTACATCAAATAATCATCCAGTACTCCAATAATAATTATTGGTGGTCCATTATGACCTTTATTGCCCAAATCCAAAGATTCACAATTTTTCCTATTTATCTAATAATTTATTAAAATTTTCATGGTAACCAAAATCTCCAAGTTTGAACAGGAAGTACCAAATTTAGACAAGATAAAATTCCTCCAGGTTTATATTATACCCAATATGAAACATTTAACCTTAGATCCAAGGTCTCTTAATTTTTCAGCAAGGTTTAGGCCACTAATTTTATTTCAATTGTAACTTGCAATAATTCTTTTAAATAGATAAGTAGGGCAATATTATTTCCAAAAATTCAAGGAAAAATTCAAGCATGATTGCAAGGGCATATAAATGCTCTTGGTCAAATCTCATAAGTGATTAAGAAGTAATAAGTTTCAAATAAATTAATGAACAACTTTCCAAAATTACTAAATGCAGACCAACAAGGTTAAATGTCATGTAAAATGGGAAGTAAGTCAAATATTCATCCTGTACTCCTATAATAATTATTGGTGGTCCATTATGAACTTTAAGCCCTAAATCCAGAGATCCATAATTTTCCTATTTATCTAATAATATATTAAAAATTTCATGGTGGCCAAAATCTCCAAGTTTGAACAGGAAGTACCAAATTTAGACAAGATAAAATTCCTCCAGATTTATGTCATACCCAATATGTAACATTTAACCTAAGATCCAAGGTCTCTTAATTTTTCAGAAAGGTTTAGGCCACTAATTTTATTTCAATTGTAACTTGCAATAATTCTTTTAAATAGATAAGTAGGGCAATATTATTTCCAAAAATTCAAGGAAAAATTCAAGCATGATTGCAAGGGCATATAAATGCTCTGGGTCAAATCTCATAAGTGATTAAGAAGTAATAAGTTTCAAACAAATTAATGAACAACTTTCCAAAATAACTAAATGCAGACCACCAAGGTTAAATGTCATGTAAAATGGGAAGTACGTCAAATAATCATCCAGTACTCCTATAATAATTATTGGTGGTCCATTATGAACTTTAAGCCCAAAATCCAGAGATCCACAATTTTCCTATTTATTTAATAATTTATTTAATTATTATAATGACTAAAAGTTCCAATATTGAACATAAAGTACCAATTTCAGACAAGATATCATTCCACTAATTATATAAGATATTCAAAATAAGTAATCAACTTACTCTCCAAAATATCCAAATTTTTCAGTAAGGTTTTGTCCCCAAATTCATATTTCTATTTATTCCTAAACAATTCATTTAAAGAGATATGTAAGACTATATTACTTCTAAAAATTCAGAGAACATTCAAGTAGGATTTTAAGAGTATATAAATGATTTGGGTCAAATTTTAAAATTTATTTATCAGTAGCGAGCCTTAAATAAATTATTGAACAATTTTCTCATTTACCAAGTTTGTGAAGTAAGTACCACAAATATGTATTCAAAAAATTTCATAAAATTCATATATGTCTATGAAGATTTAAAACTTTCTCTGCCAAACTTTCATGACCTACCAAGGGGCAGAGGGACCCAAAATGATCAATTTAATAATTAGGGCATCCCCTTGTGTTACAAATGAAGTACTACAATTATTAACCAAAAATTTTTCAATTAAATTATCAGAGGTTCATTATATCCTTATATCCATTCTACCAAAATTTCATCTTAGTTGAAGGAGTTTAACTAGCCTACTTCAACCCTACTATACTTATGCCCTAAATTAGGGTTTGGGTTTGGTGGGTCCCAACCTTTCCAAAATCCCCTAAGATTTTCATCAGAGGGTTTTACTTACCCTAGTACACACCCAACAAAATTTCATGGTCATACAAAGTGTCTTGGCCACATGCCCTTCACAAGGTACAAAAGCCCTTCCTTAGGGTTTGACCTAGGATCTTTGCCAAATCAATTCCAATCCTCCCCATTTTTCATGGGAAGGTTCAAAAAGTTATGCCAAGTTTGTGGCCCAAATTTGAACTTCTATTGAGGTAATTTGGACACTCTAAGCCAAAAATACATTTTTGGACCAAAATGCCCCTTTTAAGGCAAGGCTAGTGTATGCAAGATTTCAGTTCAAATCACCTCCAAAATTAATGAAATTTTAACCAGAGCTTTATATTGACCCCATACAACACGCACCAAAATTTGGATGGATTTTGAGTTAGTTTAACCCATAAATTTATTTTCCCTAGATAAATTAAATTATTTACAAAAACTATAAAAATATTATCCCCAAAAATTCCTATTTTTGGGCAGGTTCTAGATATGGGTTAGGGTGGCTCCCTGCCAAAAGTTCAACTCATTTGGGCTAAGGATGAAGTGTGGGCACTCTGTTTAATGTCTGCCTAACCATATGTATAGACTCCACCAAAAAGAGTGCCCTGGTCAAACCAAGCACCCATATTGGTTCAAACTAATTTTTTATGAAAGAAGACTCACAGGGCTACTTTTTATGTGTTGACCATTTTCTCTGAAAAGTACACTAGGTATTTTTAACAATTAATAATATTAAATATCAAATCTGTGACAGAAATGAAATATTTATACCCTAGCCTATAGTTTAAAATCTATAATAGCACGAATCTTGGCGCAGATTGGACGGCATCTGGTCGTCTTCTACCTCCAGCCGACAGCCCAGATTCAATACGCTTGGGCCATCTCCCAGCCGCTGCCACCGGCCCTCCGGCCACCTCCTTGGCCAGCCGCCGCCGCCAACACCTTCGTGGTGGTCGTGGCTACCTCCAGGCGGCAGCACGGCCTCCAGGGAGCACTATTCCGGCGATCCCGATATGTGCGAATTCACGGAAATTCCATGGATTTTGAAATTTAGATCGGGCTCTATTGAGCCCGAACCATGTCCCTAATGATTCCTAAGATCTGCCCATGCAAGAAGGAGTGGAGGAGGACCTGTGTGGGTGGCTGAAGCCATGCTGATCGTCGGATTGGCATGGTGGTGGCTGGTGGTGGTCGGTCTTCTGCAACTGTGCAGTGAAACTTCTTGGCTGCTTCAAGTAAGTGGTGGGAAATCACCCTTGGAGTCCAGTGATGCTTTTAAAAGGGAGAGGAGGGGAGTTAGGTGGCTGAAATCCTCTATTCCATTTTTGTCCCAAGTCAAGCTTGGCGGCTATGGTGGGTAGGGGAGAAAGCATGGCTCCAACCAGTCAAAGATTGGCTGGTTGAATTAGGGCTGCCTTCCTTGTCCTAAAGCAATGAATGGAGGGGGTTGGGGAGGGGGAGGATGAGCCCAAAGTCCTCCTCCCTTTTCTTCTTTCTCTTCCTCTCTCCTCCATGGTGGCTTTTTCTCTCTCCTACACACCAAGATGAAATTTGGTTCCTACCTAACCCAATGGCAGCTCACAAGTCCATTTTCACTCATCAAAACAAGGTTAGCCCTAATCAAAATGGACTTGAGCTTGAGTTAGCCCATTTGGTATAGCTTGACCCAAACTTGGACTAGGGCCCACTTAGGTAAATTTGGTCATTTAAGTTTCCTTAATGGTCCCTTGTTGACCCATTGGCCTACTCTAGGGTCAAGGTGGGGGTTGGATTGGCCCTTGAAGGTCACTTGACCCTTAATTATGGCACTTTGACCATTTTAGGTCCAGAGTTGACTTTGGTCAACCTAGCCTTTTTGATTGGTCCCAATGGGTCCTTGGTGACCCTTTGGCCTCTCACTGGGGTTATGAGGGTATGTGTGGGGTCCACTTGGCTAAGGGACTGCAATTGACCCTTGTGCAGGTCAGTTTGACCCAATTAGGGTTATAGTTTACTTTGGTCAACTTAGCCCCTTTGACTGCCTTCCATGGGTCTTTAGTGACCCATTGACCCCTCACTATAGTTATGAAGGTATGGGTTGGGTCTTGGAGTCTTGGTGAAGCCCCATGATCACCTTAAACCATGGTTCAGAAATCTACTATGTGTAGACCATAGTGGTCTCATCCTCATTCCTAGGCTCACTTGGCCTTTATGGACTTTCTAGGGCTTTGTCATTACCTAGTCATGACAAAACTATCTCTAGAGGTCTAGTTGTCTGGGGGATGTTACAAATCTCAATAAACAAAACAAAAATTTCGTCCCTGAAATTGAGGTTAAGCCTACGGGGATTTCTACCGGAATGAAATAAACTTGTAACATCACATATGGTTTTCCTATTGAGTCGAAATGACTACTTGTTCAATAAACGAGCGCAATCCCCCAATAAACAAAAGATTAGCCCCTACTTTTCCTGACTGAGTGCGCATGCCTATGTTCTCAATTTCCCTTATCTAGTCCTACCGGTTTACTACAAGAAGGTAATTTATAGTATGTGGTGAGGTATACCTGACTGAATAACTCCGGGTATTTCTGCCTCATCAAATCCTGCGGTTCAAATGCATGCTCCTCCTGACCGTAGTTCCTCCACAGAACCTTGACTAAGGAGATCTTCTTGCGCCGCAAGATCCGTACTCCTTTGTCATCGATCCGAACCGGCTCCAAGTGAACAGACCGGTCTGAAGCTACCAGCCCATCCATAGTCGAAATCTGCTGCTACGGGCATAGTAGAGACCTCCTAAGAGAGGATATATGGAACATGTTGTGCAGACTTGCCAGCTCCGGTGGCAGCTCCAGCCTGTATTCCAAGGGACCGATCCGCTCCTGGATCCTATAAGGCCCCAAATATATTGGGCTGAGCTTATTCCTTTGTCCGCGTACCCGAGTAACTCCATGCATTGGTCGGATTTTCAAGAACACCTGGTCTCCCACCCGGAATTCCACCTGACTGTGCCGAGCGTCGTAATACTTAGCCTGTCGTCTCTGTGATTCTAGCATCCTGTCCCAGATCAATCTCACCTGAGCCTCGGTGTCCTCGACAAACTCTGAATCCAATGCCTAAGGGTCCTCGTCCTGTATCCATGACAATGGAGTCCTTCACCTCCGTTCGTACAATGCCTCATAAGGAGCCATCCTTATACTGGACTGGTAGCTGTTATTATACGAGAACTCGATCAGTGGCAACAACTTTTCCCAAGGTTAACCGCGATCAAATATGCAAAGTCATAGCAAATCCTCCAGAGTCCGGTTAGTGCGTTCTGTTTGTCCATATATCTGGGGATGAAAAGCGGTACTGAATTTTAGTCGCGTGCCCAAGTAAGTTTGCACTAACCTCCACTCCTTGGACGTAAATCGTCAATCCCGGTCCGACACAATCGACTTGGGCACGCCATGATAACGGACGAACTGATCCACAAACTTTCGGACTAACACACCCACCGAGTCATCCTTCCTGATTGAAATAAACCTGGCTACCTTCGTCAGCCAGTCGACGATCACCCAGATCGAATCATTCACTGTCCGCGATTGGGGAAGTCCTTGTATAAAGTCCATGGCGATATCATCGAACTTCCACTCTGGTACTGGGAGTGGCTGCAATAATCCTGCAGGGTTTCTGCACTCCGCTTTCACTAACATGCATGCCTCGCAATGGGTCACAAAGTAGGTGATATTCTTCTTCATGCCTGGCCAGTACATAGTATTCTTCAGATCTGCAGTCATCTTCGTAATCCCCGGGTGTACCGAATATCCACAGCAATGAGCCTCCATCATGATGTCCTCCCGGACCTGGCCTCCCTCTGGTATGTAAACCCATCCTCTGAAGCACACTAAGTCATCCCTCAACGAGTAATCTCCTGCAGTGCCTGCTTCTAAGGCTCAGAATATCGGCTCTAGCTGGGTATCCTTCCTCTGTCCATCCTTGACCCGTTCTCGAATGTCATCCGTGGCAATTAATGACAATAGATAATCCCGGTACAACTCAGGGTGATCCTCAGACACAAGGGATATTTGCATCTTGTCTAACATCTGAACAAACTCCAAGGCCATCAACTGTGTTCCTACTCCGGGGTTTGCGGTCTTTCAGCTCAGTGCATCGGCTACCACATTCGCCTTTCCCGGGTGGTAGTGCATCTCGTACTGGTAGTCTGCTAAAAACTCCACCCATCGTCTGTGTCTGATGTTCAACTCTTTCTGCGTGTCCACATACCTCAAATTTTTATGGTCAGAGTATATGTCGCAGTGGACAACGTACAGATAGTGCCGCCAGACTTTCAGTGCAAAAAAGACAGCTCCCATTTCTAGGTCATGGACTGGGTAGTTCTGCTCATGCTTTTTCAGCTGTCGAGAAGCGTAAGCTATCACATGGCCATTCTGCATAAGCACCGCACCTATGCCCTGGTAGGAAGAGTCGGTGTAGACCTGGAATCCTTCTTTCCCTGAAGGGAGGGCAAGTATATGAGCTGAAGTGAGTCGTCCCTTTAGCTATTGAAAAACCACCTCACACTGTGGGGTCCAGATAAAGGGTACCTCCTTCCTTATCAGAGATATGAGTGGAAGGGCGATACGATAGAATCCCTCTACGAACTTTCGATAGTAACCGGCGAGTCCTAGGAAACTTCGCACATTTGTGGCCGTCTTCAACTGTGGCCAATCCCGAACTGCTTGGATCTTGGCCAGGTCCACTGCCAACCAAGCACCACTAATGATATGGCCTAGGAAAGCCACCTCCTTCAACCAAACCTGGCATTTGCTGATCTTCGCATAAAGCTTGTGCTCCCGTAGTCTCTACAGGGTCAGCATCAGATATCGTGTGTTCTCCTTCTCTGTCTTTGAGTAAATGAGGATGTAATCGATAAACACGATGAAGAACACGTCCAAATATGCCTCGAACACATAATTCATGAGGCTCATGAATGCTGACGGAGCATTTGTGAGCCCGAAGGGCTTCACGGTAAACTCATATAGCCCATATCTGCTACTGAAGGCAGTCTTTGGAATGTCCTCCTCCTAGATCTGTAGCTGGTAGTAACCCGACCATAAATCCAATTTGGAAAAGAAATGTGCGCCTTCTAGCTGGTCAAACAGCTCATCTATCCTTGGCAGTGGATATGTATTTCTGATTGTCAATCGGTTTAGTGCTCGGTAGTCGATGCACAATCTCAGAGTCCCGTCCTTCTTTTTAACAAACAAGACCGGGGCTCCCCATGGCAAAGAGCTCGGTCGGACAAATCTGGCCTCCACCAGTTCCTGGAGTTGGCTTCGAAATTCTATCAGTTCTTTTGGGGCCATCCGGTAAGGGGCTCTAGCTGCCGGCTTAGCCCCCGACACTAGCTGTATCCGGAAATCCTGCTCCCGGTGCGGGGGTAGCTCAAGCAGTTTCTCTGGGAATACGTCAGCAAAATCTCGTACCACCGGAATATCCGAGGTGGAGACCTTGGCCTCAGTCATTTCAAATACTACCTCATATACTTCTTCCCCCTGTAAGTGGTCCTTGACGTCCTGTACAGATGACAGCATGAGAGGGGGAATAGATCGAGTACCTTCGATGACGAGGTAGGAATCCCCATTTCTCACGGTAACTCTCTTGGACATGCAGTCAATCTGAGCATGATTCCAGTTCAACCATGTCATTCTTAGGATCAAATCAAAGAATGGCATCTTCATGATTGTCGCTGGAGCTTCAAATATCTTTCCAACGATTTCCGCCTCCATGTTGCAGTGGGCCGAGGTGAGCAGATCCGATCCGTCGGGTAATCGTATCCTCATCATCAAACCCGTGAATCATTCCACACCTTCCAACCCTTCTACGAAGACTTCCGATACAAATGAGTGTGAAGTACTCGTATCAAACAGCGTATAAGCGGGTTTTCCGCTGATGAAAACTACTCCTGGGGTGGGGGGGGGGGGGGCGGGGAAAGTTAAATGTCTTAGAATTTAGCTATGGTTTTCTTTCCTAAATTATCACTTCTATATAAATTTAAATTTCATGAGAAAATAACTTAAAATTTTCTCATGTACTAGTAATTACTTGCTCCGGGTTCCGGGGTTGAGCCAGATCCAGTGCATAAATTTGCTCCCTCTCCTTCCTGCGATCTGCACCCTGGAAACCACGTCCTCGACCACGTCCTCGTCCTCCAAACTGTTGGTCATGCGGGGCAGCCTGTGGTGCTGGTAGAGGTGCTCCCCTCACGGGGAAGTTTCTCCGAATGTGTCCTATCTGATGGAAGTTGTAGCACTCCGGTGGGGGAAATGCCATACCCCCGGGTCTTGGTGCATCCCTCATCTGAAGAGGCTGAGGAGCCATTACCACCGGCTCCCTCGGCTCTCGTCTCACCTCCTGGCGAGGTTGGTCCTCTGCCCTTCTTCCCTCTCTCCCATCTGTGATGCGGCCCTGCCGCTGATCATTCCGGGCTCCCCGGCCTTGGTCCTCCGTCAGCCTCTTTCGACCCCGAGTCGTGTGCCAATCAGCCTCAATCCTCTTGGTCAACTCTAACATCTGAGGTATAGGCCCGTCAGAAACGAACAGAAGGGCCTCCCTCAACTCCTCCCGCAGGCCCTTATAAAATTTCTTGGTGTATCCCGCCGAATCTAGCTGATAGGAGTCTGTGAATCGTGCTAAATGGTTGAACTCCCGGTGGTATTCTACCACTGTCTTGTTTCCCTGCTTCAATTACAGGAACCTGTCCTCCAGCTCATCCCTAGCTGATTGTGGCAAAAAATGCTCAAGTAAAGCGGCCCTGAACTCCTCCCAAGTAATATCTGAAATCTCCATATCGACAAAAGTTGTATCCAGCGATGTCTTCCACCATCTTTTGGCATGAGACTCTAAACAAGAGACTACCAAAGGAACCCTCTACTCCCAGGGGCACCGTATCCTGGTCAACATTTCATACATAATATCTAGCCATTCTTCTATCCAAACAGCCGATTCTGTCCCTAAGTAAGATGGAGGAGAGAGTCCTCGGAAGATGCTCAGCCAATTGTCTCCCGGGTTTGGCTGCGGGGCCGGAACCTGTTGGGCCCTGAAAGCTTCCAGAATAGCTGTCAGGGTTTGCCCCATCTCCGAGTGTAGGAATGGAGTGGGGACCGGGGGTTGTGGTGCAACATTCGGAGTCTGCTGGACTCCGCCTTATTGTGTTGGCTGCGCTGGGGGCTGCGTAACAGAAGTCAATTATAAGCAATCACACATATCTAAAAGTGGACAATATCATGTGATCCCCCATATGGGGCCACCACTACTTCCGCTGCTTAGTTTGTCCCCAAACTATACTCGTGCGGGGGTGGCCCGGGGTTTGTGGACTGCTACCTTTTGATCGATATATTTTCCTCTGATACCACTTGTAAGACCCCCATTTTTTCTTTTAAAACACCGGGGTCTTAGGCCCAGAACCGCCGCCTTGCGGTGACACCTTCGCACCCGGGAAGGTCGTCACTACAAAACGCCGATCCTACCGGCCAAATCGATCACAACTGTAGCAATAAAATAAGCAAGTCCACAGAAACCACACATGAATCGAAAAATAATCTCCACGAAGGGAGTGTCCACAGATAGAACATATAATAGAAATCACGGGCTTATGCCCGGTACATCATGTCCTCACTATAAATCGCTGATCGCAGAAGCAAACTAATATAACTACTAGCGGTCGGGACTCACAGTCCCTACTGTCTGGACTCCGGTACTAGACTGTCCGATCTCCAAGCGTACCGACCTCCGGGACTGCTCCTCCATGCTGGGCTCTGTGGTCCCCTAAAATGATGTGGTTCAAAAACCGTTAGTCTAAAAGACTAAGTCCTATCATCCCCCGCACCTTCCCCCATAGCTCCTAAGCACCGTGCGGGGAGAAGGAAATGGAAGGACATGAAAGTGGAGAATATCAAATAGCAGATGGCAGCGGAACTAAACTAGCAGTTCTAAGGTATAAAAGATGGTAATAATGATTAAAAATTTGAATAAGAAAGTAACCTTAACTTATGTGATTACACATAAGCTAAGGGATCTCTTGCAGGGCTCCTATCGTATAAAAAGTCCCATACCAATTTATACGATAGGGTGTCGGTTTTACTAGCAGGCTTAAATATATAGTACTGAATGAGAACCTTGACTTATAAGCACGCTCGCGCGAACTTATAATCCAAGGGGTCGTTTTATAGGGCATAATGTATAGAGCGTCCCATACCCCTTATACATTAGGTGTCAGGTTATATGCAATGGTTATGCTATGAAATAAAATTATGCCATGATGTGAACATGCAAGTGTAACTCACCCACTCGACTCTGTGTACACATACCTTTAGTTCCCCCTTTCGGAGCCGTTACCTTCCAGGATACCTCCGTAGTGGCAGACGGAAGCGGTGGGTTGGGCCTCGCCCACCTCTAAACCACTAAAGCACTACCGGTCAGACCTATCGTACGCCTCAATGCTTGGTGCACAAAGCGGACTCCAAAGTACTCTTGCCGGCTGGCGCACCGGACTTCTGTTGGCGAAGTGTTAACCACACATGCCGATTCAGCGTATTGGCGTCGGTGCATCGACCCTCCAATACCGAAGACCCACCACCTTATACCTTTTATGCACATGTAATAATTATGAGTCCAACAAACAACCGAGCCAAAGCTCCCCGGACTATCCCGACCGTCATCAACCGAGCCAAAGCTCCCCGGACTATCCCGGCCTTCATAATCAACAACTGAGCCAAAGCTCCCCGGACTATCTTGTCTATCAATAATCAACAACTGAGACAAAGCTCGTCGGGCCACCCTGCCCATCACAAATTGTCATCGAGCCAAAGCTCGCCGGACAAACTTGCCCATCACTATAACCACTGGGCTTACTGCCCGAGTGACCCAATCTATTTTCCCGTGATATCGGGGTGTGAGAATGTGAAACCCTAAACTTAATAGTTGCTGTTCATTTTATTTTATGCCTACGACTTAGGTTTAGCTCAGGACTGCCCAAGGTATTCCCCATGAAGGGCTCTCGAGGGCACTAGGAGCTACGATGGGCTGAAGTCCAAAGCTCCCTTTCGAAAGGCACTTATTCTTATTGGTTGATACCCAATCTCATATCCTTTAACTATTGCATTGGATCTAACCCTAGTATTTTGACACTTCCTCTTACGTATTAGACGATCTTTCGTCGATCCTGAGCACCATCTAACATTTAGCCAAACCCAACCCCTTACTTATCCTAACTCGAGTGATGAACTCATTCTAAATTATCCAATCCTACAACCACTAATCCCGACTCATGTGCCCAACTTTATACTCCAACATATTTTCTGCAGATTTACTATATGCAGACCATTAAGGTTAAATGCCATGTAAAATGGGAAGTATATCAAATAATCATCCAGTACTCCTATAATAATTATTGGTGGTCCATTATGACCTTTATTGCCCAAATCCAGAGATTCACAATTTTTCCTATTTATCTAATAATTTATTAAAATTTTCATGGTGGCAAAAATCTCCAAGTTTGAACATTAAGTATCAAATTTAGACAAGATAAAATTCCTCCAGATTTATGTTATACCCAATATGAAATATTTAACATAAGATCCAAGGTCTCTTAATTTTTCAGCAAGGTTTAGGCCATTAATTTTATTTCAATTGTAACTTGCAATAATTCTTTTAAATAGATAAGTAGGACAATATTATTTCCAAAAATTCAAGGAAAAATTCAAGCATGATTGCAAGGGCATATAAATGCTCTGGGTCAAATCTCATAAGTGATTAAGAAGTAGTAAGTTTCAAACAAATTAATGAACAACTTTCCAAAATTACTAAATCCAGACCACCAAGGTTAAATGTCATGTAAAATGGGAAGTACGTCAAATAATCATCCAGTACTCCTATAATAATTATTGGTGGTCCATTATGAACTTTAAGCCCTAAATCCAGAGATCAACAATTTTCTTATGTATCTAATAATTTATTAAAATTTTCATGGTGGCCAAAATCTCCAAGTTTGAACAAGAAGTACCAAATTTAGACAAGATAAAATTCCTCCAGATTTATGATATACCCAATATGAAATATTTAACCTAAGATCCAAGGTCTCTTAATTTTTCAGCGAGGTTTAGGCCACTAATTTAATTTCAATTGTAACTTGCACTAATTCTTTAAAATAGATAAGAAGGGCAATATTATTTCCAAAAATTCAAGGAAAAATTCAAGCATGATTGCAAGGGCATATAAATGCTCTGGGTCAAATCTCATAAGTGATTAAGAAGTAAAAAGTTTCAAACAAATTAATGAACAACTTTCCAAAATTACTAAATGTAGACCACCAAGGTTAAATGTCATGTAAAATGGGAAGTACGTCAAATAATCATCCTGTACTCCTATAATAATTATTGGTGGTCCATTATGAACTTTAAGCCCTAAATCCAGAGATCCACAATTTTCATATTTATTTAATAATTTATTTATTTATTATAGTGACTAAAAGTTCCAATATTGAACATGAAGTACCAATTTCAAACAAGATATCATTCCACTAAATTTATATGATATTAAAAATAAGTAATCAACTTACCCTCCAAAATATCCAAATTTTTCGGTAAGGTTTTGTCCCCAAATTCTTATTTCAATTTATTTCTTAATAATTCATTTAAAGAGATATGTAAGACTATATTACTTCCAAAAATTCAGTGAAAATTCAAGTATGATTTTAACAGTATATAAATGATTTGGGTCAAATTTCATAATTTATTTATCAGTAGAGAGCCTTAAATAAATTATTGAATAATTTTCTCATTTACTAAGTTTGTAAAGTAAGTACAACAAATATGTATCCAAAAATTTTCATAAAATTCATATATGTCTATGAAAATTTAAAAGTTTCTCTGCCAAACTTTCATGACCTACCAAGGGGCAGAAAGACCCAAAATGATCAATTTAATAATTAGGGCATCCCCTTGTGTTACAAATTAAGTACTACAATTATTAACCAAAAATTTTCAATTAAATTATCAGAGGTTCATTATATCCTTATATCCATTCTACCAAAATTTTATCTTAGTTGAAGGAGTTTAACTAGCCTACTTCAACCCTACTATACTTGTGCCCTAAACTAGGGTTTGGGTTTGGTGGGTCCCAACCTTCCCAAAATCCCATAAGATTTTCATCAGAGGGTTTTACTTACCCTAGTACCCACCCAACAAAATTTCATGGTCATACAAAGTGTCTTGGCCACATGCCCTTCACAAGGTACAAAAGCCCTTCATTAGGGTTTGACCTAGGATCTTGTGCCAAATCAATTCCAATCCTCCCCATTTTTCATGGGAAGGTTCAAAAAGTTATGCCAAGTTTGTGGCCCAAATTTGAACCTCAATTGGGGTAATTTGGACACACTAAGCCAAAAATACTTTTTTGGACCAAAATGCCCCTTTTAAAGCAAGGCTAGGGTTTGCATGATTTCAATTCAAATCACCTCCAAAATTAATGAAATTTTAACCAGAGCTTAATATTGACCCCATACACCACCCACCAAATTTTGGATGGATTTTGAGTTCATATAACCCATAAATTAATTTACCCTAGATAAATTAAATTATTTACAAAAACTATAGAAAAATTATCCCCAAAAATTACCATTTTTGTGCAGGTTCTAGATAAGGGTTAGGGTGGCTCCCTGCCAAAAGTTCCACTCATTTGGGCTAAGGATGAAGTGTGGGCACTCTGTTTAAAGTCTGCCTAACCATATGTATAGAACCCACCAAAAGGAGTGCCTTGGTCAAACCAAGCACCTAAATTGGTTCAAACTAATTTTGTATGAAACAAGTCTCACAGGGCTACATTTTATGTGCTGACCATTTTCTCTGAAAAGGACTCTAGGTATTTTTAATAAATAAATAACATTAAATATCAAATCTGTGACAAAAATGAAATATTTATAAACCTAGCCTATAGTTTAAAATCTTTAATAGCACGAATCTTGGCGCAGATTGGACGGCATCTGGTCGTCTTCTACCTCCAGCCGATGGCCAAGATTCAATACGCCTGGGCCATCTTCCAGCCGCTGACACCGGCCATCCGGCCACCTCCCCGGCCAGCCACCGCCGCCAACACCTTCGTGGTGGTCGTGGCTACCTCTAGGCGGCGGCACGGCCTCCGGGGAGCATTATTCCGGTGATACCGATAGGTTCAAATTCACGGAAATTCCATGGATTTCTAAATTTAGATTGGGCTCTATTGAGCCCGAACCTTGGCCCTAATGATTTCTAAGATCTGCCCATGCAAGAAGGAGTGGAGGAGGACCTTTGGGGGTGGCTGAAGCCGTGCTGATCGTCGGATTGGCATGGTGGTGGCTGGTGGTTGTCGGCCTTCTGCAACTATGCAGTGAAACTGCTTGGCTCCTTCATGTAAGTGGTGGGAAATCACCCTTGGAGTCCAGTGATGCTTTTAAAAGGGAGAGGAGGGGAGTTAGGTGGATGAAATCCTCTATGCCATTTCTGGCCCAAGTCAAGCTTGGCCGCTATAGTGGGTAGGGGAGAAAACAAGGCTCCAACCAGTCAAGGATTGGCTGGTTGAATTGGGGCTGCCTTTCTTGTCCTAAAGCAATGAATGGAGGGGGTTGGGGAGGCGGAGGATGAGCCCAAAGTCCTCCTCCCTTTTCTTCCTTCTCTTTCTCTCTCCTCCATGGTGTCTTCTTCTCTCTCCTACACACCAAGCTGAAATTTGGTTCCTACCTAACCCAATGGCAGCTCACAAGTTTATTTTCACTCATCAAAACAATGTTAAACCTAATAAAAATGGACTTGAGCTTGAGTTAGCCCATTTGGGCTAGCTTGACCCAAACTTTGACTAGGGCCCACTTAGTTAAATTTGGTCCTTGAAGTTTCCTTAATGGGTCCTTGGTGACCGATTGGCCTCCCCTAGGGTAAAGGTGGGGGTTGGATTGGCCCTTGAAGGTCACTTGACCCTTAATTAGGGCACTTTTACCATTTTAGGTCCAGAGTTGACTTTGGTCAAACTAGCCTTTTTGATTGGTCCCAATGGGTCCTTGGTGACGGTTATGAGGGTATGTGTGGGGTCAAATTGGCTAAGGGACTGCAATTGACCCTTGTGCAGGTCAGTTTGACCCAATTAGGGTTATAATTGACTTTGGTCAACTTAGCCCCTTTGACTGCCTTCCATGTGTCCGTAGTGACCTATTGACCCCTCACTAGGGTTATGAAGGTATGGGTGGGGTCTTGGAGTCTTGGTGAAGCCCCATGATCACCTTAAACCAAGGTTAAGAAATCTACTATGTGCAGACCATAGTGGTCTCATCCTCATTCTTAGGCTCACTTGGCCTTTATGGACTTTCTAGGGCTTTGTCATGACCTAGTCATGACAAAACTATCTCTAGGGGTCTAGTTGTCTGGGGGATGTTACAGGATGAATCTAGTTATCTGCTGGATAGGCGAAGGGGGAAAGTGGATGTACCCATATCTTGGGGAACCACTATAGATCTGGTTTCTGCTGTATTGTTTTTAATTTCTGTAGATAGAATTATTCTGTGCTAAAAGAAGTTACAAATATTTGTTTGCCTTAAAATCAAAAAGACTCAAAAAGATTAGAACCTATTCACCCCCCCCCCCCCCTCCTCTAGGTGTTTAGTCTCTTGAAACAAAGTCTTTCAAGTGGTATCAGAGGGAGGTTCCTCAAAATTTGACCTAACAGTCACAGGATTTCTCCAAGGCTATAACAAACAACAAGAATGGGTTCAAGTGAAAATCAAAAGGAGTTTGGTTCTATGAAATTGCCCATTTGCAGGAAAGAATCTTTTGGCATTTGGAAAGAAAGGGTCAGGCTATTTATGGAAGCATCTGATCCAAGAATTTATATTACAGTATAGGAAGGTCCCTTCATCCCAATGAAGGTTTCAGTTCTTGATGCAAACATTCAAACTCCAAAGAGTTATTCAGAGATGACTAACGATGAAATCATCTATGCTACATTAGATAAAAGAGCTCAGAATATAATTGTATGTGTCATAGATGATGCAACATTCCAGAATCTTGTGCAATGTAAAACATCCAAAGAAATGTTGGATACACTGATTGTCACAGAAGAAGTCAGAGAGGACAGAAAGTCTATGCTGAATTAGGAGTATGAGAGCTTTAGGCAAACAAAAACTGACAGCATAGCTTAATGCTATAAAAAGTTTTTCAGAATAGTGAATGAACTGATGACATATGGAAGAGTCTTCAGTACTTATGAACTGAATGACAAGTTTCTTAGGTCCCTAATAAAGGATTGGGACACTAAGATATGTGCAATAAGGGAAGTGGCCAGACTGGCTGACACACCTCCACCTACACTTTTTGGAAAGCTGCTTTCATATGAAATGCAGCTTACTGCTAGGAAAGAGGATGAGAAGGGCAGCAGATCTGAACAAAAAGAAACGTCAGTAGACTTCAAGGCTAAGGGCTCAAGGAAGGGTAGGAGAAAATCTCCTTCTCCACCTAGAAGGATTACTGAAGCAGAAGAAGGTGTTCCTGAAACAAGTACATCAGATAGTCACACATCAGATGAAGACTTTGCTGCCTTCACTAGACAATTTCAAAGGTTCATGAAGAAAAAGAAATGGAGAACCAGGCCTTCTTCAACATCCTATTCCAAGGATGAATACTACAGGAAGAAGAAAACACCTAAGGAGGACAGGTATGCTTCTAAACCTGGTAAACAATCTAATTCTAAGATTGTGTGTTTTTGTTGTAATAGGTCTGGGCATGTCATAGCTGACTGTCCTGACAAAAGAAAGGAATCAAAGGACAAGAAGAAGCAGCAAATCAAAGGCAAGAAGGAGAAGTCCATAGTGGCTAAGAAGGAGAAGAGTTGGACAGTCTCTTCATCTTAAAAATCTGAAGAAGAAGTGGCAGAAGCATATGTTGGACTCTTCTCGACAGAAGAGGATTCTAGGGAACTATAATTCCTATAGATGCTGGACTCCATAAATGGAGTGGAAGAGTATTGATGTAAAGGGATGATGGCTCAATTTGAAGAAGATAGGTGCCAGGATCAGCCTTGACAGAGTAAGGTAAACAATTCTTCCTCAGTCTTAGATTACTTTACAGGATCAGAATCAGAAGCATCTTCTTCAAAAGAAGTGGATGGATCTTAGTCTGAGGGGGATGTTCACCAACTCATTGATGAGTATGGTGGGCTGTTGCATGCTCTAATGAAGAGCAAGTTTCTTGTTAAAGAGCAGGCCAAGGAGATTGAGTCTCTCAAACTGGCTGTAGTAGATTCAACAAAACTACCGGATCAAAAACTGAATGAGGTTGCCAAATTGAAAAACATTACAGTTATTCAGATGGGTACAATCTCATTCAAAGAGAATCATATCAAGAAACTAGAGGGAAAACTTCAGCAAGAGAGAGAGCTAGTTGCAAACTTCTCCAAACCAAAATTAGTCTTACCTTTGATAGATAATTTTGTTTCACAAAAAGGAAAGACTGGTCTAGGCTTTAAGGGAAGAACTGGGGCTACCAATTCTCAAAGAAAAGGTAAAGTCCAACTTCAGCATCAAGCTGTTAATCCCCCTATTTTCTTTAAGAAGGTAGTGTATCCTACTAACAGGTATGATCATGACATTACACATGGTCACTGTGAGCATGAAAATCTCATGTGTAAGGGTGCAAATGTCAATAGACCAATCTATAGGAATGCCAATCATATTCAGGAGGAGTTCTTGAAGAATGCTGTTCCAGCACCTACACTTAATAAGTCTACTGACAACAAAGTAAGAAGGCTTGTACCTAAGAAGAGGTATAATAGGATTGAGTGTTGGTGTTGTGGCAAGGTGGGCCACTTTACCATGGATTGCTGGTTTTACTTAAGTGTTAAAACCAAAAGTAGGATTCCTGTTAGATCAGTCACAGGGTTTCAAACTAACAAGGACCTAGGACCCACTAGCAAGTTGGGTTCTACGGGTAAGTGATTCATTATTTGTTGCAGGTAAATCCAAGTGACCATACCCCTATATGGTACTTGGATAGTGGCTATTCCAGACATATGACTGGAATACGGAGAATGTTGAGGGACTATGTGCCCATAAAGAATGGACCCAAAGTTATCTTTGGTGGATCAGAAAAGGGAATCATAAAAGGATTTGGTAATATATCTTGTGATTCAATTACTATCACCAAAGTGGCTTATGTAAAGGGTTTAAAACATAATCTGATTAGTATAAGACAACTTAGTGATCTAGGTTATGATATTTCTTTCCATAAAGGAGTGTGCCTAGTAAAAAGCTCAAGTGATCAAGAGATCATTTTGACTGGCACTAGGAAAGGAAATGTGTATTGTCTTAACATAGATTGTGAGTCTAACAACTCACCTATTTGTTTGGTTGCAGGAGAGAAAGCTTCTCTATGTGTCAAATGGCACAAGAGGCTAGCTCATCGTAACTATAAGTCAATTGGACTTCTGTTCAGCATGGTATTAGTAAGGAATTGTCCTCAAGTTCAGTGCATAAAAGAGGGTGTGTGCTCTACTTTCCAAAAAGGCAAGCAGACTAAGTCCTCTTTTCAGTCACTGACATCAAAGATTCAAAGAGATGTTTGTATCTCATACATATGGATTTGTTTGGGCCTATGACAGTCCATAGTCTTTGTAGGAAAGCATACACACTTGTTGTTGTGGATGACTATTCTAGATTTACATGGGTTTTCTTCTTGAGGCAGAAATCTGAAACTCCAAATATTTTCCAGACTTTTGTCAGACAAATTCAAAATGAATACAACAGCTCAGTGGTCAAAATCAGAAGTGACCATGGAACTGAATTTCAATCTAAATGTATGACACAATTCTGTGAATAACTTGGGATTCATCAGGAATTCTCTTCACCTATAACTCCTCAGCAAAATAGTGTTGCTGAAAGAAAGAATTGGACTCTAATTGAAGCCAGTAGAACTCTACTGAATGACACTACTCCTCCTGAGTACTTCTGGGCTGAGGCAGTAAATACTGCAAGTCATGTGCTCAATAGGGCCTCAATCAACAAGAAACACAAGATGATGCCCTACTAGATTTTAAAAGGCAGAAAACCAAACATATCTTATTTCATAATCTTTAGTAGTAAGTGTTTTGTACTAGTCAATGGTAAACACTACCAAACTAAGTTTGCTGCCAAATCCATAGAAGAGATATTTGTTTGGTACAGCAACCAGAGTAGAGCATACAGGATCTACAACTTGACTGCTCAAGTTGTAGAATAATCTGTGCATGTTGTATTTGATGATTCAATGTTTATTAACAGGGAAATGTCTAGTTCTTCCGTTAGTTCTACGGGTCTAACAGATAAGCAAAACATGATGACCATCAATGAAGATGTTCCTGCTAAACTGGATGAGGATAAAGATGCCAGCTATCTAGGGGGAGATCAAGTCCCTCTAGGTGAAGAAGAAAATTTGGAGCAACAAGATGAGGAAACTAGAGATAGCCATAATGCTGACAGAATTCCTCCAGCAAGGAGACACAAGAGGGATCATCCAGCTCACCAGATCATTGGTGATGCAAGTCAGGGTGTTCTAACAAGGAGTAGGAGCATGAACATAGTTTTATGTTCTAGCTTCCTGTCTCAGATAAAACCCAAGAAGATTGAAGAGGCCATGCAAGACACCAACTAGATTGATGCAATGCAAGAAGAGCTCAGTCAGTTCAAAAGGTGTAAGGTCTGGGAACTGGTGCCAAAACCTAAGGATAACAATATAATAGGAATTAAGTGGATTTACAGGAACAAGCTTGATGAGAATGGCACTATAGTCAAGAACAAGGCTAGACTGGTAGCAAAAGGCTACAGGCAAGAAGAAGGTATTGATTTTGATCAAACCTTTGCTCCAGTGGAAAGGCTGGAGGCAATAAGGCTATTCTTAGCCTATGCTGCCTACCAAGGGTTCAAAGTATATCAAATGGATATGAAATCAGCATTTCTGAATGGTGATTTAAAAGAAGAAGTCTATATAGAACAACCCTCAGGTTTTGTAGACTCTCACTTTCCTAATTATGTATATAGGCTTAGGAAAGCTCTATATGGTTTGAATCAAGCTCCAAGGGCTTGGTATGAAACCTTGTCTGCCTTCCTCATTGAGAATAAATTCTCTAGAGGAAATATAGACAAAACTCTATTCTATAGGGAATCAAAAGGCAAGATAATACTAGTCTAGATTTATGTGGATGACATTATCTTTGGTTCTACTAAAAACAGCCTTTGTAGGAAGTTTGCCAAACTTATGCAAGGGAAGTTTGAGATGAGCAGTATGGGTGAGCTGAAGTTCTTCTTGGGACTTCAAGTTAGACAGACTGAGAGTGGGTTGTCCATATCCCAGTCTAAGTTCACCATGGATTTGATTAAGAAGTATGGTTTGGAATCAGCTTCTACAATGAAAACTCCACTGGGAACAAGTATGCCTATATGCAAAGATGAAGCAGGGAAACCTATTGATGAGTCTTTGTATAGAGGGATAATTTGATCCCTACTATACTTGACTTCTAGTAGACCTGACATCATGTATGCAACATGTGTCTGTGCTAGGTATCAAGCATGCCCTAAGGAATCTCATTATACTGCAGCTAAAAGAATTTTGAGATATCTTAAGGGCACACCAAATCTTGGTCTTTGGTACCCTAAGAATAGAGATTTTCTATTAATAGGTTTCTCAGATGCAGATTTTGCTTGATGCAAAGAAGACAGAAAAAGTACCAAAGGAACCTGTCAGTTCCTTGGTGGGAGGCTAGTGTCATGGTGCAGCAAGAAGCAAACAAGTGTAGCTATATCAACAGCTGAATCCGAATATATAGTTACAGGTATCTGCTGTGTATAATTAATGTGGATAAAGCATCAACTAGGAGATTATGACATCCAGGTAAGTAGAATTAAACTATTTTGTGATTCTACTAGTGCTATTTCTATTTCTAAGAATCCAGTATCACACAGTAGGACCAAGCATATAGAAATAAAGTTTCATATTATCCGAGAACATGTTGAAAAGGAAAATATTAGTATAGAGTTTGTTCAAACAGATAATCAAATAGCTGATATTTTCACAAAACCACTTGATGAAACTAAATTCAATAATTTAAAAATTGAATTAGGTATGTTAAACCTAGAATAGGTTAACATAAGTTTCCATGAGTAGAATTAGTAAGCACCAAATTTCTCTTGATATTTGTCTAAGTACAAAGTTTGTGTCAACACAAGCAAGTTGTGTCGACACACTCAGTATGATGTGTCGACATAGGAAAAGGATGTGTCGACACAGAAACAGTATCTGTGTCGACAGGAGAATATGTGTCGACACAACCTTGTCGAGACTATAAGTTGTGAGGATATTTGTGTCAACACAAAAAGTTGGTGTCGACAAAACTATGTCGTGACTTAAGTTATCAGTGTCGACACAAATGCAAGTATGTCGACACAGACTCAAGTATGTCGACACATAGATGTGTCGACTTAAAATATGTTTTGTAGACTAAGAAATTAGTATGTCGACACATAGTTGTGCCGACTTAACTAAAGTTCTGTCAAGACCTAGGTCATTTTTGTCGACATAAAAACTAATTTGTCGACTTAAGCCCGACTTTTGATCTGCCCCTGACTCAAGTACTATAAAAAGGTGAATCCAAAATCTGGTCGACTACGCTATCAGAATTTTTGACTCTACACCTTCTGTCGACATAGACCTTCTCTTCTCTTCTCCTCTAGTACTTACATCAATGGCGCCACACCAAGAAGACAAGGTTAACGGAGGTTACGAACTGGTTCGCAAAGGTTTCACAACTGCTTCTGACGCAATTCAGGGAGTTATTGCCCTAATTTCTTAAAATGGACTCGAATTTTTGGTCTCAGAACCGAACAAAATTTGGAAGAAGGAAGTCATGGAGTTCTATTCAACCGCTATAGTGGATTCAGAAGGCAAGAAAATCAAGGCGACTGTTCAAGATACCCGAGTGAAACTCACATTAAAAACTATTAAGAAATCAATACATCTTCCATTGATCAAGGATACATAAGAAATAACCTCTTCCCAGATTATAGTAGCTTTAAGCTGGTGTGGGCTGAGTCCCAATATCAAGATTGGATCCTCTTTCACAAGAAAAGGGATGAATTCCCAAGGAAAATTTCTATCTGAAGTTGTTGCCAAAGTGATTATTTGCAAGACAGGTGGAGATGATCGGATTTCTGTCCACATGTTCAATCTGATGGTGAGAATCATATTCAAGATAAACACTGACTGGGCAGCAGTAGTGTTTGATAAAGTAAAAGAAGGAATTAAGAAACCTAACCTGGGAAGGATCCTCAGCCTATGCTTAACATCAATAATTCCAGATGTTCTGAAATAAGCAAATGGCTCTAAGATAAATCATATGAGAAAAATGGATGTAAGGATACTGTCAAGGTGGGACAGAGTTCTAACCAAGGAAGTCTTTGCTCCTAAGGAGCAAACTAACAAAGACAAGAAGAAAAAGAAGGTGGTTGTCCAGGCTGACTCCTCCAATGATTCTGAGGATGAAGTGGTCTTCAGTTCTGATGAAGACCAGCAACAACAAGATGTTCATGCTCAAGCAAAGGACTGTGAGCCCCAAGAGCGACAAATTGACTCTACTCCAGGGGGAGAAAAACTAGAAAAAGAAACTGAGTTGCCTTCCCAAGCGGGAAGTATTGATGTTGCTTTCTTGGAAAGTGACTTAGCTACAGACAAAATTATTGATGTTGTATCTGAAATCAACACTGCATCTAAAGTAACTGATAAGAATGATGCTATAAATGAGTAATAAATATCTTCTCCACAGAGTAGTTGTAACACCCCAAAAATTTCAAAAAGCCAATGTGCGATTCAGGTTGGCTGACACGGCCTGAGACACGGGCATGTCTTAGGGCGTGTCAGGTGTACACGGCCTGGGACACGGGCGTGTCCTAGAGCGTGTCCCTATTCTCGAAAAGTACTCGAGAACTGATCGTCGAGTGTGGAACACGGCCTGTGACACGGGCGTGTCACAGGGGCATGTTTGGCATACGGCTAGGGACACGGGCGTGTGCCTTAGCCGTGTCCTGCTCGGGTGATTTTGGAGATCGTATTATAGGGGTGACACGGCCAGGTACACGACCGTGTACTGTGTGACACGAGCGTGTCAGGCTTGACACGGGCGTGTCAATGCCCGTGTTCTGGTTTATTTTCAGTCGCTTGTGCACCGCTTCAGGAACACGGCATGTTACACGGGCGTGTCACAACCCGTGTTCGGCCCAGGAAATAAAATTCAGGGCTGATCTGAGCCATTCATTTTCTTTGATAAGATCCAATGGTCTGGGCTCTTCCCTGGGTTGATAAGGCCGGGATTGAAGAGGAGAAAGCTCATTTGAGTTTCATCTTTCTCTTTCTGAAGTTAAGAGAGAGGGGAGAGCAAGGAAAGGAAGAAGAAGAGGAATTTGGCCACCGGTGGTGCTGCGGTGGTCCAAATCGCTAGTCGAGTTCGTATTTACGAAGGCAAGGCTGCTGCGAAGGCTTTCATCCGTCTCAATTCTCTCCATGGCTCCGAGGCGACTTCCAAGGGTAACGATTTCTATCTTGGACATGTGAAGTCCTACTTTACTGCATTTGCATAGGGAAAAGCCATCCCCGCGAGTGTGCGGTGGGTTGTTGTGTCCCTTGGGGTAGATATGTGAAGTCCCCCTTGTTAGAGTCTGGAATTGGAGTACGGATCTAGGCATGCTGTGTGAATCCCATCTGGGCGTGCTGGTCTGGATTGGTGATGCTTGTTTGTATTCGGAGGAATCTCCGAGTATTATATTGTTTGTGTGCAATCTGTGGTGAATACCTGTCGCTTGGTATAGTAGGAAGTACTGGAGGAAGTCCAGGAAATTGTGAGAGTTGGTTCAACTCTTGTGACCGTGAGTTGTCAATTTTTGTGGTGTTGAGTCGTTGGGCTGCAACTATATAAAATGAGGCTTCGTGCCCAACAGGCAAGGTGAAACCGACCCGTGCCTTTATTTGTGGCCTCATGTATGATGTACTTGGTAGTGGCAAGGCGATTTGAGCAACGGGGGGTGGCTGATCCATACCTGCGTTATGTAGGCTGGACATGAGAGCGCCATGTCATTGGACTTTCGTCAGCGGCATAATGAGAGTCTTTGGCCGTCGTGCTAGACTAAATGCTTATTGGTGGGATCCGATGTTTCCGGTACACCCGAATGTGCCCTGAGTACACGGAGCGTCGGGTCGTCATGCCGGCGTTTGTGATATGTATTGACTGTGCGGTCGTGCACGTCTTGCGTGGGTTGCTATACATACTGTTGAAACATGCTTTGCAGAGATAGAATTCCGCTGCCCCGTGCTAGGGGCAGGGTCGTTATAATTGGTCAGCTGAATGCTGACCGTTGCCCTGTTTACCACGGCTTGGTGGATTGGTTCTTGCAGGTGCAGGAGGTGCTGGTCCGATCGGGACTTAGCGGGCTGAAGCCCAAGCTGCGTTGCTGCCCTAGAAGGCTTTATTTTGTTTCTTCTTGTTCATGTGTGGCCGGCTTGCGTACCAATGTCTGTAAACCACACCTTGTTAAGAGAAATTTGTAAGGCCTTAAGGCCAGATACTTTGGTTGTATGCATTCCTATGTTTTAGTGGTCAGTTCTTGTTACTCTTGAGTTCAAGTTTTCAACCGTGAAGCTTCCGCTAGAATGCTCTGTATTAAAATGCGTTGGTTTTGATATTATTTCGTAGCGTCTCCGCCTGTTTGTGGAATATGGTGTGGGGCCCCGGCCGGACCCTTTATTATAATCTTCTTGACGGGTAGAGGTGTTACTATTTGGTATCAGCTTGTTGGTCGATCTATTCCGAATTCGCGGACAAATTCTTTTGAGGGGGTGGCGAGCACGTGTCAGTGCTGTCATTATAACACTTAACTTGAACTCAAGAATGTCCACTTAGGAATGCAAATACACTTGTTTGTTGAACCTGTGTATTCTTTTTGTATGTTTGCCGTTTTATTTGGTCGCTAAATTGTGTGTTTTACACATATAGGTGACTAGAAGTGTTGCGGGTCAATCCGAACCTCAACATTCTATAGAAAGTACAGAACATGCTGAGGTGCCCACACCTCCTCCATCCGCTGAAACGGTACGTTTCATCACGAAATTTGTACTTGCTGTGATGAATGCTCAGCAGGCTGGGCAGGCACGTCCTGCAGTGGTGCCAACGCATGCTGGGGTACGGCAAGAACCGGTAGAAGCTGTAGTTGATCCGCGGGCAGCAGATCAACAATTGAAGCAATTCTTGAGCTTCAATCCTCCATAATTTACTGGGGCGGGTCACCGGCCCAAGCAAAGGATTGGCTTGCAAGGATCAAGAGGATCATCAGAGCAATCAAGGTTGAGGAGGGACAGAAGGTTATGTTGGCCACTTTCCTACTGGGATGAGAGGCTCGTTTTTGGTGGGATGAGATTTAACTGCATCAGTTGGCCGGTAGACAACTTGCAGAGGTCTCGATGGACGAATTTTCTCGGTTGTTCTTGGCTCAACATCTACCAATGCAGCAAAGTATATCGATGGAAATGGAATTTTAACGGTTAACCCAAGGAGATCGTAGTGTGGATGATTATCTGCATGAGTTCACACGTTTGGGAAGATATGCGGGTACAATCTTTGCTGAAGAAGAGCGTAAGACTAGTAGGTTTTATGTGGGACTGCGATATGAGATGCGGTATTTTCTCTCGAGTTCCGTGAGTCAGGGATTTCAAGCCTTAGTCTGTACGGCTCGGTCTTTGGAGACCGACATGAGAAGAGGGCAGGCAAAATGGACCTTGGCTGTGATAAAGCCAGAGTTCAAGCCGCCGCGTCCGGAGAAGTTTGGGTACCGTATGAGATGGGGAAAGAAGTCCAAGTCTACTGGACAAGATCCTTCTGCGACTGTGACCGAGACATCTGGGATTGGATCTCGCGTTTGTTTTACGTGCGGGAAGTTGGGACACTTCGCACCTTATTGTCGAGTTGGTCCTCCAAAGGGTGACAAGAAGACGGGAGCGTCTTATGCGGAGAAAGGGAAGACTGTGGTGGAGTCTTCTGCCTCGCATGCGCAGCCCAGGGTCTTCAACCTTGGAAAATAGGAGGCCATTAAGCAGGCGGATGTCGTCATAGGTGCGCGCAGTTTTTAATGTTATTTTATACTTTGTGTTGTGCTTGTTTTGAATGTGATGTATTAGGGTTTGTCCTTATACGAGAGTATCCGGCGCGAGCACTGTTTGACACAGGTGCTTCACATTCGTTTTTGTCTGAAGATTTTGTCTTTCGTGTCGGTGTACCTATCCGGACCACGACAGATAATGTAAAGGTGTTGTTACCTAACGGATGTTTGATGTGCGCGGATAAATCTTGCGGTCTTGAGGTAAAGATAGGGAGTCGGGAGTTCAAGGTGGAAACATTTGTATTGCCAATCAAGGAATTTGGTATAATCTTTGGTATGGACTGGCTGTCAGAGCTGTGTGCCTGTATATATTGCACTTCAAAAGAGATCACACTCGGGCAGAATACCGAACAAGAGACCAAGTTCATTGGTATAAAAGTGATGAGTGGGATGTTGTTATCTGCTCTCCAAGTCGTTAAGGAAGTTCGGAAGGGTGCGGAGTTGTTCTTCACACTCGTAGAGGCGGTGGCGCCGAAGGCCAGTGTGAGTGAAGTGTCGATTGTGTCGGAGTAAACTGATGTGTTTCCAAAGGACCTTCTGGGGTTTCCTCCCCAAAGAGAAATCGACTTTGCTATCGAGCTGGTGCCGGGTGCGAAACCTGTGGCTCGTTTGCCATATCGGGTAGCGCCAAAAGAGATGGCCGAACTGAAAGTTCAGTTGCAAGAGCTGTTGGAGCAGGGATACATACGCCCAAGTATGTCACCATGGAGCGCGCCTGTTCTTTTTGTGAAAAATAAAGATGGTAGTTTGTGGCTATGTATTGATTATCCCGAACTGAATATGCTGACGGAGAAAAACAAGTATATGATTCCACGGATCGATGACTTTTTCGATCAGCTAGCGGGCTCAACCGTCTATTCCAAGTTGGATTTGAAATCCGTGTATTACCAATTGCGGATTAGGGAAGGTGATATTCCCAAGACAATGTTTGGCACACGCTACGGTCACTATGAGTTCACAGTGATGCCGTCCGGCTTATGTAATGCGCCTTCAGTATTCATGGATCTCATGCATCGAACATTCCGCGAATACTTGGACCTTTTTGTGATTGTGTTCATTGAAGATATCCTCGTGTACTCACAGTCGGAGGAAGATCATGCAAACCATTTGCGGTTCGTATTGCATACCTTGCGGAGAAATAAGCTGTATGCCAAGTTCTCTAAGTGTGAGTTCTGGCTCTCGTCGGTAGCTTTTCTGGGCCATGTGGTAAGTGGAGAGGGCATAGCGGTGGATCCGACAAAGATAAGTGCCATTCGTGATTGGCCAGTGATGTCTTTTGTGGCCGAAGTCAGGAGTTTTCTTGGATTGGCAGGCTACTATAGACGATTTGTGGCGAACTTTTCCCGGATTTCTTTGCCTTTGACTATGTTGACGAGAAAAGATCAGAAGTTCGTTTGGACGCCGGAGTGCGCACGAGCTTTTGAGGAGCTAAAAGGTCGTTTGACCACAACGCCTGTTTTGAGGTCGCCATGTGGTACAGACGGTTTTGAGATATACAACGATGCGTTAGGAAGAGGCTTAGGCTGCGTTCTCCTTCAGTTTGGGAAGGTGATCGCTTATGGCTCACGTCAATTGAAAGTGCATGAACGTAATTACCCCGTCCACGATTTGGAGTTAGCGGCGGTGATCTTTTCGCTAAAGTTATGGCGGCACTATCTTTATGGCGTGAAGGTAGATATTTATACAGATCATAAAAGCCTAAAGTATCTGCTCGATCAAAAGGATTTGAATATGCGACAAAGGAGGTGGATGGAATTCCTAGGGGATTATACCTTCGACATTCACTATGTTCCCGGAAAGGGAAATGTGGTTGTTGATGCCTTGAGTCGTCGGACTCGGGTGCGGGAAAGTTGGTTGTGGATACATGATGAGCGTCTAATCCAGGAGTTGGAAGCGTTGGAGATATCTTGTGTGGAAAGGGATTCTTCGGCCGATGCATGCTTGATTTGGATGGAGGTTAAATATAACCTTGCAGACAGGGTTCGACGGGCAACGGAGTTTTATGAAAGTCTCCAGTGCTATGCAAAGGAGGGGTATGGTGACCAATTCTCCTGGGATGACGGTTTATTACGGAAGGATGGCCGATTGTGCGTCCCTTGTGCGAGTAAATTGCGAGAAGAATTGTTATATGAAGCACACTTTACAAAGTACTCAATTCACCCTGGGAGCACAAAAATGTACAAGGACATGAAGAAATTGTTCTGGTGGCCCGGTTTAAAGAAGGAGATAGCCGCGTATGTGGCTAAGTGTCATACTTGTGCTTTGGTAAAGGCAGAATGTCAATAGACGAGTGGTTTCCTGAAATCATTATCGGTTCCGCATTGGAAGTTTGAGGATATTATTATGGATTTCGTGCAAGGATTGCCAAGATCTCAACGTGGGAATGACTCAATCTGGGTGATTGTAGGCTGGTTGACAAAGGTGGCTCACTTTCTACCGAATAAGCGGGACGATTCTATAGAAATGTTGGAAAAGCTCTATGTGGAGCAGATTGTTCGATTGCACGGTGTTACCCGGAGCATCGTAAGTGACCGAGATGGGCGATTTACTTCGAAAGATTGGAGGCTAATTCATCAGCTGTTGGGCACGAAGATAGCATTCAGTACGGCCTTTCACCCGTAAACGGATGGCCAAACTGAACGAACCAACACACCAATGGAGGATATGCTCCGTATGTGCGCCCTAGACTTTGGTAAGAAATGGGAAGATCATCTTGTTATGGTGGAGTTTGCCTATAATAATAGCTACCAAGCGAGTATCAGTATGGCACCGTTTGAAGATTTGTATGGTCGCAAGTGCCGTACAAGCTTGGGCAGAAACTGGCGAATCAAAACTTTTGGGACAAAAGGAAGTCGAGGATGCTAACTCAACAATATGCTCTATTCGAGAGAGACTACTAATAGCCCAGGATCGGCAAGCCAAGTATTACAATGCTAAGCACCGAAACGTGGAGTTCGCGGTGGGTGACTGGGTCTATTTAAAGATTAAACCCTTCAAAGGCATATCTCGGATTCGGCGGTTGAAAAAGCTAAGTCCGCGATATCTTGGTCCGTTTGAAGTGGTGGAGCGAGTTGGGGAAGCTGCCTATCGGCTAGCTCTTTCATCGGAATTGGGTGGATTGCATGATGTGTTCCACATCTCGGTACTATGAAAAGCATTCAAAGACCCAGCTCAAGTGTTTGAGAATGATCGGGTGCCGGTTTAGTATGGGCTAACGACAAAGGTGAGGCCCATTCGGATCGAGGATCGAGCCGAGAAATAGTTGCGGAACAAAATGATCGGGATGGTCAAAGTCCGGTGGGAAAATTGTGGCCAAGAAGAGCTAACATAGAGCGGGAGCAGACCATGCGAGCTGAGTTCCCCGAGTTATTTGTGTAAATTGTTTGCTCGTCTGTATGGTGTTGATACATATATGTAAAAGTATCACTTTTTATGTCATGCTTGCATCTCCCTACTTCATCCAAATTTCGGGATGAAATTTTATTAAGGAGGGGAGGATTGTAACACCCCAGAAATCTCAAAAAGCCAAAGTGAGATTCAGGTTGGCTGACACGGCCAGAGACACGGGCGTGTCTCAGGGCATGTCAGGTGTACACGGCCTGGGAAACGGGTGTTTCCCAGGGCGTGTCCCTATTCTTGAAAAGTACTCGAGAACTGATCGTCGAGTGCTGAACACGGCCCGTGACACGGGCGTGTCACAGGGGCGTGTTTGGCACATGGCTAGGGACACGGGCGTGTTACTTAGCCATGTCCTGCTCGGGTGATTTTGGAGATCGTGTTATAGGGGTGACACGGCCAGGTACACGGCCGTGTACTGTGTGATACGGGCATGTCATGCTTGATACGAGCGTGTCAATGCCCATGTTCTGGTTTATTTTCAGTCGGTTCTGCACCGCTTCAGGAACACGGCCTATGACACGGGCATGTCACAACTCGTGTTCGGCCCAGGAAATCAAATTCAGGGCTGATCAGAGCCGTTCATTTTCTTTGACCAAGATCCAATGGTCTGGGCTCTTCCCTGGGTTGATAAGGCCAGTATTGAAGAGGAGAAATCTAATTTGAGTTTCATCTTTCTCTTTCTAAAGTTAAGAGAGAAAGGAGAGCAAGGCATGGAAGAAGAAGAGGAATCCGGCCGCCGGTGGTGCTGCGGTGGTCCAAATCGCGAGCCGAGTTCGGATTTACGAAGGCAAGGCTGCTGCGAAGGTTTTCATCCATCTCAATTCTCTCCATGGCTCCTAGGCGACTTCCAAGGGTAACGATTTCCATCTTGGACATGTGAAGTCCTACTTTCCTTCATTTACATAGGGAAAACCCGTCCCCGCGAGTGTGCGGTGGGTTGTGGTATCCCTTGGGGTAAATATGTGAAGTCCCCCTTGTTAGAGTCCGGAATTGGAGTACGGATCTAGGCACGCTGTGTGAAGACCATCTGGGCGTGCTGGTCTGGATTAGAGATGCTTGTTTGCATTCGGAGGAATCTTCAAGTATTTGATTGTTTGTGTGCAATCTGTGGTGCATACCTGTCACTTTGTGCAGCAGGAAGTACTGGAGGAAGTCCAGGAAATTGTGAGAGTTGGTTCAACTCTTGTGACCGTGAGTTGTCACATTACGTGGTGTTAAGCCATTGGGCTGCAACTATATAAAATGAGGCTTCGTGCCGAATAGGCAAGGTGAAACCGACCCGCGCCTTTATTTGTGGCCTCAGGTACGATATACTTGGTAGTGGCAAGGCGGTTTGAGCAACGGGGGGTGGCTCATCCGTACCTGCGTTATGTAGGCTGGACATGAGAGCGCCAAGGCATTGGTCTTTTGTCAGCAGCATAATGAGATTCTTGGGCCGTCGTGCCAGACTAAATGCTCATTGCTGGGATCCGGTGTTTCTGGTACACCCGAATGTGCCCTGAGTGCACAGAGCGTCGGGCCATCGTGCCGGCGTTTGTGATATGTATTGAATGTGCGGCCGTGCAAGTCTTGCGTGGGTTGCTATACATACTGTTGAAACATGCTTTGCAGGGATGGAATTCCGCTGCCCCGTGCCAGGGACAGGGTCGTTATAATTGGTCAGCTGAATGCTGACCATTGCCCTGTTTACCACTGCTTGGTGGATTGGTTCTTGCGGGTGCAGGAGGTGCTGGTCCGAGCGAGACTTAGCGGGCTGAAGACCAAGCTGCGTTGCTGCCCTAAGAAGGCTTTTTTTTGTTTCTTCTTGTTCAGGTGTGGCCGGCCTGCGTGCCGATGTCTGTAAACCACACCTTGTTAAGAGAAATTTGTAAGGCCTTTAGGCCAGATACTTTGGTTGTATACATTCCTCTGTTTTAGTGGACACTTCTTGTTACTCTTGAGTTCAAGTTTTCAACCGTGAAGCTTCCTCTTGAATGCTCTGTGTTAGGATGCATTGGTTTTGATATTATTTTGTAGCGTCTCCACCTGTTTGTGGAATATGGTGTGGGGCCCCGTCCGGACCCTCTATTATATTCTTCTTGATGGGTAGAGGTGTTACAGTAGTGATGTATTATAGTATTCTCCTCAAAAATTGTTCAAAGGGACACTTTTGTTTACACAACAAAAGAGGTCTTTCAAATGTTTAAAAAAAAAAACTAATCTTATTCCTTCTGAACAGATACAGCAGGAGTTTACAATGGAAGAATTATTTCCTGATCCTCTTACTGATAGGACTGAGGGGGAGGAAATTGAAAAAGAAAAGGAAATTCCAAGGACTAGGGGGAGTTATCCAAGCATACCCCAGCTGAAATGGAAACTGTTCATATTCAAAGTACATCTAAATCTTCTGAAGATGAAGAAGCCACATTGGCTAGGAAAAGAAAGAAGACTGTGTTAATGAAGAAGAGTTCTGGATATAAGAAAGCTTTACAATTGGGAACTACACCCTCTACATCAGGCATGGACTTTAGTTCCTTACTGGTCCAGATGCAAATAAAACTAGATAATCAAAGACAGACTATAGAAAAATATGTGGATGAAACTCATAAGGATTTACAGTTTCAGTTGGCCCAGAACATCAAATCCATTAGATTTGAAGTGAATCAACATAATAAGAAGATGACAGATTGCTTCCATAAAGTAGGTAATGTTGTGGTGTTCCTGGCCAAGCCACAGCAAGATATACATGCTAAAGTGGATGAAATTGAAGTGAAGCAGGTATATATACTGGAGAATCAGATAAGGATTAATGACAATCTCAAGGATTCACATTATGAAATATTGACAAAGCTCACTGATTCAGGCACTAGTCTGAAGGCTGAAATCTCCAAGCAAATCCAGGAAGATATATCTGCTATCAAAGCCACATTTCAAGAATCTCAGGGGAAAATTAAAAGTTTCCTAACAAAATTCAGAGATTATTTTAAAGAAGGAACTGAATATATAGCTGATCAAGTCAGATTCCAGAAAGAAGACATAAGAGATCATGTTGCAAGAGAAGTCATAAAGGGGGAGAGATTACTAGTCAAAGTCAGCTCTGACCATGCTAAATGGACTACCAACAGCATCAGAGCTACTCTTGGATATCCTCTTCTTTGTGATGATGCTAATGTAGATGAGTCTGGGATTCAACCTGAATATTTTGAAGGAGATCAGCCTGAAGTTTCTCAGGTGATCTACCCCCCAGCTGATTTTGAGATGTTTCAAGAAGAAGTGCTAAAAATGTATAGTACTCCACCAGAGGTACAAAATGTAATTATGGAAAAGTTTTAAATGTCAGAAGCTGTATTAGAAGCTCAGAAGGAAGCTCAACTTTCCAAGAAGAGATTCAGACAGCAGGCTGAGCTAAATCCAGATTTTTAGCAGTGGAGCCCAACTTCTAGAAATATCATACTTACTACTTGGAAAGCTGTTAAGGATAAAACCTATGACAGGGGTAAGTAGTATTCTGAGAAAGAGTGGAATAAATATCAAGTTAGACAAGAAGGAATTCTACAGCATAAAAGAAGTGCTAAGGATGGGAAGCTACCTGCTAATGCTCAAGAACCAAGCAAGTACTTCCCCAAACCTTTCCACTATTTTGAAAGATAGAAGATCAAGGCTGAAGCATTGAAGAAGAAAAGCTCTCAAAGGGATAAAGCCAGCTGAAGATGCTGAACCTTCTGTGGAGGCTAAAATCAAGTCTGGCAAAGGAATAGTTATTAAGGAACCTAGTCACTAATAGGATTGCTAGGTTCTTGTATTAGAACAATGTATTATTTTTTCCTTTCTATAAAAAATTCTTGTAAACCATAATTTTACTGATTAATGAAATCTGTTTCGGTATTAAGTGTTTGTTGTTTACAATGATTATGTAATTACCTGCTCTGAAATGTTTTAACTTCTATTATAATTTTTTTTATCTTTAGAGATGTATATCTTTGACTAAGGGTTATTACTTCTCCAAATACGGAGAGATTGTTGGGTACATTGGAAAATTTGTACTAGATTTGGAGAAGCCACAACTAAGTCAATGATACGCATCAATGTGTATTTGATAGAAGTTTGAGTTTCATTGTGCAGGTTTAAAAATTTTTAAGGAAAATTTTCTAAGTACAAGTGTCGACACTTTTGAAGAAAATGTGTCGACACTCAAGGAGACTATGTCGATACTCAGGCAAGCTGTGTCGACATACAGGCGAAATTTATCGACACTTATAAAGAAGCTATATCGACACCCAACTGCTATGTCGACACTTAGGAAAGCTGTGTCGACACACTGGCAAAATGTGTTGACACTTAAAAAGAAGTTGTGTCGACACTCAAAGCTATGTCGACACCTAAAAAAGCAGTTGTGTCGACATCAAGAATTTTGTTGACAACTTAAAACAGAATTTTGTCGACACTTAAAACAGAAGATGAGTCGACACTTAGGAGATATGTCGACACCTGAAGTAATTGTGTCGACACACAGGACTTGTGTCGACACACCAACTCTCAAGAGGCTGTGTCGAGTTCAGAAGTAATTGTGTCGACACATAGGACTCGTGTCGACACACACTCAACGCCATTTGACAAACACTCAACACCATTTGTCTGCAACAGAAATGTCGAGACAAGAAGCTGCTGTGTCGACACATAGGACTTGTGTCGACACATACAACAAAAAGAAGTGTCGAGAAACAGAAGTATGACTGTGTTGACACTTGGAGTATTTGTGTCGATACCTTGAAGACTTGTGTCGACACTTAGCCTATATTTGTCGACACATGTGAAGCAGTCTGCTGAGTGTTGAATGCTGAGTTTAAAAGACATTATATAACCTGGTGACGTGACTGGTGACTTGACAACTATCATAACTAACCGGTCTGACACAATTGTCAGAACTGTCAGAAGTCGGTTATGAACCGGATCAGCCGGTAACAATTAAGCAAGCTCTATATAAGAGATAGATCGGGAACGACAAAGAGGATAACAATGTTAGGCATCAATAAGGAGAATTCTGACAGATCAAGGGCTATCTGCAAGAAAGATTCAGAGTTGAATCTGAATCTAAGGAAGAAGCTGACTGAAGATCAACTTCAACATCAAGAAAAGATCCACCTTATTTGTCCTAATCAAGAAGCTTTGAAAAGCTAAGTTTGGTTGGATCAGAAGGATCAGTATATATAAGAACTGATCAAGGAGACAACATCAACAGAGAAATCTAGCTGGGAAATTTTTTTGATACTTATTACTCACAAATTCTTGTAGGATCTATTGTTAGATCTGAGATTGTTAGCCTAAAATTATAAAGGCTGTGGTAGGGATGTGTGCCTGAGGTAGGACTTGTAGAAAGTCTGAGTTGTAAGCCTAAAATTATAAAGGCTTAGGTAGGGCTGAGGCCTAAGGTAGGATTCAGGGAAGAATCTGAGGTAGGACTTGTGTAAAGTCTGAGGTGTAGGAACCATTTTGGGGTTCTGAGTTTGTAAGATCTACAGATCCGAGCCATTGGAAGGAAGTTAGGCTGAAGCTAGTTATCTGCTGGATAGGCGAAGGGGGAAAGTGGATGTACCCATATCTTGGGGAACCACGATAAATCTGGTGTCTGTTGTTTTGCTTTTAATTTTTGTAGATAGAATTATTCTGTGCTAAAAGAAGTTACAAATATCTGTTTGCCTTAAAATCAAAAAGACTCAAAAAGATTAGAACCTATTCACCCCCCCTCTAGGTGTTTAGGCTCTTGAAACAAAGTATTTCACTTTTCTAGAGATTAGGAGGTGTTCTTGAGTTCTCTTCTTGTACTCGCTTTATACATTAATTTACCTACTTTTGACTTCTCTTTTGTAGGTAATAGCTTGTGTTTACGAGAGCTCCTTAGGTACTCATGTTATATGTTAATTTACTTTCTTTTAACTTCTCTTTTGCTGAGATTGTTTAGGTGTTCATTAGATCTTTTCAAGTACTCGTGTTATATGTTTATTTACATATTTTACTTCTCTTTTATAAAGATTAGTAGGTGTTTGCGAGTTTTATTTAGGTACTCATGTTATATTTTAAATTTACCAACTTCTGATTTCTCATTTTTAAAGATTAACAGGTGTTCACGAGTTCACCTTATGTACTCGTGTTATGTGTTTATTTAATTACTTTTGACTTCTCTTTTGCATAGATTAGAAATTGTTCACAAGTTCTCTTTAGGTACTTGTGTTATATTTTAAATCTACCTGGTTTTGCCTTATTTTTTCCAGAGATTACCAGGTGTTCACTAGTTAACTATAAGTACTCGTGTTATATGTTTATTTACCTATTTTTGACTTCTCTTATGGGGAGATTAGCAGGTGTTCGTGAGTTCTCTTTAGCTACAAGCATTACATTTTAAAAAAACGTGTTTTTTATTTCTCGTTTGTAGAGATTAGTACATGTTCGTGAGTTCACCTCAGCTTCTCACGTTATATGTTTATTTACCTACTTTTGACTTCTCTTTTGGAGAGATTTGCAAATATAGTGATTTCACCTTAGGTACTCATGTTATGTTTATTTACCTACTTTTGACTTCTCTTCTACAGAGATTAGCAGGTGTTCGCGATTTCTATTCAGGTACCCGCATTATATGTTAATTTACGTGCTTTTGAATTCGATTTTGCAGATATTAGAAGGTGTTCGCACGTTCTCTTCAGGTACTCACTGTTAACCTGAATTGACCGCTCTCGTGGATTTTCCCAAGTCCCGTCGGCAAGGACATATTTTGTAAGACCCCATTTTTTTTAAACACTGGGGTCTTAGGCCCAGAACCGCCCCTTTGCGGTGACACCTTCACACCCCAGAAGGTCGTCACTACAAAGCATCGATCCTGCCGGCCAAATAAATCTTAACCGCAGCAAGGAATTAGAGAACAACCAGTCTACAGAGATCACATATATAGAAATAAAAGTCTCCACGAAGGAGTGTCCACAGACTAATATATCAGAGTACTAAAATACGGGCTTATGCCCGGTACATCAAGTTCTCACTACAAATCACTCATGCAGAAGAAAAATGAAACAATACTAGAATCAGGGACTCACAGTCCCAGCTGTCTGAAATCCTGAGCTAGACTGCCCTATCTCCAAATGCGCCGACCTCCGGGGCTGCTCCACCTTGCTGGGCTCCACTATCCCCTAAATGATGTGGTCTGAAAACTATTAGTCTATAATACTAAGTCCTATCATCCCCTACCCATTCCCCCATGGCTCCTAAGTACCAAGCGGAGAGGAAGAAAGGGAAGGACATGAAGGTTGAGATTAAATCAAAAGAATCTGGTGGAAGCGGAAGTAATCTAGCAATTCTATAGTAAATAATGGCAATAGGGCGAAATGTGGAAAGTAACCTTCACTTATGTGAGAACACATAAGTCAAGGGGTCTTCTATAAGGCTCCCATCGTATAAAAAGTCTCATACCAATTTATACATTGGGGTGTCGGTTATAAAACAGCAGTATATATATATATATCAAAATTGACATTAATTTATAAACTTGCCCACACAAGCTTATAGACCATGGGGTTGTTTTGCAAGTCCTAATGTATAAGCGTCCCATTACACTTATACCTTTGGTGTCAGGGGTTAAATGAATCAATTATTCTATGAAATGCTAGTGGGTATGATGGAACATGCAAGTGCAACTCACACACCCGACTTTGTGCACATAGACCTTTAGTTCCCCCTTTCTGGAGTCGTAAACACCCAGGATACCTCCGTAGTGGCAGACAGAAGTGGTGGGTTTGGCCTCGCCTACCTCTAAACCAGTAAAGCACTACCGGTCAGACCTATCGTATGCCTCAATGCTTGGTGCACGAAGCGGACTCCTGCATACTCTTGTCGGCTGGCGCACAAGACTTCTGTTGTCGAAGTGCTAACAACACTTGCCAAGTCAGCGTATTTGCGTCGGTTCATCGACCCTCCAATACCTAAGACCCACCACCTTAATTTTCTTTCCTTTTATGCACATGCAAATTCAAAAAAAAAGATTCGAAGCTCCCTGAACTAAAACGTCCGTCTCAAACAATCGAGCCGAAACTCCCCTGACCAAACGTCCGTCTCTTAAATATCCAAGCAGAAGCTCCCAACTATCTTCTTGTGCTATCTGTGTTTGTGAAATGTGCAACCCTAATTACTAAGTTACTCTTTTCAGCTTGTTAATACAATTTACATTAACCCAGGACTGCCCCCGGTATACCCCGTGAAGGGCTCTCAAAGAGCACTAGGAACTATGATGGTAGCTAAAGTCCATTGTTCCCTTTTGCAAGGCACTTATTGTTATTGGTTGATTCCCTTTACCCATTCCCTTCTCATATTACGATAGACTAGCCTAGTGTGATTTTTAACCTTCCCCTCTTCGAGAAAGATGATCTTTCGTCGAACCCGAGCACCTTTTAACTCTAGCCAACACCACTTCTCACTAACCTTCCCATCCTTATATGGTGAACACTTTCACATCCATCCAATTCAGTAGATTAAATAACTCCAACGCTGTTCCCCATCATATCCAATGACTGTTAACACAAATTGCTAATTGTAGACTATCCTATGTTATATGTCGAAGCGGATAGGACATGATCCAATACTCATCCAAATGCCCTAACTTATTTACTGGGGGTATATCATGATATAATTATCCTATAATCAGAAAATTATAATTTTTCCTAATTTATCTGCCATTTAATTAATTTCCTCAAAAATTCCAAGGGCTACCGGTTTGAACATGAACTACCCTAAGTACTCATGTAAGATGTCCAACAAAATTATTGTAAATATTATGCTATCTCAATAGGGTAAATCCAAAGTATCACAATTTTCCTATAATTAAAAGGGAACTAAACTATTTTAGCAATATTTTCTATCTTTCATTATTTATGAATCAAGTATAGAGAATATCCATCAAAAAATTATAAATTAATTATACTATACAGATACAACATTAAAAATAGCATTGGCCAAGTTGCATAATTTTTCAGCAAGTATTAATCTCTAAATAAATTAATTATCAAAATTCTCCATAAGGTGGACTTTTAAAGAAAGTGCCGTAACTAAAATTCTAAAACTCATGAATAAACGTCTACAAGCATATAAAGGCCTAAAAATCTCAATTCCTAAGCCTCATAATTTTTCAACAGCAATATCATCCATAGTTAATTTTTAAACCATAAAACCCCTTTTTAACATTTGTGAATGAAGTACTAGATTTACTCAACTAAAAATTATACAAAAATTCAGGAGCAACCATTCTGACCAAAAACATTTACTTCTAAGATTTCAGGGGGTTTCAAGGAACAGAAAGATCTAATTAATTAAAAAGTCAATTATGGTTATATCAATATTTACAAATGAAGTGCTAGAAATAAACATCATAAAATTCCATTAAAATTGCTATAGGTTCTACCCATTCTAAAACTCACTCTACGTGAGTTTCACAGCTTTTAGATAATATTTAGTGACTAATTTTACTTATTTGAGATTTTACCCTATAACTAAGGTTAGGGTTTTGAGGTATCTACCTATCTCCAAATCTTTCGAGATTCCATCCAGACAATTTATATTATGCTAACGTTGACTCTAATGAATTTCAAGGCAATATGAGGGCATTTGCCTCCATGTCCTTCACAACCCTCAAAACCCTCCTTTTAGGTTTGAGTTTTGATTCTAGGGTAAATCAAGCCTAAACCACACCATTTTTATCCAAGTGGGTTATAATAACCCTTCTAAGTCAGTGGTCAAAATATCAGCCTCTGTTGAGAAGATTTGATCGTTCCAACCTCTTAGTGCACTTTTTACTCAAAAATGCCTCATTAATGCCTTGTTAAGGATAGGTGGTTTCCTACCCAAAACTCATCCAAATGAGTTGGAATTTTGTACAGAGCTAGG
Source organism: Platanthera zijinensis (assembly GCA_039513925.1). NCBI lineage: Eukaryota > Viridiplantae > Streptophyta > Magnoliopsida > Asparagales > Orchidaceae > Platanthera > Platanthera zijinensis. The sequence goes on from CM077085.1 coordinate 88,301,636, forward strand.
TTTTATAGCCAGGGACTACTCACCAAAATCAGGGAGGGTTTGAAGGTCATTTGACCACTTAAATAAATTACTCTAACTTTATTAAATTAAAACAAAAACCTTAAGCAAAGGATCTCCAACAATTCTGATAACTCTAATTATTTCTATCTTTTTATTTAATATTTTATATTAATAGTTAAATTTTACATATTATTTTTATAATATTAAGTTAGAATTAACTAGGTTTCACATTTCCAATTTATTTATTCTAATAAAATGATATTTGTTTTTGTAGGGCTAATTTACAGAAAACTTAGAGAAAAAAAGGAGTTTTTGCATTTTGGCCTGAACACGTCCTGTGACACGCCTTACCCGGGCGTGACACAGGGGCATGACACGCAATAATCGAGACTGCTGCTGAATCTCGTCGAACCGCGCCTGACATTCGTCGAGAGACCAAGTCACGCCCGTGTTGATTCATGACACACCGGGGCACTCCTACACGGGGCGTGCCATAAAGAGACCGTTGACCACTGCCACATCAGATTAAAATTACACGCCTGGGTCACGGGCGTGACCCAAGGCATTTCAAGGACGTTTCCAGACATTAGCGCGCCGTTCATACCGTTGCCGCCAGATTTCCATTGCAGCAAGACACGCCCATGGTCACGGGCGTGACTATGGGGCGTGACGCCTCCATAAATTGCAGTTTACTCCCACCATTTTCAGCTTCCTGCCATTTTCCAGTAACAACTATGACATGCCCCAGGCCACGGGCGTGACTAGGGGGCGTGACCCGCCAGTTAGCAGATTTTTGCGGTTTCTCTTCCAACGTTCCCGGGCTTTCAAGACGACGGTTCCAAGCATGACACACCCTAAGTCACGGGCGTGACCTAGGGTGTGACCAAACAGAAATTTTTTCTATAAATTTCAGACAGCTTCAGATGCTCAGGAGTCGAATTTTGGGAGTTGGGGCCTTGTAATTTTCTGTTTCTTTTGATATATTTTCTCATTTCTAAGTTATATTTACTATTGTTGATTAGCTTTAATTCTACTTGTTTTCATTTCAATCATGTCTTTCCCTACTCTATTTTGTATTTCCCTAATCATGATGAGTAGCTAAATTTCATTTAGCAATTGATAATGATGAACCTTGGAATAAAATAAATCTTTCTCCTTTATTAAATAATTGTCTTGTTCTTGATCTTACTCTCTTCGATTTATCTTTGAACTTTTATTTTGTCGAATTCATATTTCGCAAATATGTACTTCGATCTAAGATCCGTATCCTAAATGACCGAGAGGTTGCCGATAGGAGGAGATCACTCAAAGATAAAAGGAGTTGAATGCACTCCTCGAGAGAGGACGACGTAAATCTTCCGGATTGGAGTCAAATCCAATAGTGGGGTTCACCGCATAAAGCAAGCTTATGGGTTTCGACTAGCCTAGAGGTCTTAATCGATCAACCTAAGGTTAATTAGAAGCATGAGCTCGAGAGAGACGCTTCTATACTTTAGGAACCTCTACGGTCGAGTGAGTATAATTAAGAACTCGCATTTCATTATTTCCCAATAAGATTTATTTTAGTCCAAGGGGATTCTAGATCAAGTGCTAGCTTCCTCATATTTGAATTTCTCTTTAGCTTTAGCTTTATTTTTATTAACTAGTATAATCAAACCAACTTTTTCGTTCGATAAAATAATAGCTCTTCCTGGTGAGTACAAGTACTCAACAGGCCCCGAATCGCAATATGACACTTCCTATACTGCAATTCGATAGGTACGCTTGCCTAATCGAGATTCTAGTTTGGATGTAATTTAACTTTTAGAAAATCTCCATCAAGTTTTTGGCGCCGTTGCCGGGGATTTTTCTTTGTTGATATTTTGAAAGCAAGGACTATTAGTTTTATCATTTTCTTTTTTTTTATTTCAAGAAAAAAATAATAACTTTTTCTTTCAAAAGTTTTATCTTTAAATTTTTATATTTAAAATTTCTTGCGAAAGGGCCGTGCTGGGTTTTCATCCCGCAATACCGCCTAGTACCTTGCGAACCCGTCACTGAGTAGCCCTTGGGAAGTCCGGGAAATTTTATTTTTTAAATTTTTAAATCTTAAAATTTTTTTCTTTTTGTTTTGTTTTTGTGTATGACCCGACGGAATTCGTCAAATCTATTTGATTTTGATCCGGAGATCGAGCAAAGCTTACGGCGACGCCTAAGACTCCGTGACCTCAATTCTCCAGATTTGGTTGAGGAATCCTTAGGTAACACTTTTTCTTCTTCTTCATCTACGTCATCTTCTTCTTCATCATCATCTTCCCCTTCTTTTCAATTTTCCTTTAATTTGGGTAATCAAAATCCAAATATGGCCGAAGAACGGACTATGTCCTATTTTGCCCGGCCAAATTTGGATGATCAACAATCAAGTATTGTTCGACCCCCTATTGCGAACAATAATTTTGAATTGAAGCCAAGCATCATTCAAATGGTACAACAATCTATACAATTTGATGGGCTTCAAGATGAGGACCCAAATGCGTATATTTCTAACTTTTTAGAAATATGCGATACTTTTAAAATCAACGGGGTTTCGGATGATGCCATCCGGCTAAGGCTTTTTCCTTTTACATTGCGCACCAAAGCTAAGCAGTGGTTGGGTACTCTACCAAGAGGCTCAATCACTACATGGGCCGAGATGACGGAAAAATTTCTCACGAAATATTTTCTGCCCGCTAAGACGGCCAAATTGCGCAATGATATTACTTATTTCTCCCAAGTTGATACGGAAACGTTATATGACACTTGGGAGTGATTTAAGGAATTACTTCGCCGTTGTCCGCATCATGCAATCCCCGATTGGTTGCAAGTGCATACCTTCTATAATGGCCTCAACTCTCAAATGAGGCAACATATCGATGCAGCCGCCGGTGGAACGTTAAATAACAAAACATCGGCGGCCGCCCAAGAGCTTATAGAGGGTATGTCCATGAATACGTATGAATGGAGTACACCTCGGTCTCATCCACCTAAACCTGCCGAGATGTACGAAATAGATCCGATTTCTAATTTATCTCTCCAGATGGAGAAGATGCAAAAACAGATGAACGAGATGACTGCTTCCTCGTCCACGCCTTCTTGTAAGCCCCAATTTTGGGAGCCTTCTACTATTGCCGAGCATGTGGATTACATGGGTAATCCGAATCGGCCACCTTATAATCCGGGTCATAATTTTGGTAATACCTATCACCCGGGTATAAGGAATCACCCCAACTTCTCTTGGAGTAATCCAGGGAGCGCGGCTCGCCCACCAAACACAATCCCACCACGATATTTTCCACCACAAGCTCCAAAAAGCTCCCAATCTCGAGGAGTTGTTTGCCAAATATATGAGTTCAAATGATTCCAATATCCAGAATCTCACCGGATCTCTTCGTAGTTTGGAGACCCAAATTGGGCAAATTGCAAAGATGCTCTCCGATCAACAACAAGGAGCGCTACCGGGCAATACGGAGCCCAACCCAACGGAGCAAGCCAAAGCCATCACTTTACGGAGCGGGAAGGAGGTAACCACTTCTACAATTCTGGTTGAAACTTCTCCAATTCCGGTTGATACGGAGGTAACAATTTCTTCATCTTCTCCTCTGATTAAGCCTTCTAGTTATATTAAACCAAAACCTTATCAACCGCCTCTTCCCTATCCGTCTAGAATGCAAAAAGACCGGATAGATGAGCATCACGGTAAATTTTTAGATATGTTTAAACAAATCTAAATAAATTTACCGTTATCCGAAGTGATAACACAAACGCCGAAATATGCTAAGTACGTCAAGGATCTTTTATCAAATAAAAAGAAACTTGAAGAAATCTGCACGGTTCAATTGAACACGGAGTGCTCGGCAGTTTTACTTAATAAATTGCCTAAGAAATTACCTGATCCGGGTAGTTTCTCTATACCTTGTTCATTTGGCGATTTATTGGTAAAACGTGCGTTAGCCGATTTAGGTGCCTCAATAAATTTAATGCCTTATTCTTTAGTTAAGAAATTGGGTTTAGGAGAACCTAAACCCACAAGAATGAGCATTCAATTGGCGGATCGGTCTATAAGATATCTGATGGGTATTATTGAGGATGTGCTTGTCAAAGTTGACAAATTTATCTTTCCGGTAGATTTTGTCATCTCTGACATCGAAGAGGACACCGAGTTACCACTCATTCTCGGTCGCCCATTTCTTGCCACCTCGCGCGCAGTTATAGACGTTAGTAACAGTAAAATTCTCCTTAGAGTCGGAGATGAATAAGTTACCTTTACTATTGACACGTCTATGAAAAATTCGCTCTCCAATGACGACTCGTGTTACTATTTAGAGGCTTCTCCCGAAGAAGACTTCATTCCTTTTTCTGAACATTCTTTATCTTCTATTGATCATAACGCATATTTTGAAAATTTAGATTTACTTTCTTATGAAAATAGTGATAAGGATTCGATCACTCGCACACCTACTTTTGAAAGTTTGGAAATTGGTAAGTCTACGTAATTCGTCAAGTCGGTAACCTTTATTTTATTCTACTTTATTAGGATATTAAACAGATTAGTAAATAATAATAAATATATATATATATATATATATCTATAAATCAAAAAAAATTTTAATTAACAAAAAAAAAAAAAAAAATTTCTTTTAGTTTTTTGTTTTTTTTCTCGTACACGCTCCTATCACGGGCGTGACCATCAGGTCACGGGCGTGTCCATGACGTGTTTAGCTTAGCGGCGGGATGTTTCTCCTCCCTCAATTTTCCCGTCCGTCTTTTAGGCATGACACGGGCGTGACCATCATGGTCCATGGCGTGTCATGCCCGTGTCGCGCGTATCCGAGGAGTTGACCAGTTTACGCCTCAGAGTCCTTTTCGCGGGTCTAATTTGACCAACACGCCCAGTGTCACGGGGGTGACTCTGGGGCGTGACCCCCGAATCCGAGGCAGTCTGCCTCGGATTCCTTTCTGCTTTGACCTGTGCTTGTCACGCCCACTGTCACGGGCATGATAAGGGGGCGTGTCCGACCCGAAAACTCCTATAAATAGGAATTTTTCCCTCTCTTCTCTCCACACTTTCCAGCCTTCAAACCTTCTCTTCCCCTCTCCTTGTGGCCGAATTTCTTCCCTCTTTCTCATCATGCCTCGACACCACGCTCGCTCCTCCGCATCTTCCTCCGAGCACCCCGCTGATCCTGCCTCGGCGGAGGCCATGGTCCTTTTCGAGAACACAACCCAACAAGATTGGAGCGAACGACTGCGCGCCAAACTGTTTGGCGTTTTCCGCATTTTGGACTGGGCCATCCTTGCCACATTCGGAGCGGCGGAGCTAGTTCAGGGATTTCTATTCACCGCGGGATGGGCTCCCCTCTTCTCCATTTCTGAGCCTGCTTTCCTCGAGCTCACCATTGAGTTCTTGGCGTCATTTGAGTTCCGTTGGGTGGCGCAAGATGATTTCATCACCTTTCGCATGGGCGGGATGATGCACCAACTCACCATCCGCCAACTCAATGTTACCATAGGCTTTTGCTCGGAGGCCATTTCCACTTCCCCCGTCTACCCAGACCTAAAAACTGATTTTCCTCCCGACTTCAGCCTCCCCACTTTTTGGTCGGAAATTAGTAATGACGTCGCCCCCTACACCCTAAAGAAATCGAAGGGTAGCCACCTCATCTCCCCCGCTTTGCACATTCTACACAATCTTCTCAATTTCAGTCTTTCTAGACGCGGCGATAGCCACGGCGTGGTGACTCGAGCGGACTTACTATACTTATATAGTATGTTTTACCGGGTCCCACTCAACCTTGGTTACTTGCTCGCCATTTTCTTTCGGCACCAGGCCAGAAATGTGAGGTTGGGGGCGGTGCACGGTGGGAATTTCATCACTTTCCTTGCCAAGCAGACCGGCGTGTGGGCTGCTCTTCCGCGGCTCACTTGCATGCAAACGCCGCAGCCTCTTCAGTTCCCGACCCTTCAGGCTGTTGGTTTAGCTCGTCGACGCGACGACGAGTTTGAGGCTATTCCCCCATTAGTGGGTGGAGGGGATCTTGATCATGGTGCCGGTCCCAGCAGTACTCATCATTCCCCCCAGATTCCTCCACCACCGCTGCACTCTGCTCCAGCGCCCGAACCTTCCAATTATTGGGACCGGCAATTTGGGATGCTCCATACTCGCATAGACTAGATGCAAACCCGTTTTGACAGTCGCTTCGCTTCTTTTGATGCGCGCTTCACCGTGCTCGAGCGAAACCATGCTTCCTCCCTAGCGCATATTACTCGCGAGTTCACGAACATGCAAACTTTCTATCAGGAGCACGAGGATGTTTCTGACCAGGAGTAGCTGCCTTTTCATTTCTTTGGACTTGTAGAGGGTCACCTCTTTGTATCTGTATCTGTATCTTTATTTTATGTATTTGTTTTTATTATGAATGAAAAAAACAAAAACACCGAATTTTTTTTTATATAAAATATTATGTTTTGCTTTGCTAGTTTTTTTTACAGGTATCTTTTGATGCTGGTTCGATATTCTCAGGGCAGTCTCTTTTCCATTCTTCTTTTTTATTTTACATTGGGGACAATGTATTGCTTAAGTATGGGGGAGGGATATTTCACAAGCAAAACATACAAAAATATTTTAAAAAAATTATTAAAACGAAAACTAAAAAAAAAGTTTCAAAACATTAAAATTCAAAAAATATTATATATCAAAAATTTCAAAAAAAAGAAGGTATCTTTTATTTTCTTTCTTGAATTTTGTTTTTCAAAAAAAATTTCAAAATACAAAAAAATTTTAGAAAATCAAAAATTAAATTTCTTAGAAAGGGACGTTTGGGATATCACCCCACCATAACTCCTAGTACCGTTGAGAGCCCTTCACAGGGTATACCTCGGGAAGTTTAAGAAGTAATAAAAAAAAAATAGGCCTAGAACTTAATTAGAGAATTCCTTATTTCCATATTTATTCACATGCAAAATTCCTCGTAATTCAATTTCTTTATAGTGTTTAGAGAATTTTGATGTTTTAATTGAATTTTGAATTTTGGAGTAGAACTGTTGGCCATGCTGTGTTTCTAGTTAAATGCACATGTAAGTAGAATTTAAGTAAAATTAAATATTCAACATACAATTAAAGTTTTGTTTTTCTAAATGCGTGAAAATGTTTTATTTTTCTTTAATTTTGAAAACCGGTAAAACTTTAAAATAATTTAGGTGAGTAAGTAGCAGTTTGCTAGAGAGATATTTCGCGGATCAAGAGAGAGGTATTCTTTTTCGATGTCTAGAACTTGCCCTCTAACTATTCTCAAGTCTTTGCATAAGTTAAACTCATTAGCATAAATATGATTTAGACACTTCTTTTGGCCAGTTTGAGCTTTTGTGCCCGTACCTAAAATTTTTATCTTTCTTAAGACATGTTGAGCCTATTTCCCTGTCCTTTTGTTTTAGCTCCACCAAGCACTTTACCAAAGCCTAAAAAGCAACCTAAATGCACACCTAAGACCAAACTTGAACATAAATATACAAACATGGTTTGTGAGTGATTAGGAGCCTTTTATTTTTGGTGGCCCTTTTCTTATAAAAAAAGGAGTTGATTTATTTTTCTCTCCTCTTCAAAATAAAGAAAAAATTATCATTAAAAAAAATGAAGAGGTAGAAAAAAAGTTTCAATATGATGAGAGAGTTAAAAAATAAAAAAAGAAACAAAAGAAATAGGAATTTGACGACGTTCTTAAAAGCCATAGCAAATCTTTATGAAAAAGCTTACTCTAGGTTTTGGTGTGACTAAGCCATCGTTTTTTATCTTTTATCACCCTCACCAAAAACCTAAGCCTACATTTCAACCTAGTTAAGTCCTATTGATTTACGCTTATGAGTTAGACTAGTGCTGTGACGAGAGTATGAAAGGGCAAGCCTATGGCCATCGACATTGATGGATTTCTTTGGAGGGTATCTTAATCTTTGTTTGTGCAATGTTATCTTAGTACGCACGCTACACTCTCCCTATAGATAATTTTAAGATTTACCGGATTTTCATCTTAAAAGTAAAAATAATAGTAAAAAAGCATTTTAAGAAAAATAAAAACCAAATTTGTATGCTGAGTAAGTCTTTCTACAAAAATATCTATAAGCATAGGCATAAGACTTCGCATTTTACTCCTTAGGTTTAATTTTCTTCTCTAGCATTTAAAATTTTTCTGCCCCCTATAGGAAGTTGTTTGCTCGAGACTAGCAAACGGATAAGTATGGGGGTATTTGATAACTCTAATTATTTCTATCTTTTTATTTAATATTTTATATTAATAGTTAGATTTTACATATTATTTTTATAATATTAAGTTAGAATTAACTAGGTTTTACATTTCCTATTTATTTATTCTAATAAAATGATATTTGTTTTTGCAGGGCTAATTTACAGAAAACTTAGAGAAAAAAAGGAGATTTTGCATTTTGGCCTGAACACGCCCTGTGACACGCCCTACCTGGGCATGACACAGGGGCGTGACACGTAATAATCGAGACTGCTGCTGAATCACATCGAACAGCGCCTGACGTTCGTCGAGAGACCAAGTCACGCCCGTGTTGATTCATGACACGCCCGAGGCACTCCTACACGGGGCGTGCCATAAAGAGACCGTTGACCAATGCCAAGTCGGATTAAAATTACCCGCCTGGGTCACGGGCGTGACCCAGGGCGTGTCAAGGACATTTCCAGACATTAACGCGCCGTTCATACCGTTTCCGCCAGATTTCCGTTACAGCAAGACACGCCCATGGTCACGGGCGTGATTGTGGGGCGTGACGCATCCATAAAATGAAGTTTACTCCCGCCGTTTTCAGCTTCCTGCCGTTTTCCAGTAATAACTATGACACGCCCCAGGTCACGGGCGTGACTAGGCGGCGTGACCCACCAGTTAGCAGATTTTGGCAGTTTCTCTTCCAACGTTCCCGGGCTTTCAAGACAACGGTTCCGAGCCTGACACGCCCTAGGTCACGAGCATGACCTAGGGCGTGACCAAACTAAAATTTTTTCTATAAATTCTAGACAGCTTCAGATGCTCAGGAGTCAAATTTTGGGAGTTGGAGCTTTGTAATTTTCTGTTTCTTTTGCTGTATTTTCTCATTTCTAAGTTATATTTACTATTATTGAATAGCTTTAATTCTACTTGTTTTCATTTCAATCATGTCTTTCCCTACTCTATTTTGTATTTCCCTAATCATTATGAGTAGCTAAATTTCATTTAGCACTTGATCATGATGAACCTTGGAATAAAATAAATCTTTCTCCTTTATTAAATAATTGTATTGTTCTTGATCTTACTCTCTTCGATTTATCTTTGAACTTTTATTTTGTCGAATTCATATTTCGTGAATATGTACTTCGATCTAAGATCCGTATCCTAAATGACCGAGAGGTTGCAGATACGAGTAGATCACTCAAAGATAAAAGGAGTTGAATGCACTCCTCGAGAGAGGACGATGTAAATCTTCTGGATTGGAGTCAAATCCAATAGTGAGGTTCACCGCATAAAGCAAGCTTAGGGGTTTCGACTGGCCGAGAGGTCTTAATCGATCAACCTAAGGTTAGTTAGAAGCATGAGCTCGAGAGAGACGCTTCTATACTTTAGGAACCTCCACGGTCGAGTGAGTATAATTAAGAACTCGCATTTCATTATTTCCCAAGAAGATTTATTTTAGTCCAAGGGGATTCTAGATCAAGTGCTAGCTTCCTCATATTTGAATTTCTCTTTAGCTTCAGCTTAAGTTTTATTAACTAGTATAATCAAACTAACTTTTCTGTTGGATAAAATAATAGCTCTTCCTTGTGAGTACAAGTACTCAACAGGCCCCGAATCGCAATACGACAGTTCCTATACTGTAATTCGATATGTACGCTTGCCTAATCGAGATTCTAGTTTGGATGTAATTTCACTTTTAGAAAATCTCCATCAAATTCCCATTTTTAGACACCCTCTAGGTATGTCTAAGGGTAACCCCATGCCCAAATTTCAGGTCGTTTGGACAAGGGACGAAGAGTGGGCATTCATTTTAGTTTCTGCCCAACTATAGGTACAACCCCCACTAAAAAGTGTCTCCAGTTAAAACACTTACCAAAACGAGTTGAAATTAATTTTAAATTAATCTAGGCTCGAAGGACAACAACTTTCGCGACTGGCCATTTTTTTAAATCGGCCCCTAAGTGCCTCGTTTTGCAGCATCAAAATGCGCCCATTTAATGTATCTTCTCCTTATATACTATAAACATAATTTTTATATTATAAAAATGTTTTTACTGTTCATCTTCTACAGAACGCGAAAACCTAAACTCAGAAAACTTATATTTATTGTAGCTCTTTTGCGATCCGTCGCTGGCCATCCGGTCACTTCTTTGTCTTGCCACCACCACCAACACCTCCGTCGAGGCGATGGCTATCGGTTGGCGGTGGTTTGGCCGCCGGAGGTTGCAGTTTCCAGTGGACCCGAAAATATATTTTTTCATGATTTTTTTTCCATGAAAACGCGAGATAGGTCCGGCTCCGTTGAGCACAAACTTCCTTTCTAAGATCCTAAGATCTACCCATAGAAGAAGAAGTAGAGGAGGACCTTGTTCGCGATTTGGAGGCGAGATGAACGTCGCGTTGCCATGGCGCGGTGGTGGCGTTGCCGAACTTCTCCTACAGCAAGAACAACAACTTTAATCTGTTTGGTCAAGAGTGTAAACTTCTCATCTTTCTCTAAGAGGGCTTTTATTGCTCACCAAGTGGGGAGGGGAAAAGTTAAAGTATTTAAGGCAATGAAGGCTCTCCTCTTAATAGTATTTTGGTTATGGTGGAGGGAGAGGAAAAGGTGGAAGATGAAAAATGTGTCCAAGTGGCAATTTCCTATTGGACCATCTCTTCCTCATTTTATTAAGTAATTAGAGAAGGAAATGACCAATAAATACTCCTGGTGTAACTTCCCATAATTAGAGTTAATTATGGCATGTGTTAAAGAAATTTCCAGCCTGGCTGACGTTTCAGCCTTTGTCACGGGCGTGACACGTAGGTCACGTGCATGACACTAGTCCATTCTTCGTTCTCGAGTCGACGACCGATTTTTCTGCGTCGGTTCACGGGTCAGCCCCCATGTCACGGGCGTTATACATTTGTCACGGGCGTGACAGGTGTTCTTCGGTCAATGTTCGTCGGTCTGAGGTTAACGGTTGGTGGGGGCGTCACGCCCTAGGTCCCGGGCATGACAGGCCTATTACGTGAGTGATAGGTGTTCTTCGGTCGACGTTCGTCGATCTGAGGTCAACGGTCTGTGGGGGCATCATGCCCTAGGTCACGGGCGTGATGGGCCGGTCACGGGCGTGATCAACCCGTTACTCGGGATTTCGGTCGACGGACTTTGGAGGATTGCATCTTCGGCAAGTCGTCGTGCCTAAACCTATTTTTAGACAGGTTACTGTTAATTTTTGGTGTTTACGGGGGTTCTGTCACGGCAGACTGACTCCTAGGGGTCTAGCCAGAAATGAGATGTTAAAAATCCCAATAAACAAAACAACAATTTCGTCCCCGAAATTGAGGTTAAGCCTACGGGGATTTCTACCGGAATAAAATAAACTTGTAACATCCCATATGGTTTTCCTATTGAGTCGAATCGATTATTTTTTCAATAAACGAAGGCAATTCCCCAATAAACAAAAGATTATCCCCTACTTTCCTGACTGAGTGCGCATGCCTATGTTCTCAATTCCCCTTATCTAGTCCTACCGGTTCAATACAAGAAGGTAATTTATAGTATACCGAGAGGTGGTGAGGTATACCTGACTGAACAACTCCGTGTATTTTTTCCTCATCAGGTCCTGCGGTTCCCAGGTGTGCTCCTCCTGACCGTGATTCCTCCACAGAACCATGACTAAGGGGATCTTCTTGCGGCGCAAGATCCGTACTCCTTTGTCATCGATTAGAACCGGCTCCAAGTGAACAGACCGGTCTGAAGCTACCGGCCCTTCGGTGGTCAAAATCGGTTGCTCCGGGCGTAGTAGAGCCCTTCTCAGCGAAGAAATGTGGAAGACGTCGTGCAGAGCTGCCAGCTCTGGTGGCAACTCCAGCCTGTAGGCTAGGGCCTCGATCCGCTCCAGGACCCTGTAAGGGCTCATATACCTAGGGCTGAGCTTCTTCCTCCGACCGTGCACCCGTGAAACTCCATGCATATCCCGGATCTTCAAAAACACTCGGTCCCCCACCTGAAACTCCACCTGACAATGTTGGGCATCATAGTACTTAGTCTGTCTGCTCTGCGCCTCTAACATCCTTTCTCTGATCTGTCTCACCTTAGCCTCAGTGTCTTCAACAAAATCTGATCCCAACGCCTTCGGATCCTCGTCCTGAATCCAAAAAAGTGGGGTCCTGCATTTCCTTCCATACAAGGCTTCGTAAGGCTCCATCTTAATGCTTGAATGGTAGCTGTTGTTATAGGAGAACTCGACCAGGGGTAAGAGCTTCTCCCACGGTTCCCCGCAGTCAAAAATGCTAAGCCTCAAAAGATATTCCAGCGTCCGATTGGTGTGTTCTGTCTGCCCATCCATCTTGGGATGGAATGCAGTGCTGAAAGTCAATCGCGTGCCTAAGTAAGCCTGCACGAATCTCCACTCCATGGAAGTGAACCGACCATCCCGATCTGACACGATCATCCTGTGCACCCCGTGGTAACGAATGAACTACTCTACGAATCTCCGCACTAGTATCCCAACCGAGTCATCTTTTATGATCGAAATGAATCTTGCCACCTTCATCAACCGATCGACGATGACCCAAATCAAATCATTTCCCGTCCATGATCCGGGGAGGCCATGAATGAAATCCATCGCGCTGTCTTCAATTTTCCACTCCGGCACCGGAATTGGCTGTAGAAATCATGCGAGGTTCTTACATTCCGCCTTCACCAGCTGGCATGCTTCGCAATGAGTCACGAAGTATGTAATGTCCTTCTTCATCCCTGGCCAAAACATCGTCTTCTTCAAGTCTGCTATCATCTTGGGGATACCCCGGTGTATAGAATATTTGCTACAATGTGCCTCTACCATGATGTCCTACCGAATCTGGCCTCCTGCGAGTATATAGACCCTGCATCTAAAATATAACAATCCACCTCTCAGTGAATAATCTCCCATTGAACCCTCCTCCAAGGCTTGGAATATCGGCTCTGTCCATGCATCTGTGCTCTGTCCGTCCCGGATGCGGTCTCGAATTTCCGCTATGGCCACCATCGATGCTAGATACTCCATATACAGCTCTGGATCATTCTCGAACACTAGGGATATCTGCATATCTCTGAAAGACCGGACCAGCTCCATGGACATCAGTTGCGGTCCCTTCCCTGAGGTATCTCCTCTCCAGCTCAGAGCATCTGCCACCATGTTCGCCTTCCCGGGGTGGTAGTGCATGGTGCACAGGTAATCCGATAGGAACTCCACCCAACATCTCTGTCTGATGTTGAGTTCCTTCTGTGTGTCCACGTATTTCAAATTCTTGTGATCTGAGAAGATATCACAGTGAACCCCATAGAGGTAGTGTAGCCAAATCTTCAGAGCAAATATCACTGCACCCATCTCCAGATCATGCACTAGATAGTTCTTCTCTTGTATCTTCAGCTGTCGGGAGGCGTAGGCTATTACGTGCCCGTTCTGCATCAGAACGACACACATCCCCTGTTAGGATGCATCCGTGTACACCTGGATTCCCTCCCTTCCCAACGGAAGAGCGAGAATGGGAGTCGAGGTAAGCCGACCTTTCAACTCCACAAAGGCAGCCTCACACTGTGGCGTCTAAACGAAAGGGGATTCCTTCTTTGTCAGGGATATAAGAGGGAGTGAAATCAATGAAAATCTTTCGACGAACTTCCGGCAATATCCGTCAAGTCCAAAGAAGCTCCGTACATCCGTGGCTGTCTTCAATGGTGGCCAATCCTGAACTGCCCAAATCTTGGCCGGGTCTGCTGCCAACCCAGCACCGCTGATAATATGACCTAAGAAGGACACCTCCTTTAACCAAAACTGGCATTTGCTGAACTTCGCGTACAGCTAGTGCTCCCGTAGCCTCTTTAGAGTAAACGTCAGGTTTCGTGTATGCTCCTCCTCCGTCCTTGAGTACATGAGGATGTCGTCAATAAATACGATGATGAATACATCCAAATACTCCTCGAATTCCCTGTTCATGAGGCTTGTAAATGCTGACGGCGCATTTGTGAGCCCGAAGGGCATCACTGTAAACTAAAACAGTCCGTATTTACTACTAAAGGCGGTATTTGGAATGTCCTCCTCTCGAATCTGTAGCTTGTAATAACCTGACTTCAAGTCAAGTTTGGAGAAGAAATGCGCTCCCTCCAGTTTATCAAACAACTCGTCAATCGGTGGTAGTGGGTATGTATTCCAGACCGTCAGTCTGTTCAGCGCTCGATAATCAATACACAAGCAGAGACTTCTGTCCTTTTTCTTGACAAATAGCATCGGGGCTCCCCACAGAGAAGATCTTGGCCGAACAAACCCTGCCTCTACTAGTTCCTGCAACTGGCTTCAGAACTCTGTCAACTCTTTCGGGGCCATATGGTAAGGGGCCCTAGATACCGAATTGGCCCCCGGTACAAGCTGTATCTAGAAGTCATGCTCGCTACGGAGGTAGTCCTGGAAGTTTCTCTAGAAAGATGTCAGTGAAATCTCGCACCACTAGGATGTTTGTCACAGACTCCTTAACTTCCGCCATCTAGAATAGAATCTGATAAACCTCCTCTCCCTGTAGATGGGCCTTAAAGACCTGTACCGAAGATAAGTGTATACGAGAGGCAGGTCTTATACCTTCGATGACAATGAAAGAGTCCCCGTGCCTCACGGTGATCCTCTTCGCTTGGAAATCAATATGGGCATGGTTCCAGTGCAGCCAAACCATGCCTAGGATCAAGTCGTAGTCCGTCAACATCAAAAGCGTCGCCGGAGCCTCAGACGCCTTTCCACTAATTTCTACCTCCATGTTGCAGTGGTCCGGGGTAAGGAGTTCAGATCCATCGGGTAGTCGTATCCTCATCACTGAGCCCATAAATCGCTCTACGCCTTCAAATCCTTCTACGAACATCTCCGACATGAAGGAGTGAGAAGCTCCGGTATCGAAAAGCGTGCGGGCAGGCTTGCCGCTGTTGAAGACTATACCTGGGGTGGTTAAATTTCTTAGGATTCTATAATGAGTTTTTCTTTCCTATTTATTCTATCTAGTGCAGTTCTACAAAATTTGTCAACTGAGAAAAATGAGAATTCTTTTTAAACAATTAAACATGTCGGCGTACCTACTATGAGCTTCTCTGGCTTCCGAGGCTGCGCAAGGTCCAAAGCATACACCTGCTCTCTTTCTTGTCTACGATCTCCCCCTGGTATCCACGTCCTCGGCCACGACCTCAGCCCCAAAAATACTGTGCTGGCTGGGAAGCTGGTGGAGAAGGTGGGGGTGCCCCTCTCATAGGGCAATTTCTGTGGATGTGCCCAAACTGATTGCAGTGGAAGCACTCTGGCGGGGGATATGTCATTCCCCCGGGTCGCAGCATCTCCTGCATCAGAAGTGGTTGAGGGGCCAATATCACCTGCTCCCTCAGCTCCTGCCTCACTTCCTGATGAGGGTGGTCTTCTGTCCTACTCCTATATGGTATAACATCTCGCCGCTGATCATTTCTGGATCTCCAGCCCTGATCCTCCGCTTGCCGCTTTCGGCCCCGAGTGGTGTGCCAATCAGCCTCAATCCTCTTTGCCATCTCCAAAATCCGGAAGGTAGGCCCATCAGATACAAACAACAATGCCTCCCTCAACTCCTCTTTCAGCCCCTAATAGAACCTGTTGATGTACCCTGCTTCGTCCAGCTGGTAATAATCTGTATATCGAGCCAAATAGTCGAACTCCCGATGGTACTCCACCACCGTCCTGGTGCCCTGCTTTAGCTGTAAGAACCGCTCCTCCAACTCATCCCTGGCCGACTGCGGAACCAAATGCTCTAGCAGCGTGGCCCTGAACTCTTCCCAGGTAATTTCCACAACCTCCCTATCGGCAAATGTCGTGTCCAATAGTGTCTTCAACCACCTCTTGGCATGGTACTCCAGGCAAGAGACAACCAAAGAAACCCTCTCCTCCCAGGGGCTCCGTATCCCGGTCAGCATTTCATACATAATATCCAGCCACTCTTCCGACGAACTTCCGACTCTGTCCCCAAGTAGGATGGGGGAGAAAGTCCTCTGAAGATGCTCAGCCAGTTGGCCCCCGGGTTTGGCTGCGGAGTCGGAGCTTGTTGAGTCCGGAAGGCCTCAAGGATAGTTGTAAGAGTCTGCCCCATGTCTTACTTAAGGAAAGGATTGGAGATCGGTGGAGGTGGTGCAACATCCGGAGTCTGTTGAACTCCACCCTGTAGCGTATGCTGTGCTGGAGGCTGCGTAACAAAATCCATAATGAGAAAACGTTCAATCTTTACTAAAAATGGACAATTTATATGTGATCCCCATATGGGCATACCACTGCTTCTGCTGCTTAGTTTGTCCCCAAACTAAACTCGAGCGGTGGTGACCCAGGGTTAGTGGACTGCTACCTTTTTTTGATCGATATTATCCTCTGATACCACTTGTAAGACCCCATTTTTTTCTTTTTAAACACTGGGGACTTAGGCCCAGAACCGCCCCTTTGCGGTGACACCTTCATGCCCCAGAAGGTTATCACTACAAAGCATCGATCCTGCCAGCCAAATCGATCATAACCGCAACAAGGAAATAGAGAACAACAAGTCCACAGAGATCACATATATAGAAATAAAAGTCTCCACGAAGGAAGTTTCCACAGAATAATATATCAGAGTACTAAAATACGGGCTTATGCCCGGTACATCATGTCCTCACTACAAATCACTAATGCGGAAGCAAAAGGAAACACTAATAGAATCAGGGACTTATAGTCCCAGCTGTCTGAACTCCTTAGCTAGACTGCCCTATCTCCAAACGGGCCGACCTCCGGGGCTACTCCTCCATGCTGGGCTCCACGATCCCCTAAATGATGTGGTTCGAAAACTGTTAGTCTATAAGACTAAGTCTTATCATCCCCTACCCCTTCCCCCATGGCTCTTAAGTACCGAGTAGAGAGGAAGAAAGGGAAGGACATGAAGGTGGAGATTAAATCAAAAGAATCAGGTGGCAGAGGAACTAATCTAGCAATTCTATAATAACTAATGGCAATTTGGCGAAATGTGGAAAGTAACCTTCACTTATGTGAAAACACATAAGCCAAGGGATCTTCTATAAGGCTCCTATCGTATAAAAAGTCCCATACCAATTTATACGTTGGGGTGTCGGTTATCAAACATCAGTATATATATATATATAAATTGACCTTAATTTATAAACTTACCCACACAAGCTTATAGACCACGGGGTCATTTTGCAAGTCCTAATGTATAAGCGTCCCATTCTACTTATACCTTAGGTGTCAGGGGTTAAATGAATCGATTATGTTATGACATGCTAGTGGGTATGATGGAATATGTAAGTGCAACTCACACACCTAACTCTATGCACACAGACCTTTAGTTCCCCCTTTCTGGAGCCGTAACCTCCCAGGATACCTCTGTAGTGGCAGACGAAAGCGGTGGGTTGGGCCTCGCCCACCTCTAAAACAGTAAAGCACTACTGGCAGACCTATCGTACGCCTCAATTCTTGGTGCACAGAAGCGAACTCCAGCGTACTCTTGCCGGCTGGCGCACCAGACTTCTGTTGGCGAAGTGCTAACCACACTTACCGAGTAAGCATATTGGCATCAGTGCATCGACCCTCCAATACCGAAGACCCACAACCTTAATTTTCTTTCCTTTTATGCACATGCAAATTAAAAAAAAACTGATCTGAAGATCCCCGGACTAAAACGTCCGTCTCAAACAATCGAGCCGAAACTCCTCGGACCAAAATGTCTGTCTCTTAACTATCAAAGTCGAAGCTCCAAACTATCTTCCTGTGCTATCTGTGTTTGTGAAATGTGTAACCCTAATTACTAAGTTACTCTTTTTAGCTTGTTAATATAGTTTACGTTAACCTAGGACTGCCCCCAAAATACCCCGTGAATGGCTATCAAAGGGAACTAGGAACTATGATGGTAGCTGAAGCCCATCGTTCCCTTTCGCAAGGCACTTATTGTTATTGGTTGACTCCCTTTACCCATTCCCTTCTCATATTATGATAGACTAACCTAGTGTGATTTTTAATCTTCCCCTCTTCGGGAAAGACGATCTTTCGTCGAACCCGAGCACCTCTTAACTCTAACCAACACCACTTCTCACTATCCTTCCCATCCTTATATGGTGAACACTTTCACATCCATCCAATTCAGCAGATTAACTAACTCCAATGCTGTGCCCCATCATATCCTATGACTGTTAACACAATTTTCTAATTGTAGACTATCCTATATTATATGTCGAACTGGATAGGACATGATCCAATACTCATCCAAATACCCTAACTTATTTACGGGGTTATATCATGATATAATTAGCATATAATAAGAAAATTATAATTTTTACTAATTTATCTGGCATTTAATTAATTTCCTCAAAAATACCAAGGGCTACCGGTTTGAACATGAACTACCGGTAAATCCAAAGTATCATAATTTTTCTATCATTAAAAGGGCACTAAAACTCTTTTAGCAATATTTTCTATCTTTCGTTATTTATGAATCAAGTACAGAGAATATCCATCCAAAATTTATAAATTAATTATACTATGCAGAAACAACCTAAAATATAGTATTGGCCAAGTTTCACAATTTTTCAGCAAGTATTAATCTCTGAATAAATTAATTATCAAAAATCTCCATAAGGTGGACTTGTAAAGAAAGTGCTGTAACTAAAATTCTAAAAATCATGAATAAATATCTACAAGCATATAAAGGCCTGAAAATCTCAATTCCTAAGCCTCATAATTTTTCAACAGCAATATCATCCATAATTAATTTTTAAACCATAAAACCCCTTTTTAACATTTTTGAATGAAGTACTAGATTTACTTAAATAAAAATTATACAAAAATTCAGGAGCAACCTTTCTGACCTAAAACATTTACTTCCAAGATTTCATGGGATTTCAATAAAAGAAAGATCTAAATAATTAAAACGTCAATTAGGGCTATAACAAACTTTATAAATGAAGTGCTAGAAATAAAAATCATAAAATTCAAGTAAAATTGCTATAGATAATAACCATTCCATAACTCACTCTACCCGAGTTTCACAGCTTTTAGATAATGATTAGTGACTGATTTTTCTTATTTGAGATTTTACCCTATAATTAAGGTTAGGGTTTTGAGGTATCTACTTATGTACAAATCCTCCGAGATTCCATCCAGACGATTTATATTATGCTATCGTCGACTCTACTGAATTTCAAGGCAATACTAGGGCATTTGCCCCCATGTCCTTCACAACCCTCAAAACCCTCCCTTTAGGATTTTAGTTTGGATCCTAGGGTAAATCAACCCTAATCCACACCATTTTTCTCAAAGTGGGTTATAATAACCCTTCTAACATAGTGGTCAAAATATCTGCCTTTGTTGAGGTGATTTGACCGTTCCAACCTCTTAGTGCACTTTTTACTCAAAATGCCTCATTAATGCCTAGTTAAGGATAGGGTATTTCCTATACAAAACTCATCAAAATGAGTTGGAATTTTGTACAGAGCTTGGTTTTATAGACAGTGACCAATCACAAATATTTGGGAGGGTTTGGAGGTCATTTGACCACTTAAATAAATTACTCTAATTTTATTAAATTAAAACAAAAACTTTAGGCAAAGTATCTCCAAAAATTCCCATTTTTGGACAGCCTATAGGTATGCCTAAGGGTAACCTCCTGCCCAAATTTCAGGTCGTTTGGATAAGGGACAAAGAGTAAGCATTCATTTTTGTTTCTGCCAGACTCTAGGTATAGTCCCCACTAAAACGGGTGTTGCGGTCAAACCTCTTACTCAAACGAGTTGAAATTAATTTTAAATTAATCTAGGCTCGAAGGGCTACAACTTTTGTGACAGGCCATTTGTCCTAAATAGGCATCTAAGTGCCTCGTTTTGTAGCATCAAAATGCACACATTTAATGTATCTTTTCCTTATATACTATATACATAATTTTTATATTATAAAAATGTTTTTACTGTTCAGCTTCTACAGAACCCGAAAACCAGAACTCATAAAACTTATAATTCCTGTAGCTCTTTCGCGATCCATCACTGGCCTTCCGGTAACTTACCTGGCCAGCCACCACCACCACCTCCGTCGAGGCGATGGCTATCGGTCGGCAGTAGTTTGGCCGCCGGAGGTGGCGGTTTCCGGCGGACTTGAAAATATATTTTTTCATGGTTTTTTTTCCATGAAAATACGAGATTGTTGGAACACCCTATTACTAATTTGGGCAAGGATCACTATGTTTCTCTTAGGAAACCAGGTTGACCTAGTTGTATAGTGTAAAGGTCAACATTAGAATGAGTCTAGGGCTTAGAACTTAGGTTTGAAGCTGCCCCCAAGGACCATTCAAGCTCAGGATTTCAATCTAAGTAAAGAGATAAAAATAGTCGAATGACGGTCGACTATCGTCGAGCTCAGGTCGACGATCGTCGAGCTTAGATCGACTACTTATGTCCTCAGCCTTCTGCTTGTTGCTGGCTTCGGTCGACTATCGTCGAGCTTCAGTCCGACGATCGTCGAGCTTTGGTCGACGATCTCTGGCTGTGCTTGGGTCGACTATTTCTGGGAAAGTTTAGGTCGACGATCTCTGTTTGCTTCGGGTCGACGTTTTCTGTTGAAGTCTAGGTCAACGATCTCTGTCTTAATCAGATCGACTATTTCTGCCAGACCAAGAACTTAGATAGTCGATCTCAGATCGAAGTTTTCTGTCTACTGCTTATCTTCAATATCTCTGAGCTCAGGTCGACGATCATCGAGCTCAGATCGACCTTTTCTGTCAGAATGATCTATTCCTTCTCTGAGCTCTGGTCGACGATCTTGGAGCTCAGATCGACGTTTATTTTGAGAGATCGACGTTCATAAGGATTCAAATGCTGCCGGTCTTTGGAAAGTTTTTTTCTCAGCATTTAATTTCAAGAAGATTTGCCAGCCGTTTTCATTTATTCTGGAACAAGTTTCAAGGAATTATTCAGGAATGTTTCATTGGACTTTCCTATAGAAGACAAATCCTTTATGGAAGGCATTTAATGTCTGATAACGGCTATCTTGGAAGAATTATATTCAGAGAATAAGATCGTCTTCTCCAACACTACTCTCCAAGAGAATTAATCCAGAGTCAATACACGATAGAATAAAGAGACACACACTGTTACAGAAGAACAAGAAGAATTAAGCTGTGAAAGATAACCATCCTCTTGCTTACAGAAAAGTGATCAAAGCCTCATCTCAAAGAACTCCAGACACCTCATCTTTCAGCCTCTTTGCTGAAACAATTCTTTGCTGGAGATCTAAAGATCTGAAGACCTATCACCCTAGAGCAAAGCTTCCATTCCTGATTCATTCAACATCTCAGGGGGAGCCTTGACAACAAAAGATCCACCAGTCTTCTCTCATTTGATTTGAGAACAGAGAAGACAACCTCACCTCTTTACCTTTTTCATTTTCCTGCTGTAAAGGGTTCTTGAACTCCCTTCAAAAGTTCAGTCTGGTTCTGAGAGCCTTGTCAAAACTCAGTGGTGGCAAGACACCTGATCAAAAAATCCAGTTTTGGTTTTTGAGCAACTTATCAAAAGCTCATTGGTGTTAGGACACCTGATCAACTCATCCTGAGTGGATTCCTACCAAGGGTGGTAGAAGAGTAGATGTACCCAGGTTTTTGGGGAACCACTATATTTCCTTGTGTCTTCTGGTTTGTTTGTGTGATTTGTCTGCTGTGTGCTGTGCTCTTTACTTATTGGTTTTTAACTTCTTACTATCACTCTACACTATATCATAAATTGAATTTTATATGTGCTGTTTATTTTAACTGTGAAAAATTATTTTAAAATACTCTATTCACCCCCCCTCTAGAGTTGAGATAGATCTTACCCTCACTTTCAATTGGTATCAGAGCCAGGTTGGTTGCTCATACAGGCTAACACCTGAACCAAAAGATCCTTGATAAGATCAATCTCTTAAGAGGATTATTTTCTATACATCTATCTATTTATTTAAAGACATGGCACATAACAAAGATTATGCAAGCACCAGACCACCAGTGTGCAACCTTTCCAAGTTTGCACTCTGGAAGGCAAGGATTAGATTATACATGAATTCTACTGATGAAGATATTTTCAATTCTGTCTTGACAGTTTGTCCAAGTCCACCAGCAAGCTCAAGCACAAATGTTGTTCCACCTCCCTCAGGAACAGATGCAGACATAAAGAAATGGAAAACTACAGATGCAAAGGCCATGAACATCTTAGCTCAGACAATGTCTGATGAGATATTTCAGAAAGTAGCTGACTGCAACTCAGCCAAAGGAATTTGGGACAAGCTCTCTGAAATTGTCTCAGGGTCTGCTGATGAAAGGAAAGATAGAAGATCTCATCTGATAAGCCAATATGAGAACTTCAAAAAGGGAGAAGCTGAATCAGTGGCTGACATGTACAATAGACTAAGCCTAATTATCAATGAGTTAAAAACCCTGGACAAAGAAATCTCACTGACTGAGCTGAATGACAAAATCCTGATGTGCTTCCCCAGCACTTGCGATTCAAGAATCTGGCCAATCAAGGATGCTAGAAGTCTAAATGAGATTACCACTGAAGCTCTCCTAGGCAAGCTCAAATCCTATGAGTTGCTCATTAAAAATAGAGAAGAAGAACAAAAGGCTACTTCTCCAGCCTTAAGGAAAGAAAAGACCATAGCCTTCAAAGCTGCAGAAGAGGAGCCTGAAGATAAAGCTACAGGAAATGATGAGCTCATAAGTCTACTGGCCAAAAGATTCTACAAGATGGCTAGAAAAGACTTCAGAAAGAGACCATACAAGGGTCATAATAAACCAAGGTATGATAAATCAAATAACAATAAAGAAATTATATGCTTTGGTTGCAGGAAACCAGGCCACAATGTGCCTGACTGTCCAGAAAACAAGAATAAGGGCAAGAAGGAAAGAAGAGAAAGAAGAAAAGAAAAGTATTACAAGAAGAACAGCTCAGACAAAGCAACCTCCAGCAAGAACAAACATACAAGGAAGGGCTTTGTTGCTGAGACATGGAGTGAGACTGAAGAGGAATCTGAAGCCTCATCCAGTTCCAGTGATGATGAGGATGATGAAGATGAAAAAGAATTTTGCATGATGGCTATCAATGCCTCACAGCAAAACTCTGATGAAGAATCAGAATCAGATTCAGAAACTCAACTAGATGAAGATCAGGTAATCAACTCTTTTGATTTTAATTCTGAGGACTTCAAAAATGAATTTAAGACACTGTGCCTAGATTTATTAAAATCTGAGAAGGAGATAATCTCTCTTAGGAATCAATTATCTGAGCATAGTGTCCTAAACTCAAAGAACCTCAAACTCTCTGAGGAGTTAGAATGCTGTAGGGAGGAGATAGCTTCACTGAAAAGTGAACTATCAAAGGCCAAAAAGTTTGAAGAATCCCTAAATGGGAGAAGTATCAGACTGATGGACATCACAAGCACAGTGAACTCTAGATTTAATAGCACACTGGGCTTGGGTGCCTCATCCAGCCAACCTATAATATTATCAACTCCAATCAAATTTGTCTCTGATAAAGGAAAGGGAGTAATAGAGGTAGATAGGAAGAATGCAGATCTGTGAGAGAAAAATTCAGTTCAACAGATGGCGTTGAGCAGAGCTCGACGATCGTCGAACAGAGCTCGACGATCTAACCACAGATCGTCGACCTTAGCTCGATGATATCCAAACTCTGAACTTCAGTATAATTGATCTTCGAACAGAGATCGACGATCTGACCCAAGATCGTCGACCTCAGTTCGACGATCGTCGAACAGAAATCAGGACTGTGAACATTCCTTCAATGGCACATCTAGATTCAATCCTAGAAGTCCCACATCCCAAGGCTTTAATCCCTATACTGAATGGATAGTACCTCCTAGGAGATACCATCCTGAAGGTTATAAGGATCAACCTGGGATGTCTTTTATTTCAGAATTCAAGGGATATCAACCTAGGCCCAAGGTTAACTGGGTCAAAAACAAATAAGCTGTTTCTTGTGTAGGTGAAGACCTATCCAGCATCAAACCATCAGTGGTATCTGGATAGTGGGTGCTCAAAGCACATGACAGGGGACAAGGACAACTTCACTTCCTTCAAAGCCAAGCTTGGACCCAAAGTAATTTTTAGAGACTCAAGCTTTGGTACTACAAAAGGATATGGTGCAATCCAAATTGGCTCAGTCACTTTCAAGAAGGTGGCATATGTTGAAGGACTCAAGCACAACTTAATAAGTATCAGTCAACTGTGTGATGAAGGATATCAAGTGACATTCAACAAAGCCATATGCAAGGTCAAGTCAGAGGACAACACAACTGTGTTGACAGGTAACAGAAGAGGTAACATTTACTTAGTGGATTTTCATTCACTTGTAGTAGATATTTGCCTGTTCAATTGCATTTCAAAATCTAATATTTTATGGCATAAGAGACTAGGGCATATTAACCTTAGAACCATTGCTAGGCTATCCAAAGACAACCTTGTTAGAGGACTACCTTCTGGTCCCTACAAGAAGGAAGGACTTTGCAAGGCTTGTCAATTAGGCAAGCAAACTAAAAGTAGTTTTAAATCAATTAATAAGAGTGATTCACCTAGGATTTTGTACTTGTTGCACATGGATCTTTTTGGACCCATATCTGTACAAAGCCTAGGAGGGAAATCCTATACTTTAGTGGTTGTAGATGACTTCTCAAGATTCACTTGGGTATTCTTTCTGAGGAAGAAGTCTGATAACTTCAAGTGTTTGACAGATTTTCTCAAATGCATTCAGATTGAGTTCAACACTCACATTGCCCTGATCAGAAGTGATCATGGGACAGAGTTTGATTCTCTTCTCATGCAAGAGTTCTGTCAAAGTGAAGGGATCAGGCACACTTTCTCAGCTCCTAGAACTCCTCAACAAAATGGGGTAGCTGAAAGGAAAAATAGAACACTCATTGAATCTGCAACTACATTATTGGCAGATGCTCACCTACCTCTATCCTTTTGGGCTGAGGTAGTGAACACCTCCAACTATGTGTTGAACAGAAGCCTGATACACAAACTGAAGGGCAAGACTCCCTATGAATTGCTCAAAGGGAAGAAACCTATAATACCTTCGATGACAATAAAGGAGTCGCCGTGTCTCACGGTGATCCTCTTCGCCACGCAATCGATCTGGGAATGGTTCCAATACAGCCAAGTCATGCCCAGGATCAGGTCGTAGTCCGACATCTTCAGAACCGTCGGTGGTGCCTCAAACGCCTTCCCGCCGATCCTCGCTTCCATATTGCAATGAGCAGAGGTCATTATCTCTGATCCATCGGGTAGGCGCACCCACATCATCTTCCCAGTGAATGGCTCCACACCTGCCAGTCCTTTTACAAAATCCTCCGACACGAACGATTGCGACGCACCAGTGTCGAAGAGGGTGTGAGCGGGCTTGCCGCTAACGAAGACTATGCCTGGGGTAATTAAGTGTCTTAGTATTCTTGTTGCAGGTTTCTTCTCTTAATTTCTAACCAGGTTATGTCTAGAATACTAGTTTATATGATAAAAATTTAAAAGTACTGCCATACCTGTGATAACCTGCTCCGGGTTTCGGGGCTGTGTCAGGTCTAGAGCATACACCTGCTCCCTCTCTGGCCTGCGGCCTCGATCCTAAAATCCTTGTCCTCGGTCCTGTCCTCGTCCGCCAAACTGTCGGGGAGGTAGAGCGCCCTGATGTGCTGGTGGGGGTGCTCGCCTCACAGGGCAGTTCCTCTTGATATGCCCCGGCTGGTTGCACTGATAGCATACCGGTGGCTGCTCTGCCGTCCTTGGCATTTCCAGCATCTGTATAGGTTGGGGAGCCAATACCCCCTGACTCCTCTTCTCCTGCACAAACTCTTGATGAGGCTGATCCCCGTTCCTTCTCACCCCAATAACCTGGCCTCGAGGACGGTCTCTACGTCCTCCAATCACTGTATCATCAGCCGGTCTCTTCCGGCTCTTCACTGTAAGCTGATCCGCCTCTCTCTTCTTAGCCATCTCCAGGATCCTGGCCAGACTCCCCTCTGAGACGAAAAGGAGGGCATGTCTCATGTCATCTTGCAGCCCCTTATAAAACCTCCGGGCATAGCCAGCATCGTCTAACTGGTAGGCGTCCGCATAGCGGGCCAGGTGAGTGAACTCCTGATAGTACTCCACCACAGTCCTGTTCCCCTGCCTTAACCGCAGGAACCTATCCTCCAGGTCATCCCTCGCCGACTGAGGTACAAAATGTCCCAAGAGCGCTGCTCTGAACTCCTCCCAAGTAATATCAGCGCAGTCCATCCCCGCAAAGGTGGTGTCCAGCTGAGATTTCCACCGCCTCTTTCTGTGTGACTCTAAGCAGGAGACTGCCAGAGCGACTGCCTCCTCAGTAGGGCATCGAATCCCTGCCAGCATCTCGTAAATGGTGTCCAACCATTCCTCCGTACATACTGCAGACTCCGTCCCCTGGTAAGATGGAGGGGAAAGTCCCCGGAAGACAGTCATCCAATTGGCCCCGGGGTTTGGCTGTGGAGCCGGGGCTTGCTGAGCTCTGAAGGCCTCCAGGATGGCCGTCAGTGTTTGCCCCATCTCCGTCTGCTGGAACGGGGCTGGAGCCGGCGGAGGCGGGACCACATTTGGAGCCTGGGGTGTCCCCTGCTACGGTCTAGGGTTCGTCGCAGGCTACAAGTAAAAATTCCATTTGTTAGAGAGCGAATGAATGGAATTTAAGAAGAGTTAGGATGGACTTTCACATGTGATTTCCCCTATGGGCACACCACTGCTTCCGCTGCTAGTTTGTCCGCAAACTAAGCTCGCACAGGAGGTGGCCCAATGTTTTGTGGACTACTTCTCTTCGATCGAGGTTTCCTCTGATACCACTTGTAAGACCCCTTTTTTTTCTTTTTAAACCACCGGGGTCTTAGCCCAGAATTACCGCTTTGCGGTGGCACCGACTCACGGGAAGGCAATTACTAATCACTCACGGAGCTGGTCGCAGGTGCACCAGTGCTAGACTGTCCCACCTCCATGCGCACCGTACTCCGCTGGTGCTGGTCCCTGGACTGCTGGTCCCTATCTCCCATCCGGAGCTCCTGTAATGTTGTGGTTCAAAAAACATTAGTCATAAAGACTAAGACCTATCATCCCCTACCCCTCCCCCACGGCTCCTAAGCACCGGGCGGAGAGGAGGAAAGGGAAGCTACAAAGGTGGAGAATAATGAAGCAGATGACAAGGAAGCTAATCTAGTAGTCATTTAGAATGAAGTAGGTCTAACAATCCTACGGCAGTAAGTAATAAGGAGAGCAATTAATAAGTAGCAAATTGTATAAAAAGGCAGCTAGAGAACAGTAAGTAAACAAGCAAGTAAATAAGTAAGTAACCTTAACTTATATGAATTCCCATACAAACTTATAAGTTAAGGGATCTTCTGCAAGTCTCCCATCGTATAAAAAGTCTCATACCGATTTATACGTTGGGGTGTCGGTTGTATGCAATTATGAGTGTAGTGATATGTTATGCCATGATTCATGCAAGTGCAACTCACGCACACGACTCTATGCGCACAGACCTTTAGTTCCCCCTGTTCGGGCAGCTAGCTTCACTCCCAGGAACCTCCGTAGTGGCAAACGGAGACAGTGGGTCGGGCCCCCCACTCCTAGGCGGGTATCCACATTACCAGGCCTAGCCCTTCCGTACACCCCTAGAAGAACACAACCTAGAGTGTCCGCGTACTACTACTGGCTGTACCCACCAGACTTTCTTTGGCTAAGTGTCCCATACCGCCGAGTCAACGTACCGATGTCGGTGTGAACGACTATCAGATACCGAATACCCACCACCTTTATTCTGTACTCCAACCCTCGAGCCCTCGGCCCCCCGGACAGTCCCGTCCGTGCATCTACCTTCATAGCTACCGTCTGAATGGCAACCAAACCAATTATTCTATCTTCCTAGCTACCGAGGTGTGTGTATGTGCAACCCTAGTTATACTAGTTGCTCTTTTAATTTTATTATTCCTATGGTTTACGTTAGCCCAGGACTGCCCCCGGCATACCCCGTGAAGGGCTCTCAAGGGGCACTAGGAACCAAGACGGCAGCATTACGGCCCGAAGTTCCCTTTCGCAAGGCACTTATTGTTATTGGTTGATCTCCCTTAACCCGATCTTCTTTTAGTTACTTTAGATCTAACCCTAGAGTATTAAGACTCTTCCTCTTCTTCCCGGGATGGACGATCTTCCGTCATTCCCGAACGCCACCTAACCTTAACCTGTCTCACACCCTACTTATCCTGACTTCCAATAATGAACTTAATCGTAGCTTGCACTAACCAACCAGCAACTACCAAAATTCCATTTCCCAAGTTCATTATTACTCTAGTTCAGTTTCCGTGGTTTTACTATATGCAGACCATCCTAAGCTATATGAGGTACACAAGGGGAGGTACTCCCAATTGTCTTCCGAATCTCCTATAATATTTACTGGAGGTCTACCATATCATAATTTGTCTAAATCCAGAAACTTATAACTTTCCTAATTAATCTGATATTTATTTAATTTTCCCAAAGGATGGGCCACGGGTCATTTTAAACATGAACTACATGATCCTCCAAAGTTATGGCTACCCAAAAATCATGATCATTAAATAACAGAAAGATAACCTCATTTCAAATTTTTAGAATTTTACAGAAAGTATTTAGGCTCTAATTAATTTATCTAGTATAATCACGTTAATCCTACGTAAAGAAGGAAGTACTGAAATTACTCATCGGAAAATTATAGAAAAATTACTAATCAGTAGTATGATATAGAAAAGATCTTTGTGCAAAGAATCATAATTTTACCAGCTTGCTAAACACCACTATAGATTTAATCAATTATTCAAGGTAAAACATACTTAATGAAGCAAGCCTTAGAATTAAACTTCCAAAAATCCCATAAAAATTCACAGAGATTTAAAATCCTAATAAACGTTCTCTACTTAAATTTCATCAATTTCCAGGAAGTATGCATTCCATGATAAATTTTCTAAGCAAATCATACAAGCTACTAAATCGTTAATGAAGTATCCAAAATAATGATCTTAAAATTCATAGTAAAATATCCAGAGCTTGTACCATCCCTATAATTCACTCTACCCAAATCTCATCACTTTTCAATGTGATTTATTGTCATATCCTATCTCTACAAGTTTTGCACCCTAAACTAGGGTTAGGTTTTTAGGTATCCCAACAGTCTCCAAATCTACTAAGATTTCATCCAGAGAACTATAATGACCCTATGGTACTCTTCACCAAATTTCGAGTCACTCCAAGGTCATTTGACCACATGACCTTCACAAGCCACCAAGATCCATCCTTAGGGTTTGGCCTTGGTTCTTAGGGCAAACTTACCCCGATCCACCTCAAACTCTTTGAGGGGGTGCTAGAGAATATTACTAGCCAGTAGTAAAAATCTCAGCCTCTGTTGAGGTGATTTGACCACTTAAATATCAAAAGTGCACCTTTAACCTAAGACCCCTTATTAGGGCAAAACTTAGGTTTGATCATTTCTAATCCAAACCATCTCCAAATGATATGAAAAATTATACAGAACCTTATGGTGAACCCAGGGACCACTCACCAAAATTTGGGAGGGTTTGAAAATTATTTAGCCATCTAATTAAATTAAGCTAGGATTATTGAATTTTCCTAAAAACTATAGAAATATATTTCCCAAAAATCCTAATTTTTGGATGGTACCTAGATATATGTAAGGTTAGGCCACACCCCAAATTTCAAGTCATTGTGATGACTGGATTGGAGTGGGGAATGTTTCTAAGGTCAGGACACCCTATGGGTAGACCTCACCAAATTGAGTGCCGAGGTCTATCCAGTGGTCCAAAATGCTTGAAACAAATTTTAAAATTCCGTAGACTCCAAGAGGTACAATATTGGTGTTGACCATTTTTCCTGCAGGAGCTTCTAGGTATTTTTCCCAAATTATTTAAAGTGACAGATATTTTCATTCGGAAATTGTTTTAAAAATAAAATCTAATTTAATGGCACTGTTCATCTTCTTCTGCAGCCCGAAACCAGAGCCCTGGAAACTTAATTTCCTGTAGCTTTTCCAAAGCAATTTCCCGGCCATCCAGCCATCTCCCTGGCCGGC
Source organism: Platanthera zijinensis (assembly GCA_039513925.1). Taxonomy (NCBI): domain Eukaryota; kingdom Viridiplantae; phylum Streptophyta; class Magnoliopsida; order Asparagales; family Orchidaceae; genus Platanthera; species Platanthera zijinensis. Next base: position 88,332,029 of record CM077085.1, read on the forward strand.
CACCACCACCACCACCTCTGTTGAGGTGAGGGCTATCGTCGGGCGGCGGCACGGCCGCCGGAGAGGCGGTTTCCGGCGAACCCGCCACCACGAAATTTTCGGAAAACCATGGAAACGCTCACCTAATCTAGCTCTTTTGAGCCCGATATCTCTCCTAACGATTTCTAAGATTTATCCGCAGAAGAAGAGGGAGGGGAGGACCTTGTTCGCGGGCTGGAGGCGTGCAGAGCGTCGGGAAGCCATTGGCGCGGTGGTGGCGTCGCTGGAAATTCTTCAATAGCAAGGGGGAAATCTGAAACAGTTTGATGGAGCATGTAACCTTTTCCTCTTGCTCTTAGGAGTCTTTTATAGATCAGTAAATGGGAAGGGGAAAGGATGAAACGTTCATGGCCCTTAATATTCCTCTTAATGACGTTTCGGTCATGGCAAGGCAGTTGAAATGCAGGAAATGAAGAGGTGTTTGCCAGGTGGCGATTTCCTATTGGACCAACATTTCCTTAATTTATTAAATAATCAGAGTAGGAAACGGCCCATAAATACTCCTGGCGTAACTTCCCATAATCATAATTGATTACAACGTCAGTTATCGAAATTTCCAGTCTAGCTGAAGTTTCGGCCTTGGTCACGGGCGTGACACAAAGGTCACAGGTGTGACAGGCCCGGGTGGCCAATTTTGGGATCGATGATCGTCGAAGGATGGTCACGCCCTTGGTCACGGGCATGACATGTGGGTCACGGGCGTGACAAGCCCGGGTGACCAATTCTGGGGTCGACGATCGTCGAACTGAGTTCGACGATCGTCGAAGGGTGGTCACGCCCTTGGTCACGGGCGTGACATGTGGGTCACGGGCGTGACATGTGGGTCACGGGCGTGACATGGCAAGAGGCAAAATCCGTACTCGGCGATCGTCGCGCTGAGATCGACGATCGCTGAAGGTGTCACGCCCTTGGTCACGGGCGTGACACCTGGGTCACGGGCGTGACATGGCCATGACGCAAATTCTACGTTTCGACGATCGTCCCGCTGGGATCGACGATCGTCGAAGGTGTCACTCCCTAGGTCACGGGCGTGACACATAGGTCACGAGCGTGATAGGCCCGGGTAGAAAAATTCTGCGCCCGACGATCGTCTCACTGAGATCGACGATCATCGAAGGAGTCACGCCCTAGGTCACGGGCGTGACGGGTCGGTCACGGGCGTGACCAACCCGTGACCCGAAATCTCGGTCGATTTATTTCAGTTTTTGGGCTTCCTAGGGTTCTATCACGACCAACCGACTCCTAGGGGTCTAGCCGGAAATGGGATGTTATACGTAGGTCATGGGCGTGACATAAGTCCATTTGTCATTCTCGAGTCGATGATCGATTTTTCTGCGTCGGTTCACGGGTCACCCCCCATATCACGGGCATGACACGTTTGTCCTTGGCAAGATAGGTATTCTTCGGTCGACGTTCGTCGATCTGAGGTCGACGGTCGGATGGGGCGTCACACCCTAGGTCATGGGCGTGACGGGCCTATCATGGGCGTGACAGGTGTTCTTCAGTCGACGTTGGTCAATATGAGGTCGACGGTCGGTGGGGGCATCACCCCCTAGGTCACGGGCGTGACGGGCCGGTCATGTGCGTGACCAACCCGTGACTCGGGATTTCGGTCGACGGACTTCGGAGGATTGCGTATTCGACTAGCCTTCGTGCCTGATCAAATTTTTAGATCGGTTACTGTCAATTTTTGGGGTTTACGGGGGTTCTGTCACGGCAGACCGACTCCTAGGGGTCTAGCCGGAAATTGGATGTTACATATTTAGCCTCCAACCTTCCTTCTCGCACTGTCTACTTGACAGAGCAACTGCCGAGTAAATGCCAATCAGGTCCAGGGCTGACTGCTTAGAGGCGAGTTCAGGTCGCCCCCTTCTTCTGCTCCCATATATCTTGTAATTTCTAGATATTTCTCCTATACTCAGGCAACTAATATTTTTATCCCTACCTATTTTGGCAGGTCCCCCGATCATATAAATAGACGTGAACAGTAGTACATATAGGAGGAAGTTCAAATCCTTAAGCTTGCTGCCTAGGGCAACGGACTCAAACTCTACCTATAGAGTATACTAAAACTATTTTAACCAATTCTTAATTAATCAATGGAAAGCCCGATGTAGGAGTGGCATTTAGCTACTGCGGGCAAACTCTGATGTTTCCACTGCTAACGGCCTCTCTCTCATTTTCTCTCCCTCTCGGTGTTATCGCTTCCTCTAACTTCCAGTAACCGAATATTTGATAGTCGACCCTCGTTTCTCTTCGCAGAACCCGAAGTCATATTGTAATAACTCCACCCGTTAAATAACATATAATTGAAGGTCTGGCCGGGGCCCAACACTATATGCCACAAACAGACAGCGAGGTCACAGGTTAGTACCAAAATACCATCGCACCCTAACCCAGAGCATTTTAGCGGAAGCTTATTACTTACAAGAACTCAACCAATGAATGTCCACTACATATATAAACAACCCACTTATATATAACAACAGGAATGTATACAAGAACACACTGCTCACGGCCTTAAGGCCTTACATGTTTCTCTTTATAAAATATGGTTTCATACATCGGCACGCAGGCCATCCACACAGGAAATCCTATTCTTCGCACGACCTTCAAGGGCCTACAAGCAGCAGACACAAGGGCTTCAGCTCCCTCAATCCAAGTCAGCCCGCAACACCTGCACATGGATGTCCACCCCATCAGTGATAAACAAAGCAACGGTCAGCATTCAGCTGACTAATTATAATGACCCTACCCCTAATAAGGGGTAGTGGTTCCTTCCCTGCATGCATTACAATTACAATATATTTATATCTGTCACAACCACATCACAAACGATGGACTTCGTGTCAGATGCTCTGTGCACTCAGGGAACGCTTACGGTGTGCCAAAATCCACCAGTTCCCATCACCGGTTAGACGTAGCCTCCAAACAAAGGCTGGAGATCTCATATACCCATCCCACTCAGAGGAGTTAACCTCATGATAATAGTGAGCACGATAGATCGACCTACGCACGTAGTACAACACGTCGGGAAGTCCCGCATCCCCCATTTGCATTGCTACCAACCGACCGATCACAACGATCCTACACTGAACTTTTGGGTGGCCCATCCCACTCAGAGGTTCTTAACTTGTTGGACATAGGCATCAGCCTCCAAACCCGTGTTGGAGACCTCTCGCGCCCATCCCACTCAGAAGTTCCCGTAATCCATCTCTCATAACAAAGGTAAATAGTGCCGCTTTCAAATCCATCATCCATCTCGTTCCGAGCATACAACCAAAGGAGCTATGCAAAGCTTCCTTACCACAATTCACAAGCTTCCTCACAATCTTCGCAAGTTACTCGTTATATACATGGAGTGTTCTCTGGTTCGCATCATCACCAATCTAGACTACCCGTCCAGATGGGCTTCACACAGCATGCCTATTCCGTACTACACATTTCGGGATCTAGATGCAGACTCAACCCGCTGGAATCGCTTACGCTTTCCACTTCTTTGTGGAGGATTCCATGCATATGCATAAAGTAGGACTTCACTTGTCCAAGAAGGAGATCGTTACCCTTTACAATTACTTCAAAGCCATGCCAATCTAGCCGGTTTGAAATCACCGTGATGGCCTTTCCTCCACGATGCTGGAATCAGATCTCGAGTCGGACCGTTGTATCTCCACCGACGGCCAGAATCCATCTCCCTTCTCCTCCTCCTAGATCTCCTCTCTCTCTTCTCTTTAGAAAGAGAATGGCCAAAGTTGGAATGAGAGATAACTCTTATTCCTTGGACTTATACCTGCAGGGAGGAGCTTGGCCTACAGGATCCAACTAGAAGGAAATGAATGGCCACGATTTGCCCTGGAATTACTTTTCCTGGGCTGACACGGCTTGTGACACGCCCGTGTCATTGTCTGTGGTCCCTAAGAGGTTAAAGAACCGACTCCATCCAGACCAGGACACGGGCTTAGACACGCCCGTATCAAATTCCTGACATGCCCGTGTCACTAGGTACACGCTAAGGCACACGCCCATGTACTTGCTGTGTGCCACACACGCCCCTGTGACACGCCCGTGTCATAGGCCGTGTGCCACACTCGACATAGCCCGGTTACCAACCAGAGTAGGACACGGCCTTAGACACGCCCATGACCCTAGCTGTGTCGCCTCTCGACGATCGTCGACTACACTGTGTCGAGAGCTCGCGACACATAGTGAAGGACATACCCTAGCACACGCCCGTGTCCCAGGTTGTGTGCCTCACTCGAGACACACTCGAGGCCCACTCGAGTCTTACTTGAGACCCACTAGAGTACCCAGAGCTGGACACGCCCATGGATATGCCCGTTTCCTAGGCCGTGTCACCTTGCCTGAACTCCAATTTGGGATTTCGGGTGTTACAACCCTCCCCTCCTTATAGAAATTTCATCCCAAAATTTAGCTCAGCGGTAGACACCAACACAAAATCCCGAAAATGTACCTGTATACACAAAACCAATCCGGGCTAAAGCTCAGAGGCCGAAGCTTATCTTACCCCACGACATCGCACAAATGAAGTCTTTCACAAACAACAATCATACAACTGGTACAAAAGTAAAGTACACTCTTGACTTTATTTCCTCTCGTCCATGATGCGTTTGAACGACAAGTGTACCGGTCACATAAGTAATTTAAACTGGGTGGATTTCCCAAGTATCGATCTCTTCAAGGAACACAGTAAGGGGGAGTTAAAATCGAGGAGGACTTGAGATTGAAGTCCTTAGGTCGGAGTTAATGATGGGGGGTTTAGATGGTAATAGAAAAGGAAAATAAAACACTATGAACTACTCCTATGCAATGCCACTATGCATCGCTTCGCCAAGTGGAATGGAAGACTACACGGGACGCTATGCACCGAATCGCTAGACGGCTAGATGAGTAGGCAAGCGTAAGAATCAGAATTTGAGGGTCGTAAGCACCTCTTCGCTACGCACACCACTAGCAATGGCTAGTGTGGCAAGAATGGACGGATGATGGATGGACAAATTGGCGTACCTCAAGCAAACAACAAAAACATTCAATCACATAGACATGATTACACATAAACGTATATTACAAAAAGAATACTTCATCAAATATAAGAGATCAACTAAACTATTAACAACAAGATAATAAAAGTATGTGAAATCGATCGGATCCGAAGTCTTGCCGAGGATTCACGGTAGGATTCGTCGGGATGTCAATCCGCGTCCTAGCTCGGTCCTCAACTGTGTCCGGGGTAGAGGAGGTTGTCACTCACTCCCAATGGACCCGTCTTCTTCGTGTCATGAGCCGGTGGAGGATGGCACAAGTTCCCTAGCTTGGCGAAGAAAGCTAGAAAAAATCCCCTTTTGAAGCTCAAGGATGAAGGAGGAGGCAGGGAAGAAGCTCTGGCTTGGATTTGGCATTGAATGCTTGCCGAGATCTTCTCCCCTTGGTGGAACGGCGGATTTCGCCCTAAAAATGCGGAGAGAATGGCTTGAATGAAGCTGTTCAACAATGGCTGAAAATCTGCGCTTAAATAGAAAAAGATCAGAAAAATGGCCACGCACGGTCCCGCGCACGACCATGCGCTAACCTTGTGTTATTACTTTCATATCTACTTCGCGGAAGAAGATGCTTTGACCCATGCATTTTACTCGCGCACGGGCGCTTCCGTCCGTACGTGAATGAATTCACACAGGTAAACACAGAGCGCGAAAAACAGGGTAAAACAGGGGAACCGTGCGTTTTACTCGCGCACGAGCTCGTTTGCCCGTGTATAAAGGAAACACACGATTTACCCCAGAATGCAGGAATAAAGAGAAAATGTGCAGACCGTGCGATTTCTTCTCGCACCGTTTGACCTAAATAGTACTGGAACAAAACGCACGGTTAGAAATGGAAGTCCCCAGAATTGTTGTGTGAAACACATGATTGCACTAAAACCGGGTGCTAATAAATGTGCACGACCGTGCGTTTTACACAGAATTGGAAATGGAATCCGGGACGTCGTGACAACCTACACCGCAATGAAACCAACTGGAGCACTGGCTCCCAGCAATAATACACAGCATAAAATAAATAAAAAGAACCATGGGTAGCACCATGTGCTTACCCCCAACAAAAGAATGCGCAATTGCACACTCAAGGGCTAAAACAATGCACTTAGCATGATATGGAGAATAAATAAAATATCAACAATAACATACTAAAAGTTAAGTGCAAGTGCATTAAAACTAGCCCAGATGAGTCCAAAAAACCCTATATAAATCAGACTCATCTGCTCGCGTCCTTCAATAATCCTCTTTACGGCCTCCTATAACGCCAGATTATAGACGCTCTACCCATAATCACTCTTTTCACCACAGCCATGTCAATCCACTGGTATCGGTGCTACAAAAATTAGTTCATAGTGCAATAACAATCTTAAACCAACAACCAACAACTTCTTGATTCACGATAACAACATGTTGATATGCGCAAAACAAAGATTGTATATATTATTATCGATATGAACACATAAGTACAGATAGTTTTTCACTTCTTGCTTCGTGTCGTCTAAGGGCCACTTTTGTAGTTTCGGGCTTTATGTCCTTCCTTGACACACGAGTAGAAAATTATTGGAGGTCGCCCTGCAACAACTTCACTCTTAACTTTCTTTGCCCTTAGTATCAGACCATAATAGCATTTGCGGCACGATGCCCCACCTTACCACAAGAAAACAAATATGTGGACCACACCTTTTCCTTGTTCCCATGATGGTTCCAACAGATGTAACAGCTTATTCCACGCATGATCATATGCTTTTGGCATGTTTGCATAGGTTGACACATTGACACCGTGCCTCACTCTGAACTTCTTTAAGGCCCTTTCCAAAGGCTTAGCTGTCATTACCAAGGCACACAATCCAAGCAACTTTGGCCCCTCCAATAAACGTCGTAGTTCATCGCGCAGACCATCATCAAATCTATTGGTCTTAATCTGCTCAGTTTCAAACACAAACTTTGCATGTTTTCTCAACTCAACAAATTCATAAAAATACTCCTCGACCGTATATGGTCCTTGGATCAGACACATATTCGACGAGGAGATCGATGCTCCTTCCCTAAGGTGTACATGTCCCTCATGGTGGCCCTTGATCATCGCCAAAACCACCTCCGCGATCAACCGGACCGTCTCTACCGAAGGAGGAGGTGTGGTCACCTCAGCTGGTGCCGCACTCTAATTCGAATGCTGGGGTTCAGATTGCCCAGCTCCACTCCTTATCACCTATATGCGAACAAGACACACATTAGCTCCCTCACACCAACAATACAAACCATTTAGGGACACACATGTTCCTAAAACAAGTGTATTTGCATTCCTTAGTGGACATTCAAGAGTTCAGTAGTGTTAAAACGGTTCGCATGTACACGTGCTCGCCACCCCACAAAATAATTCGACCACAAATTCGAAAGAGGATGACCTAGACCCTTTGATACCAAAATGTAACAACTCCACCCGTTAAATAACATATAATAGAAGGTCTGGTCGGGGCCCCACACTATATGCCACAAACAGACGGCGAGGTTACCAGTTAATACCAAAATACAATCGCACCCTAACCCAGAGCATTCTAGTGGAAGTTTATTACTTGGAAGAACTCAACCAATGAATGTCCACTACATATATAAACAACCCATTTATATATAACACTAGGAATGTATGCAAGAACACACCGCTCACGGCCTTAAGGTCTTACATGTTTCTCTTTACAAAATATGGTTTCATACATCGGCACGCAGGCCAGCTACACATGAAATCCAATTCTTCGCACGACCTTCAAGGTCCTACATGCAGAAGCAGCAAGGGCTTCTGCCCGCTCAATAAAAGTTAGCCTGCAACACCTACACATGGACGTCCACCCCAAGGGTGATAAACAAAGCAATGGACAACATTCAACTAACCAATTATAACGACCATACCCCTTACCCGGGGCAGTGGTTCGTTCCCTGCATGCATTACAATCACAACATATATATATCTGCCACAGCCACATCACAAATGCTGGCCTTCGTGCCAAACGCTTCATGCACTCAAGGCACGCTTAAGGTGTACCGAAATCCTACAGGTCCCACCATCGGTTAGAGGTTATTAGCTTGTTGGCCGGGCATAAGCCTCCAAACACATGCTGGAGACCTCAAGCACCCATCCCACTCAGAGGCGTTCACCTCACAATAATAGTGAGCACGATAATTCGACCTACCCACGTAGTGCAAGAAGCTGGGAAGGCCCGCAACCCCCCCATTTGCAGTTCTACGAACCGACCGCTCACAACGATCCTACACTGAACTTGTCTGGTGGCCCATCCCACTCAGAGGTTCTTAACTTGTTGGCCATGGGAATAAGCCTCCAAACCCCTGTTGGATACCTCTCACGCCTATCCCACTCAGAGGTGCCCATAATCCATCTCTCATAGCAAAGGAACATAGTGCCGCTTTCCAATCCATCATCCAGCTCGTGCCGAGCATACAACCAAAGGAGCTATGCAAAGCTTCCTTACCAAAATCAGAAGCGTCCTCACAATCTCTATAAGTTACTCGTTATATACACGGAGTCTTCTCTGGTTCGCAGCATCACTAATCTAGACTACCGGTCCAGATGGTCTTCACATAACATGCTTATTCTGTACTACACATTTCTAGATCTAGAACCGCTTAAATCGCTTACGCTATCCACCTCTTGGTGGATTATTCCATACATATGTATAAAGTAGGACTTCACTTGTCCAAGAAGGACATCGTTACCCTTGACGATCGCTTCGGAGACATGACAAACTGGCCAGTTGGAAATCACCGCGACGGCCTTGCCTCCACGACGCTGGCCTCGGATCTCGAGTCGGACCGCTGTAGCACCACCGGCGGCCGGAATCCTTCTCCCTTCTCCTCCTCGTAGCTCTCCTCTCTCTTCTCTTTAGAAAGAGAATGGCCAAAGCTTGAATGAGAGATAACTCTCATTCCTTGGACTTATACCTGCAGGGAAGAGCTTGGGCCACAAGATCCAAATAGAAGGAAACAAACTACCACGATCTACCCTGGAATTACTTTTCCTAGGCTGACAGGCTTGTGACATGCCCGTGTCACAGGCCGTGGTCTCTAAGCGGTTAAAGAACATACTCCATCAAGACAAGGACACTGGGTTATACATGCACATGTCAAACTCTTGACATGCCTGTGTCACTAAGTACATGCCCATGTTGAGGGGCGTGTAAGACCCCCTTTTTTTTCTTTTTCAAACCCGGGGTCTTAGGCCCAGAATCGCCGCTTTGCGGTGACACCTTCACGTCCTGAAGGGTCATCACCACAAGGCGCCGATTCCGCCGGCCATTTCGATCACAGAAAGGTAGCATAATATAAGAAGTAAGAGCAATGCAGTCCACATTAATAAAATCACATATATATAATAAAGCTCCACGAAGGGAGTGTCCACAGAAAGCATCAGAGTGCAGCATAATGTAAAACTAAAAATAAGGGCATAAGCCCTGTACATCAGAGTCCTCACTACAAGTCTCTCATGCGGAAGCGAAACAGAAACTACTCAAGGTCGAGACTCACGGTCCCGGCTGTGTGAACTCCGGAGCTAGACTGCCCCATCTCTAGGCGCACCGATCTCTGGGGCTGCTCCTCCATGCTGGGCTCCACGATCCCCTAAATGATGCGGTTCGAAAACCGTTAGTCATAAAGACTAAGCCCTATCATCCCCTACCCCTTCCCCCATGGCTCCTCGGTACCGAGCGGGGAGGAAGAAAGGGAAGGACATGATGGTAGAGATAAATCAAGAAACAGGTGACTATGGACTTAATCTAGCAAGATGTATTCGGTGAGCAGTTAATATGATTGTTATAATAGGTCTAGCAATAAGAAAAGCAAATATATGAATTTAAACCTTCACTTATGCGAGAACACATAAGTAAAAGGGATCTTTTGCAAGGCTCTCATCGTATAGAGTGTCCCATACCACTTATACGTTGGGGTGTCGGTTATCAAACAGCAATGGTTGTTATATATTGAAATTAACCTTTGATTTATAAACTTGCCCACACAAGCTTATAGACCAAGGGGTCGTTTTGCAGGTCCTAATGTATAAGCGTCCCATACCACTTATACTTTAGGTGTCAGGGTTAAATGAATCGATTATGCTATGACATGCTAGTGGGTATGATGAAACATGCAAGTGCAACTCACACACCCGACTCTGTGCACACAGACCTTTAGTTCCCCCTTTCGGAGCCGTTTCCTCCCAGGATACCTCCGTAGTGGCAGACGGAAGCGGTGGGTTGGGCCTCGCCCACCTCAAAACCAGTAAAAGCACCACTGGTCTGACCTATCGTACGCCTCAACGCTTGGTGCACTAAGCGGACGCCTGCGTACTCTTGCCGGCTGGCGCACCGGACTTCTGTTGGCGAAGTGCTAACCACCTCGCCGAGTCAACGATATCGGTGTCGGTGCAATCGAACTCCCCGATATCGTAAAACCCACCACCTTAACTTTTCCTATCTTATGCACATGCAAGCTTAATCGCAAACACACAAAACCGAGCCGAAGCTCCCCGGACCAAACGTCCGTCTCCAACCAACCGAGCCGAAGCTCCCCGGACCATCCCGTCCGTCTCTTAACCAACCGAGCCGAAGCTCTCATCAATCTTCCTGTGCCAATAGTGTTTGTGAAAAGTGCAATCCTAGTTACTAAGTTACTCTTGCTAGTTTATTATTACAGTTTACGTTAGCCCAGGACTGCCCCCCGGTATACCCCGTGAAGGGCTCTCAAGGGGCACTAGGAACCAAGACGGCGGCATTACGGCCCGAAGTTCCCTTTCGCAAGGCACTTAATATTATTGGTTTATTTCCCTTAACCCATTCCTTTCTCACATTACGATAGACTATCCTAGGGTGATTTTTTTAAACCTTCCACTCTTCGGGGAAGACGATCTTTCGCCAAACCCGAGCACCTCTTAACTCTAGCTATCACTACTACTCTCTACTCTTCATATTTTCCTATTGTAATTTTCCTCCACAAATGTCCACCCAGACAAAATGTTTAACTCCAAAAACTTCCTGAGATCAAGTCCTATTGCATTTCTCAAATTGCTATATGCAGACCGACCTAGGCTACATGTCGAACTGGTTATGCAATGATCCATTACTCATCCAAATGCCCTAAATTATTTGCTGGAGACTTACCATGATATGAATGTCCTAAATCCAGAAAATGGAAATTTTCCTAATTTATTTGGCATTTAATTAAATTCCTCGAAAATCCCAAGGGCTATTGGTTTGAACATGAACTACCCTAATTATTCATGCAAGATGTCCAGCAAATTTATGATAAATAGTAGGTTATCTCAGAAGATTAAATCCTAAGTATCATAATTTTTCTATCATCAAAATGGCATGAAAGCTATTTTAGAAATAATCTCTAACTTCTATTGTTTATGAAGCAAGTACAGAAAATATTCTTCCAAAAATTATAAATAATTCATGACATGCAGATAAAGGCCTAAAATTAGCACTGGCCAAGTTTCATAATTTTCCAGCAAGTATTTTATCCATAATTAATTTTTAAACATAAAAGCCCTTTCTATCATCTGTGAATAAGGTACTAGATTTACTCAACATAAAATTCTATAAAAATCCAGGGATCATTGTGCTACTAATCAAGATCTAAATCCAGAATTTCAACTGATTATAATTATTTTAAGACCTCCAAATAATTGAAACAATAAATCGGGCAATTATTTCTTTAACACATGAAGTATAACATTTATTAATCATAAAATTCCAGAAGATTTACTTTAAGTCCAAAACATCTTAAAACTCCCTCCTCCCGAGTTTCACAATTTTTTTGGATTAGATTTAGTGCTTAAAATAACTAAATTACATTTTTATCCTAATCCGACATCTCAACTTTCGAGGTACCTAACTACCTCCAATTCCTTCACTATTTCAACCTGAGGGTTTTCATCATATCATCCCCCTCTCCTCCAAATTTCAAGGGCATACAAGAGCTTTTGCTCCTATGTCCTTCACAAACCTCAAACTCCCACCCGTTGGATTTGAGCCAATCTCTTAGGGTAAAATCCACCCTAAGCCACACCATATTACCCAGCAGGGTAGACATAGACTCAACAAATCAGCGGCCAACAACTTCAGCCTCTTTTGAGGAGATTTGTCCACTCCATCTCCAATCGTACTTTTCCCCAAAGTACCCCTCACCAAGACCTATCTAGGACTTGATACTTCCCTATTCAAAACTCGACCAATCGAGTTGAAATTTTGTACAGATCTTAATATTGATGCCAGGGACCACCACCCAAAATTTGGGGGAGTTTGGACTTAATTTCATCTCCTAATTAATTTTATATTGTTTATTAAATTTTTACAAAAACTTTAGGCAAAAGTTCTCCAAAAATTCTCATTTTTGGACAGCCTCTCGATATACATATTATAGACCTCCAGTCCAAATTTCAAGTCATTTGGACTTGTTATGAACCGTGGGCAACCATTTTAATTTCTGGTTAGCCTAGGTCTTGATCCCACCAAAATGAGTGTTGTGTTCAAATCACTCAACCAAATTGAATAAAATCAATTTTAAATTAAAGTAGACCCCGAGGGCTACAACTTTTGTGTCTGGTCATTTTTCCTAAAACGGCCTCTACGTGCCTCGTTTCGGAGCCTCAACATATATCCAAATAATCTATTTTTCCATATGTAAAATATAATAATCTATATATTATAAAATTATTTCTACTGTTCATCTTCTACATGAACCCGAAAACCAGACACAGAAAAATCATTTTTCCTGTAAGCATTCCGTGATCCGTCGCCGGCCGTTCGGTCACTTCCCTGGCCAGCCACCACCACCACCACCTCCGTTGAGGCGATGGCTATCGGTCGGCGGTGGTTTGGCCGCCGGAGGTGGCGGTTTCCGGCGAACTCAAAATACCTTTTTCATGGTTTTTCCATGAAAACGAGAGACGGGTCCGGCTCCGTTGAGCGCGAACCTCCTTTCTAAGAATCCTAAGATCTACCCATGAAAGAGAAGGAGCAGAGGAGGACCTTGTTCGTGGTTTGAAGGCGAGAAGAACGTCGGGGTGCCATGGCGCGGTGGTGGCATTTGCTGAACTTCTCCTACAGCAAGAACAAAGGTCTGTTCCGATTACTTGAGCGTGTAACCTTCTCCTCTTTCCCCAAGTGGGCTTTTATAAGTCAGATAGTGGGAAGATGAATGGGTAAAGCCATTATGGCCATGAAGGCTCCTCCCCTTAACATTTCGGTTACAGTGAAGGGATAAGAAACGGTGGAAACTGAACAGGTGTGTCCAGCTGGCGGTTTTCTATTGGACCACCTTTTCCTCATTTATTATATAATTATAGAAGGAAAACGGCCGGAAGTTACTCCTGGTGTAACTTCCCACACCAGCATTTATTACCACGCGTGTTGGAATAATTTCGGGCCTGAACCGTCGTTTCAGCCAATGTCACGGGCGTGACACATAGGTCACGGGCGTGACAGGCCCGGATAGCCAATTCTGGGTTCGACGATCGTCGAACTGAGATCGACGATCGTCGATGGATGGTCACGGGCGTGACACCTCGGGTCACGGGCGTGACAGGCCCAAACGGCAGATTGTGGGTCGACGATCGTCAAATTGAGATCGACGATCATCGAAGGCTGGTCACGCCCTAGGTCACGGGCGTGACACTCTTGTCACAGGCGTGACATGCCCGGGCCGCAAGGTTGACGATCGTCTCATGGCGATCGACGATTGTCGATGGGGTCACGCCCATAGTCACGGGCGTGACATCTTGGTCACGGGCGTGACATGCCCAGACAGCACGTTCGACGATCGTCTCGTGGAGATCGACGATCGTCGAAGTAGTCACGCCCAGGTCACGGGCGTGACGGGTCGGTCACGGGCGTGACTAACCCGTGACCCGAAATATTGATCGCTTTATTTCAATTTTATGTGTTTCCTGGGGTTCCGTCACAACTAACCGACTCTTAGGGGTCTAGCCGGAAATGGGATGTTACAAATCCCAATAAACAAAACAAAAATTTCGTCCCCGAAATTGAGGTTGAGCCTACGGGGATTTCTATCGGAATAAATCAAACTTGTAACATCCCATACGATCTTTCTATTGGGTTCAGGTGACTGTTCGTTTGATAACGAAGACAATCTCCCCAATAAACAAAAGATTAGCCCCTACCTTTCTGATTAAGTGCGCATGCCTAGGTCCTGGATTTTCCGTACCTAGTCTTAACATTTCAAAACAAGAAGGCAATCTATAGTATACCGAGAGGTGGTGAGATGTACCTGACTGAACAACTCCGGGTATCTCTGCCTCATCAGATCCTGCGGTTCCCAGGTGTGCTCCTCCTGACCGTGGTTTCTCCACAGAACCTTGACTAAGGGGATCTTCTTGCGGCGCAAGATCCGCACTCCTTTGTCGTCGATCCGAACCGGCTCCAAGTGAACCGATCGGTCTGAAGCTACCGACCCTTCGGTGGTCAAAATCCGCTGCTCCGGGCGTAGTAGAGCCCTTCTCAGCGAAGAGATGTGGAAGACGTCGTGTAGAGCTGCCAGCTCTGGCTGCAACTCTAGCCTGTAGGCTAGGGGTCCGATCCGCTCCAGGATCCGGTAAGGGCCCATATACCTAGGGCTGAGTTTCTTCCTTCGACCGCGCACCCGTGAGACTCCGTGCATGGGCCGGATCTTCAAGAACACTCGATCCCCTACCTGAAACTCCACCTGACGATGCCGAGCGTCATAGTATTTAGCCTGTCTGCTCTGCGCCTCCAACATCCTATCTCTGATCAGTCTCACCTGAGCCTCGGTATCTTCCACAAAATCCGATCCCAACAGCATCGGATCCTCGTCTTGAACCCAAGAAAGCGGGGTCCTACATTTTCTTCCATACAGGGCTTCATAAGGTGCCATCCTGATGCTGGACTGGTAGCTGTTATTATAGGAGAACTCGACCAACGGTAACATCTTCTCCCACGGCTCCCCTCGGTCCAGTATACACAATCGTAGTAGATCCTCCAAGGTCCTGTTGGTGCGCTCGGTCTGCCCGTCCGTCTGAGGGTGGAAGGCCGTGCTAAAAGTCAACCCGGTGCCCAAATATGCCTGCACTGACCGCCACTCCCTGGATGTAAACCGTCCATCGCGGTCCGATACTATCGTCCGGGGCACGCCATGATACCGGACATACTGCTCCACAAACTTCCGTACCAGCACTCCCACCGAGTCATCCTTCTTGATCGGTACAAAGCGGGCCACCTTCGTCAACCGATCAACAATCACCCAAATCGAGTCGTTCCCCGTCCGAGACCGGGGAAGACCATATATAAAATCCATCGCTATATCGTCAAACTTCCACTCCGGCACCGGGAGTGGCTGCAACAGTCCTGCGGGTTTCCTGCACTCCGCCTTCACCAACTGACACGCCTCGCAATGGGTCACGAAGTATGTAATGTCCTTCTTCATGCCCGGCCAAAACATCGTCCTCTTCAAATCAGCGGTCATCTTTGTGATCCCCGGGTGTACCGAGTACCGGCTGCAATGCGCCTCCATCATAATATCCTCTCGGATCTGGCCTCCTGCGGGTATATATACTCTGCCTCTGAAGTGGAGCAAACCATCTCTCAGGGAATAATCTCCTGTCGAACCTTCCTCCAAAGCTCGGAACATCGGCTCCGCCCACGCATCTGTCCTCTGTCCGTCCCGAATGCGATCCCGAATATCGTCAATGGCCACTATCGATGCCAGATACTCCCTATACAGATCTGGGTCATCCTCGGACACTAGGGATATCTGCATATCTCTGAATGACTGGACTAGCTCCATGGACATAACCTGGGGCCCAACTTCGGAAGTGGCAGCTCTCTGGCTCAACGCGTCGGCCACCACGTTTGCCTTCCCTGGATGGTAGTGCATCTCATACTGATAATCTGCTAAGAACTCCACCCAACGCCTCTGCCTGATATTCAGCTCCTTCTGCGTGTCCACGTATTTCAGGTTCTTGTGATCGGAGAAGATATCGCAGTGGACTCCATAAAGATAATGGCGCCAGACCTTCAGAGCAAAAACGACCGCTCCCATCTCGAGGTCGTGCACCGGGTAGTTCCTCTCATGGGTCTTCAGCTGGCGGGAGGCATATGCTATGACATGTCCGTTCTGCATCAGCACCGCTCCCATCCCTTGGTATGATGCGTCGGTATACACCTGGAATCCCTCCCTTCCGGATGGAAGGGCCAGGATAGGGGCCGAGATGAGTCGGTCCTTCAGCTCCTGGAAAGCCGCCTGGCACTGCGGGGTCCAAACAAAAGGTGCCTCCTTCTTTGTCAAAGATGTGAGGGGGAGGGCAATCCGAGAGAACCCCTCCACGAACTTCCGGTAGTAACCGGCAAGTCCCAAGAAACTGCGTACATCGGTGGCTGTCCTCAGCTGCGGCCAATCGCGAACTGCCCGAATCTTTGCTGGATCTACTGATAACCTGGCTCCGCTGATGATGTGGCCTAGGAAGGCCACCTCCTTCAACCAGAACTGACACTTGCTGAATTTTGCATAAAGGCGATGCTCCCGCAACCTCTCCAAGGTCAGTGCCAGATGCCGAGTGTGCTCCTCCTCCGTCCTAGAGTAGATCAGGATGTCGTCTATGAATACTATGACGAACACATCCAAGTAGGCCTCGAAAACCCGGTTCATGAGACTCATGAACGCCGACGGAGCATTCGTGAGCCCAAAGGGCATCACGGTGAACTCATACAGGCCATATCTGCTACTAAAGGCCGTCTTCGGGATATCCTCCTCCTGGATCCGCAGCTGGTAGTATCCTGATCTCAAGTCCAGCTTCGAGAAATAATGGGCCCCCTCCAGCTGGTCGAATAATTCGTCTATCCGTGGGAGCGGATAGGTATTCCGGACGGTCAGCCTGTTTAGTGCTCGATAATCGATGCACAGGCGGAGTGTCCCATCCTTCTTCTTCACGAACAGGACCGGTGCTCCCCATGGCGAGGAACTCGGTCTAACAAAACCTGCCTCAACCAATTCCTGCAACTGAGTCCGAAACTCTGCCAACTCCTTCGGGGCCATCCGATAAGGGGCCCTAGACGCCGGCTTAGCCCCCGGCACAAGCTGTATCTGAAAATCCTGCTCTCGGTGTGGAGGTAGTCCTGGTAGTTTCTCTGGAAAGATGTCAGCGAAATCTCGCACCACCGGGATGTCTGTCACCGACTCCTTAACTTCCGCCATTTCAAAAAGAATCTGATAGACCTCTTCTCCCTGCAGATGGGCCTTAACGGCCTGTACCGATGATAAGAGTATACGAGAGACAGGTCTTATACCTTCGATGGTAATGAAAGAGTCCCCGTGTCTCACGGTGATCCTCTTTGCCTGGCAGTCAATCTGGGCATAGTTCCAGTGCAGCCATACCATGCCCAGGATCAGGTCATAGTCCGTCAGCTTCAAAATCGTCGCTGGAGCCTCGAACGCTTTTCCACCAATTTCTGCCTCCATATAGCAGTGATCCGTGGTAAGGAGCTCAGATCCATCTGGCAGTCGCACCCTCATCCTCGAGCCTGTGAACCGCTCCACACCTTCCAGTCCTTCCACGAACGACTCCGATACAAAGGAGTGAGTAGCTCCAGTATCGAACAGCGTGCGGGCAGGCTTGCCGCTGATGAACACTATACCTGGGGTGATTAAATATCTTAGGGTTCTATAAAGAATTTTCTTTCCTTGTTAATCTATCTAGTGCGGTTCTGAGTTTTAACAACTTAAAGGGAGATTCTATGAAAATAAAGAAATATTGCAGCGTACCTGCGATGACCTGCTCCGGATTTCGAGGCTGCGCAAGGTCCAAAGCATATACCTGCTCTCTTTCCTGTCTACGATCTCCCCACTGGTATCCACGACCACGGCCGCGTCCTCGGCCTCCATAATGCTGAGCTGGTGGGCCGCCCTGATGTGCTGGAGGTGGTGCCCCCCTCATGGGGCAGTTCCTCCGAATGTGCCCAATCTGATGACAAAGAAAACACTCTGGTGGGGGATACGATATTCCCCAGGTCTCGGCATCTCCTGCATCTGAATAGGGGGAGGGGCTAATACCACATGTTCCCTCGGCTCCGGCCTCACGTCCTGACGAGGCTGGTCCTCTGTCCTCCTCCCCTCTGGTACAGCACCCCGCCGCTGGTCATTCCTACCTCTCCATCCCTGATCCTCTGCTGGCCGCTTCCGGCCCCGGGTGGCGTGCCAATCTGCCTCAATCCTTTTGGCCATCTCCAAGATCCGGGAGATGGGCCTGTCAGATACGAACAACAGAGCCTCCCTCAAGTCCTCCCGCAGGCCCTTATAGAACCTCCTGATATACCCTGCCTCGTCCAGCTGGTAGGAATCTGTGTATCGAGCCAGATGGTCAAACTCTCGATGGTACTCCACCACGGTCCGGGTACCCTGCTTCAGCTGTAAGAACCGCTCCTCCAAATCATCCCTAGCCAACTGCGGAACGAAATGCTCCAGCAGTGCGGCCCTGAACTCCTCCCAAGTAACCTCCGCAACCTCCCTATCAGCAAAGGTCGTGTCCAACAGCGTCTTCCACCACCTCTTTGCATGGGACTCCAGGCAGGAGACAACCAGAGCCACCCTCTCCTCCCAGGGACATCGTATCCCGGTCAGCATCTCGTACATGATATCTAGCCACTCTTCCGTCCGAACAGCCGACTCTGTCCCCAAATAGGACGGGGGAGCCAGTCCTCGGAAGATGCTTAGCCAGTTGGCCCCCGGATTTGGCTGCGGGGCCGGAACCTGCTGGGCCCTGAAGGCCTCCAGAATGGCAGTCAGGGTCTGTCCCATGTCTGACTGAAGGAAAGGAGTGGGGGCCGGTGGGGGTGGTGCAACATCCTGAGCCTGTTGAACTCCACCTTGTGGCGTAGTCCGTGCTGGAGGTTGCGTAACAAAAACACACGCTGAGAAAACGTTCAAATACTACATAAAGGTGGACAAATTATATGTGATCCCCATAAGGGCACACCACTGCTTCCGCTGCTTAGTTTGTCCCCAAACTAAACTCGAGCGGGGGGTGACCTAGGGTTTGTGGACTGCTACTTCCTTCTGATCGATGTTTCCTCTGATACCACTTGTAAGACCCCCTTTCTTTTTCTTTTTCAAACCCGGGGTCTTAGGCCCAGAATCGCCGCTTTGCGGTGACACCTTCACGTCCTGAAGGGTCATCACCACAAGGCGCCGATTCCGCCGGCCATTTCGATCACAGAAAGGTAGCACAATATAAGAAGTAAGAGCAATGCAGTCCACATTAATAAAATCACATATATATAATAAAGCTCCACGAAGGGAGTGTCCACAGAAAGCATCAGAGTGCAGCATAATGTAAAACTAAAAATAAGGGCATAAGCCCTGTACATCAGAGTCCTCACTACAAGTCTCTCATGCGGAAGCGAAACAGAAACTACTCAAGGTCGAGACTCACGGTCCCGGCTGTGTGAACTCCGGAGCTAGACTGCCCCATCTCTAGGCGCACCGATCTCTGGGGCTGCTCCTCCATGCTGGGCTCCACGATCCCCTAAATGATGCGGTTCGAAAACCGTTAGTCATAAAGACTAAGCCCTATCATACCCTACCCCTTCCCCCATGGCTCCTCGGTACCGAGCGGGGAGGAAGAAAGGGAAGGACATGATGGTAGAGATAAATCAAGAAACAGGTGACTATGGACTTAATCTAGCAAGATGTATTCGGTGAGCAGTTAATATGATTGTTATAATAGGTCTAGCAATAAGAAAAGCAAATATATGAATTTAAACCTTCACTTATGCGAGAACACATAAGCAAAAGGGATCTTTTGCAAGGCTCCCATTGTATTGAGTGTCCCATACCACTTATACGTTGGGGTGTCGGTTATCAAACAGCAATGGTTGTTATATATTGAAATTAACCTTTGATTTATAAACTTGCCCACACAAGCTTATAGACCAAGGGGTCGTTTTGCAGGTCCTAATATATAAGCATCCCATACCACTTATACTTTAGGTGTCAGGATTAAATGAATCGATTATGCTATGACATGCTAGTGGGTATGATGAAACATGCAAGTGCAACTCACACACCCGACTCTGTGCACACAGACCTTTAGTTCCCCCTTTCGGAGCCGTTACCTCCCAGGATACCTCCGTAGTGGCAGACGGAAGCAGTGGGTTGGGCCTCGCCCACCTCAAAACCAGTAAAAGCACCACTGGTCTGACCTATCGTACGCCTCAACGCTTGGTGCACTAAGCGGACGCCTGCGTACTCTTGCCGGCTGGCGCACCGGACATCTGTTGGCGAAGTGCTAACCACCTCACCGAGTCAACGATATCGGTGTCGGTGCAATCGAACTCCCCGATATCGTAAAACCCACCACCTTAACTTTTCCTATCTTATGCACATGCAAGCTTAATCGCAAACACACAAAACCGAGCCGAAGCTCCCCGGACCAAACGTCCGTCTCCAACCAACCGAGCCGAAGCTCCCCGGACCATCCCGTCCGTCTCTTAACCAACCGAGCCGAAGCTCTCATCAATCTTCCTGTGCCAACAGTGTTTGTGAAAAGTGCAATCCTAGTTACTAAGTTACTCTTGCTAGTTTATTATTATAGTTTACGTTAGCCCAGGACTGCCCCCGGTATACCCCGTGAAGGGCTCTCAAGGGGCACTAGGAACCAAGACGGCGGCATTACGGCCCGAAGTTCCCTTTCGCAAGGCACTTAATATTATTGGTTTATTTCTCTTAACCCATTCCTTTCTCACATTACGATAGACTATCCTAGGGTGATTTTTTTAAACCTTCCACTCTTCGGGGAAGACGATCTTTCGCCAAACCCGAGCACCTCTTAACTCTAGCTATCACTACTACTCTCTACTCTTCATATTTTCCTATTATAATTTTCCTCCACAAATGTCCACCCAGACAAAATGTTTAACTCCAAAAACTTCCTCAGATCAAGTCCTATTGCATTTCTCAAATTGCTATATGCAGACCGACCTAGGCTACATGTCGAACTGGTTATGCAATGATCCATTACTCATCCAAATGCCCTAAATTATTTACTGGAGACTTACCATGATATGAATGTCCTAAATCCAGAAAATGGAAATTTTCCTAATTTATTTGGCATTTAATTAAATTCCTCGAAAATCCCAAGGGCTATTGGTTTGAACATGAACTACCCTAATTATTCATGCAAGATGTCCAGCAAATTTATGATAAATAGTAGGTTATCTCAGAAGGTTAAATCCTAAGTATCATAATTTTTCTATCATCAAAATGGCATGAAAGCTATTTTAGAAATAATCTCTAACTTCTATTGTTTATGAAGCAAGTACAGAAAATATTCTTCCAAAAATTATAAATAATTCATGACATGCAGATAAAGGCCTAAAATTAGCACTGGCCAAGTTTCATAATTTTCCAGGAAGTATTTTATCCATAATTAATTTTTAAACATAAAAGCTCTTTCTATCATCTGTGAATAAGGTACTAGATTTACTCAACATAAAATTGTATAAAAATCCAGGGATCATTGTGCTACGAATCAAGATCTAAATCCAGAATTTCAACTGATTATAATTATTTTAAGACCTCCAAATAATTGAAACAATAAATCGGGCAATTATTTCTTTAACACATGAAGTATAACATTTATTAATCATAAAATTCCAGAAGATTTACTTTAAGTCCAAAACATCTTAAAACTCCCTCCTCCCGAGTTTCACAATTTTTTTGGATTAGATTTAGTGCTTAAAATAACTAAATTACATTTTTATCCTAATCCGACATCTCAACTTTCGAGGTACCTAACTACCTCCAATTCCTTCACTATTTCAACCTGAGGGTTTTCATCATATCATCCCCCTCTCCTCCAAATTTCAAGGGCATACAAGAGCTTTTGCTCCTATGTCCTTCACAAACCTCAAACTCCCACCCGTTGGATTTGAGCCAATCTCTTAGGGTAAAATCCACCCTAAGCCACACCATATTACCCAAGAGGGTAGACATAGACTCAACAAATCAGCGGCCAACAACTTCAGCCTCTTTTGAGGAGATTTGTCCACTCCATCTCCAATCGTACTTTTCCCCAAAGTACCCCTCACCAAGACCTATCTAGGACTTGATACTTCCCTATTCAAAACTCGACCAATCGAGTTGAAATTTTGTACAGATCTTAATATTGATGCCAGGGACCACCACCCAAAATTTGGGGGAGTTTGGACCTAATTTCATCTCCTAATTAATTTTATATTGTTTATTAAATTTTTACAAAAACTTTAGTCAAAAGTTCTCCAAAAATTCTCATTTTTGGACAGCCTCTCGATATACATATTATAGACCTCCAGTCCAAATTTCAAGTCATTTGGACTTGTTATGAACCGTGGGCAACCATTTTAATTTCTAGTTAGCCTAGGTCTTGATCCCACCAAAATGAGTGTTGTGTTCAAATCACTCACCCAAATTGAATAAAATCAATTTTAAATTAAAGTAGACCCCGAGGGCTACAACTTTTGTGTCTGGTCATTTTTCCTAAAACGGCCTCTACGTGCCTCGTTTCGCAGCCTCAACATATATCCAAATAATCTATTTTTCCATATGTAAAATATAATAATCTATATATTATAAAATTATTTCTACTGTTCATCTTCTACATGAACCCGAAAACCAGACACAGAAAAATCATTTTTCCTGTAAGCATTCCGTGATCTGTCGCCGGCCGTTCGGTCACTTCCCTGGCCAGCCACCACCACCACCACCTCCGTTGAGGCGATGGCTATCGGTCGGCGGTGGTTTGGCCGCCGGAGGTGGCGGTTTCCGGCGAACTCAAAATACCTTTTTCATGGTTTTTCCATGAAAACGAGAGACGGGTCCGGCTCCGTTGAGCGCGAACCTCCTTTCTAAGAATCCTAAGATCTACCCATGAAAGAGAAGGAGCAGAGGAGGACCTTGTTCGCGGTTTGAAGGCGAGAAGAACGTCGGGGTGCCATGGCGCGGTGGTGGCGTTTGCTGAACTTCTCCTACAGCAAGAACAAAGGTCTGATCCGATTACTTGAGCGTGTAACCTTCTCCTCTTTCCCCAAGTGGGCTTTTATAAGTCAGATAGTGGGAAGATGAATGGGTAAAGCCAATATGGCCATGAAGGCTCCTCCCCTTAACATTTCGGTTACAGTGAAGGGATAAGAAACGGTGGAAACTGAACAGGTGTGTCCAGCTGGAGGTTTTCTATTGGACCACCTTTTCCTCATTTATTATATAATTATAGAAGGAAAACGGCCGGAAGTTACTCCTGGTGTAACTTCCCACACCAGCATTTATTACCACGCGTGTTGGAATAATTTCGGGCCTGAACCGTCGTTTCGGCCAATGTCACGGGCGTGACACATAGGTCATGGGCGTGACAGTCCCGGATAGCCAATTCTGGGTTCGACGATCGTCGAACTGAGATCGACGATCGTCGATGGATGGTCACGGGCGTGACACCTCGGGTCACGGGCGTGACAGGCCCAAACGGCAGATTGTGGGTCGATGATCGTCGAATTGAGATCGACGATCGTCGAAGGCTGGTCACGCCCTAGGTTACGGGCGTGACACTCATGTCACGGGCGTGACATGCCCGGGCCGCAAGGTCGACGATCGTCTCACGGCGATCGACGATCGTCGATGGGGTCACGCCCATAGTCACGGGCGTGACATCTTGGTCACGGGCGTGACATGCCCAGACAGCACGTTCGACGATCGTCTCGTGGAGATTGACGATCGTCGAAGTAGTCACGCCCAGGTCACGGGCGTGACGGGTCGGTCACGGGCGTGACTAACCCGTGACCCGAAATATTGATCGCTTTATTTCAATTTTATGTGTTTCCTGGGGTTCCGTCACAACTAACCGACTCCTAGGGGTCTAGCCGGAAATGGGATGTTACAGGGCGTGTCCCTCAATCGACACAGAACAAACAATCCTGAAAAGGACACGGCTAAGGCACATGCCCGTGTCCTTGGCCGTGTGCCAAACATTCCCCTGTTACACGCCCGTGCCACAGGCCGTGTGACACACTCAAAATAGCCCGGTTACCAACCCGACCAAGACACAACCTCAGACACACCCGTTTCCTTGGCTGTGTCACCTCTTGACGATCGTCGACCACACTGTATCGAGAACTCATGACACACAATGAAGGACACGCCCTGGGACACGCCTGTGTATGCCTCACTCGAGACACACTCGAGGCCCACTCGAGTCTTACTTGAGACCCACTTGAGTACCCAGAGCTGGACACGCCCTAGTACACGCCCGTGTCCCAGGCCGTGTCACCTAGCCTGAACTCCAAATTGGGATTTGTGGTATTACAACCCTCCCTCCTTACAGAAATTTCATCCCGAAATTTAGCTCAGCGGTAGACACCAACACAACAATCCCAAAAATCTACCTGTATACACAAAACTAATTCGGGATAGAGCTCAGAGGCCGCAGCTTGTCTCGCCCCACGACATCACACAAATGAAGTCTTTCACAAACAACAAACATACAACTTGTAAAAAAGTAAAGTACACTTTTCACTTTATTTTCGCTCGTCCGCGTCCTTGAATAATCCTCTTTACAGCCTCCTATAACACAAGATTATAGACGCTCTACCCATAATCACTCTTTTCACCACGGCCATGTCAATCCACTCGTATCAGTGCAACCAAAATAAGTTCATATGGCAATTACAATCTTAAACCAACAACCAACAAATTCTTGATTCACGATCACAACAAGTTGATATGTGCAAAACAAATATCATATATATTATTATCGATATGAACACAGATAGTTTTTCCCTTCTTGCTTCGTGTCGTCTAAGGGACACTTTTGAATTTTCGGGCTTTATGTCCTTCCTTGCCACACGAGTAGCAAATGATTGGAGGTCGCCCTACAACTGCTTCTGTCTTAACTTTCTTTGCCCTTGGTATAAGACCATAATATAATTTGCGGGCACGATGCCCCACCTTACCACAAGAAAAACAAATATGAGGACCACACCTTTTCTTTGTTCCCATGATGGTTCCAATAGATGTAACTGCTTATTACACGCATGATCATATGCTTTTAGCATGTTGCAAAGTTTGGCATATTGACACCATGCCTCGCTCTGAACTTCTTTAAGGCCCTTTCCAAAGACTTAGCTGCCATTACCAAGGCACAAAATCCAAGCAACATTGGCCCCACTAAAAAACGTTGTAGTTCATCGTGCAGACCATCATAAATCTGTTGGACTTAATCTCCTCAGTTTCAAACACAAACTCTGCATGTTGTCTCAACTTAACAAATGCATGAAAATACTCGTCGACCATATATGGTCCTTGGATCAGACACATATTCAACGGCGGGATCGATGCTCCTTCCCTAAGGTGTACATGTCCCTCATGGTGGGCCTTGATCATCGCAAAAACCACCTCCGTGGTCAACTGGACCGTCTCTACTAAAGGAGGAGGTGTGGGCACCTCAGCTGGTGCTGCACTCTTATCCGAACGCTGGGGTTCAGACTGCCCAGCTCCACTCCTTGTCACTTATATGTGAACAAGACACACATTAGAGCCCTTGCACCAGCAATACCAACAATTTAGGGACGCACATGTTCCTCAAACAAGTGTATTTGCATTCCTTAGTGGACATTCTAGAGTTCAATAGTGTTAAAACAGTTCGCACGTACACGTGCTCGCCACCCCACAAAAGAATTCGACCATGAATTCGAAAGCTGAAGACCTAGACCCTCTGATACCTAAATGTAACGACTCCACCCATTAAATAACATATAATAGAAGGTTCGGCTGGGGCCCCACACTATATGCCACAAAAATACGGTGAGGTCACAGGTTAATACAAAAATACCATCGCACCCTAACCTTGAGAATTTTAGCGGAAGCTTATTACTTGCAAGAACTCAACCAATGAATTCCCACTACATATATAAACAACCCATTTATATAAAACACCAGGAATGTATACAAGAACACACTGCTCACGGCCTTAAGGCCTTACATGTTTCTCTTTACAAAATATGGTTTCATACAACGGCACGCAGGCCGGCCACACATGAAAGACAAATTCTTCGCACGGCCTTTAATGGCTTACAAGAAGCAGCAGCAAGGGCTTCAGCCAGCTCAATCCAAGTCATCCTGCAACACTTGCATATGGTCATCCACCCCAAGGGTGATAAAAAAAGTAACGGTCAGCATTCAACTGACCAATTATAACGACCCTACCCCTTACCCGGGGCAGTGGTTCCTTCCATGCATGTATTATAATAACAACATATATATATCTGCCACAACCACATCACAAACGCTGGCCTTAATGCCTGATGCTCCGTGCACTCAGGGAACGCTTACGGTGTACCGAAATCCTCCAGGTACCACAACCGGTTAGAGGGTATTAGATTTATGGCCGAGCATAAGCCTCCAAACACACGCTGGAGACCTCACGTACACATCCCACTCAAAGGCGTTCACCTCACGACAACAGTGAGCACGATATATCGACCTATGCACGTAGTGCAACACGCTGGGAAGGCCCGCTGCCCCCCATTTGCAGTGCTACCAACCGACTGCTCAGAGCGATCCTAAACTAAACTTACTGGGTGGCTCATCCCACTCAGAGGTTCTTAACTTATTGGCCATGGGCATCAGCCTCCAAACCCCTGTTGGAGAACTCTCGCGCCCATCCCAGTCAGAGGTACCCGTAATTTATCTCTCATAACACAGGCACATAGTGCCGCTTTCCAATCCATCATCCAGCTCGTGCCGAGCATACAAAAAAAGGAGCTATGCAAAGCTTCCTTACCATAATTCACAAGCGTCATCACAATCTCCGCAAGTTACTCGTTATATACACGGAGTTTTCTTCGGTTCGCAGAATCACCAATCTAGACTACCCGTCTAGATGGGTTTCACACACTATGCCTATTCCGTACTACACATTTCCAGATCTAGATGCAAACTCAACCTGTTGGAATCGATTATGCTTTCTACCTCTTGGTTAAGGATTCCATGCATATGCATAAAGTAAGACTTCCCTTGTCCAAGAATGATATCATTACCCTTGACGATCGCATCAGATCCATGACAAACTCGACAGTTTGAAATCATCACGACGGCCTTGCCTGCATGACGCGGGCCTCGAATCTCATGTAGGACCGTTATAGCTCAACTGGCATCCATAATCCTTCTCACTTCTCCTCCTCCTAGCTTTCCTATCTCTCTTCTCTTTAGAAAGAGAATGGCCAAAGCTATAATGAGATATAACTCTCATTCCTTGGCCTTAAACCTGCAGGGAGGAGCTTGGGCCACAGGATCAACCTAGAAGGAAACGAACGGCCACGATCTACCCTTGAATTACTTTTCCTGGGCTGACATGGCTTGTGACAAGCTCGTGTCAATGGTCGTGTTCCCTAAGCGGTTAAGGAACCGACTCCATCCAGACCAGTACACGGGCTTAGACGTGCTTGTGTCAAACTCCTGACACGCCTATGTCACTAAGTACAGGCCTGTGTTGAGTGGCATGTCCCTCAATCGACACAGGACCAACAATCCAAAAAAGGACACGGCTAAGGCACACACCAGTATCCTAGGTCATATGCCAAACACGCCCCTGTGACACGCCCGTGTCACAGGCTGTGTGCCACCCTCGACACAACCCGGTTACCAACCCGAGCAGGACACGACCTCAGACATGCCCGTGTACCTTGCCGTGTTGCCTCTCGATGATCATCGACTATACTGTGTTGAGAACTCGCGACACACAGTGAAGGACATGTCGTGGGACACCACCGTATCCCAGGCTATTAGCCTCACTCGAGACACACTCGAGGCCCACTCGAGTCTTTCTTGAGACCCACTCGAGTTCCAAGTGATGGACACGCCTGTGTCCTGGGCCGTGTCACCTAGCATGAACTCCAAATTGGGATTTGGGGTGTTACACATATTTCCTACATCAATATTTAACATGCGACCGTAAGAGCTCGAATAGTTGGTGAACTCCAACGGTTAGACAATGTTAGACTACCAATTCACTCAGAACCTTGTTCCTTCGAGTCCCAGCGAGGATAATCTCTTGGAAGCGATCCAGTATTCTCATTTGGAAGCCGACCATGCTCACAAGGAAGCCGCAAAGCTGTTCCAAGATATCAACGAAGCCGTAGCCATTATTACGCAGCAACTAGTTACCCAGCCCACTCTAGTGTCGGTTCCTCCAACCAAACCAGCGCCAACATAAGAGAATCTATAGACTTATCCGCCAGGTCATCCTCAAGTCTACACACCAGCTTACCTGTCGGTCTATCTGCCTGCATATTGGACATCCTACCTTCCAAGGTAGGCCGCAGCTCCTTTGCGGTCTCAAGATGATGCGTTTACAGCATGTCAATACTTCTTCTAAGAAATTGTCCAGGGAAGTTTAGCAAGAGTCCTGAAGTTTCAGGGAAGTTATCCTCCCCCTATAGCTCATGTAGTTGCTCCTCCAGTAGAAACTTTTCCATTTTATCCTCCAACTTCTTTTGCAACTACAACTGACCCTCAACACTTTCCTTTTCCTTATGCTCTAGGGGAATTGGAAGAACCATCTCCATTTATAGAAAATGTTCGATAAGAGCCGATTCCAGCTCACTTCAAAGAGCCTCGAATACCAGTTTATACTGGGGATTCCGACCCAATCGCGCATTTACAAGCTTTTGAGTAAGTTGTCGCTTTGAACTCTTACTGATGCGATAAAGTTCATGGTCCTCGTGACATCCTTTGATGGACAAGCAAAGGAGTAGTTTTATGGACTACATCCTTAGTCCATCGATTTCTTTGCATATGTACAAAGATTGCTTCTACTTAAGTGTTCCACTTCTACAAAGAGGAAAAGTGGTGAAGATGCTTTATTCGAGATCAAACAGCGCGAGAATGAGACATATGCTCATTTTGTCGACCGCTTCCATATGGAGATTATGGAAATTTAGAACGTTGATCCAAATCTATATAGCAGTGCACTGATAAGTGGTTTAAGAGAAGGAAATCTCAAATTCGAGGTTAACATCCGAGTGCCAAGGACATATCGAGAGATGATTAGTCTCGCTAACATGTATATTCGCAGCGAAAAAATCAATCCCATCTATGCCTCCAGGCTTATCACGGATAAGAATCCTTCTTCGTTCACATCGATCAACCTTCAAGATCACAGAAAGTATTTGTTTAAAGAGTATCCTTGCACCTAGAGGGGGGGGGGGGGAGGGTGAATAGGTTTCTTAGTCTTTTAGACAAATTTCTTAATTTTGTGTGTTGAGTGTTAAGTTATTACATTAGCTTTTAAGAACGCACAACAACACACCAATATTTATAGTGTGTCCCCAAGGTATGGGTACATCCACTCTCCCTCCCACCTTTCTAACAGTGTGTTATACAAGGCAATCTTCTCTAATCTCAACTCAATGAGTTTACAACACTGATCCTCAGGATCTCTCTGACTCATCCATGTCCTACCTCTGGCCCAAATCCCTTCAACTCAGAGATAAAATCTCCTACATCTCAGTGATCCTTCTGATAACATACCTCAGACGTTATCAAAAGTCCTATACTGAGGCTAGGATGATAGCCCTACACTTATATCCACAATAGGATCCTACTTTAGACATGAAGTCCCTAACTTAGATCCACAGAAAGATCCTACAACTCAGCCTTTATATTTCATGCCTATATCTTAGATCAATATTTATCTTACAGAAAGAGATAGTTGTTGATGATGATGGACTCCAGAGAAGTTATTCTCTGGGCCTTCTCTCGAGATAGAGTGAGCTCAGACCTACCTTCTTCACAGCACTAGGTAAGTAGATCTTCAAGATGGTTTAACTTGTGCATGGAAGAAACTTAGAAAAACGAGTTTCTGAACTTGCTGTTGAAGATAAAGTGAGATTTATGTTCTTTATTTCTTCAACAACAACCTTATATGAAGCTTTCAGACTTGATATTGATCACCAGTTATTGAGCTCTTCTTCTTCATTTTTAGGAAGAAGATGACCAGAATGCTTTTTCTCTAAAAGGCACTTTTAAATTTCTCAACTCTTCTTTAGTATCCCGTCGTTCAATGGCTCTATGTGTAGTATGGACCACCGTTGTTGGTCACGACAACACTTCTTTTTGCATTTAATGTAGTACTAAAGGCAACCAGTTCCTTTTTTCATCTAGCGTATAAAGGCCCATGACATTTGAAATCTTGTTGATGTCAGCACGGCTTAGCGCTTCTGGACTTAGTAATTTCCAGACAATCTAAATAGGCATTGAGTGAAGCCTTGTCACTCAATGCTGAAACACTTAGCATAATTCTGCAACTTGAGGCATCGAGTGAACCTTCATCACTCATAGCTTCTAAAATTTACAGTTTAATTGTTAAGGCATAGAGTTATCCTTCATCACTCAATGCTTCCAGACTTGGTTGAAATTTCTCTGCACAAAGGCGACGAGTGCATCTTCTTCACTCAATGCTTCCAGCTTGTGACTGTCTTTATGTTGATGCGTTGAGTGGTCTATCTTCACTCAATTCTTGTGTACTTGTCAGAAATACTTGATGTGTAGGCGTTGAGTGTAACACCCAAAAATCCCAAAATGGAGTTCAGGTTGGGTGACACTGCCTGGGACACGGGCATGTCCCAGGGCGTGTCAATTGCACACGGCCTAGGATACGGGCATGTCCCAGGGCGTGTCATGCTATGTTTTCTCGGGTGTGAGTTAGGTCTCGAGAGAGCGTTGAGTGAGGCACAAGGCCTGGGACACAGGGGTGTCCCAGGGCGTGTCCTCTTATCATCTTGAGAACTCAATGCCATACAGTCAATGATCGTCGAGAGGCGACACGGCAAGGGACACAGGAGTGTCCAAGGTCGTATCCTGCTCGGGTGGGTAACCGAGTGGCATTATGTGGGGTGCACAGTCTGTGACATGGGCATTTCACAAGGGCGTGTTTGGCACGTGGCCAAGGATACGGGCGTGTGCCCCAGCCATGTCCTTTTTGGGAATGTTGATCCTGTGTCAATTGAGGGACACGCCCCTTGACACGGGCGTGTACTAAATGACACAGGCGTGTCAAGTGATTGACCCAGGCATGTCTAAGCCCGTGTTTTGGTTTGGGTGAGTCGGTTCGTGTACTGCTTAAAGTACACGGCCTGTGACACGGGCGTGTCACAGGCCGTGTCAGCCCAAATATTAGACTTCAGTGGAGATTTGTGGTCGTTCGTTTCCTTCATCCTAGATCAAATGGCCCAGATATTTTGCTGCTGGGTTATGTCAAGGATTTGAGTTAAGAGTTCACTCATGCTTTGGATTATTCTCTTTCCAAAAGAGAAGAGAGAAGGGAGAGGAGGAAGGAGAAGGAGGAGAAGATCCAGCCACCAGTGGAGCTCCCGAGTTCCGATTCAAGATCCGAGGGCAGTTTTGTGGAGGCTAAGCGGCTGCGGTGCTCTCTAACTGGCTAGAATTTCGATGGCTCCGAAGAGATCGTCAAGGGTAATGATCTTACTTCTTGGACAAGTGAAGTCGTCCTTTATGCATTAACTTGGGATCCTCCTCCAAAAGGTGGAGGAGTTAGAGATCCCCGTGGGTTGATTGTTGTTATCCCCATTTGAGTCTGCATTTAGAACCGGAAATGTGTAGTACTGTATAGGCATGCTGTGTGAAGCACATCTAAAAAGGTTGGTCTGGATTGGTGATGTTGCATATTGCGCACCGAAGAAGACTCCGCGTATAAACATGTAGTTTGTGGAGTCAATGGGTTGTGCCGGTGAAGGAAGTAGCAAGAAGTACTGGAATGAGGAATTCCAAGAAAATACCCTTGTGTTGCTTGTGTTATTGCTATAGTGTAGCCAGTCCAAGGTGGACAGTGTAGCCAGTCCTTGGTGGACAGCGTGGCTATTGTGAAGCCAGTCCTCAGCGGACATTATGGCTAGTGTGAGCTGCGAATTCTAAAAAGGCTTCTTGCCGAACAGGAAAGGTGAAACTGACCCATGACTTTAGATATAGCCTCGGGTATGCTGTACTCGGTGATGGCAAGGCGACTTGAGCAACGGGGGGTAGTTAATCCGTACCTGCGTTATGTCGACAGTACAGGAGAGTGTCAAGGCATTGATCTTTCATTAGTGGAATAATGAGAGTATTAGGCCTACGCGCCAGTAAGAATAAATGCTAAATACCATGTAAATGGTGGTGTTGACCTTGTTTCGTCGGTGCACCAAGAATGTACCTTGAGTGCACGGATCATCGGGCCGTGTGGCTGACAATTGTGATGGATTGATTGTGCGTGAGAGCACAAGATTTTATATATTTGTCTATGCATTGCTATGCTTGTACGGAAGGAATGTCACTGCCCCGGAAAAGGGGTAGTATTATTATAAATTGGTCAGCTGAATGCTGACCGTTGCCTTATTTGCCACCTTCTGGGTGGGCTGTCCCTATACAGGTGCTTGAGAGCCGAGCGAAAAGTAAGGTCTTAAGTCCCTGGTGTTGCTACTGCTGCCGCTGCCGCTGCTAGTACTTGAAGGCTATACTTTATATTATGTTTTGTTCATGTGTGGCCGGCCTGCGCGCCGTTGTATGCAATCCACACTGTGAAAAGAGGAACTGTAAGGCCTTAAGGACAACTTGTGTTGTATTTATTGTACACTCTTTCAAGAGTTGATATATAAATATTGTTTATATATGTAGTGGACATTCCTAGTGTGAGTTCATCTTTATTGTTAAAATCTTCCGCTAGCTTGCTCTGAGTTAGGATGTGATGGTGTTACGATATTAACCTGTGACATCACCGTCTGTTTGTGGCTTATAGTGTGGGGCCCCACCCAAACCTTCTATTATATGTTATTTAGCGGGTGGAGTCGTTACATTTTTGTATCATCTTGTCTCGGTCTTCCTCTTTTGAATTTGTGGTCGAATTCTTTTGTTGGGTGGAGAGCACGTGTCAGTGCGAACCGCTTTAACACTAATGAACTCTTGAATGTCCACTAAGGTATGAAAATACACTTGTTTGGGGAACCTGCGCGTTCGTATATTGTTGTTATTTCTTGTGTGAGATCGCTAATGTGTGTCTTGTTCACCTATAGGTGACTCGTAGTGGTTCTGGGCATTCTGAGCACCAGCATTTCGATGAGAGTGCGCACCAGTTGAGGTGCCCACACCTCCTCCATTTACGGAAACAATTCGCTTAGTTACTAAGGCACTATTTTCCATAATTCGGCTGACCAAGAAGGCGCAACCGGCATTGGTGCTAGATCGTGTTAGTGTAAGACCCAAACCGGTTGAGGCTGTGGATCCGTGGGTAGCTGAACGGCAGTTGAAGCAATTCATGAGCTTTAGTCCGCCTACATTCACGGGTTTGGGATCCCCAACGCAGGCAGTGGATTGGTTATCATGAGTCAAGCTTATATTGACGGGGATCAGGATGGAGGAAAGTCAGAAGGTCACTTTGGCCACCTTAATGTTGGACGGAGTGGCGCGGTTATGGTGGGACGAGGTTGAGTTGCACCATTTAGCGGGTAGGCCGTTAATGCAAGTTTTAATTGAGGAGTTCTCTCGAATGTTTTTGGCAAAGCACTTACCAGCGGCACAACGCATTTCCATGGAAAACTAGTTCCAACAGTTAACGCAAGGAGGAAGTAACGTTGATACGTACTTGCATGAATTTAAGAGGTTGGGACGGTATGCGGGGTCAATCTTCACCGATGAACAATGGAAAACTAATCAGTTCTACGAAGGATTGCGGGATGAGTTGAGGTTCCTTCTTTCAAGTTCAGTGAACCAAGGATTTTAGGCATTGGTTGATACTGCGTGTGCACTGGAGAAGGACATGAAGCGGGTGCAAGGAAAAAGGGACTTGGTTGTGACAAAGCCAGAGTTCAAAGCACCCCGCCCTAGAAAATCATACTACTAGAAGAAGTAGGGCAAGAGGTCCAAGTCTTTTGGGCAAGCTTCTACAACCGTTGCATCGGGAGAAACTTCAAAGCAGGAGTCTCGTACCTGCTTTACCTGTGGCAAAGTTGTAACGGCCCGACCCTTTAGACCAAGCACCGCCGGCCTACCAGCAGCCCGGGTTTAGAGCTCAGAGGCCCGCAGGCTTGTCTCGCCCCACGGTACCACTGGTAGTAAGCCTAAACATCAAGGCCTACAGGCCCATTGCACCCCAACCAAATCTCTGCGCCTGTTAAACAGCAGTGGTAGGTTGTTGCCACGGGGTCTCGAACCCAATGCAGCTCAGTTGTTGATGAGGAGTGGTATTAAGACTCTCTTATCAAGGTTGCGGGTTCGAGACCCCGTGGCAACAACCTACTGCTGCTGATAAACAGGCGCAGAGAATTGGTTTGGGTGCAATGGTCCTGCAAGCCTTGATGTTTAGTCTTACTACCAGTGGTGTCGTGGGGCGAGACAAGCCTGCCAGCCTCTGAGCTCTAAACCCGGGCTGCTGGTAGGCCGGCGGCGCTTGGTCTAAAGGGCGGGCCGTTACAAAAAAGTGGTTGGGGTGCAATGGGCCTACTGGCCTTGATGTTTAGGCTTACTACCAGTGGTTCTGTGGGGCGAGACAAGTCAGCAGGCCTCTGAGCTCTAAACCCGGGCTGCTGGTAGGCCGGCGACGCTTGGTCTAAAGGGCCGGGCCGTTACAAAAGTGGGGAATATAGCCCGAGATATTATGGTTGCTCAGCCAAAGGGGGAAAAGAAGACAGGTGTGTCTTATGCTGAGAAGGGCAAAGCAGTGGTAGAATCCTCTACATCCCAGGCACAGCCCAGAGTTTATAATCTTGGCCAGCCGGAGGCTATAAAGCAAAGTGATGTCGTCATAGGTATGATTTAAGATATTGCTTGCTTTATTTTTTTTATTGCATACTTTCTATGTAGCTAGTGCATGATGTGTGTGCTACAGGCTTTGTCTTGATTTGGAATAGCCCAGCGAGAGCCCTGTTTGATACGGGTGCTTCACATTCATTTCTGTCTAAGGACTTCATAGCTCGAATTGGAGTACCGAGTCATGTGACGACAGATAGTAAAAAGGTGTTATTACCGAATGGTTGTGTGATGATTGTAGATAGAGCTTGCGATGTTGAAGTTCAAATAGGAAGTCAGGATTTCGGTTTTAGTGCATCTGTGCTACCGATATCGGAGTTTGATGTGATCTTTGGCATGGACTTACTCTCAGAGCAGCGTACCTTTATTGATTGCAGTTCAAAGGAGATCACACTGGGCCAGAATACCGAGCTTGAGACTAAGTTCAATGGTACGCTAAGAGTGAGCGGGATCTTTGTGTCTGCTCTCCAAGTTGTCAATGCTATTCTGAAAGGCACAGAGTTATTCTTCAAGCTTATTCAGGCTGGTGAGCAAAGGCCAGTATGAGCGATGTTTCGATTGTGTCGGAGTTTGTAGATGTATTTTCTAAGGATCTTCTTGGGTTACCGCCCTTGCGGGAGATCAACTTCTCTATTGAGTTGGTGCTAGGTGCAAAACCTATGGCCCGGTCTCCATATCGTGTATCGCTAAAAGAAATGGCTGAATTGAAAGTCCAACTGCAAGAATTGCTTGAGTAGGGATACATACGCCCAAGTATGTCACCTTGGAGCTTGCCTGTTCTATTTGTGAAAAAGAAAGACAGTAGTTTACGGTTTTGTATTGACTATCATGAGTTGAATAAGCTGATGGAGAAAAATAAGTATCTGATTCCATGGATAGAGCACTTGTTCGATCAACTAGTGGGCTCAACCGTCTATTCCAAGTTGTATTTAAAGTCTGGATATTACCAATTGAGGATTCGGGAAGGTGACATTCCCAAGACAGCATTTGGAACACACTACGGGCATTATGAGTTCACCGTAATGTCGTTTGGCTTATGTAATGCCCCTTCGGTATTTATGGATCAAATGCACCGAACATTCCGAGAGTACTTGGATTTGTTTGTGATTGTCTTTATCGATGATATCCTAGTGTACTCGCAGTCGGAAGCCGGTCATGCAAACCATTTGCGGTTGGTGTTGCATATCTTGCGGAGGAATAAGCTCTTTGCCAAATTCTCAAAGTGTGAGTTTTGGCTGTCGCCAGTGGCTTTTCTTGGCCCCGTGGTAAGTGGAGAGGGCATAGCACTTGATCCGTCAAAGATAAGTGCCATCCGAGAGTTGCCAGTGATGTATTCAGTGGCCGAGGTCAGGAGTTTCCTTGGACTGGCAGTCTACTATTGACGGTTTGTGGAAAAGTTCTCACAGAATGCTCTTCCTCTGACCATATTGACGAGAAAGGATCAGAAGTTGGTTTGGATGCTGGAGTGCATGCGAGCTTTTGAAGAGCTGAAGATTCGTTTGACCACGGCGCCTGTGTTGACATCACCATGTGGTACAGACGGCTAGAAGATCTATATCGATGCTTCAGGGAGCGGCTTAGGCTGCGTTCTACTACAGTTTGGTAAAGTGATTTCTTATGGATAACGCCAGATGAAAATGCACGAACAGAATTATCCCGTCCATGACTTGGAGTTGGCGGCAATGATCTTTGTGCTGAAATTTTGGCGGCACTATTTATATGGTGTAAAGGTGGATATCTATAGGAATCATAAGAGACTAAAGTATCTGTTGGATCAGAAGGATCTTAGTATGCGACAACGAAGATGGATGGAGTTCCTTGGGGCTACACCTTTGATATTCAGTATTCTCCCGGGAAGGGAAATGTGGTCGTTGATGCGTTGAGTCGTAGGACTCCGATACAGGCAAGTTGGTTGCAAATGCATGATGAGCGTATGATCCAGGAGTTGGAAGCGTTAGAGATTTCTAGTGTTGACAAGAATTCTATAGTCGATGCATGCTTGAACTGGACGGAGGTACAGTATGACCTTGCAGACAGAGTTCGGCAGGTAATGGAGCTTGATGAAAGTCTCCAACGTTATGCAAAGGATGGGTCAGATGGACAATTCTCCTGGGATGATGGCTTGTTACGAAAAGATGGTTGATTGTGCGTCCCAAGTACGGGTAAGTTGAGAGAAGAGTTGATGTATGAAGCTCACTTTGCAAAGTACTCAATTCACCCTTGGAGCACAAAGATGTACAAGGATATGAAGAAATTATTCTGGTGGCCAGGACGAAAGAAAGACATAACATGTTATGTGGCTAAGTGTCAAACTTATGCGTTTGTGAAAGCAGAATGTCAGAAGCCTGGCGGTTTCCTGAAGTCGTTACCTATTCTGGAGTGGAAGTTTAATGGTATCTCAATGTATGTTGTGAACGGATTGTCGAGATCTCAATTGGGGAATGATTCAATCGGGGTGATTGTAGAGCAGTTGACAAAAGTGGCTCACTTCCTACCGAATAAGTGGGATGATTTAGTGGAAACCTTAGTAAAGATCTTTGTGGAGCTGATTGTCTGATTTCACGGTGTTCACCGGAGAATCGTCAGTGACCGTGATGGGTTATTCACGTCAAATGATAGGAGGCTAATCCATCAATTGTTGGTAACAAAGTTTGCATTCAGTACAACCTTTCATCCTCAAACGGATGGCCAAACTGAGCGGACCAACAGGACGATGGAATATATGCTCCGAATGTGCGCCCTGGACTTTGGTAAGAGATGGGAAAATCATCTCTATATGGTGGAGTTTGCCAACAATAATAGCTACCAAACGAGCATCGGTATGGCTCCGTATGAAGCTTTGTATGGTCGAAAATGTCATACATCGCTAGCTTGGGCAGAAGCATGGAGTCAAAAGTATATCCGCACATGGATGTCGAAGAAGGTACTTCGACGATACGCTGTATTAGGGAGAGGCTATTGATAACCCAGGATAGGCAAGACAAATACTACAACGCCAAGCATTAGAACGTGGAGTTTGTTGTAGGAGATTGGATATACTTGAAGATCAAAACCTTCAAAGGCGTTTCCAGGATTCGGCGATTGAAAAAGTTAAATCCGAGATATCTTGGTTCGTTTGAAGTGGTGGAGCGAGTTGGGGAAGCTGTCTATCGACTAGCTCTTTCTGCAAAGCTGAGTGGCTTGCATGATGTGTTTCACATCTCAGTACTTTGAAAAGCCGTCAAGGATCCAGCTCCAGTGATTGAGATTGATCGCGTACCGGTCTAGTATGGGCTAACGACGAAGGTTAGACCCATTCGTATCGAGGATCGAGCTGATAAACAGTTGCGTAACAAAACAATAGGGATGGTCAAATTCCGGTGGGACAATTGTGGCCGTGAAGAGTTAATAATGGAGCGGGGCAGACCATGCGAGCTGATTTTCTTGAGTTGTTTGTTTGAACTGTTGTAAAGTACGTCTTTTGTTGTAACAATCATTTTAAAGTTATAGCATTGTGTTTGATGGGTTTCCTTACTGTGAGCAAATTTTGGGATGAAATTTATTGTAAGGAGGGGAGGGTTGTAACACCCCAAAATCCCAAAATGGGGTTCAGGCTGGGTGGCACGGCCAGGGACACGGGCGTGTCCTAGGGCATGTTAAGTGCACACGGCCTGGGACACGGGCGTGTCATGCTCTGTTTTTTCACGTGTGAGTTTTGTCTCGAGAAAGCGTTCAGTGAGGCACACAGCCTGGGACACGAGCATGTCCTAGGGCATATCCTTCTCTGTGTCATCTCGAGCACTCAACGCTAAGCAGTCGACGATCATCGAGAGGCGACACGGCAAGGGACACGGGCGTGTCCAAGGCCGTATCCTACTTAGTTGGGTAACCGGGTGGCATTGAGTTGGGCGCACGACCAGTGACACGGGCATGTAACAGGGGCGTGTTTGGCACAAGACCAACGACGCGGGCGTGTGCCCCAGCCGTGTCCTTTTCCGGAATGTTGATCCTGTGTAATTTGAGGGACACGCCCCTCGACACGGACATGCAGTAAATGACACGGGCGTGTTCAGTGATTGACATGGGCGTGTCTAAGCCCGTGTTATTGTCTGGGTGAGTCGGTTTGTGTACCGCTTAAAGTACACGGGCATGTCATAGGCCGTGTCAGCCCAAATATTAGACTTCAGTAGAGATTTGTGGATGTTCGTTACCTTCATCCTAGATCCAATGACCCAGATATTTTCCTGTTGGGTTAAGTCAAGGCTTTGAGTGAAGAGTTCACTCATGCTTTGCATTATTATCTTTCTAAAAGAGAAGAGAGAAGGGAGAGGGAGAAGGAGAAGGAGGGGAATATCTAGCCACCAGTGGAGCTCCCGAGTTCTGATTCAAGATCTGAGGCCAGTTCTATGGAGCCAAAGCTGCTGCGGTGCTCTCTAACCGACTAGAATTTTGATGGCTCCCAAGAGATCGTCAAGGGTAACGATATTACTTCTTGGACAAGTGAAGTCGTCTTGTATGCATGAGCATGGGATCCTCCACCAAAAGGTGGAAGAGTAAGTGATCGCCGTGGGCTGATAGTTGTTATCCCCATTAGAGTCTGCATTTAGACCCAGAAATATGTAGTACGGGATAGGCATGCTGTGTGAAGCCCATCTGGACTGGTTGGTCTGGAATAGTGATGTTGCATATTCTGCACCGAAGAAGACTCCGCATATAAATGTGTTGTTTGTGTAGTCAATGGATTGTTCCTGTGAAGGGAAGTAGTAGGAAGTACTGGAATGAGGAATTCCAGGAAAATACCCTTGTACAGCTTGTGCTGTTACTACAATATAGCCAGTCCTTGGTGGATAATGTAGCCAGTCCTTGGTGGACAGTGTGGCTATTGTGAAGCCAGTCCTTGGCAGACATTATGGCTAGTGTGAGCTGCGAGCTCTAAAAAGGCTTCTTGCCGAACAAGAAAGGTGAAACCGACCTGTGCCTTTAGATATAGCCTCGGGTATGCTGTACTCGGTGATGGCAAGGCAACTTGAGAAACGGGGGCTTGTTGATCCGTACCTGCGTTATGCCGACTGTACAGGAGAGCGTCAAGGCATTGAGCTTTCGTCAGTGGCATAATGAGAGTATTAGGCATGCACGCCAGTAAAAATAAATACTCAATACCGTGTAAACGGTGGTGTTGACCATGGTTCGCCGGTGCACAAAGAATTTGCCCTGAGTGCACGGATCGTCAGGCCGTATGGATGACGATTGTGACTGATTGATTGTGCGTGAAATCAAAAGATTTGATATATCTGCCTATGCATTGCAATGCCTGTAGGGAAGGAATGCCACTGCCCCGGGAAAGGGGTAGGATTGTTATAAATTTGTCAGCTGAATGCTAACCGTTGCCTTATTTGCCACCTTCTGGGTTGGTTGTCCTTATGCAGGTGCTGGAGAGCCGAGCGGAAAGTAAGGGCTGAAGTCCCTGCTGTTATTGCTGCTGCCTCTACTAGTCCTTGAAGGCTATACTTTATATTATGTTTTGTTCATGTGTGGCCGGACTGCGTGCCGATGTATGCAATCCACACTATAAAAATAGGAACTGTAAGGCCTTAAGGCCAACGTGTGTTGTATTTGCTATACACTCTTTCAAGAGTTGATATATAAATATGGTTTATATATGTAGTGTACATTCCTGGTGTGAGTTTGTCTTTATTGTTAAAATATTCTGAAAGTGAGGATAGATACAACTCTAGAGGGGGGGGGGGTGAATAAAGTATTCAAAAATATGAGAATCTACTCAACTCCCTTAGAGTTAATTTGCGGAAAAAGTAAATAGATATATGAAACCCTAGAGCCTAACACAAAGTGAGGTGCACAAGCGAAGGCTAACTGTAATTACAGTTTCAGCTTTAGTCCTAACACATCAACTAGCAATCATAGGTAGTTCTAGTAATAGCCACAGTGCAGTAATTAAAATAAGCAACACAGACAACACAAGAAGATTTTTAGTGGTTCCCTCTCAATAGGTACATCCACTCTTCTACCACCCTGGTAGGAATCCACTACAGGTTTTTGTTCAAATGCCCTTCCACCAACTGATCTGATTCAGGTAGATCAAGTAAACCCTTTGAGCTTTTGATTAGGAGCCCAAAATCAAACACAGGTTTTTGCTAAGGTGCCCTGCCACCAAGGTTCACTTTTGAAGGGAGTAATAAGCCTTTGTACAGGGGGTTGAGAGAGTTAGAATGTCTTCTCTATTGTTAGACAAAATTAGAGAAGCTAGTGGATTGCACTGAGCTATAGAAAGCTTTGAAGGAATCAAAGCTCCCCCTGGCTTAGAGAATATCTAGGAAGAAGCCTTGCTTCAGGGTGCAGGTTCTCCAGAACTCTTGATAGTGAAGATCTGTTGTCTTGAGGTTCTTGAAGGAGCAGCTTGAAGAAGACTCTTGATATAGAATGGTTGTTCTTCTTCAACAGCTTTTCTTTCTTCTTCTTCTACAACTTGAAGCTCTGAGTATGAATGTTCCTGTAAGCAGGATGAACTCAGGATTTCGAGGACATTATTTTTAGTACTTCTTTAACAAGTATGAAAAAGGGAAATTTTGGTAAATAATTTATTCAGAGCTCATTTATTGCTGCAAAATTATGAAACTTTGTCAGGATATCTGTAGGGTATAAATTATCATACTAGAAATTTTGTATAATTTTTGGAGGCTTAAATGCATTACATGCCCCTTTAATTTATGATTTATAAAATATTCCAAAATTAAGGAGTAATGATTTAAACCTTGCAAAAATTATATGAGATTTTGATTTGTTGTTTTTTTGTTGTTTAGTATTTGTCATAATTTTGTGGAGCCTTATACATACCTGAAAAGTCTACTTCATGTTCAAAATCTCCATATTATAGTTTTCGAAGAAAATAATTAAATATAAGTTAAATTAGGAAAATTATGAATCTCTGATTTTAGAATATGTAGGGGATGACAGGACTTAGTCTTTATGACTAATGGTTTTCGAACCACAACATTACAGGAGCTCTGGATGGGAGATAGGGACACGCAGCCCAGGGACCAGCACCAGCGGAGCACGGTGCACATGGAGGTGGGCCAGTCTAGTTCTAGAGCACATGTGACCAGCTCCGTGAGTGTTTAGTACAATCTTATAGCTTCCACGAGTGATATGTAGTGAGGATCTGATGTACCGGGCTTAAGCCCATTTTACTTCATCTGTACTGATCTTTTATAGTACTTTCTACTCTCTTTATTTTTATGGACTTTTTGTGATTTCCATTTACATGAGATTCTGTGGACTTTCAGTATTTAGTTTATAGTTTACTTCTCTTTCTTTTATGATCGAAAAGGCCGGCAGAATTGGCGTTTTGTGGAGTTTGCAGACAAACTAGCAGCGGAAGCAGTGGTGTGCCCATAAGGAAATCACATGTAAAGTCCAATCTTACCCCTTTCTTATATTCCTTTCATACACTGTCTAATGAATGGAATTTTTCCTTGTTGCCTGCGACGAACCCTACTCCAAAGCAAGGGATACCTCATGCTCTTAATGTGGTCCCACCTCTACCGGCTCCAGCTCCGTTCCAGCAGACGGAGATGGGACAAACACTTACGACCATTCTGGAGGCCTTCAGAGCTCAGCAAGCCCCGGCTCCACAGCCAAACCTCGGGGCCAACTGGATGAGTGTCATCCGGGGACTTTCCCCTCTATCCTAGCTGGGGACGGAGTCGGCAGTATGCACGAAGGAATGGTTGCATACCATCTATGAGATGCTTGCGGGGATTTGATGCCCCACCGAAGAGGCAGTTGCTTTGGCAGTCTCCTGCCTAGAGTAACATGGGAAGAGGTGGTGGAAGTCACATATGGACACCACCTTTGCGGCTATAGATTGCGTAGATATTACTTGGGAGGAGTTCAGAGAAGCGCTCCTTGGACATTTTGTACCTCAGTCGGTGAGGGATGAGCTCGAGGATAGGTTCCTGCGGTTGAGGCAGGGGAACAAGACGGTGCTGGAGTATTATCAGGAGTTTACTCACCTAGCCCGCTATGCGGACGCTTATTAGTTGGACGATGCTGGGTATGCCAAGAGGTTTTACAAGGGGCTGCAAGACAACATGAGACATGCCCTCCTCTTCATCTCAGAGGGGAGTTTTTCCCGGATTATGGAGATGGCTAAAAAGAGAGAAGCGAATCAGCTTACAGTCAAGAGCCGGAAGAGACCGGCTGACAATGTAGTGATTGGAGGTCGTAGAGACCGTCCTCTTGGCTAGGTTATTGGGGAGAGAAGGAACGGGGATCAAACTTGTTAGGAGATTGGGCAGGAGCAGAGGAGTTAGGGGGTATTGGCTCCCCAACCCTTACAGATGCTAGAGATGCAGAGGACAACAAAGCAGGCACCGGTGTGCTTTTAGTGCAATAAGCCGGGGAATATCAAGAGGAAC
The DNA here is from genome assembly GCA_039513925.1 of Platanthera zijinensis. Lineage (NCBI taxonomy): Eukaryota > Viridiplantae > Streptophyta > Magnoliopsida > Asparagales > Orchidaceae > Platanthera > Platanthera zijinensis. Next base: position 88,375,383 of record CM077085.1, read on the forward strand.
TGTCCTATGAGGTGAGCACCCCCACCAGCACTTCAGGGCACTCACCTCCCCGATATTTTGACGGTCGAGGACACGATCGAGGATGTGGATATCATGGCCGAGGCCACAGTACAGAGAGGGAGCAGGTGTATGCTCTAGACTTGACATAGCCCCGGAACCCGGAGCAGGTTATCGCAGGTACGTCAATACTGTTAAATTTATCTCTCCCTACCTAGGAGCTAGTTTTCTAGACATAACCTTGTTAGAAACTAAGAGAAGACAACTATAACTAGAATAATAAGACACTTAATTACCTCAGGCATAGTTTTTATCGGCGACAAGCCCGCTCACACGCTCTTCGACACCGGTGCTTCGCACTCGTTTGTGTCAGAAGATTTCGTGAAAGGACTGGAAGGCATGGAGCAGTTCACCGGAAAGGTAATGAGGGTGCGCCTACCCGATTGATCAGAGCTAATGACCTCTGCTCAATGCAATATGGAGGTGGAGATCGGCAGGAAGGCATTTTAGGCACCAACAACGATCCTGAGGATTCAAGATTACGATTTGATCCTAGGCATGACATGGTTGTACTGGAACCATGCCATGATTGACTATGTTGCGAAGAGGATCACCGTGAGGCACGGGGACTCCTTCATTGTTATCGAAGGTATTATACCAGCACCTCGCATATTATAATCACCTGTGCAGGCCATCAAGGCTCATCTGCAGGGGGAGGAGGTTTATCCGGTTTTTTTTGAGGCGGTTGTGGCCAAGGACTCAATTTAAGATATTCCAATAGTACGAGACTTTCCTGATGTTTTTTCGAAGAAGCTACCAGGGCTACCGCCGCACCGAGAGAGGGACTTCCATATTCAGCTCATACCGGGGGCTAAGCCGGTATCCAGAGCTCCCTATCGAATGGCCCCGAAGGAGTTGGTGGAATTTCGAAGCCAGCTTCAAGAGTTAGTCGAGGCCGGGTTAGTCCGGCCTAGCTCTTCACCATGGAGAGCTCCGATGTTATTCATCAAGAAGGACGAGACTCTTCGACTGTGTATAGATTACCGGGCCCTGAACAAGTTGACAGTCTGAAATACTTATCCCTTGTCAAGGATAGAAGAGCTATTTGACCAGCTGGAGGGAGCCCATTGGTTCTCAAAGCTGGATCTGAGATCGGGGTAATACCAGCTTCGCATTCGGGAGGAGGACATCCCGAAGAAGGCCTTCAGCAGCAGATATGGTTTGTACGAGTTTACCGTGATGGCTTTCTGGCTCATGAATGCACCCTCTGCATTCTTGACCTTGATGAACCGGGTGTTCGAAGAGTATCTGGATGTCTTCGTTATTGTATTCATCGATGCATCCTTATCTATTCGAGGTCGGAGAAGGAGCACGCGAGGCATCTGGCCTTGACTTTGGAGAAGCTCCGATAGAATAAGATGTATTCCAAGTACTGCAAATGCCAGTTCTTGCTAAAGGAGGTTTCCTTTTTGGGCCATGTCATCAGTGGAGCAGGTTTGACAGTAGATCCGGCGAAGGTCCAGGCAGTACAGGATTGTCCACCACTAAAGACGTCCTCAGATGTTTGAAGTTTCTTAGGACTTATCGGTTATTACCGGAAGTTCGTAAAGGGGTTCTCTCAGATTGCCCTCCCTCTTACATCTCTGACGAAGAAGGAATCTCCTTTTATTTGGACACAACGATGCGAACCTGCTTTTCAGGAGCTGAAGGATCGTCTTACCTCGTCTCCCATCCTTGCTCTTCCTTCAGGGAAGGAAGGATTCCAGGTGTACATATATGCTTCCTATCAAGGGATGGGTGCCGTTCTGATGCAGAACGGGCACGTAATAGCCTATGCCACCTGTCAGCTGAATCCGCATGAGCAAAACTACCCCATGCACGACTTGGAGATGGGGGCAGTTATTTTTTCTCTTAAGATCTGGCGGCACTACCTCTACGAAGTTCACTGCGACATCTTCTCAGACTACAAGAACTTGAAATACATAGACACACAGAAGGAGTTAAACATCAGGAAGATACGCTGGGTAGAGTTTCTGTCGAACTTCCAGTATACCATGCACTACCATCCGGGGAAGGCAAACGTGGTCGCAGATGCTTTGAGCTGGAGAGCAAGTACGTCAGGAGTAGGCCCACAGCTGATGACCTTGGAGTTGGTTAAATCATTCGAGGAGAAGCAGATATCACTAGTGTCCGAGGATGACCCGAAGTTATATTTGGAGTACCTGGGATCGATGGTTACCACTGATGATATTCAGGACTACATCAGAGATGGGCAAGAGCTAGATATGAGGGCTGAGCCGATATTCAGAGACTTGGAGGAAGGAACGACAAGAGATTACTCTTTAAGGGGTGGTCTCCTGTGTTTCAGAGGCAGGGTCTAAATACTGGCAGGAGGCCAGATCCGGGAGGACATTACGACAGAAGCTCACTGCAGCCGATACTTGGTGCACCCAGGAATCACCAATATGGTAGAAGATTTGAAGAGGATGATGTACTGGCCGGGTATGAAGAAGTACATTACGTACTTTGTGATGCATTGCGAGGCCTGCCAACTCGTAAAGACCGAGTGTAGGAATCCGACTGGCTTGCTGCAGCCACTTCCGGTGCCGGAGTGGAAATTTGAGGATATAGCCATGGATTTCATACATGGGCTACCTCGATCCCGTGCGGGAAATGACTCGATCTGGGTGATAGTGGACAGGCTAACGAAGGTGGCTAGATTCATTCCACTAGCGAAAGACACCCCTGTTGGTGTATTAGTACGAAGGTTCATTGAGATGTTTGTGCGTTATCATGGGGTGCCCAAGACAATCATTTCAGATCGGGATGGGTGGTTTACATCCAGGGAGTTGAGGTCAGTTTAGGCCCATCTGGGTTCTCGGCTGACATTCAGTACGGCTTTCACCCTCAGACTGACAGGCAGAAGGAGCGCACTAATCGTACACTTGAAGATCTTTTGCGCCTGTGTATTTTGGACCGCGGTGAGCCTTGGAAGAGGTTGTTGCCACTGGTTGAGTTTTCGTGTAACAAAGCCCATCAGTCCAGCATAGGCATGGCTCCATACGAGGCATTGTATGGACGGAGGTGCAGGACACCACTATCATGGGTTCAGGATGAGGATCCGCAGGCACTAGGCTCGGAGTTTGTGGGGGATACAAATTCTCAGATTAGATTGATCCGGGACAGGATATTTGAAGCCCAGAGTAGGATGGATAAATATTACGATACGAGGAATCGTCAGGTGGTGTTCCAGGTGGGAGACTGAGTTTTCTTTAAGATACGGCTGATGCACAGAGTCTCGCCAGTTCGCGGGCGAAAGAAGCTAAGTCCGAGATATATGGGGCCTTGTAGGATCCTGGAGCGAATTGGACCCTTGGCTTATATACTAGAGCTATCGCCGGAGTTAGTGGGATTGCATAACATCTTCCATGTCTCCTCACTATGGAGAGCTCTGCTACGCCCTGAGCAGCTGATTTCCATAGCAGATGGCCCAGTGGCCTCGGATCGATCAATCAACTTGGGGCCGATCAGGATCGATGACACGACAGTGCGGGTCTTGCCACGTAAAAAGGTTCCTTTAGTCAAGGTTCTGTGGATCAATCATGGGCAGGAGGAGCATACATGGGAGACACAAGACTTGATGTAGCAAAAATATTCGGAACTCTTCGAGTCAGGTATAACTTAAACCGTAGGGATGTTACAATTTCTTCTATTCCAGTAGAAACCCCCGTAGGCTTACCCTTAATTTCGGGGACAAAATTTTTATTTTTGTATATTGGGATTTGTAACATCCCATTTCCAACCAGACCCCTAGGAGAGGTTTTGCCAAGACCAAGTCATGAAAAAACCCTAGGAAGCCCAAGGAGGCCAAGTGACCCGGGCTCAAGGTGAGAATCAACTTGGTATGCAAATAGTAGGTCAGAAATTAACCTAAAACAGGATTAGGGCTTGGGAGTTTAGTCCGTCAAGTGAACTCAATGCCAAAGGCTGACTGGCGTTGAGTGTGTCAAGTGCACTCAACTCCATAAGCAGAATGGCGTTGAGTGCACTGACTGTACTCAACACCATCTTTTAGGCTGGATGGCGTTGAGTGCATTGAGTGCACTCAAAGCCATAAGCTGAACAGTGTTGAGTGCACTGACTGCACTCAATGCCATCCTTTGTAGACTTGATGGCATTGAGTGAGCTTAGATCACTCAACGCCGTATGCCTGATGGCGTTGAGTGAGCTGAGCTCACTCAACGCCATTTTACTTAGAATTTTTTTCGACAGTTTTTGCTTGGCTGCTGGTTCAGTTGAATCGGGCCGTTTTGAGAAGTGGGCCAGGAGGTGTTAATTGTAACATCCCATTTTCAAATTGGACCCCCCTAGGAGTGGCTTTGAGCAAGACTAGGTCATGACAAGTTCTCAGGGAACCAAGAAGAGCAAGTGACCTAAAGACCTAGTGGAGACTCAGTTGGGTTGCAAATGGAAAGTTTCTAAAACACTGGGTTGAGTGACCTAGTGGGTTCAAACTGACCCCAAGGCATCCCTAGACCCACTATGGGGCCAATGAGTCACCAGGGACTCATTGGGGTCAACCTTAGTGACTAAATTGACTCAAGTCAACTCTAGCCCTAAAGTGGTCAAAGTGCCCTTCCTAAGAGTCATGTAACCTCCAAGGTGCCAAGCCAACCCCAACTAACCCTACCTAGGCCTTAGGGGAGCCCAATGGGTCACTAAGGACCCATTAATGTTGACCCAAAAGGTCAAAGTCACTAAGTCAACATTTAACCCAAGTCAAGTCAACATAGCCTATTAGGGTTAACCCAAGTTCATGCCACTCTCTCCTCTAAGTTAACCTTGAGTGCATGATTAATATGATTATTCATAGCTGCTAATAACCTAGACCATTGACTAGTCAACCAAGTGACTAGGAGAGAGAGAGAGAAGCCTAAATTTAGAGAAATAAAGAGGAGAGAGAAAGTGTTTAAAGAGGCCACTTATGGTGGAAGGTGAACCACTCCCTTCATGATATTTCCTAAGGGAATTATAAACCTTAGTGGGCTGCCAATAGGTTGAGGGAGATGAGCAAATTCGTCCATGATAATTAGGAGAGAGAAAAAAATAACATTTTCATGATAATGGAGGAGAGAGAGAAATAAGAAAAAAAAAGGGAATGAAGGGGTTCGGCCAAAGGGAGGACAAAAGCCACCCTTAATGGCTGAATTCAACTCCCCTGGGGAAGGGGAGAAGTTTCCAGCCATTTCCTGGCCACCTAAGCCCTGGTTCAGCCCTCCTCCTCCGTGGCTGAACTTAGCCATTAATGGCTTCAATGGCCATTTTCAAAACCGCCTTCCCCCCTCCCCTCCTGGCCATTTATACCTCATCAGCAAGCTAGGGCGACGGATTTCGAAACACTAGATAGGAGGGAGAACCGCTGCCGGAGCCACCAAGAAGAGGAAACGCCACCGCCGCCGCCATGCATTCCAGTCGCTCCACCCGCATCCAAGCCCGAACTCAGGTCCTCCCTCACCTCTTCTTCCATGCTTAGATCCTAGGAATGTTTAGGAGCTGATGTCGTGCTCAAACAAGACGGAAGAGGAGTTTAAATTTTAGAAAAAATTCCATTTTTCATGGAATTTTGGAGCTCTCGGGTAGGGCGGCGCCGCCACCTCCGGCCGCACTAGCTCCGGCAAAGGGAAGCCCCCACCACCGGGAACACATAGGGGAAGTTTTCCGGTGGTGGCGCCACCTCAGGCCGCCGGGATATGGCCCGTGAAACACCTCCCCCATGGCCTGAAATTCTGCTCAATCAAAGAAGACGAACAGCCTCCGTTGGATCTTGCTTTAAGATTCGTGCAACCCCTATTAAATAAGTTTAATGATTTTATATATTCAATTTTCTGTATTTTATTTACACAGATTTACTGTAAATGGAATTTAGGCCCTTCTGGGCACCTCCTGAAAAAGTTTATAGCATGAAAGTTGTAGGTCCTTTAAATACCTACAATTTGATATGCTGTGGTGAAATTTTGGTAGGGAACCAAGACCTATAGGGCCATTTTATTATAGGTATGTCCTAGAATTAGGGCAGATTTGTTATAAAAATTATTTAGGCCCTTTAGGGGCATTTTCATCAATGATGATCTATATAAATGTTGTAGGTCTTTTTATTATCTACAGTTTGATATGTTATGGAAAATTTTAGGACAAGTCTACTAACTTTTAGGGCCATTTTTCTAGGGTAGGTCCTATATGTAGGGCAGATTTTAAAATAATTCCCCATACCTAACCCTTAGTCCAAATTCCTTGAATTTTGTACAGAGGCCTATTATTACATAGATCTAGCTCCTGTAAAAATTGTAGACAATTTGGGATAGTGTAGCTTATAGTTTTGCCCTAACCCTAGAAAAGCTAGGGTAAGATATTTAAAGGGTCAAATGACCTCCATACCCTCCCAAATTTTGGTGAGGTGTCCCTGGTATAGGTATCTAGGACTGTTTCAAATTTCAACTCATTTGGTTGAGTTTTGAATAGGAATCCTCTAAACCCTAGTTTTGACCTAGTGAAGGGAAGCTTAGGGAAAGGTTCTTTTGACACTTGTGTGATCATCTCACCTCAACAGAGGTTGAGATTCTGACCACTGGTTTAAAATGGTCCTAAGAACTCCCTTAGGGAAAATCGGATGGATTAGGGTAAGTTTACCCTAGGGCCCAGGTTCAAACCCTAAATGTGGACTTTGGGGGCTTGTGAAGGACATAGGGGCAAATGACCTTGTATGGCCTTGGGTTTTGGTGGAGACGTAGTTAATGGGTATTTAACCCTCTGGTTGTAATATTAGAGAATTTTGAGGTAGGTAGGTACCTCAAAACTTAAACCCTAGTGTTAGAGTAGAAGGGCTTTTAGGTCAAAGTAGTAGTTTAAATGCACTCAAAAGCTATGAAACTTGGGTAGAGTGTTTCTAGGGAAGTTAGGACCCTTGGCTGATTTTACTAGAATTTTTGGCTTATTATTTTTAGTACATCATTCATGAATACGGTTATAGCCCTATTTGATGTTTTATTTATTAAATATTTTTAATTCAAATAAGGCCCCCTTGAAACTCTGGAATTAGATGTTATTGGCTAGTAGGAATGCTCATGAATTTTAGTTTAATTTTATGTTGAATAAATAGAGTAGTTCTTTCACAAGTGTTATTAAAGGGATTTATTGTTTAAAAATATTTTATCGCATAAATAGTTTCTGGAAAATTATGAATGTTGGTAAATAGTTTTTTTTAAATCATTTTGAATCAGTGGGATTTTATTCTGGATTTTTGGAGTTATGAATATAGTACTTGATTCACAAGCATGCAAGATTAGGGTTTTAGTAAATGATTTATTATAAATTAATTTCCAGCAGTAAAATTATGAAACTTTTATAGTACTGTTTTCATGGTATTTCTAGTACCCTGTAATTAATCCAAATTATTTAGAAGAGAAACAGATGTAGTTTATTCATTAGACATGAAAGAAATGGATTGTTGCAAAAATATGTTTAGGCCCCTTAGACCTTAGTGAAAATTGCCAAACCATGGATATATCATTTTTAGACATAGTAGTATTTGTCTTAAATTTATTATGATTTATACATGACTGAAAAGTATACTCCTTGTTCAAATTTGGAAGACCTTGGATTTTAGTAAAATTAATTAATTAATAGATTAATTGAGAAAATTGTTATAACCGGGAATTGATTCAATTATGTCATGATAGGAGCCCAGTAAATAACTTAGGCTGTTCGGATGAGAACACAAAGGACATCCTATCATAGACATCACTTAGTATAAGGTGGTCTGTAGTTAGTAACTTTGGGAAATAAGTAACAGGATAAGGTTTGGGTTAGCGTAAGGACAGCTTGTGTTGGTTGGATTTACAGAAAGAGGATGGATCACTATAGGAGGTTTCAAGTGTGGTGAGGAATGAGTTGATGCGCTCTAGAAGGTGCGCGGGACCGACGAAAGATCGTCGCCCCCGTAAGAGTGAAGAGTCAAATCCACCCTAGGTTTAGTTTGATGCAATTTATAAAGGGAATGGGTAAGGGAAAAACAACCAATAATAATAAGTGCCTTGCGAAAGGGACTTCGGGTCGTAATGCCGTCGTCTTGGTTCCTAGTGCCTATTGAGAACCCCTCACAGGGTATATTCCGGAGGCAGTCCTGGGCTAATGTAAATCTTAAAACAAACGAAAGAGTAATTAGCCTAATAGGGATTCACATTGCACACACTCATTAGTTAGGGTTGGTAATGGTTAAGTCGTCTCGAGGTATTCAAGGGGGCGCCATCCCGTGGTGTTCTAAGGGATGAAGTCTGGAGATGAGCCGGACGGTTTAGTCCGGGGAATTTGGTCTCGGATGTGGTTGATACGGACGGTTTAGTCCGGGAGTTTGACACTTTAAATTGTTAAATATTAAACTGTTGCATGTGCATAAAAATAGGTAAAGTTAAGGTGGTGGGTTTTCGATATCGGGGAGTTCGATTGCACCGACACCGATATCGTTGACTAGGCAAGGTGACTAGCACTTAGCCAAGGTTAAGTCCGGCGGACCAGTCGACAAGAGTACGCAGGAGTCCGCCTCGTGCACCAGGAGTTGAGGGCGTACGATAGGTCAGACCAGTGGTGATTTTACTGGTTTTGAGGTGGGCGAGGCCCAACCCACCTCTTCCGTTTGCCACTACGGGAGTAACCTGGGAGTTATCTCCAGAAAGGGGGAACTAAAGGTTTGCGTACACAAAGTTGGGTGTGTGAGTTGCACTGCTTGAACATCATAACCCACCATATAGCTGCATGTCATAATCATTCATAACAACCTTGACACCTAAAATATAAGTGGAATGTGATGCTTATACTTTAGGACTTGCAAAACGACCCCTTGGTCTATAAGCTTGTGTGTGCAAGTTTATAAATTAAGGTCAATTTGATATATGTATATCTGCTGCTTGATAACCGACACCCCAACGTATAAGCGGTATGGGACGCGTTATACGATGGGAGCCTTGCAAAAGATCCCTTGGCTTATGTGTACTCACATAAGCGAAGGTTTAATTTCTTACTTACTTCCTTTCTGTTATACCTATTACAACACTTAGATTGTTCACCTGTTATAACTTGCTAGTTAGGTCCACCGTCATCTGTTTTGGAATTTATCTCCACTTTCATGTCCTCCCCTTTCTTCATCTCCGCCCGGTGCCTTAGAGCGTCGGGGAAGGGGCGGGGGATGATAGGGCTTAGTCTTTTAGACTAACGGTTTTCGAACCATATCATATTAGGGGATCGCGGAGCCCAGCCCGGAGGAGCAGCCCAGGAGGCCGGTACGCTTGGAGATGGGGCATTCTAGCACTGGAGTCCAGACTACAGGGACCGTGAGTCCCGACCTTTAGTAGAGTTTTAGTTTTGCTTCCGCATTGAGTGATTTTGTAGTGAGGACTTGATGTACCGGGATGAGCCCTTATATTTCTAGTATCTTTGTTCTCTGATGATTTCTGTGGACACTCCCTTCATGGAGTTTTTATTTATATGTGATATTATATTGTGGACTGCATTTCTCTTTATTGTTCTACTTGCTACTTGATTGTGATCGAAAAGGCCGACAGAATCGGCGCGTTGTAGTGATGACCCCAGGTTTTCAAAAAAAAAGGGGGTATTAGAAAGTGGTATCAGAGGAAACATCGATCAGATTAGTAGCAGTCCACAAATCCCTGGGTCACCTCCGCGCGAGTTTAGTTTGCGGACAAACTAAGCAGCAGAAGTAGTGGTGTGCCCATATGGGGAATCACATATAATTGTCCACCTTTAAGTTCTTATGAACCGATTTGTTGGTACCCTAGTTTTGATTTGAGTTTAGTCCTCTCCTTTGTGACCCTTGACCCAAGAAATATCTATGGTCAATGGTTAGGAGTCTAGTTGTAGAGTCCTCGCTTTTCCAGATTGAGAATTTGGTTAAGTAAGTTTTTCGTTCGACTATAGTCGAACGCCGCTCGACTATCGTCTATCGGCTGATCGACGATCGTCTATCAGTTGGTCGACGCTTTGTCTGCGTTGATAGTTCGACTATCTGTTGATAGGTCGACTATCTGTTCTGTGCTGGTAGTTCGACTATCTGTTGATAGGTCGACTATCTGTTCTGCGCTGGTAGTTCGACTATCTGTTGATAGGTTGACTATCTGTTCTGCGCTGGTAGTTCGACTATCTGTTGATAGGTAGACTATCTGTTCTGCGCTGGTAGTTCGACTATCTGTTGATAGATCGACTATCTATTTTCTGAGGTAGGTCGACTATCTGCTTGATAGGTCGACTATCTCTTTGCGCTTGATAGTTCGACTATCTGTCCTAGATAGATCGACTATCTGATGGTTCGACTATCTGCTCTGATGGTTCGACTATCTGCCGGGGTAGTTCGACTATCTTCTTCGATAGGTCGACTATCTGGATCGTTCGACTATCTTCCCGATAGCTCGACGATCTCCGTGCGTCGTTCGACGATCTTCAAGGGTCGTTCGACGCTTTCTGTCTGCCTTTGTATTTTGTATTTATTTATTATATTTAATTAATTAATACATTTTCTGGCACAGTATTTTAAGCTGTATGATAAAATTAACCAGGCAATATTTGCTCCATCTCTTTTGCCTGAGTCAAATCTTTTAAGATAAAGTTGTTTGTCTTATTAGCTATCTTTTTAATTTACTTTATCTATTGTCAGCCCTTTATAGCCGTTAGACTGAAAAGTCTTCTTTTGCTATAAAGAGATTATTTCTGATGTGACTTTATTTAGTCCTTCTGTTATCTGATTCAAGCCTGCAGCTTCTTAGAAAGTGATTTATTCCCTTTATAGAATGTTTTGCTGCAGAGATATTTCTGTCTTCTTGATATTTACAGCCCAGGTCTCAAGGCTTAGAAGAAGACAAATAATTCAAATGGAAGAGAGCCGTTGCTTGCTGATGATTATATAAAGAACCCTTTGAAGAAGGATTCAAGCTAGTTAATAGAAGCTAATAGCTAACCAGTTGTTCATTTCAAGCTCTCAAGCCTCCAGCAAGAAAAAGCTTCCTGCTCTCAGCAATCTCCATCTAACTGAGAAGTGTTAAGATCTTCATCTCTTCTTCACCTGAGTTCTCCTGCTTTCAGAAAGTTCAACTCAGAGTTCCTTTGAACAAGAAGAAGAAGAAGATAGCTGCTTGAAGAACTTTGATTTTATTATTTATTTTTCTTCCTATAGCTTTTCCTTCAGAACTTTCTGAAGAGTTTCTCTGCACTGAAGCAAGACTTCACCTGGACATCTTTGAGCCAGGGGGAGCCTTGATTCTTTAGAGCATTCTAGCTCAGTGCAAGCTTTTGTGCTTCTCTAATCTATTGTAAAATAGAGAAGACATCTTAACCTTCTTCCACCTCCTGTACAGGGTTATTACTCCCTTCAAAAGTATCCCTTGGTGGCAGGGCACCTGATCAAAAACCTGTGCTTGGTTTTTAGACACCTGATCAAAAGTCTAAAGGGTTTCTGGATCTACCTGAAGCAGATCCTGTTGGTGTCAGGGCACCTGATCAAAAACCTGAGTGGATTCCTACCGTGTGGGTAGAAGAGTGGACGTACCCAAGTTGTTTGGGGAACCACTATAAATTTCCTTGTGTCGTCTGGATTCCTCTGTTTAATTCCTGCATTGTGGCTGTGATTAGATATAACTAGGTTGCTAGTTGCTGATTAGGTTTTTCCAAGCTTAACTGTAATTACAGTTAGCTTGTGTTTGTACACATCACTTGTGTTAGGCTTTAAGGTTCAATCAATATCTATAATCTTTTCATTCCGCACTTCACTCCAAGGGAGTTGGGTAGAATATTAAGTTTTGTCTGTGCAAAATTTGATAACTCTATTCACCCCCCTCTAGAGTAGTATCTATCCCTTCACTTTCAATTGGTATCAGAGGGAGGTTGACTGACTGTATAGGCTAACACCTAAGTCACAAGATCCTGATAGATACCAAGAGCTTATAGATATTCACTATCATGGCCCAGTCTAAGGATTATTCTAGCACCAGACCTCCAGCATGCAACTTAGCAAAGTTTGGCATCTGGAAGGCAAGGATTAAATTATATATGAACTCTATTGATGAAAGCATCTTTGCTTCTATTTTGTCAGGTCCCCCAAGAGCACCTGCTGTTGCCACTGCCTCATCATCTGATATGAGTGCAGTGCCTCCTCCAGACTACAATGATGAATACAAGAAGGCCAAAATTGCAGATGCCAAGGCAATGAACATACTGGCTCAGACAATGTCTGATGAGGTGTTCCAGAAGGTGGCTGACTGCTCCTCAGCAAAGGCCATGTGGGACACACTGAACCAGATTGTAGCTGGTTCAGCTGATGAAAGGAAGGACAGAAGGTCCAACCTGATCTCTCAGTATGAGAACTTCAAGAAAACTGATGCTGAATCAGTTGAAGCAATGTACACCAGGCTCAGCTCAATCATCAATGAGCTGAGAACCCTGGATAAGGACATATCATTGACAGAGGTGAATGATAAGATTCTTATGTGCTTCCCTAGCACATGGGATCTAAGAATCTGGCCCATCAAAGAAGCCAGAAGTACCAATGAGATCTCAACTGAAGCTCTCCTCGGCAAGCTCAAGTCTTTTGAGCAAGTGCTGAAGACCAGAGAAGCAGAAGCTGAAGCCAAGACTCCCACTCCAATAAGAAAAGAGCAATCCTTAGCTCTTAAGGCTGCAGATGTCTCTGAAGGCAGCCAATCTAATGAGGAACTTATGGCATTGTTTGCCAAAAGATTTCTCAAGATGGGAAGAAAGGAGTTCAGAAAGAAGTCTTCACGCTATGAAGACAAACCAAGGTATGATCGATCTTCTGCTAAAGAAATCATTTGTTATGGTTGCAGGAAACCTGGACATATTTTGCCAGAATGTCCAGAGGAGAAAAACAAAGAAAAGAGAAAAGAAAAGGAACAACACAGGAAGCACTCCAAGCCATCCTCCCACAAAAACAAGAAGAAGGAGAGAGGTTTCATTGCTGAAACCTGGAGTGATTCTGATGAAGAATCCTCCTCATCAAGCTCCAGTGAAGATGAGGAAGAGAAGAAGGCAAAAGAAGTTTGCCTAATGGCAATAGATGCCTGCAGCAACCACTCTGCTGCAGAGAGTTCTAATTCTGATGAAGAGATGCCTACTGAAGATGAGGTACTTTCTTCTTATGATTTTACTTCAGAAGAATTTAAGTTAGAATTTAAATCTTTATGTTTAGATTTAATTAGTTCAGAAAAAGAAATAAAAGAACTTAGAAATAGGTTAGCTGACTCAGAATCAATAGCCTCTGAAAACATTAGGTTAAAGGAAGATCTCACTACTTGTAGTGAAGAAATTAAATTTCTTAAAATAGAATTAGCTAAGTCTAAGAGATTAGAAGAATCCCTTAATGGTAGAAGCCTTAAGCTGTTAGAAATTACCAGCATGACTAACACTAGGTCAGGTAATGATAAACTAGGCTTAGGAGCTTCTCCCAGTGAACCCCCAGTCCTTCTTAAAAATAATCTTTCAACTCCAGTGAACTTCATTTCAGCTAGTGGAAAGAAGAACACTGAGCAAGTAAATCTTGTAAATAAAACCTTAAATAAAGCTAAGAGAGAAAAGAGAAAGAAGTTTTTCAAAGAAATGCAAAGAGCGTCGAACGCTGCTCGACGATCGGATGCTCCATGGTCGAACGAAGCTCGACGATCTGAGCACCCATCGTCGAACGTCGATCGACGATTTCAATATGATTTTCAAAATCACAATCAATTCCATAGAAACCTAAATGAGAATAGAAACCCTAGGTTTGTTGACCCATCATCAGCATGGAGAATCCCACCTAGGAGATATCACCCACTAGGTTATCACCCTCGGCCTGCATTCTCTTATATTTCCAGTTTTTCTTATGTGAAAAACAAGGGACCCAAGGTTACCTGGGTCCACTCTGTCTAAATAATTGTCTTGCAGGTGAAGGCCTATCCAATCACTCAAAATAAGTGGTATTTGAATAGTGGATGCTCTAAGCATATGACAGGAAATAAAGATCTGCTGTCAAAGTTCAAAGCTAAGCTTGGCCCAAAGGTTATCTTTGGAGACTCCAGCTGTGGTCAGACAGAAGGCTATGGCAAGATCACAATTGGAGCAGTTACATTCAAGAGAGTTGCTTATGTCAATGGACTGAAGCATAACCTGATTTCAGTCAGCCAGCTATGTGATGCTGGCTACCAGGTTTCATTTTCTAATTTCTCTTGCAATATTACTTTAAATAATAATGTTGTTTTAGTAGGCATTAGAATAGGTAATATCTATTTAGTAGATTTTAATTCATCTCATTCTGAAATCTGCCTGTTTAATGAAGTAACCCTTAATAATAATTCCCTATGGCATAAAAGGCTTAGTCATGTAAATCTTAAAAATATATCTAGGTTATCTAAGCACAACCTTGTTAGAGGTTTACCTTCTTGCCCCTACAAGAAGGAGAGCCTATGCAAGGCTTGTCAGCTAGGCAAGCAAACCAAGAATTCATTTAAATCTGTAAATAAAAGTGATTCTCCTAGAATCCTGTATTTATTACATTTGGACCTTTTTGGCCCAATAAATGTACAGAGTTTAGGAGGGTAAGTATTACACATTAGTAATTGTAGATGACTTCTCTAGGTTCAGTTGGGTTTTCTTTTTGAGAACTAAGTCTGATAACTTCAAAGCCCTTACAGACTTTCTACTTGGTGTGCAGACTGAGTACTCTACTCATGTGGCCTTGATCAGAAGTGATCATGGTACTGAGTTTGACTCTCTTCTCATGCAAGAATTCTGTGAGAGAGAAGGTATCAAACATAGCTTCTCAGCTCCTAGAACTCCCCAACAAAATGGGGTAGTTGAAAGGAAGAATAGAACACTAATTGAAGCTGCTAGTACATTGTTGGCAGATGCTAACATGCCTCTATCCTATTGGGCAGAAGCTGTTAGTACAGCCAACTATGTCTTGAATAGAAGTTTGATACACAAACTTAAGTGTAAAACTCCTTATGAGTTGCTTAAAGGAAAGAAACCAAAAATTAATTACTTTAGAATTTTTGGCTGTACTGTTTATATTCATAATAATAATAAAGAATATATTAGAAAATTTGAAGCAAAAGCTTCAATGGGAATCATGCTTGGATATTCCCAAGTAAGCAAAGCTTATAGGGTTTATAACAAGTCTACCTGTAAGATAGAAGAATCTGTGCATGTGACTTTTGATGAGTCTCAGATGTTTTACAAGGAGAAAGAAAATTCTTCTTCCTCCAGTTCTTTGCAGGTACCTGATGCCCCTCAAGAAATCCTTCAACTATCAACTCTTCAGATCACTGAATCAGACAGTGATGAAGACATTGCTGAAGCTGTTGAAGCTGTTGTTGTACCACCAACAGTAGATCAAATTCCTCCTGAGGAATTAATCCCAACTGTTGCTGAAGATCACATCCCACCTGCTAATATTGTCACACTTAGAGATCACCCCACATCTCAAGTGATTGGAGACATATCAGCTGGTGTACAAACAAGACACCAATTAAGACAGGATGTGATGCATGCTTGTTTCCTCTCACAGGTTGAGCCCCTCACCTTTAAAGATGCAGAGCTAGATCCCCACTGGATCATTGCAATGCAAGAGGAGCTCAATCAATTTGAGAGATGTAAAGTTTGGACTTTGGTTCCAAGATCTAAAGGCCAACTAATCATAGGCACCAAGTGGGTGTATAGAAACAAGTTAGATGCAAATGGAATCATAGTAAGGAATAAAGCTAGGCTTGTAGCTCAGGGCTACAGACAGGAGGAAGGTATAGACTATGACCAAACCTTTGCTCCTGTTGCAAGGCTAGAAGCAATAAGGATCTTCTTGGCCTATGCAGCCTTCATGAAGTTTAAGGTGTTCCAAATGGATGTCAAAAGTGCATTCCTAAATGGTGAGCTTAAGGAAGAGGTGTTTGTTGAACAACCACCAGGGTTTGTTTCTTCAACTCAGCCTTCTCATGTTTTTAAGTTGCAAAAAGCTCTTTATGGACTAAAGCAAGCTCCTAGGGCCTGGTATGAGACCTTAGCTAGTTTCCTGTTAGAGCACAACTTTACTAGGGGAGTAGTTGATAGAACCCTTTTCGTCAAGCATCACAAGGACACAATCCTGTTAGTTCAGGTGTATGTAGATGATATTATTTTTGGCTCCACTGATCCCAAACTGTGCAAAAAGTTTTCCAACTTGATGCATTCTAAGTTTGAGATGAGTAGTATGGGTGTGCTGTCTTACTTTCTTGGTCTCCAAGTTAAGCAAGATGCTGATGGTATCTTCATCTCCCAATCCAAATATGCCAAGGAATTGGTAAAGAAATTTGGGATGGCTGATGCTTCAGCAATGCCTACACCCATGGCTACTAATGTAGTTATTGATTCTGATGATCACGGCAAGCCAGTTGATCAAAAGACTTATAGGGACATTGTTGGTTCCCTATTATATCTAACTGCAAGTAGGCCAGATATAATGTTTGCTACATGCCTTTGTGCTAGATTCCAGGTCAACCCCAAGGAATCTCATCTGATTCTTCTAAAGAGAATCCTGAGATACCTAAAAGGATGTCCAGATCTAGGACTTTGGTACCCAGCTGAGTCAGAATTTGAATTAGTTGGATATTCTGATTCTGATTATGCTGGCTGCAGAGTTGACAGGAAGAGCACCTCAGGAACTTGCCAGTTCCTGGGAGAGAGATTGGTATCTTGGTTCTGTAAGAAGCAGGCTTCTGTCTCAACTTCAACTGTAGAGGCTGAATATATAGCAGCTGCCAGTTGTTGTTCACAGATCCTGTGGATTCAAAACCAGCTTGTGGATTATGGTTACTCACACAAGAACACCAAGATCATGTGTGATAGTACCAGTGCTATTTCAATTGCACAAAATCCAGTGCACCACTCTAGAACCAAGCACATTGAGATTAGGCACCATTTCCTGAGAGATTGTGTGGAAAAGAACAAGATCTGTCTTGAGTTCATATCCACTGAGTTTCAGAGAGGTGATATATTCACCAAGCCTTTAGATGAACAGAAGCATCTGTTCTTTTTAGTTCAACTAGGCATGATTAATGGACGAGACTAAGTGTGACTATATCTGCCTTTGTTGAAATCTGCTTGAAGATCGTCGAACGATGATCGAAGATCGTCGAACGGATTGAGCCTATCGTCGACCTCTGGTTAATGATAGCTTATCTGTTTGAAGATCGTCGATCGACGTTCGACCATCGTCGATCAGGTTGAGCTCATCATCGATCTCTGAACGACGACAGCTTGTTGCGTGTGAAGCCAGAAATAGCCGAACGATGGTTCGACTACTCTGCTTCTGAGCCGATCGTCGAATGGCCGTTCGACTATCGGGTCAAGTATCTTTTTAATAGATCGACTATTTCCGGTCTAATATAAAACCGATAGTCGACCTAGGTTAAAAGATCTTTTGTTTTATCGTCGACGGAGCGTGCCCTTTCGCATTCTGCTTTCCCGCTTGCGATTTCCGGGCGTCTCGTCTTCTTCGTTCTCTGCAGCTTTCTCGTGCTTTCTCCGGCGAATCCATGGCGGTCTCTCCAGCAGTTTTAGCCGTCGTGAAGTTTGATGCAGGATTCAGTGTGGATTTCGAAGCATTCAGTAGCTGCGATGCCGGAATCGTGGAAGTTCTCCAGCTCTGCAGGGATCAGGGTTTAGAGAAGTTAATGTCTGAAAGGATTAAGATCAACATTCCAGAAATCAAAGAATGGGCTTTCACGTCGTCTTCCACAGACGAATCGATGACTGGTACCATAGGCGGAGAAGAGGTGATCCTGACTCCGGCCATCTTATCTGATGTTTTTGAATTAGTTATTGGTGATGAGAATTATGAGCAAGACGCTCAGGAATTTGGAAGAATGCTGGTTGAGCTGGGACATGCTGAGGGCATTCCCACCAAGCTGCTCAAAGTAAACTTCCCCTTCAAGATCAAGTTCCTCGCTGAGGTAGTAGGAAAAGTGCTCCTGGGTAAGCACTCTGCCCACGACAATATAACAAGGCAGCAATTCGCACTCATGTGTGCGATTGTTAATCGAAAAAGGATAGATTGGGCAGCTGTTTTGTTTGATTTAATCAGGAAGAAGACTGGTAAGAAGGAAGTCACCCTAGGAAGGGTCATTGGAATCTTCCTTAAGGAGAAATACCCCCAGCTGCTAAGTTCAACTGCAACAACAATCAACGCCAGCAAGAAGATGGATCCCCACTTGTTCTCTAAGTGGAAGAGGACGTTTGTGAAATCTGCTCCAGCAACATCTGAGGACACAAGGACTGTATCAGTCGCTCCTCAACCTGTTGAAGCTGGCTCAGCTCTTCCTTCCTCCTCCTCTGTATTGCCGTCTGCCTCAGTTGAAGTACCATCAACTTCTGCTGAGGTACGACCTTCTTCCTCTGCTGCTCCTGAAACAACTACGGTTGTTCCTCTGTCTCCTTCAGCCTCTCCTCTACCTGCTCATCTGGCTAGGATATCTGCTCCTAGCTTTGATTTGTTAGGGTCAGAGAGAATTCTTACTCCTCCTGTATCTCCAATTCATTCTCCAATTCATTCCCCAATAAACTCTCCCGCTCCATCACCTGCTCCATCTCCTGCTCGATCCCCTGTCAACACCATTTCTCATCCCAGCAATACTACCATATCTGCTGCAGCTCCATCCACCTCACATCCTTCATCCATTGAGATCTCTCCTGAGCTTATCTCCCGCATTGTGGAGCTGATTACCCCATCAATCAAAACCATGATTGAAGAGGCAATCGCTCCCCTTGCTGCCTCCATTGATCTCTTATCTGCCTCCATCAAATCCCTTTCAAAATCAGCTGAGCCATCTTCTTCTAGGGGCCTGGTTTCAGTATCTACTGAAATCAGGCAGGGGGAGATGTTCAATGAAGATGCCTCAGATCATCCTGCCTCTCCTCCAGCAATAAAGGATACAGTCATGTCTGCCCAGGAAGAATCTGCTCCTGCTGAGAAAGAGATAGATCCAGCTGAAAAAGTTATTGCTCCAGTTATGTCTGAGAAGGAAATAGCAGATGGAATCCTGCTATCTGAGATTGCAGTCAAAGTCTGCTTAGAAGATCTTACCACTCCTATGATTGCTAGATTCCTAGAAGGAAGTATAACTTCTTATCTGAATGAATCATGGGAGATGGTTAAGTATGAAGGTAACTCTTTCATTCGCTTTGTTGATGAGTCGATTAATTTGATAGTTTGTGAATACCTTGAGGGAATGATTCAAGCTTATTTAGCATATATGTATTCATAATTTTACAGATGTTATTAAAGAAGATTTAGCTGCTCAAATCATAGCAGTTGTTTCTGAGGCTGACCCAAGTATTCTTGCTACTCAAGTAGACCCTGAGTTGGAATCCTTCTTAGATAATAAAGAAGATGAGTCTGAGAAAGAGGAAGTCAAAGTTGACTCTCCTGTTCTGAGTTTGGAAGAAGCTCAAGCTAGAGCAGCATGGGATTTAAGAGTTCAATCTTTAAAAGAGAAAGAGAAAGATTTGCAAATTGAAAAGTCAACCATCTGGGATGACTCTCCAGGGTTGGATTTAGATTCCCTTCTGGCTCTGGATGCCATGGAAGCGGAAAGGGAGAGATCTGATCTTAAGCGTAAAGAAAAGGCTGTTTCAGAAGCCTATGATCCGTATGAAAATCCTCCCTCATCTCAGTCTGATGATGATGATTCTGATATGTCTGAGAAGTCAAAGAAAAAGAAATCTGCTGCAAAGAAAAGAAAAGCTGCTCCTCCTCCACCTCCTAGTAAGGATAATGATATTCCTTATTACATTCTGAAGGGCGTTGACCCTAAATCCAAGGAATTTCAGCATTGGATGTGGTTTTCGAAGAATCAGCAAAAAGAAAGAAAAAGAACCAAGAGGTATGATAGTCCTGTCTCAAGATGGACTCCCAGAGGTCCCCCTCCTCCACCTCCTGGTGCAGGAGCCTCTGGGAACCTTTCAGCTCATCCTACTGCCTCTTCTGCAAGATCTGCGTCTGTTGAGCCCCAACCAAGACAAGGTTATCAAAGCTCTCAAAGCAAATCATTTTCTGGATCTCAAAGACAAATGAAGGAGACTGTGGTTCAAAGACCAACCTTTTCCCCACCTCCTTCTCCAAAGAAGAGAATTTCATCTCCAACTCCAGTTCAATCTGAGAAAAGTATTTCGAAAGGTAAATAGTTTATTTTGTTTTAAGATATCTAGCAAGAACCTCTCTGCTAAGTATACTCTAATGTCTTATCTAGATAAAATAGCTGATGCTGCTTCTCCTGAGCCCGTGTATGAAAATCCTGAGCTAGATCCTAACTTTAGGATGGCTCGCTTTCAAGAGCTAGTTGGAGCAACCCAAATAAGAAAAGCAAGAGCCGAAGGTAAAGATACGACTGGTTTTACTACCATGTCAACTTACAGAAAGAAAGAATTTGAAAAGTTCCAGGTCAATCCTGAGATTTTTGATCCGTCAAAATACATGGAAAAGCACCCTGAAGCTGTTGTCCCCAGAGCTACAGAGCTGAAGATCATTGGTGCGCAGGACCTAAAAATGTCAAAGAAAGAATCAGATGACCCTCTAAGAAAAATTTCTTTTGTTTCTAGTTCTTCTGATCCGTTACCAGACTCTAAAGATTCTTAATAGTTTAATTAACTGCTGTGCTATATTTGTCTATCTGATTGATAATCTGCCAGTTTATTGATAACTATTTGCTGAATTTATTTTTAGTGTTCTATTGCTAGCTGTTTTAGATTTTGAGAGACTTAACTCAAATAGGGGGAGATTGTTGGTACCCTAGTTTTGATTTGAGTTTAGTCCTCTCCTTTGTGCCCCTTGACCCAAGAAATATCTATGGTCAATGGTTAGGAGTCTAGTTGTAGAGTCCTCGCTTTTCCAGATTGAGAATTTGGTTAAGTAAGTTTTTCGTTCGACTATAGTCGAACGCCGCTCGACTATCGTCTATCGGCTGATCGACGATCGTCTATCAGTTGGTCGACGCTTTGTCTGCGTTGATAGTTCGACTATCTGTTGATAGGTCGACTATCTGTTCTGCGCTGGTAGTTCGACTATCTGTTGATAGGTCGACTATCTGTTCTGCGCTGGTAGTTCGACTATCTGTTGATAGGTCGACTATCTGTTCTGCGCTGGTAGTTCGACTATCTGTTGATAGGTCGACTATCTGTTCTGCGCTGGTAGTTCGACTATCTGTTGATATGTCGACTATCTGTTTTGCGCTGGTAGTTCGACTATCTGTTGATAGATCGACTATCTGTTTTCTGAGGTAGGTCGACTATCTGCTTGATAGGTCGACTATCTCTTTGTGCTTGATAGTTCGACTATCTGTCCTAGATAGATCGACTATCTGATGGTTCGACTATCTGCTCTGATGGTTCGACTATCTGCCGGGGTAGTTCGACTATCTTCTTCGATAGGTCGACTATCTGGATCGTTCGACTATCTTCCCGATAGCTCGACGATCTCCGTGCGTCATTCGACGATCTTCAAGGGTCGTTCGACGCTTTCTGTCTGCCTTTGTATTTTGTATTTATTTATTATATTTAATTAATTAATACATTTTCTGGCACAGTATTTTAAGCTATATGATAAAATTAACCAGGCAATATTTGCTCCATCTCTTTTGCCTGAGTCAAATCTTTTAAGATAAAGTTGTTTGTCTTATTAGCTGTCTTTTTAATTTACTTTATCTATTGTCAGCCCTTTATAGCCGTTAGACTGAAAAGTCTTCTTTTGCTATAAAGAGATTATTTCTGATGTGACTTTATTTAGTCCTTCTGTTATCTGATTCAAGCCTGCAGCTTCTTAGAAAGTGATTTATTCCCTTTATAGAATGTTTTGCTGCAGAGATATTTCTGTCTTCTTGATATTTACAGCCCAGGTCTCAAGGCTTAGAAGAAGACAAATAATTCAAATGGAAGAGAGCCGTTGCTTGCTGATTATATAAAGAACCCTTTGAAGAAGGATTCAAGCTAGTTAATAGAAGCTAATAGCTAACCAGTTGTTCATTTCAAGCTCTCAAGCCTCCAGCAAGAAAAAGCTTCCTGCTCTCAGCAATCTCCATCCAACTGAGAAGTGTTAAGATCTTCATCTCTTCTTCACCTGAGTTCTCCTGCTTTCAGGAAGTTCAACTCAGAGTTCCTTTGAACAAGAAGAAGAAGAAGATAGCTGCTTGAAGAACTTTGATTTTATTATTTATTTTTCTTCCTGTAGCTTTTCCTTCAAAACTTTCTGAAGAGTTTCTCTGCACTGAAGCAAGACTTCACCTGGACATCTTTGAGCCAGGGGGAGCCTTGATTCTTTAGAGCATTCTAGCTCAGTGCAAGCTTTTGTGCTTCTCTAATCTATTGTAAAATAGAGAAGACATCTTCACCTTCTTCCCCCTCTTGTACAGGGTTATTACTCCCTTCAAAAGTATCCCTTGGTGGCAGGGCACCTGATCAAAAACCTGTGCTTGGTTTTTAGACACCTGATCAAAAGTCTAAAGGGTTTCTGGATCTACCTGAAGCAGATCCTGTTGGTGGCAGGGCACCTGATCAAAAACCTGAGTGGATTCCTACCGTGTGGGTAGAAGAGTGGACGTACCCAAGTTGTTTGGGGAACCACTATAAATTTCCTTGTGTCGTCTGGATTCCTCTGTTTAATTCCTGCATTGTGGCTGTGATTAGATATAACTAGGTTGCTAGTTACTGATTAGGTTTTTCCAAGCTTAACTGTAATTACAGTTAGCTTGTGTTTGTACACATCACTTGTGTTAGGCTTTAAGGTTCAATCAATATCTATAATCTTTTCATTCCGCACTTCACTCCAAGGGAGTTGGGTAGAATATTAAGTTTTGTCTGTGCAAAATTTGATAACTCTATTCACCCCCCCTCTAGAGTAGTATCTATCCCTTCACTTTCACGATTTCTCATAGTAAAATTTTCTTTTCACTGCCTTCAACACAGCCTACTCCATAGGGTGAGGTTCTGCAGACTCCGGATGCTGCACCACCTCCACCAGTTCCCGCTCCTTTCCTACTGACGGACATGGGGCAGACTCTGACAGCCATCCTAGAAGCCTTCAGGGCTCAACAGGCTCCGGCTCCGCAGCTGATTCCGGGACCCAACTGGCTGAGTATCTTCCGAGGACTTTCTCCCCCGTCCTACTTAGGGACAGAGACGGCAGTTCGGACAGAGGAGTGGTTGGACATCATACATGAGATGCTGACTGGGATACGATGCCCGGTGGAGGAGAGGGTGGCATTGGTGGTCTCTTCCCTAGAGTCCCATGCCAAGAGGTGGTGGAAGACACTCCTGGACAAGACTTATGCCGACAGGGAGGTTGCGGAGGTTACTTGGGGAAAATTCAGGGTCGCGCTGTTGGAACATTTTGTTCCGCAGTCGTCCAGGGATGAGCTTGAAGACCGGTTCTTACAGCTGAAGCAGGGCACTAGGTCGGTGGTGGAATACCATCGGGAGTTTGATCATCTGGCTCGTTATGCAGATTCTTATCAGCTAGACGAAGCCGGGTACACCAAGAGGTTTTACAAGGGCTTGAAGGAGGATTTGAGGGAGGCTCTATTGTTTGTGTTCGATGGGCCAATTCCTCGGATTCTAGAGATGGCCAAGAGGATCGAGGCAGACTGGCACGCTACCCGAGGTCGGAAGCGGCCAACTAAGGATCAGAATCGTGGAGCAAGAAATGAGTAGTGACGAGGCCGTGCTACAGATGTGGGCAGGATGGAGGATCAGCCTCATTAGGAGGTGAGACAGGAGCCGAGGGAGCAGGTGACTCTGGCTCCCCAGCCTCTCCAGATGCAGGAGATGCCAAGACCTCAGATGCAGGATGTGTAGAGAACAGGAGGGAGGGCTTACCCTCCACCAGAGTGTTTTCTCTGCCGTCAGGTGGGGCATATTAAGAGGAACTGCCTTATGAGAAGGGGGCCCCCTCTAGCGCCGCAGATTGCCCCACCTGCTCAGCACTATGGAGGCCGAGGACGCGGTCAAGGACAAGGATACCAGGGAGGAGACCGTAGGCAGGAAAGGGAGCAGGTATATGCACTGGACCTGGCCCAACCCCGGCATCCTGAGCAAGTGATCACAGGTACGACAATGTTTTGTTTGCTTTGTTTTAATTCTTTTTCCATCCTTTCCTAGGAAACTATTGTCTTTAGCATTAGGTAGTAAAAACCAAGAACAGAACTCTAAGTTAAGTCACAATCTCAGGCATTATCTTCATTTGCGGCAAACCCGCACACACTCTATTCGACACGGGTGCCTCGCACTCGTTTGTGTCGGAGACCTTTATCCAAGGGTTGGATGGCGTGGAGAAATTCACGGGGTCGATGGTGAAGATACGTCTACCTGACAGGCCAGAGCTGTTCACCTCATCCCATTGCAATATGGAGGCATGGATAGGCGGGAAACCTTTCGAAGCGTCAATGACGATCTTGCCACTGCCAGATTATGATCTGATTCTGGGTATGTCATGGCTCCATTGGAACCATGCCCAGATTGACTGCTTGGCCAAGAAGATTACCCTTAGATATGGGGATTCTTTCATCGTGATGGAAGGTATTATATCTGCGTCCCATATTTTCTTATCATCTATTCAGACGGTCAAGGCCCACATGCAGGGCGACGAGATTTATCAGATTTTTTTCGAGATGACGGAAGTCAAGGGATCCTTATCCGACGTTCCCGTAGTGTGAGATTTTGCGGACGTCTTCCCGGAGAAGCTACCAGGGCTACCCCCGCATAGAGAGTAGGACTTCCAGATATTTCTTATGCCAGGGGCTAAGCCGGCATCCAGAGCTCCCTACCGCATGGCCCCAAGGGAGTTGATAGAGTTCCGGAGTCAGTTGCAGGAATTGGTGGAAGCCGGGTTTTTTCAGTCGAGCTCTTCGCCATGGGGAGCCCCAGTGTTGTTTGTCAAGAAGAAAGACGGAACACTCAGGTTGTGTATCTATTACCGATCGTTGAACCGGCTAACAGTCAGGAATACCTATCCTCTGCCAAGGATAGATGAGCTATTTGACCAGCTAGATGGAGCCCATTTCTTCTCGAAGTTGGACTTGAGATCGGGCTATTATCAGTTACGGATCAAAGAAGAGGATATTCAGAAGACTGCTTTTAGTAGCAGGTATGGACTCTACGAGTTTACCGTGATGCCCTTCGGGCTCACGAATGCGCCATCAGCATTCATGACTCTCATGAACCGGGTCTTCGAGTCTTATCTAGATGTGTTTGTCATCGTTTTCATCGATGACATCCTCATTTACTCGAGGACCGAGGAGGAGCACGCGAGGCATCTGATGCTGACCTTGGAGAGGCTACGGGAGCATCAGTTGTATGCCAAGTTCAGCAAGTGTCAGTTCTGGCTGAAGGAGGTGGCCTTTTTGGGACACGTTATTAGCGGAGCAGGGTTGGCAGTGGATCCAGCCAAGATTCAGGCAGTCCGAGATTGGACAAAGTTGAAGACAGCTACGGATGTACGGAGCTTCCTAGGACTTGCCGGCTATTAACGGAAGTTCGTAGAGGGTTTTTATAGGCTTGCCCTCCCACTTACCTCTCTGACGAGGAAGGAAATACCATTTGTCTGGACACCGCAGTGCGAGACGGCATTCCAGGAGATGAAAAATCGACTCACTTCGGCCCCGATTCTTGCCCTCCCATCGGGGAGAGATGGATTTCAGGTTTATGCAGATGCCTCCTACCAGGGCATGGGAGCAATTTTGATGCAGAAGGGACATGTGATCGCTTATGCCTCCCTCTAGTTAAAGAAACATGAACAGAACTACCCAGTTCACGATCTGGAGATGGGAGCGGTAATTTTTGCATTAAATGTCTGGCGGCACTACCTCTATGGATTTCACTGCGACATATTTTCAGATCACAAAAATCTGAAGTATGTGGATACGCAAAAGGAGCTGAACATTCGGCAACGCGGATGGGTGGAATTTCTAGCGGACTATCAGTATTAGATGCACTACCATCCGAGTAAGGAAAACGTGGTGGCCGATGCACTGAGCCGGAGAGCTGCCACAGCTGGAGCAGGACCTCAGCTTATGTCCATGGAGCTACTACGAAGTTTTGAAGAAATGCATATCACTCTGGTATCACCTGACGACCCTGAGCTGTATGAGGAGTACCTGGCCGCTACGAGCACCACCTATGATATTCATGACAGAGTCAGAGATTGGCAGAGGCAGGATGCCAAGCTAGAGGCGATTTTCCGGGCCTTGGAGGCAGGCTCAGCTGGGGACTACTCGATGCGAGATGGACTGATATGTTTCAGAGGTCGGACTTACATTCCGGATGGAGGCCAGATTCGGGAGGATATCATGGCCGAGGCTCATTATAGCAGATTTTCTATACATCCCGGGATCACAAAGATGACGGTAGATTTGAAGAAGACTCTATACTGGCCGGGCATGAAGAGGGACATCATCTACTTCGTGACCCACTGCGAGGCGTGCTAGTTAGTGAAGGCAGAGTGTAGACATCCCGCTGGTTTATTGCAGCCACTCCCGGTGCCGGAGTGGAAATTTGAGGACATCGCGATGGACTTCATCCATGACCTACCTCGATCACGGACGGGAAATGATTCGATCTGGGTGATCGTGGACCGTCTGACGAAGGTGGCTAGGTTCATCCCGATCAGGAAGGATGAATCTGTTGGAGTGGGTTCGGAAGTTTGTGGAGCAGTATATTCATTATCACGGCGTGCCAAGGACGATCGTATCTGATCGAGATGGTCGGTTTACATCCATAGAGTGGAGATCGGTGCTGGCTTACCTTGGCTCCCGACTGACTTTCAGTACGGCTTTCCACCCCCAGACTGACGGGATGACAGAGCGTACCAATTGGACGCTGGAAGACCTCCTGAGACTATGTATTGTAGACCACGGAGAGCCTTGGGAGAAGATGCTACAATTGGTGGAGTTCTCGTATAACAACAGCTACCAGTCCAGCATACGGATGGATCCTTACGAGGCCTTGTATGGGAGAAGGTGTAGGACACCGTTATCTTGGCTACAGGACGTGGATCCGAAGATTCTTGACTCAGAGTTTGTGGAAGACACCGAGGCTCAGGTGAGACTGATCTGGGACCGGATGTTAGAGGCGCAGGGCAGACAAGCGAAGTATTATGACGCTCGCCATCGTCAGGTGGAATTTCAGATCGGGGATCGGGTGTTCTTGAAGATCCGGCCGATGCATGGAGTTTCACGGGTGCGAGGTCATCGGAAGAAGCTCAGCCCGAGATACATGGGACCGTTCAGGATCTTGGAGCGGATCGGTCCTCTAGCTTACCGGCTAGAGCTGCCACCGGAGCTGGCCGGCTTGCACGACGTTTTTCACGTGTCTTCACTCAGGAGGGCTCTACTACACCCGGAGTTGCAGATTATGGCCACTGATGGGCCGGTAGCCTCGGATCGATCTGTACATTTGGAGTCGATACGGATCGATGACCAGGGGATACGAGTCTT
This sequence comes from Platanthera zijinensis, assembly GCA_039513925.1. Lineage (NCBI taxonomy): Eukaryota > Viridiplantae > Streptophyta > Magnoliopsida > Asparagales > Orchidaceae > Platanthera > Platanthera zijinensis. The sequence goes on from CM077085.1 coordinate 88,402,937, forward strand.
GCGCCGCAAGAAGATCCCGCTAGTCAAGGTCTTGAGGAGGAACCACAAACGAGAGGAGCATACTTGGGAGCCTCAGGACCTGATGCAGGAAAAATATCCGGAGCTATTTAGTCAGGTATACCTCGCAACTCCTCCGGTGTGATAAGCGTTTTTCCTTATTTTTCCAGTACTAGTAGAATTATTTAAAAAGGTAGAGGCTAATCCTTTTGTTTATTGGGGCTATCCCTTATGTTGTTAACCTAGTAGGTGCTTCCACGCTTCATGGGATGTTACAAGCTTAAGTTATCCCGGTAGAAACTCCCGTAGACTTAACTTTAATTTCGGGGACGAAATTTTTGTTTTGTTTATTGGGATTTGTAACATCCCATTTTCAAATTGGACCCCCTCTAGGAGTGCCTTTGAGCAAGACTAGGTCATGACAAGTTCTCAGGGAACCAAGAAGAGCAAGTGACCTATAAACCTAGTGGAGACTCAGTTGGGTTGCAAATGGAAAGTTTCTAAAACACTGGGTTGAGTGACCTAGTGGGTTCAAACTGACCCCAAGGCATCCCTAGACCCAATATGGGGCCAATGAGTCACCAGGGACTCATTGGGGTCAACCCTAGTGACTAAATTGACACAAGTCAACTCTAGCCCTAAAGTGGTCAAAGTGCCCTTCCTAAGAGTAATGTAACCTCCAAGGTGCCAAGCCAACCCTAACTAACCCTACCTAGGCCTTAGGGGAGCCCAATGGGTCACTAAGGACCCATTAATGTTGACCCAAAAGGTCAAAGGCACTAAGTCAACATTTAACCCAAGTCAAGTCAACATAGCCTATTTGGGTTAACCCAAGCTCAAGCCACTCTCTCCTCTAAGTTAACCTTGAGTGCATGATTAATATGATTATTCATAGCTGCCAATAACCTAGACCATTGACTACTCAACCTAGTGACTAGGAGAGAGAGAGAAGCCTAAATTTAGAGAAATAAAGAGGAGAGAGAAAGTGTTTAAAGAGGGCACTTATAGTGGAAGGTGAACCACTCCCTTCATGATATTTCCTAAGGGAATTATAAACCTTAGTGGTCTGCCAATAGGTTGAGGGAGATGAGAAAATTCGTCCATGATAATTAGGAGAGAAAAAAAATCAATTTCATGATAATGGAGGAGAGAGAGAAATAAGAAAAAAAAGGGAATGAAGGGGTTCGGCCAAAGGGAGGCCAAAGGCCACCCTTAATGGCTGAATTCACCTCCCCTGGGGAAGGGGAGAAGTTTCCAGCCATTTCCCGGCCACCTAAGCCCTGGTTCAGCCCCCCTCCTCCATGGCCGAGCTTAGCCATTAATGGCTTTAATGGCCATTTTCAAAACCGCCTTCCCCCCTCCCCTCCTGGCCATTTATACCTTATAAACAAGCTAGGGCGACAGATTTCAAAAGCCTAGATAGGAGGGAGAACCGCTGCCAGAGCCACCAAGAAGAGGAAATGCCACCTCCGCCTCCATGCACTCCCGTCGCTACACCCGCATCCAAGCCCAAACTCAGGTCCTCCCTCACCTCTTCTTCCATGCTTAGATCCTAGGAATGTTTAGGAGCTGATGTCGTGCTCAAGCAAGACGGAATAGGAGTTTAAATTTCAGAAAAAATTCCATTTTTCATGGACTTTTGGAGCTCTCGGGTAGGGCGGCGCCGCCACCTCCGGCCGCCCTAGCTCCGACAAAGGGAAGCCCCCACCACCGGGAACACATAAGAGACGTTTTCCGGTAGTGGCGCCGCCTCAGGCCGTCGGGATATGGCCCATGAAACACCTCCCCCACGGCCTGAAATTCTGCTCAATCGGAGAAGACGAACAGCCTCCGTTGGATCTTGCTTTAAGATTCGTGCAAACCCCTATAAAATAAGTTTAATGATTTTATATATTCAATTTTCTGTATTTTATTTACACAGATTTACTGTAAATGGAATTTAGGCCCTTTCTGGGCACCTCATGAAAAAGTTTATAGCATGAAAGTTGTAGGTCCTTTAAATACCTACAATTTGATATGCTGTGGTGAAATTTTGGTAGGGAACCAAGACCTGTAGGGCCATTTTATTATGGGTATGTCCTAGAATTAGGGCAGATTTGTTATAAAAATTATTTAGGTCCTTTAGGGGCATTTTCATCAAAGATAATCTATATAAATGTTGTAGGTCTTTTTATTATCTACAGTTTGATATGTTATGGAAATTTTTAGGACAAGTCTACTGACTTTTACAGCCATTTTTCTAGGGTAGGTCCTATATGTAGGACAGATTTTAAAATAATTCCCCACACCTAACCCTTGGTCCAAATTCCCTGAATTTATAACAGAGGCTTATTATTACATAGATCTAGCTCCTGTAAAAATTGAATACCATTTGGGATAGTGTAGCTTAGGGTTTTGCCCTAACCCTAGAAAAGCTAGGGTAAGATATTTAAAGGGTCAAATGACCTCCATACCCTACCAAATTTTGGTGAGGTGTCCCTGGTATAGGTATCTAGGTCTGGTTCAAATTTCAACTCATTTGGTTGAGTTTTGAATAGGAATCCTCTAAACCCTAGTTTTGACCTAGTGAAGGGAAGCTTAGGGAAAGGTTCTTTTGACACTTGTGTGATCATCTCACCTCAACAGAGGTTGAGATTCTGACCACTGGTTTAAAATGGTCCTTAGAACTCCCTTAGGGAAAATGGGATGGATTAGGGTAAGTTTACCCTAGGGCCCAGGTTCAAATCCTAAATGTGGACTTTGGGGGCTTGTGAAGGACATAGGGGCAAATGACCTTGTATGGCCTTGGGTTTTGGTGGAGACGTAGTTAATGGGTATTTAACCCTCTGGTTGTAATATTAAAGAATTTTGAGGTAGGTAGGTACCTCAAAACTTAAACCCTAGTGTTAGAGTAGAAGGGCTTTTAGGTCAAAGTAGTAGTTTAAATGCACTCAAAAGCTATGAAACTTGGGTAGAGTGTTTCTAGGGTAGTTAGGACCCTTGGCTGATTTTACTAGAATTTTTGGCTTATTGTTTTTAGTACTTCATTCATGAATATGATTATAGCTCTATTTGATGTTTTATTAATTAAAGATTTTTAATTCAAATAAAGCCCCCTTGAAACTCTGGAATTAGATGTTTTTGGCCAGTAGAAATGCTCATGAATTTTAGTTTAATTTTATGTTGAATAAATAGAGTAGTTCTTTCACAAGTGTTATTAAAAGGATTTATTATTTAAAAATATTTTATGGCATAAACAGTTTCTGGAAAATTATGAATGTTGGTAAATAGTTTTTTTAAATAATTTTGAATCAGTGGGATTTTATTCTGGATTTTTGGAGTTATCAATATAGTACTTGATTCACAAGCATGCTAGATTAGGGTTTTAGTAAATGATTTATTATAAATTAATTTCCAGCAGTAAAATTATGAAACTTTTATAGTACTTTTTTCATGGTATTTCTAGTACCCTGTAATTAATCCAAATTATTTAGAAGAGAAACAGATGTAGTTTATTCATTAGACATGAAAGAAATGGATTATTGCAAAAATATGTTTAGCCCCCTTAGACCTTAGTGAAAATTGCCAAACCTTGGATATATCATTTTTAGGCATAGTAGTATTTGTCTTAAATTTATTATGATTTATACATGACTTAAAAGTATACTCCTTGTTCAAATTTGGAAGACCTTGGATTTTAGTAAAATTAATTAATTAATAGATTAATTGAGAAAATTGTTATAACTGGGAATTGATTCAATTATGTCATGATAGGACCCCAGTAAATAACTTAGGCTGTTCGGATGAAAACACAAAGGACATCCTATCATAGACATCACTTAGTATAAGGTGGTCTGTAGTTAGTAACTTTGGGAAATGAGTAACAGGATAAGGTTTGGGTTAGCGTAAGGACAGCTTGTGTTGGTTGGATTTAAAGAAAGAGGATGGATCACTATAGGAGGTTTCAAGTGTGGTGAGGAATGAGTTGATGTGCTCTAGAAGGTGCGCGGGACCGACGAAAGATCGTCGCCCCCGTAAGAGTGAAGAGTCAAATCCACCCTAGGTTTAGTTTGATGCAATTTATAAAGGGAACGGGTAAGGGAAAAACAACCAATAATAATAAGTGCCTTGCGAAAGGGAACTTCGGGCCGTAATGCCGCCGTCTTGGTTCCTAGTGCCTATTGAGAACCCCTCACAGGGTATATTCCGGAGGCAGTCCTGGGCTAACGTAAATCTAAAACAAATGAAAGAGTAATTAGCCTAATAGGGATTCACATTGCACACACTCATTAGTTAGGGTTGGTAATGGTTAACTCGTCCCGAGGTGTTCAAGGGGGCGCCGTCCCGTGGTGTTCTAAGGGATGAAGTCTGGAGATGAGCCGGACGGTTTAGTCCGGGAAATTTGGTCTCAGATGTGGTTGATACGGACGGTTTAGTCCGGGAGTTTGACACTTTAAATTGTTAAATATTAAACTGCTGCATGTGCACAAAAATAGGAAAAGTTAAGGTGGTGGGTTTTTGATATCGGGGAGTTCGATTGCACCGACACCGATATCGTTGACTCGGCAAGGTGACTAGCACTTAGCCAAGGTTAAGTCCGGCGGACCAGTCGGCAAGAGTATGCAGGAGTCCGCCTCGTGCACCAGGCATTGAGGGCGTATGATAGGTCAGACCAGTGGTGCTTTTACTGGTTTTGAGGTGGGCGAGGCCCAACCCACCGCTTCCGTTTGCCACTATGGGAGTAACCTGGGAGTTATCTCCAGAAAGGGGGAACTAAAGGTTTGTGTACACAAAGTTGGGTGTGTGAGTTGCACTGCTTGAACATCATAACCCACCATATAGCTGCATGTCATAATCATTCATAACAACCTTGACACCTAAAATATAAGTGGAATGGGATGCTTATACTTTAGGACTTGCAAAACGACCCCTTGGTCTATAAGCTTGTGTGGGCAAGTTTATAAATTAAGGTCAATTTGATATATGTATATCTGCTGCTTGATAACCGACACCCCAACGTATAAGCAGTATGGGACGCATTATACGATGGGAGCCTTGCAAAAGATCCCTTGGCTTATGTGTACTCACATAAGCGAAGGTTTAATTTCTTACTTACTTCCTTTCTATTATACCTATTACAACACTTAGATTGTTCACCTGTTATAATTTGCTAGTTAGGTCCACCGTCATCTGTTTTGGAATTTATCTCCACTTTCATGTCCTCCCTGTTGGGTACTGTATCCACAATTACCTGGATTTGAGGAAGCCACCTGTCAAGCTAAGATGAATCCACAATGTATTTGATGAATAATTCTCAGTTGTGCTTGTAGTTATTCCACGCTAAGTACACACCAATGTCAGGGTGCAGTGGGTCAATATACACGGGTCTGTGCAACGTAATCCCTCGTTGAGTAGATCAGTGTGTTGGTCTACGTGTAATCTCTCTATTGGGGTGTACTTAATTTCAAGTACAGGGCTATGATAAAGCAAGAGCAGACAAGGAGCAAGGATGGGCCAAAGACCAGCTCAAGGAAAGAAAGAGGAGAAATAGCCCAAGTAAAAATCGATGAGAATGACTAAGTGATTCTCGCCGATTCGGCGAGAATCACTAATGATTCTCGCCGAGTCGTCGAGAATCACTAGCTGATTCTCGCCGGTTGAAGCCGACTATCTTGACACAGACAGGGAAATTTTCTAAGGCAGAATCGTCGAGAATCACTTATGATTCTCGCCGATTCGTCGAGAATGACCTTGCATTCTCGATGATTCGGTGAGAATCAAAAGTGATTCCCGCCAATTCTCCCCGGCTTTTGTATCAGATCAGCCAGATTTCGTCTAAGTAGAAGTCGGCGAGAATCATAAGTGATTCTCGCTGATTCGGCGAGAATCACCTACGATTCTCGCCGAATTTGACTTAGGCAGTTTCCTGTTGTTCTCTGGACCGGTTCAAACTATCTGAACTGTTTCGAACCTGGCTCATGTCTTCTTATCAGTGGGACCCACAACGGTCACATACTTGACCTAATGTATATATACTCCGTATGTATGAACAGTAAAGAGAGAACACACGGGATTTCAAAAAGCACGAGCCGCCGACAAGCCCTAATGGTCCGCCGACCGTCTCCGCCGCTCGTGCACTTGTCGCCGTTGCTGATCTCAGGTTCTTCCAGATCTCCGGCGACCGAAGCTTAGGCTAGCATAGCGTCTCACGCATCTAACTAGAGATCCCTTGTCTCTTGATTCGTTGATCTGCAAAATCCTTCCCCTTCCGAATCGATCGAGACGATCGATCCTAGTGTGACCGTTGGAAGACCTTGCTTCCTTCGCTACGAAGTTAGAATCAAGTTGGCACTGCTGCTGCTCTCCGTCGCCGCCGCTGATTCCGAGAACCTTGCCGCCGCTTTAAGCCGCCGCCGGTTTCGGGAAGATTCTTTCCAAGTGAGATCTAGGGTTGTGGACTCTTCGTTGACTTCAAGAACACGTCGTCGAACGAAGAGGGACACCTTACTCTCCAAACGTCGTTTGTATTTCTTACAAGCATTTTCAATTTCTTTGTAACGGACCGATTGGTCGTTAGTTGTAAGGGTTGGGTGCAACCCGGGTTGTGGGAGTGTTGACTCCTACGTGTGGAAGGGTTCCTTCCGTTAGTGCAAGGATTGGATTTTAATCCTGTTGGTGAAGTGACCGAGTCGTCCCGTGTTGGGAGATAGGTCGAAGGGGGAAAGTGGACGTACCCAAATCGGGGAACCACTATAATTTGCCTGTGTATTTTCTGTGCTTGGTTGTTTTGTTTTCTTGTGCAGGTAAAATCTTAATTCCGTTGTTAAGCTGCAGAGACACCTATCCCCCCCCATAGGTGAAGATAGTTGACACTAGGTGAACTTTCAAGTGGTATCAGAGGGAGGTTCCTCAGCAATAAGGTTAACACCTTGAGTAAGATCCTTCCTCCTGTGTCGACTAGAATACGAGACTCAAGCATGGAGCTGGAATTTGATGTCCCTCCTTTGAGACTCCCTGCGTGCACAACAGAGTATTATCCTATCTGGAAGATGAGAGTTATGTTTTATTTGGAGGCCATCGACCCTCCCGCATCAATCATCTTGGAAGAGGGTCCATTCATTCCCATGAAGGCTTCTGAATTTGGAGAGGATATCCTTATCCCCAAGTGTCCCGAAGAGATGTCTGAGACCGAGCTCTCACTGTACAACTTGGACAAGTTAATACGTCAGATCATCACTGACGTCTGGTCTGGTGTATCTCGTTCAAGAGTGGACAAGTGTAGGACGGCCAAGTCCATGTGGCAAACCATCTCAGACCTCATGGAGGGATCAGAGAAAGCTGGTACCGGTTGTCAGCAAGAGGATGAAGCCTATGTAGGAGTCCTTATTTCTGAAGATGAAGGGCATGATCAATATGCAAATATCAGGGCTCCTGTGTCCTTGTCCGAGACTGAAGAAGAAGCTGAGGAAAGCAGTTCTGATGAAGCTGACTCAACAGTCTCTGCCAATCTGGATGGTAACCATGAACAACAAAGTCTGAAGCAGGTAACTTATTCCTCATGCCCCTCTCCTCTTGATATTCCTGAAGACAGGAATAGCTTTGAGAGTAGTCCTACCAATGATGCAATGGATACACATAGCTTCAATCAAAAGATTGATAATCGTGATTCCCTTGAGAGTGCCCTTCAGACGAGCAACTTACTTGTTGAGGAACAAGCTAAGGAGATTGCTCAGCTGAAGATCTTGATGAATCTCCAATTGGAATCCATCAAAGTAAAGGACTCTCAGATCTCGGATCTAGAAAGTCGTCTAGAGACCGAGAAGAGGATAGTTTCTAATTTTTCCAAGATTGATGCTATCAAGAGAAAAGCAGAAAATGGGTGGATCTCCCAAATTATTAAGTCATGGAGAAATGGGGAAACGGTGATCAGACCCCCCACCCCGAGTAGGAAGGACACTCATCATGCCTTCAGGTATGACCATAGGAATAACCATGGTCACTGCAAGAATGATCAGTCCTCTTGTGGAAGCACTCAAAATGCAAGGGCTGTCATAGCCACCCAGAAGAGAATACCTCCGGCTTCCACCAAGCCCTTTGTATTCTCGGCCACAGCCCCTACTCGTCATGAATCTGCCAGCATCAGCTCACAATGCACCTCTCACCTCCCTAGGACTCTGGAAAGGGGGGATAGAAATCATGATGTTAGGACTCATGAGGTCCTTGGAAGGGGGCTGACTGAAAAGAAGGCACCACCTCCCAGGCCTCACGACGCCTACCATATGCATTCTTTCCACCCTTCCAATAGTCACGGTGGAAGAGACAATTCTGTGAGAATATCTGGCTCTTTTCCGTTTAGACCCAGAACTATGACTACCTCTGTCATCCGTTTAGGTCACAAACGGCGATACAACATTCATGAGTGTTGGTGTTGTGGCAAAGTGGGTCATTTTGCCATAGATTGTTGGCACAACTATTCTGTATCAATGGCAAGGGGACTCCCACATCCTCGAGGCAACGTTAGTCTTCCCACCAGGATTCCTGAGGGAAGGCAGTCCAATTATTATGCTGACAGGAACCTAGGACCCAATACATATTGGGCTCCTAAGGTAAGGTAATATTCTTTGGTGCAGAATAGTCTAGACTTCCGTGTCATGATGGGAGCTAGACAGAAGATGTTCCAAGACTGGTCTGGAACAAGTATCTAGAACGCAAGAAGTACTATCCTCAATGGGATACTCAAATTGAACATCTGGTATGCTCTAATCAGAAGGAATGAATGATGAATCTTACAATTCCAGGTATCATTGATCAGCCTTCATATTTGAGTCATATTATGTCGACATTTACATATATATATATATATATATACATATATACATCTATGTGTGTTCTCCTAAGGACAGATCAACACTGTAAAAATAACCCTTAGATGCATTATTGACGATGTATCAGTAAATTTTCTGATAGATTCGCGAAGGCTCATCAATAGCCATATATTACAAGCTGAAAATTAAAAAGGCGACACGTCATTAGGAGTCACTAAGACTGTCAACTAACTTGCAGTTATCGATCTCAACATAATTTATGAAACCGGCTAGCCAATGGTAGTGAGTTAGGAATCTCAGATAAGACAAAACTTATGCGCTTAGAAATCTCCTAAGCTCTTTCCATATATTTTAACCCGGTTGTAACCTGAATCCCGCCGACCCGGTAAATCCCGCCTACCCAGCAAATCCCGCCGACCCTTCGACTCCCCGTCGACTCTTCGACTTCCTGTCGACCCGTGAACTCTGGAAATCCCTTCTCCAACTTCCTATTGTCGCCAATACCCTGTCCAAGCCTCTTCCCGATTCTCTTCAACTTCGACTTCGACTTCATCGTGACCTAACGACCCTCCGGAAGACTCCCTCTTGCAGCCGGAGACACGCCTACGCTTGCCGCGGATCGGCTCGCCGCAACTCTAACTAAGCAACGTGCTGCCGGAAGATTCACTGCATCTCCTCTCAAGGTAATCCCTCTATCATCCCTAACCGTGCCTTGAGCTTAGTGTAGATTTTACTCTCAACCTCCTAGTTTCAAAGATTCTTAGACTTGGAAATTAACATTCCCCTTCTTCCTAGTTTGCTATGGCCCCACGGACTACTGCTGGCCTGGTCACTGGTTGCGAGCTAGTAAGAACCGGATTCTCCCAGGCCTCAGACGAGTTCCGCAACATAATCATCATGCTCGAGGAAGCAGGACTGACATTCGTGCTGGAGCACCCATGCAAGATTCTGGATAAAGAAGTGATGGAGTTCTTCGCAACTGCCAAACTTCGGAATGAAGACTCTATCATCAAGTGTAAGGTTGCAGGTGCAAGGATCAAGATGTCTGCCAGGAAACTGACTCAATGCTTGCAGCTCTCCAGTTCTGAGCACGAGGATCATCTGGAGGAACATGATAGAGTCAGGACCCTATTGTTCTGTGGGCTAGCTAGGGGCACCAGATCAATAAAGAGAAAAGAAATGAATGAGGAAGGGAAACTTTTGTCCGACATCATTGGGAAAGTACTAATCTGCAAACCTGGATCCCATGACCACATTTCTGGGGAAATGTTCAAAACGTTGGTGGCAATCGTATGCTGAAAGCAGTTCAACTAGGGAGCCTTGCTGTTTGACAGGATTAAAGACTCACTCCGAACCCCCAGTTTTGGCAGAATCATTAGCCTTTATCTGAACCAACTGGACGGAGACAAATTCGACATGAGCAAGGGAGTGCCTCTGCACTACTTGAAAAGGATGGATGCTAGCATATTCGACCGATGGGAACGTCGAATAGGGCAAGCTGTAGTGGTAGTTGAAACCGGATCTGAAGCCCCCGGTGAAGTTCCTCATACACTGATTACAGGAACTGAGGGGGAGTTTGTACTCCATTCTGCAAACATCTTATCAGATATTTCTCAGATAGCAAAAGATGTTGTGGAATCTGTGCAAGCTGACAGAGAGGAAGAAGTGGCAGATGTGGAAGAGGAAGAGGATGAAGTGGCTGATGAAGATGAGGTGGATGCAGTAGAAGAAGACATCCATAATTCTGCAGATCAGGGTGAGCACATAGAGACTGAGGTCGAGGAAGAAGTACTTGAGCGGGAGAAAGTGGTGGACTCTCAGAAGGCTGCAGAGGTTCCATCTGTGGAACAAGCTCCTAGGCAGTCAGATGCAAGGATGGAGAGGGAGCAATCTTTTGTTCCCCCTGTGGACTATATGCTGCTCTCCAGCTCTCCCAGTACTTCTGCGGGGGATCCTGACCCGGGTCAGCCTGCAGCTCCTCCACTACAAGAAAGCATAGCAAATCTCACGGTCAACTTTGTCCAAGGTATGCTTGATGAGCTCAAGGATACAGTTGTGAAATCGCACAACAAAGTGCTACAGAGACTGCGGGAGTCTGAGGATCTCATGCTGAAGAATGTGGTTCAGATCAACCACAAACAGGATTTGATGGAAAAGAAATTTGATGAGAAATACACAGAGGCAGGCAAAGCAGTATCTCTTCTCATGCAAGGGCTGAAGAGGAATACTGACGATCTGGCTGTCGTCAATAAAAATGCAGAGGTTGTTCCGTTAAGCGAAGCTGAGTCGAAGAAAGCTACTGAAAGGGCTGAACGACGAACTTGGTTTGATCAAGATGCCTTAGCTAAAGCCAAAGGAAAAAGGCAAAACCAAGAGGGAACTTCAAGGGAAACACCAGCTGAAAGAGGATCCGATTGACGGAGGAGGATGTGAGAAATGAAAAATGGAGTCCTGCATAAAAAAGTATCATCTTGGACACATTCTTGTTACAGCAGAAGGGGCACATAAAATGAAGTGAGGTATACAGTCAATACGAATGGGAGAGGCACAAAGAATTTGAAGCCAAATGCAACTTATTTTTCAGAAATAATACAGTGACAGATAAAGTTCCTCCTCCCAGATATCATCCTAAGCCAAAGGAATATTTCGAAAGACAGAGCAAGAAATTCCTGGCTCAGAAGCTCAAGGATGATCTTGCTAAGGAAAAATAGGCTTAGGACCTTTTTGTCCCTCACTGCACATCTATGTTTTCATATAGACTTACGAACAAGTATTGTGGTTCTATATATATATATATGTGATGACATGTTTTGACTCAAGTATTATTTTGTCTGTTCTTATGTTCTTAAAGTTTTAATTATTCTTTGGGTGGTGGTATTCATCTTAGCTAGTAGGATTTTGGCTTCGTCAAATAGGGGGAGATTGTTGGGTACTGTATTCACAATTACCTGGATTTGAGGAAGCCACCTGTCAAGCTAAGATGAATCCACAATGTATTTGATGAATAATTCTCAGTTGTGCTTGCAGTTATTCCACGCTAAGTACACACCAATGTCAGGGTGCAGTGGGTCAATATACATGGGTCTGTGCAACGTAATCCCTCGTTGAGCAGATCAGTGTGTTGGTCTATGTGTACTCTCTCTATTGGGGTGTACTTAATTTCAAGTACAGGGCTATGATAAAGCAAGAGCAGACAAGGAGCAAGGATGGGCCAAAGACCAGCTCAAGGAAAGAAAGAGGAGAAATAGCCCAAGTAAAAATCGACGAGAATGACTAAGTGATTCTCGCCGATTCGGCGAGAATCACTAATGATTCTCGCCGAGTCGTCGAGAATCACTAGCTGATTCTCGCCGGTTGAAGCCGGCTATCTTGACACAGACAGGGAAATTTTCTAAGGCAGAATCGTCGAGAATCACTTATGATTCTCACCGATTCGTCGAGAATGACCTTGCATTCTCGACGATTCGGTGAGAATCAAAAGTGATTCCCGCCGATTCTCCCCGACTTCTGTATCAGATCAGCCAGATTTCGGCTAAGTAGAAGTCGGCGAGAATCATAAGTGATTCTCGCCAATTCGGCGAGAATCACCTACGATTCTCGCCGAATTTGACTTAGGCAGTTTCCTGTTGTTCTCTGGACCGGTTCAAACTATCTGAACTGTTTCGAACCGAGCTCATGTCTTCTTATCATTGGGACCCACAACGGTCACATACTTGACCTAATATATATATACTCCGTATGTATGAACAGTAAAGAGAGAACACACGGGATTTCAAAAAGCACGAGCCGCCGACAAGCCCTAACGGTCCGCTGACCGTCTCCGCCGCTCATGCACTTGTCGCCGCTGCTGATCTCAGGTTCTTCCAGATCTCCGGAGACCGAAGCTTAGGCTAGCATAGCGTCTCATACGTCTAACCAGAGATCCCTTGTCTCTTGATTCGTTGATCGGGAAAATCCTTCCCCTTCCGAATCGATCGAGACGATCGATCCTAGTGTGACCATTGGAAGACCTTGCTTCCTTCGCTACGAAGTTAGAATCAAGTTGGCACTGCTGCTGCTCTCTGTCGCCGCCGCTGATTCCGAGAACCTTGCCGCCGCTTTAAGCCGCCGCCGGTTTCGGGAAGATTCTTTCCAAGTGAGATCTAGGGTTGTGGACTCTTCGTTGACTTCAAGAACACGTCGTCGAACGAAGAGGGACACCTTACTCTCCAAACATCGTTTGTATTTCTTACAAGCATTTTCAATTTCTTTGTAAAGGACCGATTGGTCGTTAGTTGTAAGGGTTGGGTGCAACCCGGGTTGTGGGAGTGTTGACTCCTACGTGTGGAAGGGTTCCTTCCGTTAGTGCAAGGATTGGATTTCAATCCTGTTGGTGAAGTGACCGAGTCGTCCCGTGTTGGGAGATAGGTCGAAGGGGGAAATTGGACGTACCCAAATCGGGGAACCACTATAATTTGCCTGTGTATTTTCTGTGCTTGGTTGTTTTGTTTTCTTGTGCAGGTAAAATCTTAATTCCGTTGATAAGCTGCAGAGACACCTATTCCCCCCCCCCCCCCATAGGTGGAGATAGTTGACACTAGGTGAACTTTCACTCCCCTTTCTTCCTCTCCGCCCGGTGCCTTAGAGAGTGGGGGAAGGGGTGGGGGATGATAGGGCTTAGTCTTTTAGACTAACAGTTTTCGAACCATATCATATTAGGGGATCGCGGAGCCCAGCCTGGAGGAGCAGCCCAGGAGGCCGGTACGCTTGGAGATAGGGCAGTCTAGCACTAGAGTCCAGACTGTAGGGACCGTGAGTCCCGACCTTTAGTAGAGTTTTAGTTTTGCTTCCGCATTGAGTGATTTTGTAGTGAGGACTTGATGTACCGGGCATGAGCCCTTATATTTCTAGTATCTTTGTTCTCTGATGATTTCTGTGGACACTCCCTTCGTGGAGTTTTTATTTATATGTGATATTATATTGTGGACTGCATTTCTCTTTACTGTTCTACTTGCTACTTGATTGTGATCGAAAAGGCCGGCAGAATCGGCACGTTGTAGTGATGACCTTCCTGGGTGCGAAGGTGTCACCTCAAAGCGGGGGTTCTGGGCATAAGACCCTGGGTATTCAAAAAAAAAGGGGGGTCTTACATTAATTTGCCGTTTTTTTTATTAAGACCTAATTAAGTCTTATTTTAAATTGTAGACCGGTAAAATGGAGGTCGGCCACGTGGACGACGGTTATGAACATGCAGAAAGCTTCAGCCATGGCCGAGCACCGGCTTTCATTGCTAATAATTGCACAATATGTCGTGGCTCCCTTCCCCTCCTCTTTAATGATTGAATTCAACTCCTATAGGTAAGATGAGGAGTTTTCAGCCGTTACTTGGCTGGATTAAGCCAGGTTCACCCCACCTCCTCCATGGTCGAGCCGAGCTTTCAATGGCATTAATGGCCATTGAAGTTTTTGCCTCTTCCCTACTTAACCAAGCCTTTAAACACCACTAGTGGACCAAGAGGAATGTTTCCCAGCCTTTACCTGAAGATTTCGAGCCCTCCCACTGTACTGTTGCAGAAGTCAAGTGGCGCCACCATCAGAAATGAATTTTCGTCGATCTGCACGCCTCCAGCCCGCAAACAAGGTCCTCCCCTCCTCTCTCTCTCTATGGGTAGATCATAGCTTTCCTTAGGATTAAAAATTGGGCTCAACTGAGCCCGATCGAGAAGAGCTTCTCTTCCTGGCATTTTCTCGCAAGAACATAGCACTCGGGGTCGCCGGAATGCACCTCTCCGGCGGCCGTGCCGCCGCCCGACGATGGACACCACCTCAACGGAGGTGGTGGTGGCGGTGGACGGCCAGGGAGGAGGCTGGATGGCCGGCGGCAATGTTTGGAATGAGCTCCAGGTCGGGCTAATCTCGTCCCTTGGCTGGAGCTTAAAGATGAGCAACAACCCTTGGATGCTGCTTCAAGATTTGTGCAAGAATTTTATTCTATTTATTATTTTTTCTGTAATTATAATTTCATTGTATAGATTTAATTTTTAAAAATACTTAGACCCCTCTACAAAAAAAGTGATCTACATAGAAAATGTATCCATTGATGTCTAGTTTAATTTAAAATTGATTTAACTAAATTTGGTGTCCTGGTTAGACCACAACACTCATTTTGGTAAGGTCTATCCATAAGGCTGTCCTTAGATTGATTTGGATGCCCACATCAATCCAGACATCAAAATGACTTGAAAGTTGGGCTATGGACTATTATTAGCCATAACTAGGACATATCCAAAAATCAGAATTTTTAGAGAATATTGTACTCTAGTTTTTAGAAAAAATTTAATAAACCTTATATAAATTAATTAGGTGGCCTAATGACTTTCAAACCCTCCCAGATTTTGGTGAGTGGTCCCTGGGTTCATCATGAGGCCCTTTATAATTTTTCATCTCATTTGGAGTTGTTTTAGATTGGAAATGAACAAACCTATGCTTGGCCCTATTAAGAGGTTTTTAGGTCAAAAGTGCACTTTGTAATTTGGGTGATCAAATTACCTCAACAGAGGCTGAGATTTTTACTACTGACTAGGCATGATGTCTAGCACCCCCCACCCATGTAAGATGGTGTGGATTGGGGTAAATTTGCCCTAGGATCTAAGGCTAAACCCTAAGGATAGTTCTTGTTGGTTTGTGAACGGCAGGTGGTCAAATGACCTTTATATTATTTGAAACTTGGTAGAGAGGATTCTAGGGTAGCTAGAATCCTCTGACAAAAATCTAAATGGATTTACAAGTGAATAAGTCCCTCAAAACCCAAACACTAGTTTAGGGTACAAATCTTGTGGTGATAGAAAAAGTTATTAAAACTCAATGAACTGTGGTGAAACTTGGGTTGTGTAGTTTTAAAGTTTGTATGAAGCCCCAAAAATTTAATTGAGAATTTTAAATCATTATTTTTAGTACTTCTTTTACAAGTATGAAAAAGGGCAATTTAGGTAAATAATTTATTCAGAGCTCATTTATTGCTGTAAAATTATGAAACTTTGTCAGGATATTTTTAGGGTATGAATTGTCATATTGGAATTTTTGTATAATTTTTTGAGGCTTAAATGCATTACATGCCCCTTTAATTTATGATTTATAAAATATTCCAAAATTAAGGAGTAATGATTTAAACCTTGCAAAAATTATATGAGATTTGGATTTACTGTTAATTTGTTGTTTAGTATTTGTTATAATTTTGTGGAGCCTTATACATACCTTAAATGTGTACTTCATGTTCAAAATCTCCATATTATTGTTTTGGAAGAAAATAATTAAATATAGGTTAAATTAGGAAAATTATGAATCTCTGATTTTAGACTAAGTAGGAGATGATAAGACTTAGTCTTTATGACTAATGGTTTTCGAACTACAACATTACAGGAGCTTCGGATGGGAGACAGGGACCAGCAGCCCAGGGACCAGCACCACCGGAGCATGGGGCGCATGGAGGTGGGCCAGTCTAGTTCTGGACCACCTGTGACCAGCTCCGTGAGTGTTTAGTACTATCTTATAGCTTCCACGAGTGATATGTAATGAGGATCTGATGTACCAGACTTAAGCCCATTTTTACTTCATCTGTACTGATCTTTTGCAGTACTTTCTACTCACTTTATTTATATAGACTTTTTGTGATTTCCATTTACATGTGATTCTGTGGACTTTCTGTATTAAGTTTATAGTTTACTTCTCTTTCTTTTATGATCGAAAAGGCCGGTAGAATTGGCATTTTTTAGTGGCGGCCTTCCCGAGTGTCGGTGCCACTACAGAACGACAATTTTATGCATAAGACCCCGGGGTTGAAAAAGAAAAAAAATTGGGGTCTTACACTCAACACTTCTGGACTTAGCCAAATTTCTGCTTTGCCAACATCCTGTCTTGACTCCATTTGTCATTATGACCTAGACTACCTGTCTAATCAATGTAACAGAGTGTAACTCTCATACAATGAACTTGAACATATGTTAAATACATTTATGTGTATACTATTGACTTGTTCTCCTTATTAAAATCTAGGACAATGTGATCAATTGACCTAACAATCTCCCCCTATTTGAAAAAGTAAGAATCCTAGTCAATGATATACACTACTATGTATATGAGATAAGAATTCACAGAGTTTAAGAGCAGAAAATGATACACACACACTCATAAATATGAATATTATTAAAGGAAATATTCATAAATATACAGTATACTTAAAATAGTGTTCACTTTCCTACAGCCCTTAGAGAAAAAACAAAAACATGTCATGTTTCTGATTCCTTGATCACTATCCCACTGCTGGGTTTCTTGGCAGCCTTTTCCTTATCTTAATTATTCTTCTCTTTTTGTCTCTCAAAAAAGCTGTAGGGCTTAGGAAAGTACTTGCTGGGCTCAACAACATTTGGTAGCACAGTGTTGATGCCAAAAATGCATCTCTCTATGAGCTTGAGAGATGTAGTCATTAGATGCGGAATGTGGGGGTAAATGTAACATCCTATTTCCAACTAGACCCCTAAGAGTGGTTTTGATCATGAACAGGTCATGACAAAGCCCTAGGGAGCTAAAAAGGGCCAGGTAATCAAAGGCCAAGGTGAGAATCACCTTGGTCTGCCTATGACACAACCTCATCACCAAACCTAGGGTTTGACCAGGGGCCTTCACCATGACTCCATGACCCCACCACAACACCACTAACCTATTAGAGGATCCACTGCAGCCTTAATGGTCCATTATAGTCAACCCAAAGTGGCCAATTTGACCTAGGACCACCATAAGCCTAAATTGGGCAAGGTGCCCTAACTAAGGGCAATTGGCCTCTAATGTGCCCAAGGGACCAACCATGCCTTCCTAACCATAAAGTGAGGTCAATGGGTCAACAAGGACCCATTGGAGTCAAACCTGGTGCCTAAGTTGACCCAAGTCAATTCTAGACCCAAATTGGTCAAAGTGCCCTAACTAAGGGGCAAGTGACCTCCAATGGGCCAAGTGATGTAGGCCTCTACCGTAGACGCACTAAGGACTAGGGGAATAAAGCGAATGCCTCACTAACTCCACTATTGCACTCACACAAGCTTTAACCGCAGCGCACTCGCAAGAAAAATATATTAGTTTATCAACGCACGGTAGCCACACCGCTGAAAGGTTGAACAAACGACTATTTGTCGATGTTCTCCCAAGGCAAAGGGACCCACCCTGTCCAGACAAGCGAGGTTGTACCAAAAGAGTCTACCAAAAAGTGCGATCGAGAAATGGTAGTTCTCTCCCAACAAAACTACGGGGTTCGCCAAACCCTTTCGGAAAACAATGCGATTAAGAGAGGTGCAAATCAAAAGGGAAACCACGAAGAATCTAACGATTTAAATCCAACGCAAAAATCGTTCAAACCACTAGAATACCAAGAGGGAATCACACTTTAGTGGAGAGGTTCGTTACCCAAGTAGGATTAGATGATTCCGACTACCTTCAAAGGATCACTCTTCCGCGGTTCCGCCAGAGTTGCGCCGGATGGAGAGATAGTTCGTCCACCTTGGCCACTCCACACCGGTACCCAAATTCCTCGTCAGAGAAGGAAACGTATTCTCGGGTAGCACTCCAAGAGTAGAAGAGTGGCCGGCTTCCTTGTTCTTCAAGGTGGTGCTCGGGTGGTGGAGTTATGGTGGTCGGCCGGCTATGGAGGTGGGGCTCGGGTTGTGTAGTAGGAGGAGAGGAGGTGGCTAAGGGAGAGGGTGGAGTAGGGCGGCCGGATTTGGGGAAGGTTGAGGAGTGTGGTGGCGGATTGGAAGAGGAAGGGGAGGAATGGATTGGCCGAATGGTGAGAGGGAGAGAGAGAAGGAGGGGCGGCTAAGAGAGGTTGAGAGAGAAGGAGAATAATAGGAAAGATTAGGGTTTAATTTTTCTTCATTCACTAAAGCATAAACAAAACACTACATGCCTATATAAAGACTTAACTCCAAGTCTTGGCTATATGTAGCCCAAATTAAAATGACACACTACAAGGCTACATGCAGCCCAAATAAAGATAATATACTCCAAATAAACAATTAAAACATGCTAAAAGAAAAATGCTCTCAAGCTAAGAAATAGAAGAAGTGCAGCTAGATATTTTTCTTACGCCGAGGGCGGAGATTGTAGCGTTGCTCCATACGAACGCCATGGCGACGCGAGTCCTTTGTTGGAGACAAAGGAGGGTCGTCCGTTAGCATGCCGTCATCAACAACTTGGGGGCCATCGTCTCCACCAATCCTCCCACGCTTGAAAGGACTCATCACCGATGAGTTGGCTTGAAGATACTGTCATAGAAGAACACCATCCAACAGAGCGACCTCCACTTCCGGAAGCCAAGAGTCATCAGAGGCGGGGCGATCATGCCAATGAATCAAGTAGAGGCGCACATCGCCATCTACAGTTGGAAACACATCATCCTGGAGAATCTTGTCTTGCAAAAACGCAGTCCTGGCAAACCTTGGAAAAGCATTAGGCAGCAAAGGGGGAAAATCTATATCATCAACATTTAGCGCACCTTCGTTGGAGACCGGCGGAGAGAGAGATCCCTTACCCCACTCAACCCCATACCCATGAGAAACTGTAGTGGAATTAAACGGATAGGAAGATAATTCTAGTGGCGGAGCAATATATGGCGTTAAATCCGAAACATTAAAAACAGGGGAAATACCCCAATCAGTTGGTAATTCCAAAAGAAATGCATTGTCTCCTAACCTCTTTAAAATCCGAAAAGGTCCCGATCGCCGATCCGCTAACTTTTTTAAGCTGCCCGTAGGCAACCGTTCGGGGATGAGATGCACCATGACTAAATCGCCTACTTTCAAGTGAGACACTCTCTTATGTGCATTGGCATTAACTTGATAAAATGCGTATTGAGTGGTAAGCATTTCATTTATGTGCTTGTGCAGAACATGGATGTGAGAGGCAAAATCCTGTGCAAATTGACTTGACTTAAAAGATGGCGGTAACGGAATCAAGTCAAGTGGCACAGGTGCTTTATAACCATGCACGACCTCATTTGGGGACAAACCCGTGGACCTATTTTTAAAATTATTATACGATAACTGAGCATGAGGGAGGATAAGGTCCCATGTACCCTTGTGGTCTCCAACAAGGCATCGGAGCAAACTACCTAAACTTCTGTTTACAACTTTGGTTTGCCCATCCGTCTGTGGGTGGTAAGCTGAAGAGAATAAAAGTTTGGTTCCCATAATCCTCCACAGGGTCTTCCAAAAATAACTAGTAAACTTCACATCCCTATCGGTAACTATAGATTTTGGAACGCCACGATGGCCAACTACCTCTTTAAAATACAATTGTGCAACATGTGACACATCGTTGGTTTTATTGCACGCGATAAAAAAGGCCATTTTGGAGAAATGGTCTACAACAATTAAGATAGAGTCGTGACGTCTAAATGTGATTGGGAGGCCGAGAATGAAATCCATGCTAACGTCTTCCCAAGGGATAGAAGGAATCAGAAGAGGGGTATAAAGCCCGCATTTGTTTTGTTCCCCTTCGCCAATTGGCACGCTCGACAACTTCCCACGATTTTACTAACCATGTCCTTAAGACCGGGCCAATAGAACTTATCTTCAACTAACGTGATCCTCTTGTCACGGCCGAAATGTCCACCTAGTCCTCCGCTATGCAGTTCCCACACTATGAAGTGTCGTAGGGAGGAACGGGGGATAATAACTTCGCATGGTTAAATAAATAACCGTCACGAATATAAAAAAGAAGTAATAGTTATAGGAAACTCGTCCTGAGTGGTGAAATAGATATCCTTGAAATTTGGACAGTGGACGTATTCATCCTTAATCCTATCGAAGCAAATCACCTTAACTTCTAGCGTGGATAATAATAACGAAACACGACTGAGAGCGTCGGCTACGCGGTTGAGAGTTCCTTTAAGGTGCTTGATAATGAAAGTGTACTCCTGGAGATAGGAGACCCACTTGGCATGCCTAGGACTAACCTTAGTTTGAGAGTTAATAAATCTTAGTGCTTCATGATCGGATTGGATGACAAACTCCTTAGGAAGTAAATAATGCCGCCAATGTTGGAGGCATCGAATGACCGCGTAAAACTCTCGATCGCACTTTTTGGTAGACTCTTTTGGTACAACCTCGCTTATCCGGACCGGGTGGGTCCCTTTTCCTTGGGAGAACATCGACAAATAGTCGTTTATTCAACCTTTCAGCAGTGTGGCTACCGTGCGTTGATAAACTAAGATATTTTGCTTGCGAGTGCGCTGCAGTTAAAGTTTCTGTGAGTGCAATAGTGGAGTTAGTTAGGCGTCCGCTTTATTCCCCTAGTCCTTAGTGCGTCTACGGTAGAGGCCTACATCAATTTGGTATCAGAGGGAAGTTCAGGAGGGTTGTGACGGATTGGAAGAGGAAGGGGAGGAATGGATTGGCCGAATGGTGAGAGGGAGAGAGAGGAGGGGCGGCTAAGAGAGGTAGAGAGAGAAGGAGAATAATAGGAAAGATTAGGGTTTAAGTTTTCTTCATTCACTAAAGCATAAAAAAAACACTACATGCATATATATAGGCTTAACTCCAAGTCTTGGCTATATGTAGCCCAAATTAAAATGACACACTACAAGGCTACATGCAGCCCAAATAAAGAAAATATACTCCAAATAAATAATTAAAACATGCTAAAAGAAAAATGCTCTCAAGCTAAGAAATAGAAGAAGTGCAGCTAGATATTTGTCTTGTGCCGAGGGCGGAGATTGTAGCGTTGCTCCATATGAACACCATGACGACGCGAGTCCTTTTTTGGAGATGAAGGTGGGTCGTCCGTTATCGTGCTGTCATCAACAACTTGGGGGGCCATCGTCTCCACCACCAAGTCAACCCTACCCAACCTTTCCTAGACCTTCAGGGAATCCAATGGGTCACTAAGGACCCCTTGGGGTCAACCCAAATGGCAAGGTAGACCAAAGTCAAACCTAACCTAAGCCCAGTCAAACCTAGCTCAAGTAGGCTAACCCAAGCCCAAGCCCTCCTCCCATTTTGGCTAACCTCATCTCCATAGAAATATGTGAGTGAGTGGGCTGCCAATTCACTGGAGTTATCAGCATGGTCAACATGGGTGACTAGGAGAGAGAAAGCTTTTTCTCCATGTTAATGGAGGAGAGAGAAATGGTGTAAGTAAGCCATTCATGGCCAAGGAGGCCAAGGGCCAATCTCCATTGGCTAGCCCAACTCCCTACCTAATCTAGGGAAAACCAAGAGGCCATTTTGGTGACTGTTCATTGTAAGGAGGTGGCTGCATAGCCACGGCTGAGCTTCACCTTCAAAGGCCATTAATGGTCATTCAAGCTTTGGCTCACCTCCCAACCCCCATTATGGATGGATTCAACTCCTCTGTGGAATAGGAGGAGTTTCCATCCATTTCCTGGATGAATTAAGCCATGTACAGCCCCCCTTACCATGGCCGAAATCACCTTTAAGAGGCCATTAATTGCCACCACCAGTTAGACCCCTCCCCTTCCCCGTTTTATCTTCTTAAAAGCATCCATGGACCTAGGGGATTCTTTTCCACCACTTACCTGAAGGAGACATTACAGTTCATAGTGCTGTTGCAGAAGCTGAGCGCCGCAGCCATCGACCAGGGCATCCATCGTTCCTCCCGCATTCAGGCCGCCAGAAAGGTCCTCCTCCTCTCCTCTCTTCATGGCAAGATCATAGAAATCGTTTAGGTTAGGAATCGGGCTCAATTGAGCCCGATCCAATTCTCCAAAAACATGAATTTCGAGTGAAAATGAACCCCTCAGGTTCGCCGAAAAAGCTGCCTCTGTCGGCCGTGCCGTCGGCTGGGGTTAGTCGCCACCTCCCCGAAGGTGGTGGCGGCGGTGGCCGGCCGGGGAAGTGGCCCGGTGATCAATAAATCAGTCCGCAATGGCTCCCAGGCACGGGCAATCGTGGCCATTGGCCTATTGTAAAAGATGAAGGGCAGCCGTTGGATTTGCGCCATGATTCATGCGCTGGATTAATAAATTGATTTATTTTAATTTCATTTCTATCACATTATTTGCAGCACTTAGATTTAAATTTTAAAAATACTTAGGGCCCTCTGGTGGGAAAACATTTAACATAAAAGTTGTATCCCTATTGGTCTACTTTAATCCAAAAATAATTTGGACCCATTTGGACTACTGGTCAGGCCAGGGCACCCATTTTGGTGGGGCCTATACCTAAGGACAACCTGAGGTTCAAATTGGTGCCCACCCTTCATCACTTGTCCAAATGGAGTGAAATTTGTACAGGGGGCCAATCTTAACCATATCTAGGGCCTGTCCAAAAATAGGAATTTTTTGAGACACTTTGCCTAAAGTTTTTGTTTTTATTTAATAATGCTAGGGTACTTAAATTAAGTGGTCTAATGACCTCCAAACCCTCCCAAATTTTGGTGAGTGGCCCCAGGCATTAGGACCTAGATCTGGATAAAATTTCAACTTATTTGGATGAGTTTTATTAGGGAGTCACCAAACCCTAGTTAGGCCTTAAAGAGGTGCTTTTGAAAAAAAAGTACACTTTGGATTTTGAGTGGTCATCTCACCTCAACAGAGGCTGGGGTTTTGGTCACTAACTTGGTATGCCCAATGACACCTTCTTGAGGAGAATGGTGTTATTTAGGGTTGGTTTACAGTAGGGTACATACTCAAACCCTAAGGAAGGGTCTTTTTGTGTTGTGAAGGGCATGCAGGCAAATGCTTTTGTGTGTCCTTGTAACTCAGTAGAGTTGAAGGTAGTGAAACTTAAGTTCTCTGGTAGGAATCTTAGAGGATTTAGAGTTAGGTAGACACCTCAAAACCCTTACCCTAGTTTTAGGGTAGAAGCTCAAATATGATAACACAGTCACTAAATTTAAATTAAAAGTTGTGAAACTTGGGTAGAGTGAGTTTTAGTCTAGGTAGAATTCTTACTAATTTTTATTAGAATTTTATGGGTTATATTTCTTGTACTTTATTGGTTAGGTATCAATTTGCCCAAACTGGTTTTTTAATTATTTTGATTACTCTGTTCAATTGAATCTAATGAAATTTTGCTAGCAGATGACTTAAGACTAAATGGATATCCCTGAATTTTGTTACCAATTTTTAGTTGAATATATCTACTTCCTTCACAAGTTCCAAAAAGGGCAATTATGGTCAATAAATCATTTAGAGCAAATTACCTACTGTAAAATTATGGAACCTGTCCACTGATGTTTTTAAATCAATATTTAGTTGTAGAATTTTATTTATGATTTTTAGGAGAATATTTACAATACTTGCTTTACAAAACATGACTTTTTAGATTTTGATAATTACTTATTGTAGAGCGCAATCCCCATTGAAGAATTATGAAATTTTGCCACTGATGTTTTTAAGACAGTATCTGCTCTAGAAAATTAATAAAGAATTTTGGATTATTTTTTACTGCATTTACTTCATTAATGAAAGTAAATAGGTTTTATTCTCAAAATTAAATTAGAGTCCTTAAAGTACTGGAAAAATTATTATATCTTGTATTTCGTGATAAAATGTTGTGTAGAATTTATCATTATTTTATGAAGCTTTATCCATACTTGAAAAGTGCACTCCATATTCAATTGGTAGCTCTTCGAACCCTTCAGAAAATTATTTAAATATAAGAATAATTAAGAAAATTATGATCTTCTGGATTTAGTCTATTTATGTCATGATAAGTCCCCGATAAATAATTTAGGGCATATGGATGATTATTTAGAGTATCTCCTATCTAGTTCGACGAATAGTCTAGGTTGTTCTGCACTTAGCGAATCATTAAAGTTGCAATAGGACATGATTTGGGATATTTGTTGGAGTTAGTCATTTTGCTGGGTCGGATAGATGTTGATGATTTCACCATAGAAAGATGGGAGGGGTAGTAAGAAGTGGTTTGGCTAGAGTGTAGAGGTGCTCGGGTTTGACGAAAGATCGTCTTTCCCAGAGAGAGGAAGGTTAAAAATCACACTAGGTTAGTCTATCTTAACACGAGAAGATAATGGGTAAGGGGAATCAACTAATAACAATAAGTGCCTTGCGAAAGGGAACGATGAGCTTCAGCTACCATCATAGTTCCTAGTGCCCATTGAGAGCCCTTCATAGGGAATATCGGGGGAATTCCTGGGATAACGTAAACTGTATAAACAATCTGAAAAGAGTAACTTAGTAATTAGGGTTGCACTTTTCACAAACAATGTGAGCATAAGAAGATAGTTGGGAGCTTCGGCTCGTTTGGTTAAGAGACGGACAGAATGGTCTGGGGAGCTTCGTCTCGATTGGTTAAGAGATGGATGGAATGGTCAGGGGAGCTTCGACTCGATTGGTTTGATATGATAAATATTGTATGTGCATTGTAAGGAAAGAAAAAGTTGGTGGGTATTCGGTTTGTGAGGGTCAATGCACCGAAACCAATACGCTGACTTGGCAAGTGTGGTTAGCACTTCGCCAACAGAAGTCTTGAGTGCCAGCCAGCAAGAGTATGCAAGAGTCCGCTTCGTGCACCAAGCGTTGAGGCATACGATAGGTCTGACCGGTAGTGCTTTACTGGTTTAGAGGTGGGCGAGGCCCAACCCACCGCTTCCGTCTGCACTACGGAGGTATCCTGGGAGGTAACGGCTCCGAAAGGGGGAACTAAATGTCTGTGTGCACAGAGTCGGGTGTGTGAGTTGCACTTTCATGTTCATATTCATACCCAATAGCATGTTATAGCATAGCCGTTACATTTAACCCCTAACACCTAATGTATAAGTAGAATGGGACTCTTATACAATAGGCCTTGCAAAATGACCCATTGGTCTATAAGTTGGTGTGGGCAAGTTTATAAATTAAGGTCAAATTCTTTATATATATATATATATTGCTGTTGATAACCGACACCCCAACGTACAAGTGGTATGGGAAACTTTATACGATGGGAGCCTTGTAGAAGATCCTTTGGCTTAAGTGCTTCCGCACATAAGTAAAGGTTATATTCCTACTTTCTGTTTCTGTCATATTTGATATGGAATTGCTAGCATAAGTCCGTTGTCACCGGCTTTTGATTTATTCTCCACCTTCATGGTCTTCCCTTTCTTCCTCTCTGCTCGGTACTTAGGAGCCATGGGGGAAGGGGTGGGGGATGATAGTTCTCTGGATAGTCAGGCATAATGTGGCCTGGTTTCCTACATCCAAAAAAATAATCTCTTTATTACTGGATTTGTCATACCCTTGCTTTTCATGGCTTCTGGGTTACCTTTTCCTGAAGTATTTTATAGCCATCTTGTAGAATCTTTTGTCTAGTAGGCTCATTAGCTCTTCATTGCCTGTGACCTTGTCTTCAGGTTGTTCTTCTGTAGCTTTAAAACCAATTGTCTTCTCCTTCCTTGTTGCTGGAGAAGCTGTCTTTTGCTCTTCCTCTCTATTTTTGATGAGCAACTCATAAGACTTGAGCTTGCCCAACAAAGCTTTAGTGGTGATCTCATTCAAGCTTCTGGCATCCTTGATTGGCAAGATCCTTGAGTCCCAAGTGCTGGGGAAGCACAATAGGATCTTATCATTGAGCTCAGTCAGTGAGATCTCCTTGTCCAAAGTTTTCAATTCACTGATAATCAGACTGAGTCTGTTATACATGTCAGCTACTGACTCAGTTTCTCACTTCTTGAAGTTCTCATACTGGGTTATGAGATGAGATCTCCTGTACTTTCTCTCATCTCCAGATCCTGACACAAGCTCAGATAGCTTGTCCCAGATTTCCTTTGCTGAGTTACATTCAGCTACTTTCTGAAATATATCATCAGACATTGTTTGAGCCAATATATTCATTTCCTTTGTATCAGAAACTTTCCACTTCTTGATGTCTGCATCTGTTCCTGAAGGGGGTGGTACAGCATTTGTACTTGTGGTTTCTAGAGGTCTTGGACACACAGTCAAAATAGAATTGAAGATATCCTCATCAATAGAATTCATGAACAATTTAATCTTTGCCTTCCAAAGTGCAAACTTAGAAAGATTGCACACTAGAGGTCTGGTGCTTGCATTGTCTTTGTTCTATGCCATGGATTTATATTAAAATAATTATAATAGAAATAACAACCCTCTATTATAGGTTGATCTTATCAGAGATCTTTTGGTTCAGGTGTTAGCCTGTAAAAACAACCAACCTATTGATGGTTTAGTCTTTGTATAACCAACCTGCCTCTGATACTAATTGAAAGTGAAGGTAAGATTTACCTTTACTCTAGAGTGGGGGGGGGGGTGAATAGACTATTTTAAAATAATTTTGCAAACTAAAAATTTATTGGCAGTGGAAGTCTTAATTTATTTATAGTGTATTATGCTTACAGTAAATAAAACAAAGTAAAGCAAGAAAGCTAATTCACAGCACACAATAAGTAAAACACAAACAACAAGATGACACAAGGAGCTATAGTGGTTCCCCAATCAACCTGGGTACATCCATTCTTCTACCACCCTAGGTAGGAATCCACTTCAGGATGAGTTGATCAGGTGTCCTTGGCACCAATGAGCTTTTGATAAGGTGCTCAAAAACAAAACAAGATTTTTTGATAAGGTGTCTTGCCACCACTGAGTTTTGACAAGGTCTCAGAAACCAAACACAAAACTTTTGAAGGGAGTTCTGTATAACCCTTTTACAGCAAAAGAAAATGAAAAGAGTGAAGGAGTTCTTCTCTGTCAATAATCAAAGATAAGACTAGTTGATTTGTTGTTGTCAAAGCTCCCCCTGAGATTAGCAGTAGGTCAGGAAAAAAGCATTGCACAGGGTGATAGGCCTTCAGTAAGTTGAGATCTCCAGCAATTGATAATTTCAGCAAAAGCTAAAATGTGTTGTGTCTGGAGTCTTTGATTGATGAAGCCTGGAAAACATGAATCAGAGAAGAGATCTGAAAGAGTAGAAGGGATTCTTCTTTGTGTGTTGATCTCTTTCTCTATTCTATTCTTGTGTTCTGTAAAAACACTAGCTATATAATCCTGTAAAATTCTTGAGAGATGTTCTACTTGGTTATCTGTCTCTATTGTCTGTAATGATATTATGAAATCCAATCTCCTCGATAGCCGTTAGCCAGTCATAAATGACTTCCTTCATTGGTAGCTGTCTCTGGAGGAAAGTACTAAGAAACATTCACTTTCAGTCTCCTTGAAACTATCTCCAGATTGATTGAAACGGCTACAAAATATTCTGCATTAAATGCTGGATATAAAAGATATTTGAATTCCATAACATACTTATTTGAAATCCTGAAATCGTCAATCTCTCAGGAAAATCGTCGATCTGAGCTCGACTATCGTCGATCTGAGCTCAGAGATATGGATTTTGACTTTAGATAGAAATCTTCGATCTGAGCTCGGAGATCGTTGAACCGAGTTCGACGCCTCGTCGACCTGCGCTCGACGATAATTGCTTTGGTCTTCTGCACTTGTAATCTGAACTAGGAGATCTTTGGGCAGCTTTCAAACCTAAGTTCTAAGTCTTAGACCTATTCTAGTTGACCTTTAAAACTATACAATGAGGTCAAGACACAATCCTATGAACATAGTGATCCTTACCCAAATCAGTAATATGATGTTCCAACAGAGTGCAACCCTATCATATTTTCTGTTTTTAGCCCATATCCATAAGCGTTGAGGGCAAAACTTTCAGTTTCCTATTCCTATGCCAAACTTCCGTTTAATGAGCCAAACTCAGCGAGCTTTCCAAACTCTAAGTGGTTACCTTGTGATCCATGAAAATACACGCCGTGAGACAAAATTCTCCTACAGTCCAATCTAAGCTCGATGAATTGGCCAGTTCGACGAAATTTGCGTTCGACGAAAGTTTGGCCGGTTCGAGGAAATAGACTCTGTTCGACGAATTTCTCCTAAATGACTAATTTAGGTTTAGGAAGCGTTTGGGTGATTAGGCATAGGAATAGGAAGCGTCGAGGGATTAGGCAGCTAAGTGCTTTTTGTGGAGTTTAAATGCCGAATCAAGTAGAATTCGTCGAGTATCGCCGAGTGTAGTTTTTATCGCCTAGTCGAATTCATCGAGTATCCGTTGGTTTTGCCAGGTATACTCGACGAATCTAGGTCGAAGTAGAATATTTTTTTGTCGTTTTGTAAATTCGCCGAGTATGGGCCTTAGGGTAATTTTTTCTTGGGTTTTTCACTCCTCTTTATTGTCCCTAAACCCTAAACCATTTTGTGAATTCATCGAGTATCCCTTGGTTTCGCTCAGCTCGACGAATCAGCGTTCGACGAAAGTTTGGCATGTTCGACAAAATTCTCCTATAGTCCAAGCTAAGCTCGACGAATTGGCTAGTTCGACGAAATTTGCGTTCGACGAAAGTTTGGCCCGTTTGACAAAATAGACTCTGTTCGACAAATTTCTCCTAAATGACTATCTTTACTCTGTTCAACTCTATAGTATTCTAAGTGTACCTAGATACTCATCGAGTGGACCTGAGTAGAATTTTTCGAGTGGTTGTCGTCGAGTTCGTTGAAAATCAATAGATACAACGTCAAGTTAATATAAATTCATCGAGTTTCGATTGTTATGGCGTGGAGTGAAGTCAAATTCGTCGAGTATGGCTTAAGTTTAGGAAGCGTTGAGTGATTAGGCAGCTAAGTCCTTTTTGTCGAGTTTAAATGCCGAATCGAGTAGAATACGTCGAGTATCACCGACTTTAGTTTTTATCACTGAGTCAAATTTGTCGAGTATCCCTTGGTTTCGCAAGGTATACTCGACGAATCTAG
Source organism: Platanthera zijinensis (assembly GCA_039513925.1). NCBI lineage: Eukaryota > Viridiplantae > Streptophyta > Magnoliopsida > Asparagales > Orchidaceae > Platanthera > Platanthera zijinensis. The sequence continues at coordinate 88,432,487 of CM077085.1, forward strand.
GTGGACTTAGAATATTTTTTCGCCATTTTTTAAATTCATCGAGTATGGGCCTTAGGGTGATTTTTTCTTTGGTTTTTCTCTCCTCTTTATTGTCGGAATACCCTAAACCCTAAACCCTAAACCCTAAACCTAAACCCTAAACCCTAAACCCTAAAATTTTCCTCTTTAGGACTTGTGTTGACAAAAAACCCTACAACCTAAACCCTTGAGGCAGTGTTAGAAGGATTGCTAACTATATTTGGTAACTTAGAGTTCGGAAAGCTCGTCGTAGGAACTCCTAAGCAGTGTCAAAATAGCATGAGAGAACCCAAGTACGCTTGGGTGGAACTTGGGCGACGTACAGAGGTCGTGGGATTTTGCCTCGGCATAAGTTGTCTCCCTGAATGACAAGCTGAAGGACTCTGAAATGCTTCTCTCTATCCGCCCAATGCAAGGGGTTAGTGAAAGAGAGATAGAGGCTGTCTTTGGAGAGCCTTCAGCCGCAGATTTGAGGAGCTCCGGTGCGCAAAATCAATGCCTGAGAGTAGATCCAAGAATCTCTCACCTAGATCTACGTTTCTACGATAAGTTTATCCTATTTTGTAGATTTTTAGAGGTTTAGGTTGCAGTTTTGACCTTCCTTCCTCTCGATAAGTTATAGGTTTTACTGATTAGGAGTTCCTACGATGAGCTTTCCGAACTCTAAGTGGCTGCCCTATTCCTTTACTTTAAGTGTTAGCCACATCAAAAATGCAACTTAAACTTGAAACTTCCCAGGAGGGTTCACTCACCCCTTGCGTCGGGCGGCTAAAGAGAAGCGTTTCAGACGTCGTCTAATGAGTTTGATTTATATAGGGTTTTTCGCACACATCTGAGCTTTTTTTCTCACGTGTGCACTATATTTTAACTGGATATTGGTTATATTTTCATCATTCAATCTTTGACATCATTGTGCACTCTTTTGGGCTCGTGGGTGTGCAATTGTGCATTCTTTTGATGGGGGTAAACACTTGGTGATCCCCATGTTTCTTTCTGCTGCTTTGATTGTTTTATTGTGTTGTTGGAGGGTCCTCCTTTGCTTTATATTTGCTGCTTGCAGTTGGTCGGTTTTCTTCTTTTCATAGTTCTGATTTGAGGAAAATGCACGGTCGTGCATTTTCTTAGCGCACGGTTACTTCTGGTCGTGTGTTTTCTGCAAGTTATTCTGGAAGGATTGAACGACCCGTGTGATTCCTTCACGCATTGTTTCTTCGGAACCGTGTGAGAAGGAAACACACGGTTTTCCTGTAGCATTTTTTAGGCCGTTCTATGGTTTATCATGTGTTTTTCTTCATGTACGGGCAGAAGCGCCCATGCGTGAGTTAAACACACGATTCCACCCGGTTGCCTGCGTTTTTTGCATTCTGTCGTTAGCTGTGCGATTTCCTTAGCACGCGGGCGGAATTGCCCGTGCGTGAGTAAAATGCACGGGTCAACGCTTCTTCTTCCTCAGGTGTTTTATGGAGATTAATATCGTACGGTTCACGCACGGTCGTGCGCCAGACCGTGCGTGACCAAATTTTCTGACTTTTACTTTTTAAGACGCAGATTTCTTTTAGACTAGGAATAACTCCGTTTTCCCCCGCCATTTCCACTCCTATGAGCGGGAAATCATCCCTCCAACCTTCACTCTCTATCTCCTCAGTGGGAAGCTCCTTTGGCCACCATTTCTTCTTCGAAAGCTTGCAAAAGATCCATCTCCGGCCATCTTCACCTTCTCCGACCTCCAAGCTACCACCCAAGCTACTTTTTTGTGCACTCGAGAAGTTATCCGTTCAGATCCGACTTAGCGACTCAACACGAAGAGGATGGGTTAGAAGAAGGAAGTGATATCCCTTCTGGATCCCAGACGCCTTCCGAAGACCGAGCTAGGATGAGGATTAACAACCTTCGCTTCCGGCCGAGAATCTTGGAGAACTTTCGTGCGCTTGGTTGTATTCCTTCACTTTTATTAAGCTTGCTATTTTCTAAACTATTGATAGTAAACTTGTAACTTGATAACACTATTTTTGCTTGAGTTTCATAAAGGTTTGTTAATGATGTTTTAATCTTGGGTTGTGTTTGAGCCGTTCTAGCGAGTGATAGAAGCACACGTTGCGAAGAGGTGTTTACGACCCTCGATTATTCGTTCATCTATGTTATTACTCATTGGAGTGATCCACCGGTATGATGTTGTGAAGGCGACCCGCAATAGTTTAATCCTGCTTAGCGTAGGAACCCAAAACCAAACCCCCCTTTTTAATAGTTGCACTTGCACTCATTTTTCCAAATGTGAAGTCCATGCTCCCTACATGCACTCCGCGTGAGATAGATATTTGGGGAAGCTACTCCTCATCTTTATTACTGAATCGTGATCGATAAACTTACCGAGAGCGCAACAAGTTTTTGGCATCATTGCAGGGGAGTGCAACTGTTGCTTGCGATTTTTTTGTTTCTTTTGGAAAAACTTGTAAGTGTTAGGTTTTGTTTTTTTATAGCTGTATGATATATCTAAACCCTGGTGGTGGGTTTGAAAATTTGGGGGCTGATCCTAAGATCGCATGAGTGAGGAGAGCACAGGTGTGTGCTGTTGTTGCAGGAGAGAGAATGGAAGACTTGTGTTGTGGAGGAAATGGCCAAGGTGAAAGAGTTATTGAGGGCCAAGAGGTGGTACAACCTCATGCTAGGACGATGCAGGATTTCACTACCCCGATGGCGGGGAGTGTCTATCCCGGGTTCGGACCAGCCATTGCCAACCCTCACTTCGAGATAAAGCCTGCGATCATGAACATGATCAGAAATAATGTGCAATACTCGGGTTTGTCGAGTGAAGACCCTATGCTCCATTTGGCGGAGTTTTTTGAGATATATGGTACATTCTGTTATGTTTGCATTTCAGATGATGTTGTAAAGCTGAAGTTATTCCCTTTCTCGATGCAAGATAGGGCGAAGACATGGATTCATATGATTTCCCTAAGAACCACAACTACCTGGGAAATTTTATCTTCTATGTTTTTAGCTAAGTTCCACCCAGTAGATAAAATTGTTAATGCTCGCAGGGAAATTTCTACCTTCAGACAACTTTACCAAGAGACATTATCAGAGGCATGGGAGCGTTTCGCTGATCTGCAGCACCGTTTTCCCCAACACGGTTGTGAGCCGTGGAACCCTGTTGAAATATTCTTTTTTGGTGTCGAGCCGAACTACCGGGCTATGATTGATGCTGCGGCCGGCGGAAATATTATGAACCTGTCTCCCGAAGAGGCTTTGCGGCTCCTTAGAGACACGACCTCTCACAAAACGTACTGGACGGCAGGCAGAAATGCCCTAAGAGGGGCAAGAAATTTATTTTATGTAAATGTGATGGGGCAACAAGTAGAATTATGCCACCCTATGATGGATGGAAGAAGGATGCTTACTCGATCGACTACTCCTCTGGCTTTGGTTGGAGGCATATCGTGTCAGAGATGCGGAAATCCCGGCCACCACGCTTTTGAATGCCCAGCTGGAGAGAAATTTGCGGACCCGACAGGTATAACCTTTGATGAAAATGTTACTTTCATAAGCAATAAAAACCGCATTGCGCCATATAATAATGTTTATAACCCAAATGCGATAATTCATTCGAATTTCTCGTGGAACCAGAACACCCCAAGTCAAAGATGGCAGGGAGGCCAGCTTCAATTCGATGCTCAAGCTTCTAGCAGCCAGCTGGGACCACCTCAATCTGGTTAAAAACTTGAATATGAAAGGGATGCGTAACAGCGCATTAGAGGAGATGATGGAAAGGTTTGTTGAGATGGCCCAATCTAACATGGCCACTCAAACTTCTTCTATGAGGATCTTAGAGACACATCTTGGGTAGCTTGCCCAAGTGTTCTCCGAGCGTACTCGCGGCGCTCTCCCAAGCGATACGGAAAAGAATCACTGTGAGCAAGGGAAGAGCTCTGGGGAGGCAGAGGTGTGTAATGTTAATGAAGTGGCTGTCAAATGCGAGATTAATTAGATTGAGACGGTAGCCCTTTGCGATTTAGGTTTGTCATGCAACATTATTGCTTTGCAAGATTTTGAGAATCTTAATTTAAATGTCGAAACTGATACCTAAAAATTGATAAAGCTACCTGATGGGTCGATGGTTAAAACGGATGGGGTGATTAAATAGGTGGAAGTGAAACTTAATGCGGCTGTGGTTGCCACCAACTTCAAGGTGTTAGGACCCATAGGAAATAATTCAAAGCCTATTCTTGGGGTTCCACTTTTGAAAGCCAATGAAGAGACACTGAGCTTTAACGCACGTGGCATCACCTTGGATTGCAAGGTCGATTTGCCGCTATCGCCATCACTTCCCACTCTAATCCCGATTGAATCTAAAAATCTGTTGGAATAAAATGTTTTATTATCTAATGATTTATCTAGTGCTGATGAGACAAATGTTGTGCTGAATAAGCAAGACCGGGATATACAAGAAAAAGACGTGCTGATGATTGCTAAAGGAGAAGTGAAGGAGGAATTGTTTGATGTGAAACAAGTTGCTGAAGTGAAGAAACGAGGGATGTGCACGGCTCTTGGGAGCGTGCAGGAAACAGATTTGAAAAACATCTATTAAGCTGAATGAATGATGTAAAATTGTTAAATAGATGACATGGGCTAATATTTCACCCGTCGTGGGTGAGGAAAGGATGCACCCTGATGAGAACGATAGGTCTGTTGCTGATAAGGTTGGGGTGGGTATACCACCCTAGCGATCCTCGTTTGTTAATCTTAAAAGAAAAGAGCTTTTTATGTGAAAAGCATCTGATTTCTCCCACCGATGCGGGAAAGAGGAGGCAAGAGGCATGGGAGATTTGGCTTCCTTGGGCCCTAAAAACTTCACCTCTTCCTCATCCCGCGCATACGGTGGGATCTATAACAAATCCGCATTTTACTGAGGAGTGCGGTATCTCTGGGTTCGTCTCCCTTTTTCCTGTTGCTGCTAGTATTAGATTTGCTTAGTGTTGTGTGTGACTCGGAACTTTTTCATGCATTCTACTTTTGATTTTGAACATTATATAAAACTGTTAATATAGGTATTTGGACCACCTTAAGGACGGTAAAGAAAAGGGCTTTGGGAGACAACCCAATGCTGCTGCGTCTTTAAATTTAGGAAATTCAGTTTGTGTACTTATATTTATATAGTTTTTTGTGGTTGGAGATATTCTTTTTGCAGGTGGATTTCGCTTGGGTCATGGGCTTATTGCTGAAGTTCAAGGCCAATCTTCTGGTATGCTCATTTACTGAGCATTGGTAACTTCTTCCCCAACTTTCGTTTCATTAATTTTATTGCAAATCATTGATAGGTTATTTAGAGTATGTCTGGTGGGGAGAGCTGCACGCATTGCCATTGCACATGCACTACTTTTGCTAGCATGTCAAAAGTATATTTTCATTTTATGTTTTTATTATATCACGTCTGCATTGTGCACCTACACCCACTTGAGCGCGATCTTAAACAAGCGCTCGGGTCGAATCAAATGCGTTTCTTTTGTGTCAACTTTAAGATATCGTGCTGGCTTAGGATATTAAGATTGAGTACCTCAAAACTCATGCAGTGTTCCTAATAGAGTACTCATGGTGTGTAGAAATAGCATAGATTCAATTTTTCTTTATGCTCGTAGTTTATACTTTTTTGCATTTGTAGATACTATTTGGGCTACTCAATTTTGCTTAATCTAGAGTAATCGAATGGTAGTGTAGGAAGGTGTGTAACCACTACTAGCCTCGTATTACTCGAGTCGGGAGGAAGGATCATCTTTTTCGGTGACTAAGAAGTTGCCCCAAGCTACTCTCGAAGCATTGGTGCATGGTTAGTCAAGCGTGAGCGTGACATAGGCCATCATTTTCTCCCGATTGAGCCTTATACCCATCCTAACGGTAATCCTTGTTAGCCCCTTTTGCGCCTATCCCACCTTTTTATTTAGCGCTACTTGCAATCACCAAAGCCTAAAGACCATTCCTAGTAGCACACCCTTATTTTTGGCTATTAGTATGCTAATTCATCCACTTTGTGTTATTGTTGTGATGCAGTTTGTCGTTGTGTTGTTGAGATGTTAATACTAATGTGGCAAAATGTTGTTAAAAAAATTGGAAAAAGAAAAAGAAAAGAAAAAAAAGTTATTTTATCCGAAATAAGAAAAAGTTTAAATGAAATTTATGTTTTTTTGTGCTGTGGCGGTAGGCGGTGCACACACCAGTGTTATCATGTTCATGTCTTGTGGTGTGGTGCACCTGCACGTATTATTTGCGTGAGGATATGCATATGCATGAGCTCATTTGGGTTGTGCGTAGCCGATGTTTTACATTTTGCATCCTTACCTACGTATGCACCTAAACTCCTTTCTATCTTACAAGTCCTGCGGATTCACGTTTGAGTCTAACTAGCATTGTGGAGTGAGTACAAACGGGCAAGCATATGGTCCCTGACTTTACTGGATTCTTTTGGAGGTGATCCGGAGCCCCGATCTTTGGAAATACTCAACTTAGTGGCCTTCCTACTTTCCTCCTACATATGACCGAACGATTTTCCAGCATTAATAATTTGAGTAGCTAATATATCTATTTAAATATGTCTCAATTTATAAGCACTGTAGCATAATTAGAAAGTTTGTTTATTTTATTTTCTATGCCGATGTAGTTTTCGATTTCTAATTTTACATTATTTAGAAATTACTAAGCCATCTAGCTATTTTCGAGTCCACGGAGAAATGATTTCCTCGGGACGAGCAAATATTTAAGTCTGGTGGTGTGATGAGTCCGATTTATATAGGGTTTTTCGGACTCATTTGGGCTTGTTTTCTCACCTGTGCAGTGCATTTTAACTGGATATTGGTTATATTTGCATCGTTAAATCTTTGACCTCATTGTGCACTATTTTGGGCCCGTGGGTGTGTAATTTTGCATTCTGTTGATTGGGGTAAGCACTTGGTGCTCCCCGTGTTTCTTTTTGCAACTTTGATTGTTTTTTATGCTGTTGGAGGGTCCTCCTTTGCTTTATGTTTGCTGCTTGTAGGTGGTCGGTTTTCCTCTTTTCAAAGTAATGATTTGAGGAAAATGCACGGTCGTGCGTTTTCTTAGTGCACGGTTACTTCTGGTCGTGCGTTTTCTGTAAGTTATTTTGGAAAGATTGATCGGCCCGTGTGATTCCTTCATGCAGGGTTTCTTTGGAACCGTGCACGAAGGAAATGCACGGTTTTCCTATAGCTTTTGTTTTTAGGTCGTTCTATGGTTAATCGTGTGTTTTACTTCACGCACGGGCAGAAGCGCCCGTGCGCGAGTTAAACGCATGATTCCACCTGGTTGCCTGCATCTTGTGCATTCTATCATTACCTGTTTGATTTCCTTAGCGCACGGGCTGAATCGCCCGTGCATGAGTAAAATGCACGGGTCAACGCTTCTTCTTCCTCAGGCATTTTTTGGAGATTAATATCGCACGGTTCACGCACGATCGTGCACCAGACCATTCAGGACCAATTTTTCTGACTTTTACTATTTAAGATGCAGATTTCTTCTGGACCATGAACAACTCCCTTTTCCCACTCCATTTCTGCTCCTTTGAGCGGGAAATCATCCCTCTAACCGTCACTCTCTTTCTCCTCCATGGGAAGCTCCTCCGACCACCATTTCTCCTCCGAAAGCTTGCAAAAGTTCCGTCTCCGTCCATCTTCATCTTCTCCGACCTCCAAGCAACCATCCAAGCTACTTATTGCTGCACTCGAGAAGTTCTCTATTCTGATCCGACTTAGTGACTCAACACGAAGATGATAGGTTAGAAGAAGGAAGTGACAACCCTTCTGGATCCTCGAGGCCTTCCGAAGACCGAGCTAGGAAGAGGATTGACAACCTTCGAATCCGGCTGAGAATCTTGGAGAGCATTCGTGCACTTGGCTGTATTCCTTCACTTTTATTAAGCTTGCTATGTTCTGAACTGGTCCTAGTAAACTTATAACTTGATAACACTATTTTTGCTTGAATTTCATCAAGGTTTGTTAATGATGTTTTAATCTTGGGTTGTGTTTGAGCCGTTTTAGCGATTGCTAGAAGCGCGCGCTGCGAAGAGGTGTTTACGACCCTCGATTGTTCGTTCATCTACGCTATTAATCATTTGAGTGATCCACCCGTATGATGCAGTAAAGGCGGCCCGCACTAATTTAATCATATTAGGGTAGGAACCCGAAAATAACCCCCCCTTTTTCATAGTTGCGCTTGCACTCGTTTTTTCCAAAAGTGAAGCCCATGCTCCATACTTGCACTCTGCGTGACATTGATATCTGGAGAGCTACTCCTCATCTTTATTACTTGACCATGATCAGTAAACTTACCGAGAGCGCATCACCTTCATGGTGTCCTATAGGGAGGAAACCTCCACCGAGGCCAAATCCCACGACCTCTGTACGTCGCCCAAGTTAGGGGTGTCTATGAAGAGGAATCGCAAGATGAAGTTGATTACACGCACTGGAGCTCCAAAAATCAGCAGTCGAAGGCTCTCCAAAGACATCCTCTATCTCTCATTCACTAACTAACGCAAAGACTATTTTCTAAAACTATATGCTATGTTGAAGCCTCATAGGTGGAGGGATTGGGAGATGTTTGTGAACGGAGCTTCGGAAAGATACTTTGTGGGAGCTAGAGTCATCCTCCATACTTTTGCTACATCGATACATGGAGCCTACAGTTATCCCCTACACGGCGTGGCATCACGACACGTATTTTCATGGATCATAAGGTAACCACTTAGAGTTCGGAAAGCTCGTCGTAGGAACTCCTAAGCAGTAGGAACTCCTAAGGACAAGCTGAGTTTAGAAAGCTGAGTTAGGTTGCGATTTTGACCTTCCTTCCTCTCGAAAAGTTTTAGGTTATATTGCTTATCAAAGCTCGTCAAGGCTGAGGCCGTGTTAGAAGGATTGCGACAAAGTAATGAAGATTTTTCTAGGAAAATGTTGGAGGTACAGTCACAGATCCAATCCTTATTTACTGTTGTGGCAGGGCAGCCACTTAGAGTTCGAAAAGCTCGTCGTAGGAACTCCTAAGCAGTAAAACCTGAAACTTTTCGAGTGGAAGCAAGGTAAAAAACTGCAACCTAAACCTCTAAAAATCTAAGAAAAGGGAAAAAGTTATCATAGAAACGTAGATCTAGGTGAGAGCTTTTCAGATCTACTCTCCGATGATTATTTCACGCACTGGAGCTCCTAAACTCGGCGGCCAAAGGCTCTCCCGGGAATTCACCCAGGAGGACTTCCCAGGAGGTCCTCCTGGGTGATCCGGAATGCTTCGAGAAGACAAGGACTTCCTAGGAGGTCACCCATACCAGTACTACTCTGGCCCAAGCACGCTTAACTGCGGAGTTCGATAGGATTCGGTGTTCTAGTGCTGGTATGGACACACTCGTTGGAATAGTCCGACATATTTATTAAGCCAAGCACCCCGACGCACGATCTTCCTAATTGCGGGCTCGGTTACCTTGTGATCCATGAAAATTCGTACTATGATGCTACGCAGTGTAGGGGATTACTATAGGCACTATGTATTGATGTAGCAATTGCATGGAGTCTGGCTCCAGCTCCCACCGAGTATCTTCCTGAAGCTATGTCCACAAACATCTCCCAATCCCTCTACCCATGCGGTTTTAATGTAGCAAGTAGTTTTAGAAAGTAGTCTTTGCGTTAGTTAGTGAAAGAGAGATAGATTCTATCTTTGGATATCCTTCGGTCGCCGATTTTAGGAGCCTTGGTGCGTGAAATCATCGCCGGAGAGTAGATCCGAAAATCTCTCACCTAGATCTATGTTTCTACGGTTAGTTTTTCCCGTTTCGTGGATTTTTAGAGGTTTACGTTGCATTTTTTGACCTTCCTTCATCTCAAAATTTTTCAGGTTTTACTGCTTAGGAGTTCCTACGACGAGCTTTCCAAACTCTAAGTGGTTGCCCTGCCAAAACGGTCAATAAGGATTGGATCTATGAATGCACCTCCAATATTTTCCTAGACAAAGCTTCATTCTCTGTCACAATCCTTCTAAGACAACATCATTATGTGCACCAGATGACTAGCCCTTTGATTGGGGAGTCTACCTCGTCATTGGATGTATCGACATTCTAATAATTACAACAAGAAACTAGTCAAAACCTAGCTTTACTGCTAGAACAAAACAACCTAGTATAAACCTAGCTTAACCGCTTTTACCGCCATTTCATAAAAGACTTCTCCAAAATCACCAAACCCCTTACTCAACTATTAGAAAAAGATGCCCCATTTATTTTTGATGACCTTTGTCTATCTGCTTTTGAAACAATTAAAGATAAACTAATTAATGCATTATTATGATAGCTAAAGTGTGGGACCTTCTCATTGAGATAATGTGTGATGCGAGTAGTTTCGCAGTGGGAGCCGTATTAGGTCAATGAATATATAAAAACTTCCACCCCATTTATTACGCGAGTAAAACACTCACATCTGCACAAGAAAACTACACCACGACGGAGAAGGAGCTCCTAGCTATTGTCTTTGCCTTCGATAAATTTTGGCCATAAATTACGCTTTCAAAAATTATAGTTTTCATGCACCACTCGACCCTCAAGTACTTACTTGCTAAGACAGATGCCAAGCCGCGCCTAATAGGCTTGGTCTTACTCCTCCGAGAGTTTGACTTAGAAATCTGCGATAAGAGGGGGGCCGAGAATTTGGCCGCTGATCATCTCTCTCACCTAGATAATCCGTATATAGAAAATTTAGATGAAAAAAGTTTAATGATTTCTTCCCAGATGAAAAGCTATTTTCTATTAACACTTCTCCTTTCCCCTTGTTTGCAAACATTGCCAACTATTTAGTGGCCCGTATCCTCCCGAAGGAGTTCTCCTCTAAGCAAAAGAAGAAATTCTTTTTTGAGTTGAAGAACTATTTTTGTGAGGACCCGCATCTTTTCTAAGTTTGTGCGGAACAGGTGATAAGGAGATGCGTTTCTTTCGATGACGGACAAGATATTCCAAAATACTTACATGAAGGATGGGCTAGTGGTCACTATAGAGCTGCTCGCACCACTCACAAAGTGATTTGCGCAGTTTTTTACTGGCCTAGGCTCTATAAAGATGAGCAAACTTTTGTAAGTAGGTGTGATAGTTACCAACGGTCGGGCAATATTTCCAAAAAAATGAAATGCCGCAAAATTATTTCCTCCAGTGCGAATTTTTCGACCTCTGGGGAATTGATTTTGTTGACCCTCTTCCTTCTAGCTTCGGGAATAAAATACATCTTAGTTGTTGTAAATTATGTTTCACGATGGGCTGAGGACAAAGCTCTTCCTAGTAACGACTCCCGAGTCGTAATTGCTTTCTTAAAAAAATTATTTTCTCGATTCTGTACTCCACGAGCCATCATAAGTGATAGGGGTTCACATTTCTCTAACGTGCAGTTTTCGAAAACTCCTATAAAATATGACGTTACTCAAAAGATTTCAACTGTCTACCACCCCCAAACTAACGGCCAAGTCGAATTAATGAACAGAGAGATAAAATATATTTTAGAAAAGACTGTTTCCACTTCTAGAAAAAACTGGTCAACTAAATTAGATGATGCTTTATGGGCCTACCGAACAACATACAAAACCACCTTCAGATGTACGCCGTATCAGTTGGTTTATGAAAAATAGTGCCATTTACCCAAAGAATTAGAACACCATATTTTTTGTGCCTAAAGGTTTTTAAATTTCGATAACGAATCTGTCGGCGATTTTCAAAAATTTCAACTTAACAAACTCGATGAGTGACGCTCTTATGCATACGAAAATAAAATTTTTTATAAATAGCGGACGAAACATTTTCATGACAAACACATAAGGCACCCAAAAACCTTCAAACCGGGTGACCAAGTTCTTTTATATAATTCACATTTACGTTTATTTCCTGGCAAACTAAAGTCACGAAGGTCTGGGCCATTTTCTATTAAAGAAGTTTTTCTGTATGACACTGTGTTAATTTTGCACCCTGATAAGGGTGATTTCAAAGTTAATGGGCAGCGTCTTAAACTATATTTTTCTAGTGATGATGATGTCATTCCGAACAATGTTAAGTTTCTTCTGCATGACTTTAACTAACTTAAGACTATTAATTTTTGTTATAACTTTAAATATTATTTTGGACAATAATCTTTTGGACAATATTGTTTTGTTGCGTCGAGCTCAAACAATGTTTTAAATAAATGGCGCTATTGGGAGACATCCCAAATTATTTTTCGGTTTTCTTTATTTTACATTTTTGGCCCCGGACGGCTCCGATAAGCCGAAGCTTCTGTGATCGCCTGCTCCAATGCTGCTTAATCAATCATGAAGTCCAATAAAGACATTTCAAGAAGTTCCAAAGCGCTAGCATGGGGGAGCGACATCACTCAACATTCGCGACGCATAATTTCGGGGAAGTACCTGTTTTTCAATTCTGTACTTTCATTTCTATTTTAATTTCTCTCTCTCCTTCCTGTCCTTTCTCCATTGAGGGCAATGTCCATTTTAAGCTTGGGGGAGGATTCCCTCCTTCTCTTGTCTTTATTTTGTTTCCTTTAAAAAAAACCAAAATCAAAATTTTTTTATATATATCTTAAAAATAATAAAAAAAAATCGTAAATATCGAAAAAATAGAGAATATTTCAAATATATATATATACTATTTGTTTTTTACTTTAATTGTTTAAACGAATTTTGGTATTTCAATAGTACCCCTTGCTTTTTGTTTTGTTTTCTGAATATCCCCTATAACAACTTAGCTAATTATGAATTTTCTAATCATTCTTTTTTATTATGTTTCACAAGTAAAATGTCGGTCGTGCTGTGTTTCTAATTCACGGTAGTATGTTAATGTGAAACGTTTTTGTAAAAACTCGCATTTTTATTATGGTTTTCATTCTTTATTTTCTTTACTTTCTTAAAAAATTTCATCCACTATTTTTCTTTTTGGTTTTGGATAATTTTTGTAATGTCAACTTTTGATTAGTATAGTAGATGTGAACGATCCAAGTCGCTTATTATTTTTTATTTTCAAGATAATTTCATTAGTTTTCATTTATTATCTAGGATTTGATTTTTGAAAATTTTCGAAGCTAATGCTTTAGATAAATTTAGAAGCATGAAAATGATTTAGGCCAATATTGTTTTCGTTTGAGCCTTCTTGCAAACCTAAGAATTTTTATCCCTAGTTATCCACTTTTGAGTCTTTTTCTGATTTCAATAGATAGCTCCACTTATCATTTTATTTTCACCAAAGCTAAAATTTTCCAACCTATCTAATCACATTAACATTTTGAGTTTCATTAAAAATTTTCATGATTATGATAGGGTTGCTTTGTGATATGTTTGGAGAACTTCTTGAAAAAGTATGCTAAAAAGAAGTGTTTGCCTTTGTTTGGCCAATTTCAAAATGAAAAAAAAAATTATTTTTGGCCTTTGTTTTAACAAAAAAAGGAAAGAAAAGAAAATGGAAAAGAAAGCGAAAGAGAAATATTTTATTTAGGATGAAATTTTTGAAACTCTTTATTTTTGTTTAGTGTGATTTTAAAGCATCCTTGTTTATCTTTGAATTCCACTCCTAATCGTAATCCTAAACCAAAAGTTTCGGTCCTAATAAGCCCTTTTTATTCATGTTTTTGAAATTTATTTATTAGCTAAGTAAAGAAGGAAAGTAAATTTGTAAAGTTTTGGATTTAAATTTAGATTTTTGTTATTTGATTTATATAGTTATAATATATCTCTTAGATCTAGTTACAACTCAATGCGCTTTTTCATTTTGTTACTTTGTTTAAATTTATTTAACGAATTTTGTTAAAATTTTGAATGATTTATTTTTGTTAGTAAAGTGTATAAATTGTTAAACCATATCTAAGTAACTATTTTAGGTTTACGTTTCACCTTCTCCCTACTTAGAATTTTGCATATTACTTATGTAAGCATAATTAGAACTTTTTGATTAATCACTTTTTATGTTAGCTAGTTTTTATATCTGTGCTTGGGGACAAGCAAAGCTTATGCTTGGGGGAATTTTAAAATACATTTTGTAGTCTAAACTATTTGGGTATTTTCAAGGTTTTAATTCAAAAATCATGTCTTTTAAGCTTATATGTTGGCCTCCTTTTGTATATATTATTGCCACTAATGTGTTCTCTTCTTTTTGCAGGTTTTCAGAGCTTTTGGCCCAAATTACCTGACAGGCCCTCCCTGGGCGTGTCACAGGGCATGTAACCCAATCCCGAGGAAGTTTGCTGCCAGAAACAAATCTAGAGAAGAAACACCTGACATGCCCCACTAACACGCCCTACCTGGGCGTGTCGCTAGGCATGTCACCTTTATCCTGAATCCTGCAGGACACCATTAAAGATTTTTCGTCGCTGCACGTCAACCCGTATGTAATACGCCCCCTACACGGGCGTGGCCCTGTGGCGTGTAACACCTTTTCCGACGACTGACAGATTTTTGACCAATGATTTGGATGTGACGTGCCTTACACGCCACCTACACGGGCATGTCCTAGGGCATGTCCACTAATATATAGAAGTAATCATCATTCCCGCCACAATATAGCACCCGAGGTCAACCTCATACCTTACACGCCCCCTAAAACGCCCTCCCTGGGCATGACAGGGGGTATGACCGACCTAGAGAAAAATTCTATAAATTCAATGGCTACCCCTTATATCTAGAAGCAGTGGGTTGAGAGGGGAGGTGTTGCCCTTTTATTTCTTGAAATTTTTCATGTCCTTCCTCTCTCTCTTTCTCATTTTAAGCTATTCTTAATTCTAGCTTAGTGTACCCTTTTGTAATAGCTCTTGTAATTTCTTTAGTAGCTTATGGTTAATGCTACCCAAGGTTTCATTTCCATGCACTTGTAATCTTTTATTTCAAAGTTGTAGTTCTCTTTTAACATTAATATAAAGTGCCCTTTTACTTTGGTTTCATAATGTTCTTCTACCCATCTCTCTTCCTCCACTCCTCGATGATTATCTAATAATCATTGTACTCAATCTTAATGATCCGGGGTTTGAGTTGATAAAGTTATGATGCTTTAAGTTTACTATTCCTTTTAAGGGTTTAGGCCTTCGATTTAGTGCTAAAAATTCATGTTTGGAGTTATATCATCGATATCTAATTTCCATCTTTATTTTCACTCTTATCTTGATGAGAGGCTCGTTGTTTTAAGTGAACACTCAAGAGTAAAGAGATTTTCACGCACCCCTTGAGATTGGAAGACATTAAATCTCCCGGATTGGAGTGAAATCAGGTAGCGGGGTTCACCGCTTAAAGCGAGCTTTAGGTCTCCGATTTGGACGAGAGTTCGGTCGGACCTTCCTAAACTCAGTTAGGAACGACTTCGAGAGAAGTGTGTTCAAACTTTATGAACCTCCACGGTCAAGGACCTTTACCTTATTAAGTTAGGGTTTATCATCGCATTTTTAGTCAACTTTTGCTGAGGTGATTCTCGATCGAGTGCTTTCCTATTTCATCGTTTCAACTCCTCGTTGTAATCACTTTTAGTAGCTCTTTATTTAACTGCAAGTAGTTCTTTTATTAGCGCAAATATTTCCTCTCTTAATTGCAATTAGTTTTCTTTTAACAAACCCTAAGACAATCCTTTGATAAGATAATAGCCTTCACGTGAGTAAAATTAATCAACAGTTCCCGAATCTTAATTCGACACTTGTGTCCCCTAGCTACAATTCGATAGGTATACTTGCCTAGATGGATTTCTAGTTCGGTTTTTATTTTCATAACGATTAGTACACACCAGCCACCCCTACACGAGCGTGACCCAGGGCATGTCCACCAATGTAAAGAAGCAATCATCATTCCCGCTAGAATCTAGCACCCGAGGTCAACCTCGTACTTAACACGCCCCCCACCTAACACTCCCTCCCTGGGCGTGATTGGGGGCATGACCGGCCCAGAAAAAAGTCTATAAATTCAAGCATCCCCCTTGTGTCAAGGGAAGTAGTGGGTTAAGAGGGGAGGTGCTACCCTTTTATTTCATGGAGTTTTTCATGTCTTTCTTTTAGTGTTCTTCCTCTCTCTCTTTCTCATTTTAATCTTTTCTTAATTCAAGATTAGTGTACCCTTTTGTAATAGCTCTTGTAATTTCTTTAGTAGCTTAATGTTATTGCTATCCTAGGTTTCATTTCCATGCACTTGTAATCTTTTATTTCAAAGTTGTAGCTCTTTTAACATTAATATAAAGTGTTATTTTACTTTGTTTTCATAATGTTCTTCTACCCATCTCTCTTCCTCCACTTCTCAATGATAAACTAATTCTCCTTGTACTCGATCTTGATTATCTGATGTTCGAGTTGATTAAGTTATGATGCTTTAAGTTCACTTTTCCTTTTTAGGGTTTAGACCTTCGATTTTCTCTTGAAAATTCATGTTTGGAGTTATATCATCGATATATAATTTCCATCTTTATTTTCACTCTTTGCTAGCCGAGAGGCTCGTAGTTTTAAGTTAACACTCAAGAGTAAAAATAGTTGCGCATACCCCTTGAGATAGACAGACGTTAAATTTCCCGGATTAGAGTGAAATCCAATAGCGGGGTTCACCGCGTAAAGCGAGCTTTAGGTCTACGATTTTGACGAGAGTTCGGTCGGACCTTCCTAAACTTAGTTAGGCACGACTTTGAGAGAAGCGTATTCAATCTTTAGGAACCTACACGGTTAAGTACCTTTACCTTATTAAGTTAGGATTTATTATCGCATTTTTAATCAACATTTACCGAGGTGATTCTCGATCGAGTGCTTTTCAATTTCACCATTTCAACCCCTCGTTGTAAAAACTTTTAGTAGCTCTTTATTTAACTACAAGTAGTTCTCTTTTAGAGAAAATATTTATTTTCTTAATTGCAATTAGTTTTCTTTTAACAAACCCTACAACAATCCTACGATAAGATAATAGTCATCGTGTGAGTAAAATTACTAAACAGTTCCCTGATCTTAATATGACACTTGTGTCCCTTAGATACAATTCGATAGGTATACTTGCCTAGATGTATTGCTTGTTCGGTTCTTATTTTCATAATGATTAGAGGACACAAGCAATCATCTCTTTGCTCTTCTTTGTGCTTTCATATCTGAAGGCAAAAGACTTATTCTTAGCCCGGGATTTGCGGATAGTCTCCTCCTCCTTCTTGGCAGATAGCTGCATATCATAGGAGAGCTGCTTCCCAAATTTTGTGAGAGAAGGTGTATCAACCAGCTTTGCTACCTTTCTGATAGAAGAGATCTTTGTGTCCCAGTCTCTAGTTAGAGACATGAGAAACTTTTCATTCAGCTCATATTGGCTGAATACCCTCCCATAGGTCCTCAGCTCATTCACAATTTTGAAGAATCTTTCATAGCATTCAGATATGTTATCTTTATTATTCTTCCTAAAAGCCTCATACTCTTGGATGAGTAAGGAATTCCTTTCATCCTTGACCTCATTTGTGCCTTCCATTTAGACCACCAAAGTGTCCCACATCTCTTTGGATGTTTTACAGTGAACCATATTCTGAAAGTTAGAATCATCAATAGCATTGACTACAATGTTCTAAGCTCTCTTGTCCATGGTGGTAAGAATGACCTCATCCTTGGTCATCTTTGAATATTTCTTTGGTGTCTTGACTATTGAATCCAGAACTAAGACTTTTATAGGGATGAAAGGTTTCTTTTTAACTATAACAAAGATCCTTTGGTCAGATGCTTCCATGAAAAGTCTGACCTTCTCCTTCTAGATCTCAAATCCCTCCTTCTTACAGATTGGTAGCTTCATGAAACCCTGTTCCTTATTGTTCTCTCCTGAACCGATAAGTATAATACTTGTAGCTACCCTTGGAGATCAACTCAGACTGTTATGTCCTTCTAGATAAACCTTCCTCTGATACCACTTGAAAGTCTTTGGTTTCAAGGATAGCTAAATAACCAAGAGGGGGGAGGTGAATTTGTTTTTGGTCTCTTTTTTATTTTTCCTTCTTTAAGTGTGTTGTTTGTTTGTTATATTTTTATTTAAAGACACACCACAAAAATATAGATAAGATTTATAACGGTTCCCCAGATTATGGGTACATCCACTATCCCTCCCACATTTCTAAAAGTTTGTTAGACAAGGAACTTCTCAAAAACTTTGATCCTAAGAGCCTACAACACAGATCTCTGATGATCTCTCTGTCTCCTCCAAGACATACCTCAGGCACAAAACCCTACCTCAGAGCAAGCTTGCTCCTACAACTCAGTGATATAAAGATCATCTACCTCACACTAAATTAATAGTCCTACACCTTAGGCTAGGGGGATAGTCCTACAACTCAGAGAGGATGACTCTCCTACAGCTTAGGAACAAAGGTCCTACCTCAGAACCATAGAAGGATCCAACAACTTAGACATAAAGGCCCTACTAGTCAAAGATAATGACTCTCATACCTCAGGAAAATTTCCCTAACTTAGGAACGCATGCCCTACCTGAGATCAACAGAGGATCCTACCTTAGATCAACAAATGATCCTACTCTCAGCTGGTATAAAATAGGCCTACACTCAGATCCAAAGGATCTTACAGAAAGAAAGAAGTTTATGATGATGATTTGACTCTAGAGAAATATTCTCTGAGTTTTCTTCTTCCTGAGCTGAGATAAACTCAGTCCAAACTTCTTCACAGTAATAAGAAAGATGATCTTCAAGAAACTGCTACTTGTGTTGGAAGTAACTATAAAACACAGGTTTTTGAACTTGCTGATGAAGACAAATGAGATGGCAGTTCTTTGAATACTTCACTTAGCTAACCTTATCTACAGATATAAGACTTGCTCTACTTCTTCTTCATTCTCAGAATATTTTTTTTCGAACTTGCTATTGCCGGAGAGAATTGCAACAACTAACTGCTTGAACTTTAGATCAGCGGGTTGAACTTTAGTTTGAGGCTCTACAACAATAGCGATAGGACGAAGATAAAGTTCTGCCTCTTTTTGAAAAGATAAAACAGTAAAGGTTGATTTGTTTCTGCTGACCTCATCTCTTTAATCATCCGCCTTCCTACGGTTCTTTGACCCGTGGGCCCGGCAATGGTTGTTGACTGCAACCTTGCTTTTATAAAAAACATCATACAGTAGGTTTCCCGGGCCATTTGTCATGTACTGTAGCCTTACGGAAACAATTTGAAACTCTGCTGACTTTTGTTGATGTTAGTATGTGTGTACTTAGCCAAATTCACAGTTTTATCCTAGGCGTTGAGTGCGTTGAGTGAACAGCCTTCAGTCTGTGTAAAAACCCTTAGTCAAATAATCTATACTACCGGGCATTGAGTGTGTTGAGTGAACCTTCATCACTCAACGAATTGGACACAGCCAATTACTTGTGCACTATTAGGTGCTAAATGCGTTGAGTGAACCTTCATCACTCAACGCTTCTAGACTTAACTGCTTCTTTGAATGTCGACCATATTACTAAGGCGATGAGTGAACTGCCTTCACTCAACACTTCTATACATAGTCGATTTCCATGTTTATGAATTCGTTGAGTGAGCCTTCATCACTCAATGCTTCTTTCTTTGCTTATTTTTGATGAGGCATTGAGTGAACTGCCTTCACTCAAAGCTTCTATATTTAGTAAAATTTCTTGATGAGCTTGTGTTGAGTGAGATGTCCTCACTCAATGCATCTGAACTTAGAAAAACATTTTCTACATCTTCTTAAGCTTTGACATCACACTGGTTTGTTGATGCTTTATTCTTTTGGCATTGAGTGAACTGTCTTCACTCAACTCTTCTTGACTTAGTAAGAATTCTTGATAGATCTTCAGATGCTTTGAGTGCTTGAGCTTGACTCAATGCTTCTTTCTTCAGGCGTTAAGTGAGCCATCTTCACTCAATGCTTCTGGACTTAGCAAGAATTCTTTCTTGCCAATGCTGCAGCTTTGATAGACTGAGCTTTAATCGATGCCTCTTGTTATATGGCGTTGAGTGAACTGCCTTCACTAAACGCCTATGGATAGCCGAATATCTGCTTTTCAAACTATTGGGCTTTAACTGTACATGCTTTACTAAGCGCTTTTTGGCATCTATCATTGATTGATCTGGCTTCATTAAATGCCTGTGGACTTAGACAAATTTCTTTCTTCTCAGCATTCTTCCTTGACAACTGGCGTTAAGTGAACTGGCTTCACTCAATGCCTGTGGACTTCAACAAATTTCTATCTTTCTATCATTTTTCATTGTGTCCACCTATCACAATCACTTAGACAACCAATCAAAACTTATTTCAAGGAACATCTTGCACATATTGAACCCTAACATACATAAAATACAATTATGCACTTTGTATTAATTGTGATTCCTCTTCAAATCTAGGGAACATTGAGGGAAATATTCCCAATATATATCAGCTCTACGCGGATACTTTTCGGTACTCAAAGTATAATAGCTGAGAGAAATCATCGCACAATGCTACTCTATTAGTCGTATCACGCACACCACTAGTGGATATTTTGGGTGCATCGGAAAAATATCGAGGTGCGACAAGAAAAAAATAGGGTGCAATTATATGTTCGGGTTGCGGTTAATAATGTGGCGCGAATAGCCAAAAACGGGCGCGTGAACACATTTTAAACCACCAGATTAACTCCTGCCATTTTGAGTAACAGTCAGGACATGCCCTAGATCACGGGCGTGACCTAGGGGCATGACCCATCATTAACACATGTTGGCGGGTTTTTTCCAACATTCCCGTGCTTTAAAGGCATAGGTTCTGTACCATACAAACCCCTAGTCACGGGCGTAACCTAGGGGTATGACTCTCCAGAAAATTTACTATAAATTCCACATAATGCTAGAAGCTGGAGAGAAAGTTAGAGGGCAAATTTAAGTTAGATTTTTTAGTTTTCTTCCTATATTGTTCATTTTATAGTTCATTTTTAGTTTTTGTAATTTTAATTCAAGTCTTTTTTCATTAGCAATCATGACCTTCTTTTCTAACTTTTTATGTATTTCCTTTATCATGTTTAGTAGATAATATCATTTAGTACTTGATCAAGATAAACTTTGGAATAAAATGCTCTTTTATTAGTCAAGCTTTAATACTATTACTTTGATTTATCTTTGACTTTAGTTGTATCGAATTCATATTTCTTGAATATGTTCTCGATCCTAGATCTGTGTCCTAAATTTATAGAGAGGTTGTGGATACGAATAGATCACACAAAGATAAATGGAGTTGCATGGACTCCTCGAGAGTGGATGACATAACTCTTTCGAATTCGAGTCAAATTCAATAGTGGGTTTCACCGCCTAAAGTAAGCTTGGGGGTTTCGATTGGCAGAGGGGTCTTAATCGATCAACCTAAGGTTAGTCGAGATCATGTTCTTGAGATAGGTGTTTTTGTATTTTGGTAACCTCTATAGTCGAAGTAAGTAATTAGAGGCTTAAATTTCCTAATTCATGAAAGTTAATTTTAATCCAAAGGGATTTTAGATCAAGTGTTATTCTTTATTTTATTAAATTTTCTCTCAAAAGTTTAATCACTCGTTTTATATTAAAAATAATAATATTAATTTGTGTCAGTAGAAGTAATCAATAGGCTCAGAAGAATACGACACTTTTTATGTTATTTAAAAATATCTTATCCTATGAACGATAAGTGCTCTTGCCCATAGTTCGTAGAATTTGGAGATATATTATTAATCCTATGTTTTACGCATCAGTCATTTATAGAACTAATTATAATGTTCTTCACCCTATTTTCCATAGTAGACAGAACCACATCATCCTTTGTCATTTCTAGGTATTTCTTTGGGTTCTTGATGTTGGCATCTATTGGTGAGACCTTCATGGTAATGAAGGATACCTCTTCTTCTATAATAAAGATCTCAGGGTCTTAGTCTTCCATGAACATCATCACCCTTTCCTTCCATATCCTAAAGTATTCCTTCCTGTAGATTGGAAGTTTTATATAACTTAGCTTTTTGTGGGTCTCACCAGAAGTCACGATGATTAAATTTTACAACCCTTGAAGATCTTATTCAAAATGCCAGGACTTTTTTCAAAAACCTACCTCTAATACCACTTGAAAGTATTATATGGGTAGCTAGACACCTAGAGGTGGGGGGGAGGTGAATAGGTTAATTTTAAATCTATTAAGCCTTTTAGAAATATACATGGTGTGTTGAGTTAGGTTGGTAGCATTCAAGAACTCAAAGAACGCACAAGCAGTTTATAGTGGTTTCCCTACATAGTATGCAACCACTTCCCCCTTCAGCTATCAAGTAGTTAACTAGATTCAACCAACTCCTCCAAAACATAGATCAATAGATCTTATACCTCTGATCCTGCCCAGGATCCTACACCACAAAGTGGCTTCCACTCCTATAACTCAAATTACTCACAATCCTAACTCAAAGATAATACTAAGTCTCCTAACTCAGGATAAAGAGCAAGCCCTACCTAAGCCTTTATAGCACAGGCCTACCTCAGATCCTCTATAAGATTCCTACCTCAGAGTTCAGTAAAATTCCTGCACTTAGCCTTTATAAATTAGGCCTACACTAAAATCTCAGAGAGATCTTACAATAGATGTTTAAAGAGTTTTACAATGACTCAAGAACAAAGGCTCTGGAGTCTTCTTCTTTTGCTACATCACCAGACAGCTTCTCTTCACCATCGTAGCATGAAGGGATCTTCAGATTAGAAACACGTGCGGTGTCGAATACTTCTAGAGATATTCTATTTCTTCAAGCTCTTGAAAGATTGTTATATAGATTACCAAGCTTGAAAAAAATGAAAAATAATTTTCTCTCTACTAGCATCAAATTTTTGCAACTTAGGGTTTCAAAAAGTTTTTCAAAAAGTTCTTCAAAAAGTTTTTCCAAAAATTTCTTCAAAAATTTATTATAAAAGTACCACTCACTTAGATTTTATATCTTGGCACCAGCAATGGCTATAATTTTTATTAGGTAAGCCTCATGACCAGCTTTAATGGTTGAATCATCCTAAGATTATGTGTTTGAGAAATACGGCGTTTCCATCTTTCAGCATGCAATATGTGTCAATTTGGAATATGTATGATGTCAGTAGATTAGACTCGATGCCATTGGACTTAGAATAAATATCTAATCTTCTGTAGAAGTTTTAAGTATTGGAACAAACATGAGTTATTCAATTACTTGAACTCTGATGAAGCGTTGAGAGACAACAATTAACTCAGCGCTTTCTACTTAGGCATTGAGTGATCTCTTTTGTCTCAACGCATTTGTACTTTAATAGCTTTATGCTTCTACGAAGCGTTGAGTTAAGTCTTTCTTAATAGGCATCGAGTGATTGCTGTAAACCCAACGGAAACCAATCCGGCATCGAGTCAAGTCTCATAACTCAACACATTTGTACTTTGTTAGTTTTTCTTCTTCACTGCTGAGGCGTTGAGTGAATGGTCTTCACTCGACACATTAGTACTTGGTATGACTCTCAAGTCTTTTACTGAGGTATTAAGTGAAAGAACTTCACTATATTTGTATTTAGGCTGACTTTATGCTCTTATACTAAAGATTTGAGAGTGTATCATTCATTCAACGCATATGAATCTTGAGCCTCGAGTGATGTGAGATGCCTCAATGCATTTGAACTTAAACAGCTTCTCTACTTCACTTTTGAGGGGCTGAGTGAATAGCATTGAGTCAATGCATACAGACCATGTGTATCGAGTGATGTGAAAGGACTCAAAACATTTGTACTTAGCAAAAATTCTCCACTTCTGGAGTGTGCTGACTTACTCTCAAGCTATTAGTCAATCAAATAATGAATACTTGAACACATTAACATAGAGAAATGTCAAATACTTATTTTTGTATATTATTGACTTATGGGTCTTCTTCAAATCTAAGACATTGTGATCAATGATCCCAATAGCAACTTGACCAAAGCAGAGTATAATTCATTGCTAGAGCCGTACAAGGGAGAGGCGATTACAACATGGGTCATGCAAAAGAAGTATTGACGGAAACAACTTTCCGCTAAACTCTCAAAGAAAAATTAAGGTAAACCTAAACCTCTATCAATTTATACCCAATGTAATAAAACACACGTTTCCTCTATCAGCAAACCCGAGACATAAATGTCATTATGTTGATATAAAGAACAAGATGTTTTGATTGATTCAAGAACAAAATGATATCATCTTGTTATACAAGATGATATCATTTTGATAGGCTGGAGAACAAATTGGTATTGTCTTGTCATACAAGATGATATCGTTTTGACATATAGTCTATCTAAACAACATTGTATTGTCAACACACACAACTCCAACGAGTTATAGGATTGGTCTTTCACTCATATCCAATATGACTGAGGAAAACAAAATCCTTCCTCTAATTTATCCAACCACCCTTATATACGACCCGATAGGATCATGTTCCATTAGTTGTGAGACAAATGACTTGACCACTTTGAGATAACCTTGGAAACACCAACAAAAAGACCTGAAGAAGAGGTTAGGGATCATAGAGGAGCTTCTCAAAAAGTGTTCATGTGGGGTGGTATGTACCAATTAAACCTGCATTGTCTTCAAAACCTCTCTTTGTGCGAACCATGTATATTTGATATTTATAGGATGCTGAGACTATCGATTGGATGCATATTGGTACCACCACTCTAGAAGTTAAGAATAGGAGCTTAAGGACCAGTTTGGCTGATGGCTCTCCAATTTCGATCAACAAAGTCACAGTAAGTCCTCACAACAATATAATGAACTCATGATCGATGAGATAATTAGGATCAATTCTATCAAATCATAATAACATATACTCCAGATGATGCGAGATATCTGGGTGGTGAAGCTGGACTACGAGAGGGTCACCGCCCATGATCTGGTTCTTAAGCTTTATCTTCCCATAGAATTGCCAAGACACTCCCTTGAATCACTATTTGGAGACCGAGGTGGGGATGATGATAGTTTCTCAGACATTTATGCCTGAGTACTTAGGGCTTTAGGAGATTTTTGTTTTACTCTTCCTTTGTAATAGACATTTTGTACTCTCACCCATGAGGCAAGGTTTCGTAAGACAAACTTTTAATACTTTTGAGAATTGAGTTATGATGAATTTTCCTCATCCTACAATAAGGATTATTTTGGTTTCATTCAACTATTCTGAAAGTATTTGTTTTAAGAGTAGCTAAACACATAGAGGGGGGTGGGGTGAATTTGTTTTTTAAGTCTTTTGTGACTATCTTTTGGTTTGTTGAGTTGAGTGATATACTTTATGTTAGCTTTCATGAATTTACACCAACACACTAATATTTATTATGGTTCCCCAATGTATGGGTACATCCACTTTCCCTCCTAGCTTTTTTAATAGTGTGTTTGACAAGGCAATCTCCTCCAAGACTCAACTCAATGAGTTTACAGCACAGATCCCTTAGGATCCCTAAGATTCCTACAAGTCATACCTCATGCCCAAGGCCCTACACTCAGAGATAAAATCTCATACAACTATGTGATCCTTTTGATCAACTACCTTACACTTAATCCAAAGGCCTACACTCAGGCTAGGAAGATATCCCTACACTCAGATCCACCGCTAGATACTACCTTAGAGAATAAATCTCTTACCTTAGGCAAACATGCCCTACCTCAGAACCACAGAATAATCCAACAACTCAGCCTTTATATTTAAGGCTTCAACTAAGATCTATTAATATCCTATAAAAAGATTGAGTTTATTGTTGATGACTTGATCTAAATAAAATGTTCTATGAGCCTTCTCTATAGACTGAGTGAGCTCAGGCCAACTTTTTCACAGCACCAAGGAAGTAGATCTTCAGGTTGGTTCAACTTGTACTTGGAAGAATCTTAGAAACAAGAGCTTCTGAACTATCTGATGAAGACAAGATGGTTTTTCCGTGCTTAATTTCTTCAATCATTCAATATAGTTTGAAGTCTTCAGACTTGCTGTTGAACACATGTTGCAGTTCTCTTCTTCTTAATTTTCAAAAAAAAGATGACCATATTACTTCTTTTCCAAAAAGGCAAAAAGCTCCCTTTAATTTCTCGGAACTCTGCTTTTTTTCCCATAACTCCAACGGCTCTATGCAAAGTGTAGACCCCTAGAATCATCAACTACAACACAACTTTCGTATTAATTACAGTACTAAATGCAATCCGTGCATTTTGTCTTCTAGCAAGAAAAACTAATGATATTTGAATTTCTACTGACGTCAGCATGACTCAGCTCCTACGGACTTAGCAAATACTAGACAATCTGCACATGTGTTTAGTGAAGCCTTATCAATCAACGTAAAAGTACTTAAGCTGAATTCTACAGCTTCAGGCATTGATTGAACCTTAAACACTAAACACATATAGACATTTATAGTCTAACTGCATAGGCGTTGAGTGAGCCTTCATCACATAACGCTTCTGTACTTAGTTTAATTTTCTCTGTATGAATGCATTGAGTGTAGCTTCTTTACTCAACTCTTTCATCATTGGCCTAGCTTTTTGATGAGGCATTGAGTGGTCTGTTTTTGCTCAGCGCTTCTATACTTCAATAGAATTTTTGTTGAGTAGGCGTTGAGAGAACTTTCTTCACTCAATGCTTCTGGACTTAGCAAGATTTCTTGACAACAACATTGCGGCTTTGACTACTTGTAGTTCTGTCAATGCTTTTTGCATTTTGGCTTTGAGTTAACTTCCTTCACTCAATGCTTCTGGATATAGCCAGATTTCTTATCTGAACCGCTGAGGCTTTGACTGCTTAAGCGTCTGTCACTGCTTATATACTCTTAGCGTTGAGTGAACTTCCTTTACTCAATGCTTCTAGACTTAGACAGATTTTTTCTTTGCCAGCATCCTGCCTTGAGTCCAATTATTATTGTGACTCAATCTACTAATCAAATCAGTTCAAAAAAAAGCAATCTGCATAGATTGATCTTACAGCTTGCATCAGATATAATTAGGTGTATACCATTGACTTTTATGCCTTCTTCAAATCAAGGACATTGTGATCAATGGACCCAACAATCTCCCCTTATTTAAACAAGTCAGAATCCTAGTATGTGATATATACTACCATATACAATAGATAAATCATCACAGCAGATAAGAGCAATAATTTATACACACACAAAAATATTATTTTCATTTAAAAGAAAAAGTCATAAATAGATAGTGTATATAATACAAAATGGTCACATTCTTACAGCCCTTAAGGAAAATACTAAAATATGTCATGTTTCTAGTTCCTTGTTCACTATCCCCCTACTTGGTTTCTTGGCATCCATTTCCGTATCTTCAACCTTCTTTTCCTTTTGCCTCTCAAAATAGATGTAGGGCTTAGGAAAGTACTTGTTGGGCTCCATAGCATCTGGTGGTAATGCACCTGACTTTTTTCCCCTTTTGAATTTCCTCCCGACCACTTCATTTCTTTCTAACTTGGATCATTCTAGGGAGCTATACAACTTTCCCCTATCAATTTTCATATCTTTTATCTGATCCCAGGCAAATAAGATGATTGTCCTATATTGAGGACTCCATATCTCAAAATTTGGCCTAATTTCCAACTCCTCTCTATACCTTTTCCTTACGAAGCCTGATTTCTTCCTCTTCTTCCACAATCGACTTGACTTTGGCTTTGGCTATTTGGGCAGTACTGGGGATAAATGTAGAAATTAAAGAAGCAGTAGAAGGTTCATCTATCTGAGCACCTCCTTGATCATCATATGGATCCCCATATTGTTCGTCATACAGACCTTCTAGAATAGGGACAGAAATATTTTCATCATATGAATACTGCTCAAGCCTCAATGAACCTCTTATGATAATGGTGACCTAGACAGCATTCTCAGTATTTGCCTTAATCTTGGCCTTCTCCCCCTTTATGACTTATTTAGATAAAGCTGTAGTTAGGTAGTTTGGCTATGGAGAGTCTTTCATCTATAGAATTTACACACTTAGTAACATGATTCTTGACCTCTAACATGTGATCATAAGGAATCTGAGTGAATGTATCCATTATCCTTTCTAGTGTTTTCTTGTGGGCTTCCATCAGATTTTTCTACACATTTGTAACCATTTCCATGTTGCTGGAGGTTATGTTCTGATTCACCAGAATATCATGCTGGGTTTTGCTAATTCCTGCCAGCTTTCTTTTATTAAGTGTTACAGCAGGAGCGGCCTCAAGTAGAAGGCTTTGTATTAGCTTTCAGTAGGTTGACTTCAAACATGATGTACTTGAATTTAATGAAAGATCCTTTAAAACTTTTTGAATATTGCTTTACCTCTCAATATATTGACAAGGAAGAATCAGATGTTCATATGAAAGCCAAACTGCGTGTGAGCTTTTGAGGAGTTGAAGATTGGTCTGATCATGGAACCTGTGTTGTATTTGTCATGTGGAATAGAAAGTTTTGAAATCAATAGTGATGCATCAAGGAATGGCTTAGGCTGCGTTCTGTTGTAATTTGGATATATGATTGGTTATGGCTCCTGCCAACTAAAGTCTACGAGAGGAATTATCCGGTTCACAACATGCAATTGGCAGTTGTGATATTCTGTCTTAAGCTATGACAACACTATGTGTATGTCGTGAAGGTTGACATCTTTAAGGACCATACGATCCTAAAGAACTTGTTACATCATTAGGATCTTAATATGCGACAGTGGAGGTGGATGGAGTTCCTTAGGGACTACACCTTTGAGATTCATTAAACTCTCGGGAAGGGAATTGTAGTCACGTATGGGTTGATTTACAAGGCTCCAACACAAGTAAATTGGTTACATATGCATGATAATCATCTGATTCTTGATTTGGAAGCATTGGACATCTCTTATATTACGGGAGGATGAGTGTGAATGAAAGTTTGAACTAGACGAAGGTGCAATATGACCTCGCAGACAGGATTCGACAGGAATTATATGTTTATGAGGACATGAAACGGTATATGGCGGAGATAGTGGATCGGTCAAATTCCTAATTCTCGTTGAATGATGGTCTTTTGTGGAAGGATGGTCGGTTGTGCGTCCCGAATATTAGCAAATTATGGGAGGAGTTGATGTATGAGGCACATTTTAACAAGTACTTAATCAACCCAGGGAGCACAAAAATGTTTACGTACATAAAAAAGATCTTCTGGTGTCCAGGGTCGAAGAAGGACATAGCACTTTATATGGCGAAGTGCCAAACTTGTGCCCTCATGAAGGCTGAATGTCAAAAACCCGGTTGTTTCCTGAAGTCATTACCAATACCGGAATGGAAGTTTGATGATATATCTATGGATTTCATGCATTGTTTGTCGAGATCTCAATGCGGGAACGATTCCATTTAGGTGATCGTGGACCGACGGACAAAATTAGACACTTCTTTTTGAATCAAAGGGACAAAGCATTGGTAAAGTTAGATATTCTTTATGTTGAACAGAATTTATGATTGCAAGGTGTGCCCCATTGTATAATTATTGACCGAGATGGATGTTTCAGTTCGAATGATTCGGAGATTATTCATCAACTGTTGGGCACAAAGCTGAAATTTAGAACGGCCTTTCATCCTCAGACAGATGGTCAGACCGAGATGGTAAGCAGAACAACGGAAGATATTCTTTGCATATGCACCCTGGATTTTGGGAAGAGGTGGGGGGAAGATCTCTTTATGATTGAATTCGCCTACAATAATAGCGATCAAGTTATTATTCAAATGACACCTTTTGATGCCTTATATGGTAAGAAGTGTCATACTCTATTGGCTTGTGTAGAAATAAGTGAATCGAAGCTTTATAAACATAAAGATGTTAAAGATGCGATAATCACTTTTGAGAACGATTGTTGATTGCGCAAGATAGCAGGCAAAATACTATGGTGGGTAAAATTTAGGATATATAATATCTCCAAATTCTACGAACTATAGGCAAAATTCTTTCGGGCATGTTGACTACTACTCACGCAAAATAATATTATTTTATCGGAATATAAAAAGAGATTAATTAAACTATAGAAAGAAAATGAAATAAAATAATAACACTTGATCTAGAATCCGTTTGGATTAAAATAAACTTTCAGGAAACACAAGCTTCTAAATTATCTTTTTCGACCGTGGAGGTTCACCGCATAAAGCAAGCTTAGGGGTTTCGACTAACCGAGGGTTCTTAATCGATCAACCTATGTTTAGTCACTATCGGATTTGACTCCAATCAGTATGACTTATGTTTTCCTCTCTCGAGAAGTTCATGCAACTCCTACTTTTTAGTGATCTACTCGTATCCACAACCTCTTGCTAAATCTTTGATACAGATCAAGGGTCAAAACATATTGATTAAATGTGTATTTGATAGAACTAAAATCAAAGATAAATCGAAGTAAATAATAAAAAGCTTGATTATTTGAGAAATATAAATAAGTTTATTTAATCCAAAGTTATCGTGATCAAGTACTAATGAAATATAACTACTTAACATGATAAAGTAAATGCATAAAAAGAGGGACATGAAAAGAGTACTTGGATTATAATTACAAAAACTAAATATTACACTATGAAAAGTAAAATGCGGAAAAGAAATACAAAATACTGAAAATAAACTTCAAAATCTAGGTCTAATCTTACTCTAACTGACTCCTACTAACACCAAAACTCACCCCCAGCTCCTGGTAATCCTTGAAATTTATAGTGAAGTTTGTCGGTGAATAATGTGTTACATCTCGACTTTTATTGGGACACCAGAACCCTAGTATGCCCAATAAAAGTGACCCAAACCCCTACCCATGACCCACACCCGAGTAGGAGGTAACACTAGGTAGGGTACAAAGAGCTAGAGAACTCCGTTTAGAGTTCTGTTAGTTCTTGTTGCATCATATAGTCAATACGAGATTGTTGGAATTCTTTCCGTTGAATTCTAGGGTCATATGGTGGTTATGGTTGTTCGTCGTAGAATGTCCCGAAAATGAGATTTTTGGATAATGACCTAGAGAACTACGATTTGAGTTCTGTCAATTCTTATGGCTTCGTGTAATCAATACAAACCCATTGGAACTCGTTACATAACAACCGTAAGTCTAACAACGAATATAAGCATTTTGACCCTTTTAGCGCACTAAGACGCGCAGATTTTAGATATTTAGCAAACAAACTCCGATTCGACCCGGATTAGTGGCATTGGACCCGTATGGTCAATACAAATTAAAGTCAAAAGAGTACATTCCTGTCAATTTCAGTGACAAATAGTCAACCCGTGGTCAAATAAATCATAGTTATGCACCAAAAAGCGTACACACACAATTTATGACACAACACCCCAACTTTGACCCAACTCCCGATGACGTCAAACACCCCTAAAAGTCCTTTTTTGGAATTTTTCTCATGGATGAGTACACCTCCTCTCCATAGTTGATTAGGCCCTTACCGTCCTCACTTCTTGGTCCACCCAAACCAGAAAGGCTTTGTGGATGGGCCTTTGGCAAAAATCCCACCATCTCTCCCCCATCCTTTTTCCTCTTCTTAGGAACTAAGCCCCAAAAGCCCACCAAACCCCTTCCCCACCAGATGGCTGCCACTTAGGGCCACCCTGATGATGCCACCTGGCCAGACCAAGTGGACGGGAGGAGAAGAGTTCCTCCCCTAATGGGATTTATCCCACATCGGCTAGGGGAAGGGTGGTCACCCTCCCCAAGCATATAAAAGGCCTTGCCCAGCCTTCTTCCCTACACACAAACCCAAACGAGCTAGGTTCCCCTCTATCGGTTCCCTTGATCATAGGTATTTTTCCACCACCCGAGCTCCACCATCACCTCTAATGGAGGCTCGGCTGGGACCCTCCCAAGCACCCTCCGCACACATAAAAACTTTCTTCCTCCGCCTCCCTAAGATTTTCGACGTCATCCATGCGCCTTCCGGCGGCCAAAGTGTCGCCGCACCACCCGAGCCAAGCTCCGGGCATTTGGTGACCGTAGGTGTTTTGCCTTTGCCAACATTAGTGGTGGCATTGGGGAAGGGATAAACCAGCAGGGATAACCATCCCCGATAATGGAAGGTCGAGGTGCTGCCGGAATTCACCGCTCCGACGACACCAAAAAAACAGTGTTTTCTCTGTGTTTGTATTTGCGGCGGTGACCGGCGGCACAAGGCCACTGGAGCACTACCGGATATTTTTGCATCCCCATGTTTGTTGGACGAGGGGTAGTTTCATGTCCAGGGGTAAAAGAAGAGTGGCATGGCAGCGCGGTGGTGCTGGGAGCAGAGCCACCCCCACCCGGCTTACGGTTTCGCATCTTGCAGCGGTGGCTGGCGGCAGCAGGCCACCAGACCACTGCCCAGGTGTTCGATGGCCTCCGGTGAGTTGACCAGAGGCGGCGTCAATGCCTAATGATCATCGGTTGTCAGTGGCAGAAGCTTTATATTCTGCACCACTGGCGACTCACAGTTGCCGTCTGATCTGATGGTGATGATCGAACGGCAGCAGCTGCATAAAATTATGCGCTACATAATTTTTCGCAACCCCACTGCAGATCCAACTCTGATCTGTTGTGGGGTCAGAAGACTCCTTTCCCTGGTCTGGCCCAATATCAGCTGCAGGATCAAGATTGCTGTGTTATATGCAGACAAATTTTAAGCTAAAGTTTTGAACATTTTTGATTTAAAATTTAGGCTCCTTGGGAAAAAGTTTTGAACATGAAAGTTTCTCCCCTCAATAAGGTCATTCCCCACAAAAATTTTGAGAAGTTTTGAAATTTATTTGGTATTTTTAAAAGGCCAAAAGAGTTTTAAATGGCCCAATTAGAGGCCCAAAATTATTCAAAATTTTTTGAGAAATATTGTGTGCTCAACTTAGGCCTCCCTAAGGGTTGTATTAAAATTTGGGAACCTTGGGAGAAAAATTGGAGTTTTTCCAATTTAATGGTAGCCTATGGTCGTGCTCAAAAATTTAATGCATATGATTTTCTCGAAACAAAATTTGAGCGCGCGACCATCCTTTTGTGTCTAATAATAAATTCAAAGTGTTTTAACAACGATAGTGATCGAGGCAAGTTCCCAATATCTGAGAATCTTGAAGTTTTGCGGAACTACTGAGCGACTCGTTCTTCTCTGTTATAAAAACACTCGGGTAACTTGAATAGTTTGGAAAATGGAGATATGAGCTGTCATGTTCGATGAATAATAAAGGTGTAACCCTTAAATTCTTCAAGTCTTATTAAGCCATAATAATAATGGGGGAAACAGAACTATTATCAGACCTAAATAATTGTTGAAACCCAAATGAAACCTCCTGATAATAGAGTTAGAATTGAACTGAACCTCCTGAGAATGAAGATGGAACTGAACATAACCTCCTGAGAACGGAGTTTGAACTGAACTAAAGCTCCTAAGAACAGAGAGGAACTTTTAATACCCCCTTTCGTAATATAATATATAACTGACTGTCCGTCCATGTCCTGACACCATATACTATGGACAGACAAAGGAGTTACTAAATTGAAACCATAATCCGATATTTTGCATCCTATCACAGAGGGCATTCTAGTGGAAGAAATTTAAATGTTATAAATAGGACCCAACAACTTGAATGTCCAGTACCACAAAGGAATGAAAGATAAATAAACAAAGATGGTTTTGGCCTTAAGGAATTACATTATTCATCTAAAATTAGAGTATCTTGTAAACATCAGCATGCGGGCTGGCCATATATGAGAACAAAATAAACGCAAAAGAAACTTCGCTTTGGCCTTCGAGGTCCAGCTTAGCTATCTTGGGCTTTAGTCTGCTGGATCCCACTTTACTCCGCTGCACCAGCAAGCAACATTCCACCACACGTTGGCAAACAATAGCAATGGTCAGTATTAGCAGAAAAAATTATAATGACCCCACCTCTCATTCAGGATGGCGAAGCTCCTTCCCTACAGGCAACTTAGGAACCATTAGCCACAAATGTTGGATCCAATGCCCAACGCCTCGTGCTCTCAGGCACACTCTTAGTGCATAAGACCTTAAGGGTCATACCACCGTCCTTTGACAGTCATCAACATTTTAGATTTTAGTCTCATAAGGGCCTAAGCAAGTGACAATGCCCCAATCCTTCGGTAAAGTCATAAGGATCTTCAAATCCAATATATGATTCACTCCAAGATGGACGAAAAGGGTTGGGAAAAATTCAGCATTTTCCCATTCTCAATTTGCCAGGCACGATAGACACGATGCGGGTCGGCATACCCTTTCCCATTTTCGTACTATTCAAAACCCGGTTATGATCCTTGGTTAGCACTCATGGATACCTTGGCAGAGCAAATTAAGTCCACACCCATCACAATATACCTGAGCAAATTAAGTTCACGATCAATCAAATTTGTATCCCACTAGTCTCCCCAAGACTTGATTCACAAGCAATAGTCTATAGGTCTCCCAGAGACAGGCTTCATAACCAAACAAAGCTTTCACGAATCTGTTGGAACCCCTAGGTGATTTGGGCTAAGTTCTCTTCTTAGGGTGTGACCCATGTTGTATAGAAGGGTCATGTTTTATGTCTTTCTAGTCTTAGGTCAGTCCAACAGATGGAAGATCAAGGACATGCCTAAAGAAGGCTCAAAATCAGCCCTAGAAGAAAATTTTCTAAGTATATTCTCTGGTCGACGAAATATAAGTGAAAGAGAAGAGTTCTGAGGTCGACGATTTGGTCTTAGAAGAAAAATTCTGTGGTCTGCGAAGTGTGTGTTTCACTCAATGCTCTTAATGCCAAAGATCACTCAGCGCCATAATTTTCTCAACGCTATAGTTCACTCAAAGCCAAAGTTTACTCAGAGCCAAAGATCACTCAGTGCTCTCAACGCTATTAATGACTCAACGCTCTCAAATGACTCAACGCTAGATGTGTTATTATCTCAACACCTTCAGTTTGACCAAGTTCTGAGGTCTACTAATTTCAGATTCTCAGGTCGACAACTTAGAGAACAGAATCTGTCAGTTTATGCAGTGCAGTTGTTCGCAGAGCTCAGGTTGACGAATAGTTCTGAGGTTGATGAAAGTTGTTCTCTAGTCAACGAAAACTGTAAGTCATATTGTTATTTATTCTTTCATTTTATTTCTCCTGATTCTATATCTATTATAGGCCGTTAATTCCCTGGATAATCAATGCACTTATATCCTTTAAATCGAGCCATTACTGGCAGCATTGATTGTAAATATTTTCCATAGAATTAATTGCTTATATCTCGGGACAGACATAGAATAGTATATATGACAACATACTTTCCGGTTTTCATTTCCAAGATTTCGGCTAAGCATTTATTGCAGGTTTTTGAATTCGAACTTAAGGAAGCTATCATCTAGATAATCTCTCTGCCAGATACAAAAAGGATCACACTCTTTGATACTATACAGAATAAAATACGAGAAAAAAAAGAGAGAAAACAACTACTCTCAAAAGAAAATGAAAAAGTAATAACATCAATCACAATCAAGAGTCTTTTCTTCCCCTCCTTCTTTGTTTCAAGGATCTCAAGTGACAAGAATATTCAATCAGTCAAAGGATCCCTGGAGAGTTGATCTTATAGAAAAAGACCTTCACCCTAGCAAAGTTTCCCTTCCTGAACAACAGTTAATCTTAGGGGGAGTTTTTACAATATCTGAAGAATTCTCAAGACTTCTCTCATTTTCTTGAGAAAGAGTAGTCAAAATCAACCTCTATTCCCCACCTCTGTATATGGTTTTAATTCCCTTTAAAATTATTTTGGTTGCTAGTCTCCTTCTAAAAGACTTGGGTTAGTTTTTGAGCACCTGATCAAAAGCTCATTGGTGGAAGTCACCTAATCAAAACTTGTAGTAGATTCCTACCTAGGGTGATAGAAGAGTGGATGTACCCAAGTTTGGGGAACAACTATAAATTCCTGTGTTGTCTATGTGGCTGTGATTTTCTTGTGTGCTTGTGCTGTGATATATTTTGCTGAGTAGCTTAGTTATCTTCTCTCTAGTTCATTTGCTGCACTTATACACTCATACACTTATATCATAGTAATATATTTTACTAAAGACTTTTAATTCTGCAAAAATCAAAAAGATTTTAATAACTCTATTCACCCCCCATATAGAATTTATCAGAGTTTACCCTATCTTTCAATTTGTATTAGAGGTTATCTCTATCCATTTCTTGCAATTGGTATTATAGGGTTTCTCTATCCATTTCTTTCAATTGGTATCAGAGGAAGCTTAATCATATCATAGAGGCGCACACCTAGATTAACCAAGATCCTCAGGATAAACTCTGAATAAGTCTTATTAGTTTCTTTGATTAGATTTTATTTTTCGATATCATGGCACAAAATAAGGATTATGCTAGCACTAGACCTCCAGTTTATAACCTGAAAAAGTTTGGGATCTGGAAAGCAAGAATCAAGCTTTATATGAACTCTATTAATGAGGACATCTTTAATTCCATCTTGACAGGACCACCAGCTCCAGTGGCCTCAACTTCAACTCCAGTAAATCTCAGTGCAGTGCCTCCTCCAGATCAAACTGATGCAAATATGAAATCCAAGATTGTTGATGCCAGAGCTATGAATATACTGGCCGAAACTATGTCAGATGATATATTTCAGAAAGGTTCTGAATGTACATCTGCCAAAGCCATTTGGGATTCCCTCAACCAAGTGGTAGCAGACTATGTTGATGAGAGGAAGGATAGAAGATCCAACCTCATATCTCAATATGAGATTTCAGGAAAGATGAAATAGAATCTGTGGAAGGAATGTACAACAGGCTGAGCTCCATCATCAGTGAGCTCAGAACATTGGACAAGGAAATTACTCTGACGGAGGTAAATGACAAGATCCTTATGTGCTTCCCTAGCACATGTGACACCAGAATCTGGACCATCAGAGAAGCCAGAAGCATGGCTGAAATTTCAACAGAATCTCTGCTTGGAAAGCTCAAATCGTATGAGCAATTGATCAAGTCAAGAGATGCTACAGTTGAACCAAAGGCTTCAACACCTACTTGGAAGGAACAAAATTTAACATTCAAAGCTGTAGAAGAATCTCCCAGCTTGCCAGCCAATGAAGATCTTATGAGTCTCTTTGCTAAGAGATTCTATAAAATTGGAAGGAAGGACTTTAGGCGGAAGCCTTCAAGGAATGAAGATAAACCCAGGTATGACAAGAACCCCTCTAAAGAGGTTGTATGTTTCGGGTGCAGGAAACCTGGACACTTCATCTCAAAATGTCCAGAAGTGTAAAAGAAGGATAGAAGGCAAGAGAAAGATTCAAGAAGACATACGCACATCAAGGCCTCCTCTAGCAAGTACAAAAACAAGGAGAAGGGCTTTGTAGCTGAAACCTGGAGTGATACTTAAGATGAAACATCCTCCTCCAGCTCCAGTGAAGAAGATGTAGAAGAGAAGAAGGCAAGGGAAGTTTGCCTTATGGCAATAGATGCTGGAAGCAGTAGATCAGATTTAGAAGAATCAGATGATGAAGAATTCCTCTCTGAAGAGGATCAGGTAATTGCTACCTATGACTTTCACTCTAAAGAATTTCAATCTAAATTTAAACTCTTGTGTTTAGACCTAATAGGATCTGAGAAGGAAATCAAACATCTCAGGGAAAAACTTTTAGAAAAGACAAAATCATTGCTAAAAATGTTAAGTTTATTGAAGATTTAAGCTTAGCCGATCAACAAATAGTTTTTCTTAAATCTGAATTAAGTAAGGCTAAGGAACTAGTAGAATCCTGGAATGGTAGATGTTTACAACTGTTAGACACAACTAAAACAGTTAATACAAGATCTAACAATAACAAACTAGGATTAGGATCCTCATCTAGTGAACCAATCCTAATCTAGAAAAATCAATTATCAAAACCTATTAATTTCATCTCTAAAAATGGAAAGAAAAATACTGAACAAGTAGTGAAGGTTAATGAAGTTCTTAAACAGCTAGAACTTAAGAAAACCAATCAAAAAAAGAAAAATAAACAACATAACTATATTTAGCATAGTTCGTCGAACTCAGAATGACGAAATGGGTATGGTTTTTCGACCCCAGAATGACGAACCCTGAATGCAAATAATAATGTAAACTATTCTTCGAACTAGGATCGATGAAACCAGTATGGTTCGTCGACCAGAGATCGACGTTTCTGGGGTTCTGAGAATGGATACCTTAATTCTTCGAGCAGAGATCGAAGAACTCAACTCAGATCATCGAACTCAGGTCGACGAACACACTCAAATTTGTCAAACTTAGTTCATAACCAGAGTAACCTATAAACTGATAAATCCTTTAATCCATTTAGTCAGTGGATTATACCTCCTAGAAGGTATCATCCTTTAGGTTATAAGGATCAACCTGAATGTTCATTTATTTCAAGTTTCAGTTATCTTGAACAACAAGGACCCAAAGTAACCTGGGGAAAAATCTGCTAATCTTCTTCTTAGCAGGTAGAAGAGAACACTGCCACTCAAAACAAGTGGTACCTAGAAAGTGGTTTCTCTAAACATATGACAGGTTGTAAGAAATGTATAATCAACTTTAATGCCAAGATTGGACCTAAAGAAATCTTTGGGGTCTCAGGCTTTGGACTAATAGAAGGCTATGGAGATTTCAACTATGGAGCTCTCACATTCAAGAAGGTGACGTATGTAAATGGTCTTAAGCATAATCTGAAATAAGTAAGCCAAATATGTGATACAGGTTATCAAGTGAGCTTCACTAACTCTTTATGTCTTATTTCTTTACACAACACAACTGTTTTAACAGGAATTAGACAAGGCAACATCTACTTAGTAAATTTTTAATCAACTAAATCTTAAATTTGCTAATTCAATTCTGTTATCATTCAAACTAGCTTATGGCACAAAAGACTAGGACATGTAACCCATAAGAATATAGCTAGGTTATCCAAGGACAATCTTATTATAGGTTTACCTTCTGGTCCCTACAAGAAGGAAGGCCTCTACAGGGCTTGTCAATTAGGCAAGCAAACTAAATCAAGTTTCAAATCCATTAATAAGAGTGATTCACCTAGAATCTTATACTTGCTCCATATGGACCTTTTTGGCCCTATTGCAATACAAAGTCTAGGAGGAAAGTCTTATACATTAGTTATTGTAGATGACTTCTCCAGGTTCACATGGGTTTTCTTTTATAGAACTAAGTCAGATACTTTAAGGTTCTCACAGATTTTCTCAAGAACATACAGATTGAGTACTCTACTCAAGTTACATTGATCAGAAGTGATCATGGCATTGAGTTTGAATCTCTTCTTATGCTAGAGTTCTTTGAGAAGGAAGGTATCAGACATTTTTTCTCAGCTCCTAGAACTCCTCTACAAAATGTGGTAGTTGAAAGGAAGAATAGAACACTCATTGAAGCTGCAGGTACATTGCTTGCACATGCTTACATGTCTCTTTCCTATTGGGCAGAGGCAGTAAGCATAGAAAATTATGTCCTGAATAGAAGCCTAATACATTAAGACTCCCTATGAACTACTCAAAGGGAAGAAACCTATAATAACCTATTATAAAGTATTTGGATGTATATGGTATATTCACAAGAATGACAAGAAACATCTTAGAAAGTTTAAATCTAAGGCTGCAATGGAAATTTTTCTAGGATATTCCCAAGTCAGCAAGGCATATAGGGTGTTTAATAAATCCACATTAAAATTTGGGGAATCTATGTATGGGATATTTGATGAATCTAATATGTTTTACAATTAGAGAGACATCCCTACCAACAATAATCTGTAGGTACCAAATTTGTGTAAGAGCTTGGATGATCTAAACCTTACCTCAAAGGTTGAATCACATCCCTCTCCACAAGTTATATCAGAAGCGGAAAGTGAAGAAGAGACTGTGGAAGCAGTTCAATTTCCTCTAACAATTGATACAATTCAATAAGAGGAATTAAATATAATAACTGATGCTGAACCAACTCCACCTAATGATCTTGTCACACTGAGGGATAACCCTAGAACTCAAGTGATTGGAGACATATCAGTGGGAGTGCAGACAAGGCATCAACTCAACCCTAATATGATGCTTACCTGCTTTCTCTCTCAAATTGATCCTCAATCCATATATGATGCAGAGCAAGATCCAAACTGGATCTTTGCAATACAAGAGGAACTCAACTAGTTTGAGAGGTGTAGAGTTTAGGACTTAGATCAAAGGCCTAAGGGCTATCCAGTAATTGGGACTAAGTGGGTATTCAGAAAAAAACTTGATGCCCAAGATGTGATAGTGAGGAACAAGACAAGGCTTGTTGCTCAAGGATACAGGCAAGAGGAAGGGATTGATTATGATCAAACCTTTGCTCCAGTTGCAAGACTAGAAGCTATAAGGATTTTCTTAGCTTATGCAACATTCAAAAGGTTTAAATTCTACCAGATGGATGTGAAAAGTGCATTCCTAAATGGAGAACTCAAAGAAGAGGTGTATGTTGAATAACCTCAAGGTTTTATCTCTCCATCTCATCCCTCTTATGTTTTTAAGAGCTTGGTATGAGACCTTAGCCAACTTTCTTTTAGAGCATGGTTTTTCTAAAGGCATGGTAGATAGAACTCTTTTTACAAAGTTGCATCATGATAAAATTCTCTTAGTGCAAATATATGTAGATGACATAATTTTTGGTTCTACTGATCCCAAACAGTGCAAGTGATTTTCTGATTTAATGCACTCATGATTTGAGATGTGTAGCATGGGTGAGTTATCATATTTCCTTGGACTCCAAGTGAAACAAGCCCCTGAAGGAATTTTCATCTCACAATCTAAATATACTAAAGAGCTCATTAAGAAGTAGTGGATGAATGATGTCTCTGCCATGAAAACTCCCATGTCTGCCAATACTGTTGTAGATGCTGAGGAATCTTGAAAACCAGCTGATTAGACAAGGTATAGGGTCATTGTTGGATACCTACTATATTTAACAACAAGTAGACCAGATATTATGTTTGCCACATGTCTTTGTGCTAGGTTCCAGGTGAACCCAAAAGAATCTCACCTTATTTTCTTAAAATCGATTTTGAGATATATAAAAGGTTGTCTAGATCTAGGCCTCTGGTATCAAACAAAATCAACATTTGTGTTAACTGGATTTTTTGATGCTGATTATGCTGGATGCATAGTAGACAGGAAAAGCACCTATGGAACTTGTCTGTTCCTTGGTGACAGAATTGTATCTTGGTTCTGTAGAAAGCAAACATCTGTTTCAACATCCACTTCTGAAGCTGAATATATGTCTGCAGGCAGTTGCTGTTGACAGATTTTGTGGATACAAACAAACTACTGGATTATGGTATCAACTTAAATAATTCAACTATTCTATGTGATAATACAAGTGCTATTTCAATTGCACAAAATCTAGTATTTCATTCTAGAACAAAGCATATAGACATTAGACATCAATTCATTAGAGATTGTTTGACAAACAAAAGATTAAACTTGAATTTATCTCTACTGATTTGCAAAGAGCAGATATATTCACTAAGCCATTGGACTCATCCAAGCATTTCTTCTTTATCAATCAGCTTGGTATGATAAATGGTAAGGATTTAATCTAATGCTCTGTCTGTGTTCATAGATTTATCTCTATTCGTCGATCTAAGATCGACGAACTGATAACAGTTCTTGAGATTTTCGTCGACCTGAGATCGACGAAATCTCTTGATGAAGAAATTTCATCGACCGAGAACGACGAGAACTGTTTCTGGAAATTTTTTGAGAATGACGAAAATTGTCCCTTCTTTATTTCGTCGGGCTGAGATTGTCGATTCATATTCTGAAAAACTTTTATTGGCTTTCTTCTTCGACCTCAATCCCACTCTTTTAGAATTTCCCTCCGTCACTTGATTGCTTGTTTTCTTTTGCAGATACCTCCATTCTCATTCAACCTAAGCTTCAGTAATGGCCGCAAGTGGATCATCCGGCATGAAGTTCGATACGGGTTTCAACATTGACTTCGATTCGTTCCTACAATCCGATCAAATTTTTCGTGGACATTCTGCAATTATTTGAGGAACAGAAACTGAAGCCGTTCATGACAAGCAGAATAAAATTGCATGCAACTAAAATTAGGGAATTGGTATTTTCATCAACATCTTCAGAAGAAGAGAAGTCTAAACTCATTAGTGGGACAAAGGTCACTCTCTCTCCCTCTATTATTTCTGAAGTTTTTGGTGTCGATAATGGAGAAGATAAAATAGATTTGGATGATGAAGAGTTTGCAAACATGCTAGTTGTTATGGGTCACTCCGGCGGAAACTCTAATAAATTGCTTAAAAGAACTTGTCGCCTGCATACAAGTTTCTTGCAGATGTAGTAGGGAAAGTGCTGTTTGCGAAGCATACGGCCCATGACTACATCTCCAGGCAGCAGTTTCTTGTGATGGCTGATCTGGTGAACAAAAAGAAAATCAATTGCGGATAGACATTGTTTGATCTCATAAGAAAGAGAAATAATAAGAAAGAGGTATGCTATGCACGGGTCTTAGGCCTGTTTCTGAAGGCAAAAGCTGATGAACTCCTCGTCTCCCAGACCATATACATCAATGCTTTTAAGAGGCTCACATCATCCTCTTTGGCAGATGGGAGAGGACCATCTCTAAGCCCTCCAAGGACAAGCCATCAGAAGGTGCTTTAGAGAACACAAGGGTGGTAATATTAACTCCCTCCTTGGCTGAAGAAACTCTGACCCTTGCCTCTCCAGTTGTTTCCTCACAACCTCCTACAGCCTCTCCTATTCATAACCCCACACCTCCTAACTCCCCACTACCACAACATTTGGCCATCATTTCCCCATCCTCTCTATTATCCAACCCTACATTTGACCTCCTCAGTGAGTCAACTCCTCTCCATTCTCCAGATAACAAAGCCTCACAAAAAAACTCCCTCATATTCCCCATGTCTGTCTCCTCCCAACAACATAGATACACCTATGACAGATCTTATCCAACAACTCATACCACCATCTGTCATTCCGCCTCCAACCCCAGAAAATGCATTCTTCCATACCCTCATATCTTATCTCTCTCCTATCCTTAAGAAGCTCATTACTGAGGAGATTTCCCCCTAGTCACCTCCATAACCACTCTCACTAACCTGCTTGCCTCCTCTTCCCCTATCCCTTCTTCAATCCAAGGCATGGCCTCAGAACCTTCTGAAGCCATGCAGGGGGAGATGTTCTATGAAAAAGCTCCTGTATCAACAACAATTCCAACAGTTGCAGAAGAAGTCCCTACAGCAGTAGTAACTCCAGCATCAGCAGCAGAAGCAGTAGTAGCAGCAGCAGCAAAAGAAGCAGTATCAGCAGTAGTAGTTAATTGTGAAATAGTTGAGGCAATGCCAGAAGTTTTGACTGGTGGATATTTTGTCATACACCCATCAATAGATCTGGATAGCATTCTTTCTGATTTTGATTTATATTTCTTTAATATAAAGCCAATTACTGATTTATCAACAAAAGCCATTGTGTGTTATACTCCACCTGCTTCCTCAGAGGTGATAGCCAAAATAAGGGCTAGTTTTGAAGAAAGCTCTAAAACTGATGCTATGATTACTTAGAAAGCTTCAGTAGCTTATACCAAAGAGGCAGTTGAAGAGTCTGTTGAATCAGAGTCTGAGTATATGACTGACCCCATCCCTCCAGTTTATGCTCCTACTCCTATCCCAGCACCCAAGGCTCCTTCTCCTCCTCCTAAGGTAACTCCTGAGTATATAAAAGCAATTGATGCTTTGTAAAACTTTGACAGTGAAAGAAGTGAAGAAATCTACAGTGATGATTCCCCCAAAACCAAGAAGAGGAAATTAAGAAAGAAAGCTCATGTCTCTACTCCCAATCCACATAATGATACTCCATATTGTATCAGACACAACATTGAGCTTTATCCTAATATGCCCCAGTGGATGAGAATGTCAAAGAATGAGATGAAATCCAAGAAGAAATCTAAGAATAACTCTCATCCTCCTCCTCCTCCAAGGTTTTACAGGAGAGATCCTCCCCCTCCCCCTCCTCCAGGTGCAGGACATGCCAGTAAAGGTCACCAAAAATTTTCCAGCAGCACCAAAACCTATCAGAGATAAGGAAGATCTTCTCAATCTTCTAGAGGCAGTCAGCACCAACACAGACATCAACCCTCCTCTAGAAGTTCATATAGTGCTCAGCAGTTTGCCCCCAAGCCAAAATTCTCTCCTCCTCCATCTCCTGGCAAAGCCAATAGCCCTGAAGGACCTCCAATTCCAGCCTATGATCCTGAGACTAGTCCAAGTACCAGAATGGCTAGATTTAAAGAATCTATTGCTCTATCTCAAATCAGAAAAGCAAGATAACATGGTCAGGAAACCTCTCAGTATTCTACAATGTCATCCTACAGGAA
The DNA here is from genome assembly GCA_039513925.1 of Platanthera zijinensis. Classification (NCBI taxonomy): domain Eukaryota; kingdom Viridiplantae; phylum Streptophyta; class Magnoliopsida; order Asparagales; family Orchidaceae; genus Platanthera; species Platanthera zijinensis. The sequence continues at coordinate 88,476,823 of CM077085.1, forward strand.
GAAAGAGCTAGAAAGATATCAAGTTGGAAATCATTTTAATGCTGAAGAGTACATGAATCTGCATCCTGAAGCCATAGTTCCTAAAGCCACATCTCAAAAAACTGTGGGTGATGCATATATGACTATGACACTGAAACAAGCACAAGATCCTAACAGAGTAATTAAATTTGCTAAATCTTCTGATTCTCCCAAGGACATTTAGGTTATTTATTTTTAGTCTCTATTTCTGTTTGTGATCAATTTTGGTGCATAGCCTTATAAAGGTGTTGATAGCCTATTTACTCTATTAGTTATCTCAGTTTATTGCTATGCTTATTTCATTTTGTTCTGTGTTTTTCCCTTGATTTTATTTGAAGTAACCTAACCCAAATAGGGGGAGATTGTTGGAACCCCTAGGTGATTTGGGCTAGGTTCTCTTCTTAGGGTTTGACCCATGTTGTATAAAAGGGTCAAGTTTTATGTCTTTCTAGTCTTAGGTCAGTCCTACAGATGGAAGATCAAGGACATGCCTGAAGACAGCTCAAAATCAGTCCTAGAAGAAAATTCTCTATGTCTGTTCTCAAGTCGACGAAATCTAAGTGAAAAAGAAGAGTTCTAAGGTCGACTATTTGGTCTTAGAAGAAAACTTTTGTGGTCTGCAAAGTGTGTGTTTCACTCAATGCTCTCAATGCCAAAGATCACTAAGCGCCATAATTTTCTTAACACCATAGTTCACTCAAAGCCAAAGTTTACTCAGAGCCAAAGATCACTCAACTCTCTCAACGCTATCAATGACTCAACGCTCTCAATGACTCAATGCCAGATTTGCTATTATCTCAACACCTTTAGTTTGACCAAGTTCTGAGATCGACTAATTTCAGATTCTCAGGTCGACGAACTTAGAGCCCAGAATCTGCCAGTTTATGAGTGCAGTTGTTTGCAGAGCTCAGGTTGATGAACAGTTCTAAGGTCGACGAAAGCTGTTCTCTGGTCAACGAAAACCTTAAGTCATATTATTATTTATTCTTTCCTTTTTTGTCTCATGATTCTATAACTATTATAGGCCGTTAATTCCCTTGATAATCAATGTACTTATATCCTTTAAATCGAGCCGTTACTGGCAGCATTTATTATAAATATTTTCCATAGAATTAATTGCTTATATCTTGGGACAGACATAGAATAGAATATATGACAGGATACTTTCCGGTTTTCATTTCCCAGATTTCGGCTGAGCATTTATTGCAGGTTTTTGAATTCGAACTTAAGGCAGCTATCATCCTGATCATCAATCTGCCAGATACAAAAAGAATCACACTCTTTTATACTATACAGATAAAAATATGAGAAAAAAAAGAAAACAACTGTTCTCAAAATAAGAAGATGAAGAAAGAACATCAATCACAATCAAGAGTCTTTTCTTCCCCTCCTTCTTTGTTTCCAGGATCTCAAGTGACAAGAATATTCAATCAGTCAAAGGATCGCTATAGAGTTAATCTTATAACAAAAGACCTTCACCCTAGCAAAGTTTCCCTTCCTGAATAACTGTTAATCTCAGGGGGAGTTTTTATAATATCTGAAGAGTTCTCAAGACTTCTCTCATTTGCTTGAGAAAAGAGAAGTCCAAATCAACCTCACTTCCCCACCTCCGTATAGGGTTTTAATTCACTTAAAATTATTCTGGTTGCAAGTCTCCTTCCAAAAGACTTGGGTTGGTTTTTGAGCACCTGATCAAAAGCTCATTGGTGGTAGTCACCTGATCAAAACTTGTAGTGGATTCCTACCTAGGGTGGTAGAAGAGTGGATGTACCCAAGTTTGGGGAATGACTATAAATTTTGTGTGTTGTCTGTATGGCTGTGATTTTCTTGTGTGCTTGTGTTGTGATATATTTTGCTGAGTACATTAGTTATCTTCTCTCTAGTTCATTTGGTTCACTTATACACTCATACATTTATATCATAGTAATATATTTTACTACAAACTTTTTAATTCCGCAAAAATCAAAATAATTTTAAAAACTCTATTCACCCCCTAGAGTTTATCAGAGTTTACCCTATCTTTCAATTGGTATTTGAGGTTATCTCTATCCATTTCTTTCAATTGGTATTATAGGTTATCTCTATCCATTTCTTTCAGAATCTATCGCCGGCGGAAGCACTACCATGGCGCGGTAGGGGATAGACTATCAGTTCTTCCCCTTTTTTGGGTGTTTTCCTTGATTATACCCCCAGTACTCTCAAGCAGTCCTCTGCACACCCAGCAACTCCAAAATTTACGCGATTACCACGGAGTCTTCCCCAACATACAAAACATACAAACATCACCAATCCATACTGTTGGAACACCCTATTACTATTTGGATTAGGATGACTATATTTCTATAGGGATTTTGTGTTGTGACCTCCTTGTTGTTATAAAGGTCACTTAGGCTAGATAGAGTAACTCTCAGCTCGACGCAGAGTCGACCTCAGCTCGACGCAGAGTCGATCTCAGCTCGACGCAGAGTCGACCTCAGCTCGACGCAGAGTCGATCTCAGCTCAACGCAGAGTCGACCTCAGCTCGACGTGGAGTCGACCTCAGCTCGACGTTCCGTCGAACCCAGTTCTGCTTACAGAAAACACTCTCTGGCCGATGTGTGTCGTGCTCAGATCGACGTTTTACTGTGAGCTCGACGTTTTCCAGACTTCCGCCAGTTTTGAATAGGAATTCAAATTCCTTCTGTCAGACAATTAATGTTGAAGATTTATTGGCCGTTACAGCATATCTGGTGCATGGCTCAAGGAATTTTCTAAGGAATGTCTGTCTGACATTTCCTTTGAGGCATGGACATTTAAGGAAAGCATTTAATGCTGACTGCCAACGGCTATCAAAGAAAAATGAAGAAGAAGACTAAGATATTATTCATTCAGCTAGACAGAGAGATATAGAACAACAATACAGGACTTCAGCTGCTCTCTCTCTGTGATATTGTTTTTGAAAGCTCACTCACAGGAATTCTGATTGCTTCAGACATAACCATCCAACTTTCTTGGACCATCCCCGGCTGGAGCAAATCAGATCTTTAAAGACCTGTCACCCTTGTGCAGAGCTCTTCTTCCTGAACTACTTCTTGATCTCAGGGGGAGCTTTGACAACATCTACAGATCCACTTTGCTTCTCTCTACTTGTTGATAGAGAAGACATCATCACCTCTTTTTCTTTTTCTTTCTGTACAGGGTTTTAACTCCCTTCAAAAGTTACTTTTGGTTTTGCTGAAACCTGGTCAAAATCAGCTCCTTTGGTTTGTGAGAACCTGGTCAAAAACTCTCTGGTGCTCAAGACACCTGATCAACTCTTCTTGAAGTGGATTCCTATCAAGGGTGATAGAAGAGTGGACTACCTAGGATTTTGGGGAACCACTATAGCTCCTTGTGTCGTCTGGATTGCTTGTTTCTTTGTGTTTTGCTTTGTGCTGTGAATTTCTTTTTACTCTGATTATTTGCTATAGCACCATACACTAAGTAAATATAAACTTTCTCTCCACTCAAGTTTTTATTTGCAAAATTATTTTAAATAACTCTATTCCCCCCCCCCCCCCGCCCCTCTAGAGTTAGGATTGATCTTATCCTGTACTTTCAATTGGTATCAGAGGCAGGTTGATTATTCATACAGGCTAACACCTGGATCAAAAGATCTCTGATAAGATCATTTCTCTCAAAAGGGTTATTTCTTTTAGTTTTACTTATCTTTAAAACTCATGGCACAAAACAAGGACTTTGCTAGCACCAGACCTCCTATGTGTAATCTCTCTAAGTTTGCACTATGGAAAGCAAGGATTAAACTTTACATGAATTCATTTGATGAGGACATCTTTAATTCTGTGTTGACAGATTGTCCAAGGCCTCCCACAGAAACAAGTACATCAGCTGTTCCTCCTCCTTCAGGAACTGATGCTGACATAAAGAAGTGGAAGGTAGCAGATGCTAAAGCCATGAACATCTTAGCTCAAACCATGTCAAATGACATTTTCCAGAAAGTAGCTGAATGCAATACTGCCAAAGAGATCTGGGAAAAACTTTCAGAAATTGTATCAGGTTCTGCAGATGAGAGAAAGGATAGGAGATCCTACCTCATCACCCAGTATGAGAACTTCAAAAAGGCAGAGTCTGAGTCAGTTGCTGACATGTACAACAGACTGAGCCTAATCATCAGTGAGCTTAGATCACTAGAAAAGGACATATCTCTCACTGAGATAAATGACAAGATACTGACTTGTTTCCCTAGCTCTTGGGACTCAAGAATCTGGTCGATTAAAGATGGAAGAAATGTCTGTGAGTTATCCACAGAAGCTCTTCTAGGAAAGCTCAAGAGTTATGAGCAATTCATTAAGAAGAGAGAAGAAGAGCAGAAGACATCCACACCAACAGAAAAGGTTGAGAAAACCATTGCCTTCAAAGCACAGGAAGAAGAACCTAAAGAAAAGGTGTTGGGAAGTGAAGAGCTTATGAGCCTACTGGTCAAAAGGTTCAATAAGCTGAATAAAAGGAACTTCAGAAGATGGTCATCCAAAGACAAAGACAAGCCAAGGTATGACAGATCTACTAATAAAGATATTATCTGCTTTGGCTGCAGGAAACCAGGACACATTTTCCCCAACTGTCCAGAAAATCAAGATAAAGACAGAAGGGACAAGAAGGAAAGAAAAGATAAAAGGAAAGATAAGGAGTCAAGGAAGTACCATGACAAGCCTTCCTCCAGCAACAGCAAGCACACCAGAAAAGGATTTGTGGCTGAATCCTGGAGTGACTCTGATGAGTCTGATTCATCATCCACCTCTAGTGATGATGAGGATGATGCAGAAGAAAAAGGATTCTGCATGATGGCCATCAGTGCATCTCAAAAGAACACTGATTTAGAGCCTGATGCTGACTACCTATCTGATCAGGAACTTACTGAGGATCAGGTAATAGATTCATTTGATTTTACCTCTGATGAATTTAAATCTGAGTTCAAATCTATGTGCATTGACTTGATTGAATCTCAAAAGTTGATTAAAACTCTCAGAGAACAATTAATTGAATGAAAATCCATTAACTCAGATAATCTTAGACTCTTAGAAGAGTTGAAGCAGTGTGGGGAGGAGATAGCTTCACTGAAAGGTGAGCTATCTAAGGCCAAACAATTTGAAGAAACCCTTAATGGGAGAAGTATCAAATTAATGGACATCACAAGTACAGTGAATTCAAGATTGAATGGTACACTGGGCTTGGGTGCTTCATCCAGCCAACCCATAGTGCTGACAACTCCAATCAAATTTACCAGTGACAAAGGTAAAGGAGTCTTGATAGTGGCTAGGAAGAATGCTGACTTAACCCAGGAAACTGGACAAGAAGCGTCGAACGAAGCTCGACGGATGTCGACCAGAGCTCGACGTAATCGCAAGAAAACGTCGAACTCAGGTCGACGCCTTCTACCCTCTGAACAAAGCAAGCCTTCGCCGTCGAATGGAGCTCGACGCACTCACCAGAGTCCGTCGACCGAAGCTCGACGTGCGTCGAGCCAAGTTCAGAGCAAAAGTCAGCTCTCAGGGGTTAATTCAAAATTCAATTCCAGCTCTACATCTCATCACTTTAACCCTTATGCTGAATGGATAATACCTCCTAGGAGATATCATCCTGTAGGCTATAAGAGTCAACCTGAGATGTCTTTTATTTCAGAATTTAAAGGATATCAAGAAAGGCCCAAGGTAAACTGGGTCAAAAACAATTGATTTGTTGTATGTGCAGATAAAGACCTATCCAAGTGAGAACCAGCAGTGGTACTTGGATAGTGGGTGCTCAAAGCACATGACTGGCAACAAGGAGAATCTTGTGTCCTTCAAAGCTAAACATGGACCCAAAGTAATCTTTGGAGATTCAAACTTTGGACAAACAAAAGGCTATGGCCAAGTCAAGATAGGGTCAATCACATTTAAGAAAGTGGCCTATGTGGATGGACTAAAGCACAACTTAATCAGCATCAGCCAGCTATGTGATGCTGGTTATCAGGTTTGGTTTACCAACTCAGCATGCAATATTGCATTAAACAACAACATTGTTTTAATTGGTAATAGACAAGATAACATATACCTAGTTGATTTCAATTCATCTAAAGTAGATATATATTTATTTAACTCCCTTAGCAAACCTAATGAACTTTGGCATAAAAGACTAGGACATGTGAACCTTAGAACCATTGCTAAGTTATCCAAAGACAACCTTGTTAGAGGACTACCTTCAGGTCCCTACAAGAAGGAAGGACTTTACAAGGCCTGTCAGCTAGGCAAGCAAACTAAAAACAGTTTCAAGTCACTTAATAAGAGTGACTCACCTAGAATTTTGTACTTATTGCACATGGACCTGTTTGGACCAATTAATGTACAAAGCCTAGGAGGGAAATCCTATGCTCTAGTAGTTGTAGATGACTTCTCAAGATTCACTTGGGTGTTCTTTCTGAGAAAGAAGTCTGATAACTTCAAGATTTTGACAGATTTTCTCAAAGGCATACAGATTGAGTTCAATACTCACATTGCCCTGATCAAAAGTGATCATGGGACAGAGTTTGATTCTCTTCTCATGCTAGAGTTCTATCAGAAGGAAGGTATCAGGCACACTTTCTCAGCTCCAAGAACTCCTCAACAAAATGGGGTAGTTGAAAGGAAAAACAGAACCCTTATTGAATCTGCCACAACATTGTTGACAGATGCTCACCTCCCTCTAACCTTTTGGGCAGAGGCTGTGAACACCTCCAACTATGTTTTGAATAGAAGCCTGATACACAAACTAAAGGGTAAGACTCCCTATGAGTTACTCAAAGGGAAGAAACCTAAAGTAAATTATTTCAAAATTTTTGGTTGCATTTGCTTCATTCACAATAATGACAAGAAATACCTAGCTAAATTTGAAGCCAAAGCTGATGAAGGAGTGTTTCTGGGATACTCCATGACTAGCAAGGCTTATAGGGTTTTTAACAAGTGCTCAAATAAAATTGAAGAATCCATGCATGTTACATTTGATGAAACTAACATGTCTTATAAGGAGAAGGAGACTTCTACCATAAGCAATTTGCAGGAACATTCAATTTCAGAAAATCTGGAGCAGCTTACCATCACAGACAAAGGGTCATTACCTTCAACAATTCAGCAAGACACTGAACTCAGTGACAATGAAGAGGAATCTCAGGGTTTGGAAAGCTCAAATGGTCAACAAATTGAAGAACCAGTTGTTGTTCCACAAGAGGAAACAACAACACAGGTTGATGCATCATCAACACCCCTTGTTGATTTAGTAACAGCAAGAGATCACCCAATTTCACAAGTAATTGGAGATATCTCAGTAGGTGTGCAAACAAGGAATCAAGTTAATCAAAATATTATGCACACTTGTTTTCTTTCTCAAATTGAGCCTCAAACCATACAAGATGCAGAGCAAGATCCGAACTGGATCATTGCAATGCAAGAAGAGTTGAATCAATTTGAAAGGAATAAAGTTTGGGAATTAGTACCAAGACCAAGAAACCAGCAAATTGTTGGAACCAAATGGGTATTCAGGAACAAGTTGGATGATCAAGGAATAATTGTGAGAAACAAGGCAAGACTTGTTGCACAAGGATATTGCCAAGAAGAAGGAATTGATTATGACCAAACCTTTGCACCAGTTGCAAGGTTGGAGGCCATAAGAATCTTTCTTGCATATGCAGCTCACAAGAGATTCAAGGTATATCAGATGGATGTCAAGAGTGCTTTTCTCAATGGAGACATCAAGGAAGAGGTTTATGTAAAGCAACCTCCAGGCTTTATCTCTCCAACCTTTCCTGATCATGTTTTTAAACTGAATAAAGCTTTATATGGTCTCAAGCAAGCCCCTAGAGCATGGTATGAGACCTTAGCTTGTTTTTTGTTGGAAAATGATTTTAAAAGGGGTAGAGTAGACCAAACTCTCTTTGTTAGAACCCATAGGTCCCATACCCTACTAGTACAAGTTTATGTAGACGACATCATATTTGGGTCTACTGATTCAAACTTATGCAAAAAGTTCTCACAACTTATGCACTCAAAGTTTGAAATGAGTAGCATGGGTGAGCTTGCTTTCTTTCTAGGATTGCAAGTTAAACAACATGTGGATGGCATTTTCATTTCTCAAACCAAGTATGCAAGAGAACTGGTTAAGAAATTTGGAATGTCTGAAGCATCCTCTATGAAAACACCTATGCCTACAAATGCTGTTTTAGATGCTGATGAATCTGGAAAACCAGTTGATCAGACAAGCTATAGAGCAATCATTGGCTCATTACTTTATCTAATAGCTACTAGACCAGATATAATGTTTGCCACATGCATTTGTGCTAGATTCCAAGTAAGCCCTAGAGAGTCCCACCTCATATTAGTTAAGAGGATTCTTAGGTATGTAAAAAGTTGTCCTAATCTAGGTCTCTGGTATCCACATGACTCAGGATTTGATCTAACTGGATTTTCAGATTCTGATTATGCTGGATGTAGAGTAGACAGGAAAAGCACCAGTGGAACTTGTCAATTCCTTGGTAATAGACTTGTCTCCTGGTTCTGTAAGAAACAAACCTCTGTGTCAACATCAACTGCTGAAGCTGAATACATGGCTGCAGGCAGTTGTTGCTCACAGATTTTGTGGATTCAAAACCAGCTCCTAGACTATGGCTACAACTTAGAGATGTCTAAAATCTTTTGTGATAATACCAGTGCAATATCAATTGCTCAAAATCCAGTTCTCCATAGTAGGACCAAGCACATAGAGATCAGACATCACTTCTTAAGGGATAATGTAGAAAAGAAGAAAATTGCACTAGAATACATTTCCACTGAACTACAAAGAGGAGATATTTTCACCAAGCCCTTGGATGAAAAGAAGCACTTCTTCTTCATCAATCAGTTGGGAATGCTAGATGGAGACAGCATAAATTAAAACTCCAAGATTTTGAAACCCCTAATTAACAGGAATAGGAAAAATTTCATTTTAAAATTTCTCTGTCTGAGTGGTTTCTTTGAGCTCTGAACTAAGCTCGACGCTGCGTCGAACGGAGATCGACGGTCCGTCGCCCTCAAAAGCGTCGAACGTCGAACTCAGCTTCTAGCGTCGAACTAAGTTCACAGCTCCCTGGCTTCTTGAGTTTCTTTCTCTCCGGACGACGTCTTCGTTCAACGTCGACCTGAGCTCGACGTATAGCATCAGCCCAAGCGTCGAACGTCGACCTAAGCTGCACGCTGTTGAGTCGTTTCAGTTCTCCTAGAGCCTTAGAGCGTCGAACTGAGCTCGACGTTCTTTCCTTTTCTGTGTCGAACCCTAAGTATAAAATCATTTTTCTCCGCCGTTCGCAGTTGCGCTTTCATATTTTCTGCTCAAGCCTTCTCCCTCCAAATACTTTACTCTTGATCTTGGAAGGTATTTTTTTGCAGGAAAATGGCAATCACTGCAGGTGCTTTGGCGGCCATGAAGTTCGATTCAGGCTTCGACATCGACTTCGACTCATTTGATGGATCACCACAGTACTTTCTGGATATTCTGGAACTTTTCAAGGAGCAGCACCTGGTCAACTTTATGTCAACCAGGATCCCTCTTCCAGAGCTGGAGATCAAAGAATGGACCCTTACAGCAGTTAACTCAGATAACAATACTTTGACCGGGCAAATTTCAGGGAATGAGGTAGCTATATCACCCCAAATCATCTCAGAAGTGTTCAGTTTTGCTGCTGGAGATGATGGAATAGAACTCTCTGTGGAAGAGTATGCTTTGATGCTGGACAGGATGGGGCATGCTGCTGGTAACCCCTCTAAACTCCTAAAAGTTAACCTAGCTATGGAGTATAGGTTGTTAGCAGACATCACAGGCAAAGTAATCTGTGCAAAGAGGACTGCACATGATGCCATTACTAGGCATCAGTTTTGCCTTATGGCTGCAATCTTGGATAAGAAACATCCCAACTGGGGATTGATTGTTTTTGAAATGATTAAGAAGAAATTGGATAAGAACTCTGTCCACTTTGGAAGGGTTCTTGGGTTGATTCTGAACCACTGTTGCGCCCAGCTGCTTGTGTCCTCAAAGAAGCACATCAATGCTTCCAAGAGGCTCACTTGTGCACTGATTGGCAAGTGGGACAGAAAAATTGTGAATCCCAGGGAAGTAGCAGCAGCAATGAGGACTTCTGCAGACACCAGGACTGTAGAGGTCACTCTCCCTCAGTCCACTGGTCCAGAAGCATGGAATTTGCCATCTCCCTCCCTCTCCCTCCCATCCACCTTCATCCCCTCAACAACAATCCTCTCATCCACTCAACCCATCCCTTCATCCATCTCTACTATTGCATCCTCCCTTCCCCCCCACACAACTTTCCTTCCCATAAGCTTGGATTCCTCATCTCATGAGGATCTCTTCTCCTTTGACATTCATGAAGACTCCTTCATGGATGCCTCTACCTCCTCTCATCATGACTTCCATCATTCATCAACTTTTTCAGAACTGCTCTTTTCCTCCATCCATGAACCAGTTACACCTCCCTTGTCTGTACCACCCACAACATCTTCTACATTTACATTTTCTGCTACTCCCTCTACCTCTACTCAAGTCCCACTTGAGCAAGTAGCTCTCCTGCCCTTGGCCAATCAGATTTTTGACCTTTTGGCCCCTAGGCTCTCCTCCCTCTTGGATGCCAAGCTGGCTCCTCTCCTCCTTTCCCTGAGAACTCTCTCTGCCTCTGTCTCCTCCCTCTCCTCTCATCTGGCATGCCCTTCTTCTGGGGGCCTAGAGTCAGCTGCCACTGATTCTAGGCAGGGGGAGATGTCAGCAGAAGAAGAGCTGCATCCTTCATCAGTTCAGCTTGTACAGACTTGTTCAAAGACAGTCTCAGCAGCAGAAGTTCAGATAGCATCTGAGGCTCCTCCTCAAAATTCAGAATAGCTTCAAGAAGACCTGTCTAGGGCTATTATCCCTTTTCAGAAGACCCTGATCCCTGATGTAGCAGTGGTAGCAGTGGCTCCTGCTAGTGATGAAGTTGAAATAATAATAGCTGCTGAAACTTCAGGTGAAGTAATTGAGACACCTGATGCAGTTGAGACCCATGTCTCCCAAGGCCTTCAGGAACCAGCCTCTTCAGTCTCTATGGCTTCTGAGGCTATTCCCTCTCCTGCAGTGGTAGACTCCTCCTCCCCTCTGACAGCTGATCTTCCTCCAGTCACCTCCTCAGCAGCTCCAGCCTCCATCACTTTTCCTATCTCCAAAAGAAAGTACATAGATCCCTATGATGAATCTCAGAGTTCAGAAGATGAGTTTGCCACTGATTCTGATGACTCCTCTGCAACCATTGCAAGGAAGAGGAAAGCAAGATCAAAAGCTTTGAAAAGAGTTCCAATGGCTAGAGCCACAGACCATGACATCCCCTATTACATCAAATACAACTGTGAAATTACAGAGCCATGGATGCAGTATTCTCAAAACCAAAGAAAGGCAATGAAGAAGAAAAGAAAGTTTAATGAAGGCCCCTCCAAGCCTGTCCATCAGCCTCCACCTCCACCTCCTCTAGATGCAGGTGCCGGTGCAAGTCTATCTTCCAATCCAGCCCCATCATCTCTACATGGAAAGACCTATCAATCAAGAAGATCCCAAGGAGATAGTCAGCAAAGGGGAAATCAGCAAAGAGGACACAACAGAGGCAGGCAGTCCAGAGGAAGATCAAGTTCTCAACCTTATCAAAGGGGAAGATCCATTGATCCAACCTCTGGTCCCTATCCTTACAGACCTAGAGCTGACCTCACCCCTAGATCTACCCAAGAACTCTCCTCCAACAGATTTGAACCAGCAGTACCTTTTGAAGATCCCACCAAAACTCCAGCTTACTGGAAAGCTAGAATGACTGAGATGGATGCTCTAAATAAGATTAACAAAGCTAGAGAAAGAGGTTTGGACACCTCTCACATCAGCACAATGTCAGACCAAAGGAGAGAGGAATTGGAGAAATATAATTCAAAGAAGTTCTTTGACTCAGACAGATATATGCAACTCCATCCTGCAGCTGTACCACCTAGTGCAAGAGATCAGAAATCCTTAGGTGCAGCTGATGATTTCAGATCCAAGAAGGAGGCTTCAAATCCTAATAGAGAAATTATCTTCAAGAAAGGTGATCAAGACAAAGTCCCACAGGAAAAGTAAAGTAAGGTGTTTTAATTCTTTCTATCTGCTGGACACAGGACATTTAAACATTACTGCTGCTATATAGTGATATATATATGCTGCTTTTTATTCTGTCATATGTCTGGTTGTATTGTATTGAATTGTATTTTTGCTTTACTTCTCTTTGAATCCCTAAATTCATGTAAATAGTAATCCTAATCCAAATAGGGGGAGATTGTTGGAACACCCTATTACTATTTGGATCAGGATGACTATATTTTTATAGGGATTTTGTGTTGTGGCCTCCTTGTTGTTATAAAGGTCACTTAGGCTAGATAGAGTAACTCTCAGCTCGACGCAGAGTCGACCTCAGCTCGACGCAGAGTCAATCTCAGCTCGACGCAGAGTCGACCTCAGCTCGACGCAGAGTCGATCTCAGCTCGACGCAGAGTCGACCTCAGCTCGACGTGGAGTCGACCTCAGCTCGACGTTCCGTCGAACCCAGTTCTGCTTACAGAAAACACTCTCTGGCCGATGTGTGTCGTGCTCAGATCGACGTTTTACTGTGAGCTCGACGTTTTCCAGACTTCCGTCAGTTTTGAATAGGAATTCAAATTCCTTCTGTCAGACAATTAATGCTGAAGATTTATTGGCCGTTACAGCATATCTGGTGCATGGCTCAAGGAATTTTCTAAGGAATGTCTGTCTGACATTTCCTTTGAGGCATGGACATTTAAGGAAAGCATTTAATGCTGGCTGCCAACGGCTATCAAAGAAAAAGGAAGAAGAAGACTCAGATATTATTCATTCAGCTAGACAGAGAGATATAGAACAACAATACTGGACTTCAGCTGCTCTCTCTCTGTGATATTGTTTTTGAAAGCTCACTCACAGGAATTCTGATTGCTTCAGACATAACCATCCAACTTTCTTGGATCATCCCTGGCTGGAGCAAATCAGATCTTTAAAGACCTGTCACCCTTGTGCAGAGCTCTTCTTCCTGAACTACTTCTTGATCTCAGGGGGAGCTTTGACAACATCTACAGATCCACTTTGCTTCTCTCTACTTGTTGATAGAGAAGACATCATCACCTCTTTTTCTTTTTCTTTCTGTATAGGGTTTTAACTCCCTTCAAAAGTTACTTTTGGTTTTGCTGAAACCTGGTCAAAATCAGCTCCTTTGGTTTGTGAGAACCTGGTCAAAAACTCTCTGGTGCTCAAGACACCTGATCAACTCTTCTTGAAGTGGATTCCTATCAAGGGTGATAGAAGAGTGGACTACCTAGGATTTTGGGGAACCACTATAGCTCCTTGTGTCGTCTGGATTGCTTGTTTCTTTGTGTTTTGCTTTGTGCTGTGAATTTCTTTTTACTCTGATTATTTGCTATAGCACCATACACTAAGTAAATATAAACTTTCTCTCCACTCAAGTTTTTATTTGCAAAATTATTTTAAATAACTCTATTCCCCCCCCCCCCCCTCTAGAGTTAGGATTGATCTTATCCTGCACTTTCACATACCAACCTATACTGATGGGCTTCACCCATCATGCCTATTCCGTACTTCGATTCCAAATCTAGATGCAATATTATGGGGATACATGGATCAACCCGTCGGGAGAACCACATCCACGTGTTTGTGGAGTGTCTACCCTATAATTCTAAAAGAAAGGACTTCGCATGTCCAAGGAAGAGGATTGTTACCATTGTTGTCCTCTTTAGCTCCATGGGAGAAATCTAGACGGTTTGAAATGACTTCTCCAGGCTTGCCTCCGTATATCCAAACTCTCTTTGTAATCCGAACTCTGAATCTCTAACGGCGGTGAGAACCCTCCTTTCCGACACTGCTACTCCTCATGAAAACAAGGCCTAACTCTCCAACTCAAGAATTAGGAAGAGGAAACGGCCGAACCAGGCTTATGAATATAAAGCTACCGTCGCATGCTAATTATCTACCACCGCACAGTACCGCCTCATTTCATGTGTAATCGCCCAGGCCCTCTAATCACAGGACGACACGTGTCCACGCCATTACAGATTTGCTAACGCCGAACATTAGGGCGCTAGTTCCTCGCGGTAGCAAGCGGCCGTTACGTCACAACCTCCCCTATTATCTCCACACGATAGCTACTACCTCCATACGGTAGTAACCCGAGCGGTTTTACAAATAAATTGCCAAGCTACCACCTACGGTAACCCTACCGCTGGGTGTTAACTTCCCAAGAACTCAGACAATAAAATGGATAATGTCGTATGTTAGAAATATACCACCGTGTGGTAGACTAGGAGTTGAGTCGATTCAATGCTCTTAACACTATCAACGCTATCAATAGAGCTACCGCCATGCGGTACCTATTACCGCCTGGAGATAACCTACATAACAACTTTACCCGCCTTAAGGAAATTTTGGCATTACAAATCTCCCCACTTAAAAAATTTCGCCCCGAATTTAAGTCATGCAGGAAACTAAACAAAAATTGATTTATATTAACTGTGTACCTAATTTGAATAACTTGGGGAACCCGGCTTTCATGGTTTGTTCCCGCTCCAAAGAATGATCCTCTTGGCCATAGTTATCCTAACATACCTTGACCATCCTTACTTCCTTATTACAAAGTCGCTTGACATGCACATCCTCAATGCGAATGGGTTTGACCTTCGTTGTCAACCCACCATCCACCGGTACTTAATATGCGACGATCACTAGCGTAGGATCTTGCACCGCCTTCCGCAACACCGATATGTGGAATAGGTCATGAAGACAACCTAGTTCAGTTGAAAGCTTACACCGGTAAGCCTCTTCACCAATGCGCTCCAACACCTCAAACGGCCTAAAGTATCTTGGACTTAGCTTTTTCAGTTGACGAATCATCGTAAATCCTTGAATTGTTTGATTTTCAAGTATACCCAATCGCCCACGACGAATTCGACGTTCTTGTGCTCGGCGGCATAGTACTTAGACTGCCTATATTGTGATACCAGCAATTGCTCCCAGATTATATGCACAATCAAAGTGGCATATTCTACATCCTTACGCTTGTATAACTTGGACTCGCCAGTCTCCAACCATGACAATGGAGTATGACACTTCGTACTATAAAGGGCCTCGAAGGGCATCATTTGAATACTCCCATAGTAGCTGTTGTTGTACATGAACTCAATCATATATAGGTGATCCTCCCACTTTTTTCTGAAATCCAATCAACACATGCGAAGCATGTCCTCCATCGTCCATTTGAATCTCTTAGTCTGACCATCCGTTTGGAGATGAAAGGGCGTACTGAACTTTAGCTTTGTCCCCAATAGTTGATGCACCAACCTCATGTCATTAGACGTGAACGGCCCATCCCGATCACTGACGATGCTACGGGGCACACCATGTAGACAAACAATATTCTCCAAAATAAACTTTGCTAGCTTATCCACTGAATCTTCCTTCCTATTCGGGATGATGTGCAACACTTTCATAAAATGATCTACGATCCCAAAAATGGCGTCATTTCCCTTCTGCGATCTCGAGAAATTATGCACGAAATCCAAGGATATATCGTCGAACTTCCATTCTGGTATAGGAAAAGAATTCAAGAATCCACCGGGCTTCTTGAATTTTGACTTCACTAGATTACAAGTTTGACTCTAAGCCACATAAAGAACTATCTCTTTTTTAAGCCTGGGCCACCATAATAGCTTTTTCATGTCTTTGTACATCTTTGTGCTCCCCGGGTGGATTGAGTACTTGGTGTAATAAGCATCGTATATCAACTCCTCCCATATTTTACCCACTTTTGGGATGCACAAATGACTGTCCTGCCACAACCACCAATTATCAACCTTAAACTGGGCATTAGACCCATCCAATGCCTCAGCCATAAGCCACTTCATGCCATCATCCAAATCCAAATCCTACTGAATCTGATCGGCGAGGTCATACTATACCTCAATCCAACTCGAACGTGCTTCAGCACTCTATCTCCTATCAACATAAGATATCTCTGAGGCCTCCAAATCTCGAACGAGATGCTCATCATGCATCATTAATGAATTGCCCTATGCGGGAGATCTATGACTTAACGCATCTACAACCGCCTTACCTTTTATAGGAACATAATGTATCTTGAAGGTGTAGTCCCCAAGGAACTCCATCTACCTTCGCTGATGCATATTTAAGTCCTTTTGATCCAACAGGTACTTCAATCTCTTATGTTTCGTGTAAATATCGACCTTCACACCGTAAAAATAGTGCCTCCAGAGATTTAACGCGAATATCACGGCCGCCAACTCTAAATCATTGACCAGATAATTCCTCTCATGAATCTTCAGCTGACGCAAACCATAAGCTATTACTCTCTTATGGTATAACAAAACATAACCTAAGCAACTTCCTGAAGGGTTACTATAGATATCAAAGCCTTCTATCCCACATGGCGAGCAAAGGATAGGCATCATGGTCAGACGTCTTTTCCATTCTTCAAACACTTGAGCAAACGCTGGCGACCAAATAAATTTTTGATCCTTCCTCGTCAGGGTTATGAGAGGTAACACTATCCGCTAGATGTTCTCTAAGAAGTGCTGGTAGTAGCCAGCAATCCTTAGAGAACTCTGGACTTCCGCCACAGAAGACAACACAGGTCACTCCCGTATAGCAGCAACCTTTGCCGGATCCACCGTGATACCCTCACCACTTACAATATGACCAAGGAACACTACCGAAGATAGCCAAAACTCATACTTGGAAAACATGGCGTACAACTGAATACTTCTCAAGGTCTCCAGAAAAAAATGTAAGTGCATCGCATGATCATCCTCAAATTGGGAGTACACCAGGATATCGTAGATGAACACTATCACAAACCGATCCAAATACTCCTTGAATGTCCTGTTCATCAAGTCCATAAACACCGATGGCGTATTTGTAATCCTAAAAGGCATGATCGTGAACTCTTAATGCCCATATCTAGTATTGAATGTCGTCTTGGGAATATCACTTTCCCTTATCCTCAGCTGATAATATTAAAACTTCAAGATCCAACAAGCTGATCGAACAAATCATCGATCCTCGGAACCGGGTACTTGTTCTTCTCTGTTAGATTATTTAGTTCCACATAATCTATACATAGTCACAGACCTGCTCTATCAATTCCTGAAGTTGCGCCTTCAACTCTTCCATTTCTCTTAGTGATAAGCGGTAAGGAGACCGCGACACTAGCTTAACACCAGGAACCACTCAATGGTGAACTCGATCTCTCTCTGAGGTGGGGCCCCAGGGAAGTTTTCAGGGAAGACGTCGGCAAACTTTGACACCATAGGGATATTGGACAAGTCAAGCTTGGTCTTCTTCGCCTCTAAAAGAGTGAAAAGAAGCAGTGCACCCTCATTAATTGCTTTTACTACTTGGAGAGCAGACATCACTGTCTTTCTCACACCCTTCAAACCAGATAAAGTAGTTTCTTGGCTCGTATTCAAGCCCAGCTTTACAATCATAGAACTACAATCGATATACGCACACTGCTTCGAGAGCCAGTCCATGCCAAAGATCACGTCAAACTCTACTTTCGACAGTAATGATACTTCCCAGTCAAAACTTTGGCTTCCAATAAGCAATTTAACGCAACAGACTGTATTTGTGTGCCTCGAACACCCATTAGGTAGTAGCACATCCAATCTATCATCAGCCACAGAAGAGGGCACTCCGATACGTCACACGAAGTCCTCAGATAGGAAGGAATATGAAGCTCCTATATCAAACAGTGCTCGAGCCGGATAGTCCATGACAAGGACAAAGCCTAAAACACGATAGTCATACGACCAAAGTATAAGATACAAGGTATGCAAAATATTATAACTAAAATATAACACATACCTGTCACCACATCGCCCTGCTCGATGGCCTTTTACTATCCAAGGTTGAAGACTCTAGGTTGGGCTGGAGCATGATGGGATGCGGTTGACTCCACTTCCTTCCCCTTTTCAGCATAGAATGCTCATGCCTTCTTTTCTGACTTACCACTCCAATAGTCGCGGGAATTATGCCCTGGCTTCCATTAAGTGAAACAGTGTATTGGACCTCCACACCCAGAGGATGCCCCAGAAGTAACCGACAAAGAAACAAGTCTGGAAGGTTTGGCAATCTTTTTCCACCTTCGGTACCCAGTCTTCTGCGGTCCTGGTACCTTGAACTCTAGGCTCTTCACTGGCAAGTCCTTCTTACTATAGACCCTCTTCAGATCTTGTTCTAGAGATCGGGCCATATTTACTATGGTCAGAAAGCCCTACGTCATCAGACCTGAGAGCAGCTACCTCAGATCATCACTCAGTCCTTTATAAAACCGATTTGTTGTGCGCTCCTCATCCAAAAAAATGGAGCCAGCATAAGGTCCCAATCTTGCGAACTCATGTACGTAGTCATCTACACCACTCTCTCCTTGAGTCAGCCTCTTGAACTGATTCTCTTTTATTATTTTCTGCGCTGTCGGGACAAACCATGCTAGAAATAGTCTCGAGAACTCCACTATCGATACGTAGGTGAGTTGTGTCCCAGCCAAAAGATGCAACTATTACTCATCCCATCATAGCCTTACCTCGCCATCTATGAGGAAAGTAGTTATTGTAGCGTTCTGCCACTCCTCAGTGTTTTTAGCTGTCATGACTCTCTTTACCATAGAAAGCCAGTACTCAGCATAAGTTGGGGTTACAGTCCCCTAGAACACTGGTGGATTAAAGCTCATCACGTGCTTTAACTTCTTATCCTTCTCTACACCACAGGCTTTGCCACTACATGATCTTCCACAATGGGCTCTGCTATGCCAACCGGCACTTGACCTAACCAAGGAGCAGGAGGCTGCACTTTCCTCCCCGGTTGGGCATTGATCATATCGAACACCGCTTCCGCTACCATTCGTATAGTTTCTGTAGAAGGAGGGATTGTAGGGGCGTCGTTATGCACACTACTCTCCGCGCAATGCAGTTGTTGCGACTTCCCCGCACCGCTCCTAGACACCTATAGTTGCAAAAACACTCGATTAGGAGACAACTAGATTGCCAAAAAACAATCATTAGAACACCAAGGTTCCTCAAACATGTGTATTTTCATTTTAAGTGGACATTCATGGGTTCTTTTATGTTTTAACGACAACATACATACCAGTGCTAACCACCCCTTAAAAGAATTCAACCTTAAATTAAAATAAGGAAGACTGACACTAGAGTCTGATACCTACTTTTAACACCCCAATCCGTCACATAGCATATAATAGAAGGTCCGGCTGGGGCCCGACACCATATACTATGGATAGACCAAGGAGTTACTAAATTGAAACCATAATCCAATATTTTGCATCCTAACACAGAGTGCATTCTAGCGAAAGAAATTTAAAGGTTATAAATAGGACCGAACAACATGAATGTACACTACCACAAAGGAATGAAAGACAAATACACAAAGAAGGCTTTGGCCTTAAGGCCTTACATTGTTCATCTCAAATTAGAGTATCTTGTGTTGGAACACCCTATTACTAATTTGGGCAAGGATCACTATGTATTTAGGATATCTGTATGACCTAGTTGTATAGTTGAAAAGGTCAAGTTAGAATGTGTCTAGGGATTAGAACTTAGGTTTGAAGCTGCCCCCAGGACCATTCAAGATCAGGAATCAAAGCTGAGACAAATGTTAAAAATAGTCGAGCTCAGGTCGACTATCGTCGAGCTTCAGTCCGACGATCGTCGAGCTTGGATCAGCGCCCGGCCTTCAGCTATTTCTTTGTCGTCAAGCTTAGATCGACGCTTTGTCGTCAAGCTTAGATCGACGCTCTGTTGCTGAGCTTAGATCGATGCTTTGTCGTTAAGCTTAGATCGACGCTTTGTCGTCAAGCTTAGATCGACGCTCTGTTGCTGAGCTTAGATCGACGCTTTGTCATCAAGCTTAGATCGACACTCTGTTGCTGAGCTTAGATCGACGCTTTGTCGTCAAGCTTAGGTCGACTATTTTTGTCTAACAGAAGGTCGACGATTTCTGCCAAGCTCAAGATCGACTATTTCTGATTTAGCAAGGTCGACGATTTCTGCCTTAGCCAGGTCGATGTTTTCTGGTGAGCTCAGGTCGACGCTTTTTCCCTGAGTTCAGATCGACATTTTCTATTGAAGCTAAGGTCGATGATTTATGTCCAAATCAGGTCGATGCTTTCTGTCTGTTGCTTATCTCCATTTTCTCCGAGCTCAGATCGACTATTTCTGTTCCAGTTCAATTTCATTAACTCTGAGCTCTGGTCGACCATAGTCGTACTCCGATCGACTATTTCTTGATGAGGTCGATGTTTTCTGCTACCAAGTCAATATCAGTTATGGAATTATTTCAAATTCTTTTAGAGTTAATTGCGGCATTAATGGCAAAAGATTTCCTAGCCGTTTCAAGCTATCTGATGCAAATGTCAAGGAAGGTAAAAATGGAATATTGCTAATGGACTTTCCCTAGAGACAAATGATGTTTTTGGAAATCATTCAAGACTGTTTATTCGGCCATTCAAGTCAAGAATTCATTATTATTCTCTCAGTTCTCTTGGAGATTTTTTTTGAGCTGAAGAAAAGAGAGACACAAGAAGACAGATCATTCAACACCAACACCAAGAGACACAAGAATTGCATTACTGAAAAAGAACAACAAAAATTCTCTAATCAAGTTTTCATCTTCTATGACTAAAAGATCTTCTTCAAGTGCTAAAAGGCTTCATCATTCAAGTCTCCAGACAACTCACATTTCAGCCTTGCTGAAATCATCATTTGCTGGAGAAGTCTCATTGAAGGCCTATCACCCTGTGCAAAGCTTCTACTCCTGAACCTACTGCTAATCTCAGGGGGAGCTTTGACATCTTCATCAAAACCACTAGTGCTTCTCTCATTTGATTTGAGAACAGAGAAGACAACATCAACCTCTTTACTTTTTACTTTCCTGCTGTAAAAGGGTTATCAAGACTCCCTTCAAAAGTTTTGAGTGTGGTTCTGAGAGCCTTGTCAAAACTCAGTGGTGGCAAGACACCTGATCAAAAAATCTAGTTTTGGTTTTTGAGCACCTTATCAAAAGCTCTTTGGTTTTAGGACACCTGATCAACTCTTCCTGAGTGGATTCCTACCAAGGGTGGTAGAAGAGTGGACGTACCCAAGTTGTTGGGGAACCACTATAGCTCCTTGTGTCGTCTGGTGTGCTGTGTGTTTATCTTTTCTTTGTGCTGTGTGTTTCTTTAGTTTTTATTTTATCTTTGTTTCATAGCAAGCACATATACCCTTAAATATAAATTAAATCTTAATCTGCCTTATTTCTTTTAAACTGAAAATTATTTTAAAATACTCTAGTCACCCCCCCTCTAGAGTGAAGGTAGATCTCTCTTCCGCACTTTCAATTGGTATCAGAGGGAGGTTGGTTGTCCAACAACTAAATCTTCACTAGATTGGTTGTACAGGCTAACACCTGAACCAAAAGATCTCTGAAAAAGATCAACCTTCTATAGAGGCTTGTTATTAGTTGTATTATATTTATTTTTATTCAAAACCATGGCACAGAATAAAGACTATGCTAGCACCAGACCACCAGTGTGCAATCTTTCAAAGTTTGCACTCTGGAAGGCAAGGATTAAATTATACATGAATTCTATTGACGAAGATATTTTTTATTCTGTTTTGACAGTTTGTCCAAGTCCACCAGCAAGCTCAAGTACAAATGTTGTTCCACCTCCTTCTAGAATAGATGCAGATATAAAGAAGTCAAAGACTGCAAATGCCAAAACTATGAACATCTTAGCCCAGACAATGTCTGATGAGATTTTTCAGAAGGTAGCTGAATGCAATTCAACTAAGGAAATTTGGGACAAACTTTCAGATATTGTCTCAGGATCTGCTGACGAAAGAAAAGACAGAAGATCTCACCTCATAACCCAATATGAGAATTTTAAGAAAGGAGAGACTGAGTCAGTAGCAGATATGTACAACAGATTGAGTCTGATTGTCAATGAGTTAAAGACCTTGGATAAAGACATCTCATTAACTGAGCTTAATGACAAGATCCTAATGTGCTTCCCCAGCACATGGGATTCAAGAATCTGGCCAATTAAAGATGCTAGAAGTCTAAGTGAAATTACTACTGAAGCTCTCCTAGGCAAGCTCAAATCTTATGAGCTGCTCATCAGAAACAGAGAAGAAGAACAGAAGGCTGCCTCACCAGCCATAAAGAAAGAGAAGTCAATAGCTTTCCAAGCTATTGAGGACCTGCCTGAAGAAAATCTCACAGGCAATGAGGAATTGGTCAGTCTATTGGCCAAAAGATTCTACAAACTGGCCAGGAAAGACTTCAGAAAAAGGCCATACAAAGGACATGATAAGCCAAGGTATGATAAGACAAATAACAACAAAGAAATTATTTGCTTTGGCTGCAGGAAACCAGGCCACATTGTGCATGATTGTCCAGAAAACAAGAACAAGGACAAAAAGGATAGAAGAGAAAGAAGAAAAGAGAAAGATTACAAGAAGAACAGCTCAGACAAAGCCTCCTCCAGCAAGAACAAGAACACAAGGAAAGGATTTGTTGCTGAGACATGGAGTGAAACTGAAGATGATTCTGAAACTTCATCCAGCTCCAGTGATGATGAGGATGATGATGATGAAAAGGAATTCTGCATGATGGCTATCAATGGCTCTCAGCAAAACTCAGATGCAGAACCAGAATCTGATTCAGAAGCTGAAGCTGAAACTAGAGCCAAAGAGGACCAGGTAATTAATTCTTTTGATTTCAATTTTTAGGACTTTAAAATTGAATTTAAGACATTGTGTTTAGATTTACTAAAATCTGAGAAAGAGATAATCTCTCTCAGAAATCAATTATCTGAATACAGTGTCCTAAACTCAAATAACCTCAAACTCTCTGAGGAGTTGGAATGCTGTAGGGAGGAGATAGCTTCACTAAAAAGTGAACTGTCAAAAGCCAAAAAGTATAAAGAATCCCTCAATGGGAGAAGTATCAGACTGATGGACATCACAAGCACAGTGAACTCTAGACTTAATAGTACACTGGGCTTGGGTGCTTCATCCAGCCAACCTACAATATTAACAACTCCAATCAAATTTGTCTCTGACAAAGGGAAGGGAGTAGTAGAGGTAGCTAGGAAGAATGCTGATCTGCCAAAGAAAATCATGGTTCAGCAGAAAGCGTCGAGCAGAGGTCGACGAGCTTCGAACAGAGCTCGACGACATAAGGCTGAAACGTCGAACTCAGCTCAACGCTTTCTGTACTCTGAAGTTCAGCACTGGCGATCTTCGAACGGAGCTCGACAATCCTACCCAGGAACATCGACCTTAGCTCGATGATCTCCGAACGGAGCTCAGAGCCGTGAACATGCTTTCAGAAGCAAATCTAAATTAAATCCTAGAACTCCTGCATCCCAATGTTTCAACCCTTATACTGAATGGATAGTACCTCCTAGGAGATATCATCCTGAGGGTTATAAGAGTCAACCTGGGATGTCTTTCATTTCAGATTTTAAAGGCTATCAACCTAGGCCCAAGGTAAACTGGGTCAAAAACAAATAAAATGTTTATGTGCAGGTGAAGACCTATCCAGTATCTAACCAACAATGGTACCTGGATAGTGGGTGCTCAAAGCACATGATAGGGAACAGGGAGAACCTATCATCCTTCATAACCAAAATTGGACCCAAAGTGATTTTTGGTGATTCAAATTTTGGCCAAACCAAAGGATATGGTGCTGTTCAGATAGGATCAATCACATTCAAGAAAGTGGCATATGTTGAAGGACTAAAGCACAACCTGATAAGCATCAGTCAGCTATGTGATGAAGGATATAAAGTGACCTTCAACAAATCCCTATGCAAGATCAAGTTAGAAAATAACACAACTGTGTTAACAGGTAAAAGGAAAGGTAACATCTATCTAGTAAATTTTCTTTCAGCCCATACAGACATTTGTTTATTCAATTCAGTATGCAAGCCAAATGATTTATGGCATAAAAGATTAGGACATTTAAACCTTAGAACCATTGCTAGGCTCTCCAAGGACAACCTTGTTAGAGGACTACCTTCTAGCCCCTACAAGAAGGAAGGACTCTGCAGGGCTTGTCAATTAGGCAAGCAAACTAAAAATAGCTTTAAGTCACTTAATAAGAGTGATTCACCTAGGATTTTGTATCTGTTACACATGGACCTTTTTGGACCCATTACAGTACAAAGCTTAGGAGGGAAATCTTATGCTTTAGTGATTGTAGATGACTTCTCTAGATTCACTTGGGTATTCTTTCTGAGGAAGAAGTCTGATAACTTTAAGTATTTGACAGAGTTTCTCAAATGCATACTGATTGAGTTCAACACTCACATTGCCCTGATCAGAAGTGATCATGGGACAGAGTTTGATTCTCTTCTTATGCAAGAGTTCTGTCAAAGTGAAGGGATCAGGCACACTTTCTCAGCTCCTAGAACTCCTCAATAAAATGGGGTAGCTGAAAGGAAAAATAGAACCCTAATTGAATCTGCTACTACATTGTTGACAGATGCTCACCTACCTCTATCCTTTTGGGCTGAGGCAGTGAACACCTCCAACTATGTGTTGAATAGAAGTTTAATACATAAACTGAAGGGTAAGACTCCATATGAATTGCTCAAAGGGAAGAAACCTAAAGTAGATTATTTTAAAATTTTTGGCTGTACTTGTTATATTCATAATAATGACAAGAAGTATTTAGCAAAATTCCAAGCTAAAGTTGATGAAGGAGTGTTTCTGGGATACTCCATGATCAGCAAGGCTTATAGGGTATATAATAAATCTTCTTGTAAAATTGAAGAATCTGTTCATGTTACTTTTGATGAGACTACCATGTGTTATAAGGAGAAGTATACTTCTACCATAGAACCTTTGCAGGTACACTCTATTTCAGAAAGTATGGACATATTACAGGTTAAAGAAAAGGATACAGCCACTCAACCTATTCAGCAAAAGAATTAGAGCAGTGATGATGAAGAAGAAGTTCAACCTCTTGAAGAAAATCATCCTGAAGAGCCAGTTGTTATTCCACGAAGGGGCGTCTCTGAGGTCTTCGACATACGTACTGATCGTACTCATTACAACAAGAGATCAGTCAATCTCCTAAGTGATTGGAAACAACAACACAGGTTGGTGAACAATCAACATCCCCTGTTGATCTAGTAACAACAAGAGATCAGTCAATCTCCTAAGTGATTGGAGACATCTCAACTGGTGTGCAAACCCGAAATCAGGTCAACCAGAACCTGATGCACACTTGCTTCCTATCTCAAGTTGAGCCTCAATCCATTCAAGATGCAGAGCAAGATCCACACTAGATCATTGCAATGCAAGAGGAGTTGCATCAATTTGAAAGGAATAAAGTTTGGGAACTAGTGCCTAAGCCAAAGGATCACTCCATTGTTGGAACAAAGTGGGTGTTCAGAAACAAGCTGGATGATCAAGGAGTTATTGTCAGAAACAAGGCAAGGCTAGTTGCTCAAGGCTACTCTCAATAAGAAGGAATAGATTATGACCAGACCTTTGCACCAGTTGCAAGGTTAGAGGCCATTAAAATATTCCTAGCTTGTGTTGCTCACAAGGGATTCAAGGTCTACTAGATGGATGTGAAGAGTGCTTTTCTCAATGTAGACATCAAAGAGGAAGTCTATGTTAGACAACCTCCAGGTTTTATCTCTTCAACTTATCCTGATCATGTTTTCAAATTGCATAAAGCATTATATGGTCTCAAGCAAGCTCCTAGAGCATGGTATGAGACCCTAACATGCTTTCTTCTAGAAAATGATTTTATAAGGGGTAGAGTAAACCAAACTCTTTTTATTAGAACCCATAAGTCCCATACCCTACTAGTATAAATTTATGTAGATGATATCATATTTGGATCTACTGATTCAAATTTGTGCAGAAGGTTTTCCAACCTGATGCATTCCAAATTTGAAATGAGTAGCATGGGTGAGCTCTCCTTCTTCTTAGGATTGAAAGTAAAACAACATGCTGAAGGCATATTTATTTCCACAACCAAGTATGCTAAAGAATTGGTTAAGAAATTTGGTATGTCTGAGGCATCCTGTATGAAAACACCCATGCCTACCAATGCTGTATTGGATGCTGATGAGCATGACAAACATGTTGATCAGACAACATATAGAGCAATGATTGGCTCTCTATTGTACCTTACAGCTAGTAGACTAGATATAATGTTTGCTACATGCATATGTGCTAGATTCCAAGTAAGCCCTAGAGAGTCACACCTAACTCTAGTTAAAAGGATTCTTAGATATGTAGAAAGTTGTCCAAATCTAGGACTCTGGTATCCAAAAGACTCAGGATTTGAACTAGATGGATTTTCAGATGCTGATTATGCTGCATGCAGGGTAGACAGGAAAAGCACTAGTGGAACTTGTCAGTTCCTTGGTGACAGACTTGTCTCCTAGTTTTGTAAGAAGCAAACATCTGTGTCAACCTCAACTACTGAAGCTGAATATATGGCTGCAGGCAGTTGCTGTTCACAAATATTATGGATACAAAATCAGCTCATAGACTATGGCTACAACTTAGAGAAGTCTAAAATTTTTTGTGATAATACTAGTGCTATCTCTATAGCACAAAATCCAATTCTCCATACTAGGACAAAACATATAGAGATTAGGCATCACTTTTTAAGGGATAATGTAGAGAAAAATAAAATTGAACTTCAATATATCCCAACTGATTTGCAAAGGGGACATATTTTCACCAAACCATTGGATGAAAAGAAGCATACCTTCTTCTTGAATCAGTTAGGAATGCTAGATGGAGGAAGTTTAAATTAAATCCCAAGATTTTAAAAGGTAAAAACAGACCAAAACTAGGCTAAAAAATAATATTTTCTAGTGTCTGTAGGCTAGATTTTGTCTTTGAACTGCGCTCGACGTTTTTCTAAAAAACGTCGAATGGAGCTCGACGCTTTTCCCTAAAGCGTTGACCGGAGTTCAACGTTGTCCAAAACATTGACTGGAGTTCATCGCTTTCAGATAGCGTGTCTATCTGTCTTCTGATTAGTCGCCGTCGAGCTGAGCTCGACGCTATTTAATAGCGTTGAACAGAGTTCAACGTCATTAGGTTTCTTCAGTTTCCCCGTCAGCCGAAAACTTCGAACGGAGTTTGACGGTTTTTCCTTTTCCGTGTCAAACCCTAATATAAAATCATTTTTAGGCCACCGTTCGTCACTTTCGCCTTCATTCTCTCTGCAAATTTTCTTCTTCCCTCCAAAACTCTCTACACTTGGTCTTGTTTGTTGAACTTTTGCAGATATAGATGGCAGCGATAGTTGCTATTCACTCCAAAATGAAGTTCGATACAGGATTTGGCATCGACATGGACTCTTTCGACGACAGCGATCATCGCTTCAAGGACATTCTGAATCTTTGTCGTGACCAGCAGCTAGTGCGGTTGATGTCAACAAGAATTAAGATTACAGCAAATGAGATTAAAGAATGGGTGTTTTCAGCAACAGTTGAGAACGAGACTACTGTTGTCGGAACAATCAGCGGAACGAAGGTACCGCTATCCCCAAATCTCCTGGCGGAAGTGTTCGCTCTCAGTTCTGGAAATGATTCCTTCACTTTGTCTGGAGAGGAAGTTAATTCGTTGTTAGAACGAATGGTTTATTCTGCCGCGAACCCTAATAGGTTATTGAAGAAGGATTTGGCTATTGAGTTACAATTTCTCGCCGACATTACGGGAAAAGTGCTTTTGGCAAAGTACTCGGCGCATGATACAATCACGCAGTATCAGTTGAACTTGATGGGTGCAATTGATGACAGGAAGAAAGTGGATTGGGGAACAATCGTTTTTAACTCAATCAAGAAGAAGATTAGCAAGTCTTATGTGAATTTTGGAAGGATTTTAGGAGTATTTCTGCAATCCAGGTGCCCAGAATTGCTGATTTCAACTGGGATGCACATAAATGCTTCAATGAGGCTATCCTGTGCCCTATTCTGCAAGTGGGACAGGCAGATCCTCAGACCCAGCAGGGCTGCTGCTGTAACAATTGCTTCAGGCACAAAGACTTTATCAGTCTCTTCCCCTGCAGCATCTCTTGAGGGATTGCCTGCCTCCTCCTCTGCTCCTATTTCTCCTCCTCCCCTTGTCTCTTCATTGCTTTCCTCTTCTCCCATTCAGCCTGTCATCTCCTCCCCCATCACCACTTCATTACCTTCTTCATCTCCTCCAGCCACCATTTCAGAATCATTCCACCCTCTTTTCTATTATCCATCAATTGACTCTTCCATTCTGGATGATTCCTTCATGGATGATTCTCCCTCCTCCTCTCTTGATCCTCCATCCTCCTCCTCTTACCAACAATTATTGTATGACATTTTGGATCAACCCTCTTTCTTACCATCCACCTCCATTCCTATACCATCTATATCTACCATCCCTATATCCCAGCCATCCATCCCTCCTTTCTCACCTTCAAGTCGTGTAGCCACTTCTTCAGTCCCAGCCACATCTTCATTCACCTCTACTTAAGTCTCTCTTGATCAAGTGGATCTCCCGAGTCTGGCCGATAGGCTATATGAGCTACTGGCTCCCAAGCTAGTGGATTTGCTGGAGACCTCCTTGGCTCCACTCCAGAAGTCCATTCAGGAGCTATCCTCCAGACTCTCTGCTCTCTCTTCTCCGTAGGCCAATCCTTCATTTAGGTGCCTTGATCCAGCTCCGTATGCATCAAGCCAGGGGGAGATGCCTTATGAAGCTATTGAAGCTGCTGCTGCTCCTCCAGTTATATTGCCTGCTGCTGATACTGCTGCTCCAGTGCTTTTATTTACAGTGGACCTCAAGTCACTGCTGAGTAGTTTTGATTCTATCTACCATCAAATTGCACTAGTTCCTGTTCAGAAAGCTGAAGATTTTACTAAGGCCATTGTGCCTCTTTCAATATGTGATCCCAGTATAATTGAATCTTATGTCAATTCTCTTAAAACTGTGGATGTTGGTTCTGTTTGTACTGCTGCTGCTGCTAATGATGAAGTTATGACTGTTGTTTTGTCTGCTGAGATTTCTGCTGCTGATGATATGATTGTTGATGTTTCTGCTCCTACTGATACTGTTTGTTCTGCTGCTATACCTTCTCCTCCTGCTCCTGTTGTCTCTGAAAAGCTCAAAGATCAAGAAGATTATATCAGAAGGATCGACGATCTGTATGATCAACCTCAAAGTTTTGAAAGTGATCAGTTCCAAACAGAATCTGATGACTATTATGGTACTATTGTAAGGAAAAGAAAAGCAAGAAGCAAAGCTCTGAAAAGAGTTCCTCTCGAAAAAGCTAAGGATTCAAATGATGTACCCTACTATATATTGCATGATTGCCAAATTACTGAGCCGTGGATGCAATACTCTAAAAATCAATTGAAGGCAATGAAGAAAAAGAGAAAATTTGACAGGTATGAGAAAGGCTCCTCTAAGTTTCAGCCTCCTCCTCCTCCTCCTCCAGATTCTGGATCAGGTGGAGGCTCAGCTTCTCTACCTTCGGCTCCAAAGCAAAGCCCGTCTCAACCATCTCAAAGATATCCTCCCAGATGGCATTATCAAAGAGGCAATCAGTCCAGAAGAGGACAGTATAGAGGTAATCAAAGAGACTACAGAACTCAAAGGGAAGGACAAAGGCAACTTGACACATCTCAAGGTCCTTACCCATATAAGCTCAGAGAAATTGTTGAATCAAGAACTGTTGCTGCTCCTGAAACTATTAATAGATATGAAGCTCCTATTCCTTTTGAGGATCCTAAAAAAAATACTATTTCCTGGACTGCCAGGATGAAAGAACTTGCTGCCTTGGACCAGCTGAAGAAGGCAAGAGAGCAAGGCAAGGACACCTCAAACATCTCCACTCTGTCTGAGCAAAGAAAAGCAGAGTTGGAAAGGTATTCTTTAAGGAAATTCTTTGATCCTGTAGATTATATAAAGCTGCATCCTGAGGCTGTGGTTCCCAGAGCAAAAGCTCAAACCTCCTTAGGTGCAGAAGATGACAGGAGATCAAAGAAGGAATCCCTCAATCCCAACAGGGAAATTCTGTTCAAGAAAGGAAGTAAAAAGGAATGATTTTTGTATGCAGATGGCTCATTCATTTCTTAAATCTCTTACTGAGGTTCTATCAGATTGCTGCTATGTTGTTTGTTGCTTTAATATTTGTTGCTTGATTGCATTTGATGTTGTATTTTATTCCAAGTCCTGTAAATAGTAATCCTAACCCAAATAGGGGAGATTGTTGGAATACCCTATTACTAATTTGGGCAAGGATCACTATGTATTTAGGATATCTGTTTGACCTTGTTGTATAGTTGAAAAGGTCAAGTTAGAATGTGTCTAGGGCTTAGAACTTAGGTTTGAAGCTGCCCCCAGGACCATTCAAGATCAGGAATCAAAGCTGAGACAAATGTTAAAAATAGTCGAGCTCAGGTCGACTATCGTCGAGCTTCAGTCCGACGATCGTCGAGCTTGGATCAGCGCCCGGCCTTCAGCTATTTCTTTGTCGTCAAGCTTAGATCGACGTTTTGTCGTCAAGCTTAGATCGACGCTCTGTTGCTGAGCTTAGATCGACGCTTTGTCGTCAAGCTTAGATCGACGCTCTGTTGCTGAGCTTAGATCGACGCTTTGTCATCAAGCTTAGATTGACGCTCTGTTGCTGAGCTTAGATTGACGCTTTGTCGTCAAGCTTAGGTCGACTATTTCTGTCTAACAGAAGGTCGACGATTTTTGCCAAGCTCAAGATCGACTATTTCTGATTTAGCAAGGTCGACGATTTCTGCCTTAGCCAGGTTGATGTTTTCTGGTGAGCTCAGGTCGACGCTTTTTCCCTGAGTTCAGATCGACGTTTTCTGTTGAAGCTAAGGTCGACGATTTATGTCCAAATCAGGTCGACGCTTTCTGTCTGTTGCTTATCTCCATTTTCTCCGAGCTCAGATCGACTATTTCTGTTCCAGTTCAATTTCATTAACTCTGAGCTCTGGTCGACCATAGTCGTACTCCGATCGACTATTTCTTGATGAGGTCGATGTTTTCTGCTATCAAGTCAATATCAGTTATGGAATTATTTCAAATTCTTTCAGAGTTAATTGCTGTATTAATGGCAAAAGATTTTCTAGCCGTTTCAAGCTATCTGATGCAAATGTCAAGGAAGGTAAAAATGGAATATTGCTAATGGACTTTCCCTAGAGACAAATGATGTTTTTGGAAATCATTCAAGACTGTTTATTCGGCCATTCAAGTCAAGAATTCATTATTATTCTCTCAGTTCTCTTGGAGATTTTTTTTGAGCTGAAGAAAAGAGAGACACAAGAAGACAGATCATTCAACACCAACACCAAGAGACACAAGAATTGCATTTCTGAAAAAGAACAACAAAAATTCTCTAATCAAGTTTTCATCTTCTATGACTAAAAGATCTGCTTCAAGTGCTAAAAGGCTTCATCATTCAAGTCTCCAGACAACTCACATTTCAGTCTTGCTGAAATCATCATTTGCTGGAGAAGTCTCATTGAAGGCCTATTACCCTGTGCCAAGCTTCTACTCCTGAACCTACTACTAATCTTAGGTGGGGGCTTTGACATCTTCATCAAATCCACTAGTGCTTCTCTCATTTGATTTGAGAACAGAGAAGACAACATCAACCTCTTTACTTTTTACTTTCCTGCTGTAAAAGGGTTATCAAGACTCCCTTCAAAAGTTTTGAGTGTGGTTCTGAGAGCCTTGTCAAAACTCAGTTGTGGCAAGACACCTGATCAAAAAATCTAATTTTTGTTTTTGAGCACCTTATCAAAAGCTCTTTGGTGTCAGGACACCTGATCAACTCTTCCAGAGTGGATTCCTACCAAGGGTGGTAGAAGAGTGGACGAACCCAAGTTGTTGGGGAACCACTATAGCTCCTTGTGTCGTCTGGTTTACTGTGTGTTTATCTTTGCTTTGTGCTGTGTGTTTCTTTAGTTTTTATTTTATCTTTGTTTCATAGCAAGCACATATACACTTAAATATAAATTAAATCTAAATCTACCTTATTTCTTTTAAACTGAAAATTATTTTAAAATACTCTATTCACCCCCCCCCCCTCTAGAGTGAAGATAGATCTCTCTTCCGCACTTTCATCGTGCAAACATTGGCACGCAGGCTGGCCACACATGAGAACAAAATAAATGCAACACGCACTTTGATTTGGCCTTCGAGGGGCACCTTAGCTATCCTGGGCTTTAACCCGCTAGATCCAGATTTGTTCTGCTGCACCTGCAAGCAACATTCCACCACACGGTGGCAAACAATAGAAACAGTCAGCATTATTTGACCAAATTATTATGAGCCCACCCCTCATTCGAGTTGGCAGAGCTCCTTCCCTGCAGGCATTAGTATCATCACAAAATGGCAATCAAAATATGCAACTTAAGAACTATTTGCCACAGACATTGGCGCAAACACCCAACGCCCCATGCTCTCTGGCACACTCTCGGTACAGAAGACCTCAAGGGTCACACCACCATCCATTGATGGTCATCACTATTTGAGCTGTTAGTCTCACAATGTAGTAAGCCAGAGACAACGCCCCAAGCCTCCGACAAAGTCATAATGATCTGTAAATCAAATGTATGACTCACTCCAAGCGTGCTAAATTTGTCAGGCACATCAGCCACGATGCGGGTAGGTATCCCCTTTCCCAATTCCATACTATTCATAACCTAGTTATGATCCTAGGTTTTCATTCATGGCTACCTTGGTAGGGCGAATTAAGCACACACCCATCACAATATAGCTGAGTAAATTAATCTCATGATCAAACAAATTTGTAGCCCACAGGTATCCCTGAGACAGGCTTCACAAGCAAAAGACTTCAGGTCTCCTAGAGACAGGCTTAACAATCAAACATAGCTTTAAGGAAGCTATCACCGGCAGTAGCACTATCGACACACGATAGGGGACAAACTATAAGTTCTTCCCCTTTTTCAGGTGTTTTCCACGAGACTACCCCCCAATACTCTCAACGTAGTCATCTGCACACCCCCACAACTCAAAAACCTGTAGGATTACTAATGAGTCTTCTCAGGCATACAAAACATCCAAACATCACCGATTCAGAGAAACACGTCCAGATGGACTTCACCCAGCATGCATATTCCGTACTTTGATTCCAGATCTAGATGCAACACTATAAGGATACACAGATCAACCCATCGGGAGAAGCACATGTGTTCGTGGAGTGTCTACCATATAATGCCAAAAAAGGAGTTCACATATCCAAGGAAGAGGATTGTTACCCTTGTAGTCCTCTTTGGCGCCATGGGAGAAATCTATACGCTTGAAAACGACCGCACTGGGCTTGCCACCATAGATCTGAACTCGTTTTGTGAATCCGGACTCCGAATCTCTAATGGCGATGAGATCCCTCCTTCCTGACGTTGCTACTCCTCTAGAAATCCTGGCCAAACTCTAAAACTCCAGAATAATTAAGAGGAAACGGTCGAACCAGGCATATAAATATAAATCTACCTCTGTGTGGTAACTATCAACCGCCACACGGTACTGCCTCGTTTCGCGTATAAACGCCCAAGCCCTCCAATCACAGGCTAACACGTGTCCACGTCATTACAGATTCTCTAACGTCGAACGTTAGGACGCTAGCACCTCGTGTTAGCTAGCGACCGTTACGTCACGACCACCCCGGCTACTTCCAGGCGATAGCTACTAACGTCGTGCGGTAGTAACCCGAGCTCTTTGACAAATAAATTGCCAAGCTACTTCCTGCGGCAACCCTACCATTGGGCATTAACTTCCCGAGAACTCGGACAATAAAATGCCTAACGCCGCGCGCTAGAAACGTACTGCCACACGGTAGACTAGGCATTGAGTCGACTCAATTTGCTCAATGTTGTCGACGCTATCAATGGAGCTACTACCATTCGGTACCTAGATACCGTCAGGCGATGACCACCAGAACACCATTTCTTTCCTTAAGAAAATTGGGTCGTTATAGAACAGAAGCCTCCTGAATGGAGTGATTGGACCACTAACCCTTTTCTTTATGTTTTGCTCCTGTCTCGTACTGGTTTAGTTCATTTAATTGCACTCTTTCGATTTCAGCACTCCAGTCTCGTGCTGGTCCGGCTTATATACCTTAAGTATAGTTCTTTTATTTAAGTACTACTCAAGTCTCGTACTAGTCCTGCTTATTTACCTTCAGTTCAGTTCTTTTTATTTAAGTGTTATTCCAGTCTCGTACTGGCCAGGTTCTTTTCAGTACTTACTTTTTGTTCTGTTCTTTCAGTTCAATACTACACTAGTTTCATACTAGTCCCACTTTATTTCAGCATTTCAATTCTACAGCTTATATTCTCAGCAGCTTTTATTATAACACATTTATTCCTATAATTTAACATTTTAAGCACGGGTCCTTCTCTGATGAGAATTCTACTGTTAGGTTGAGCCTTACTTGGGGATAATGGGAGTTGAGGAATCTCCCCCCCCCCCCCAGTTATCCCCAAATAAAGTGCTCGCATTCTCCAAATAAAGTTCGACCACTTATGGCGATAGGGAGATGAGTACAACGGGTGATCGGCCATTATGTTGTCTTCCCCGTTGGGTTTCCTCCGCTAGTCTGCCAATATGTTGAATCTCCAAATGCTGCACACATCCAAGAGTACATGGAGATGTACGTTGGGGCCTGGGCTATGCAGTACTACCACCCCCAGAACTGGTAGGACAGGCCACTGTCACCTACGACAATATCGGTGAGGCTCGCGGGGCTCGCTACCCTGCTTGAAGAGAAGTGGTCTATACTATATCGATATAGGGTATGTGTGTTGTTGTGAATGCCTGTGGTATGAATAAATGTTGTGAATACCTGATGTGTTGATGTGATAGTGGAGCTTTAATTATAACTGTTGTATATTGTTGTTGTTATTCCAGTTACACTATGTTGCACCACCTTTATGATTGCTCCTTGCTTATTTATGAAATATTGTGCTAAACCGCTCTTGCTTCGACTATCTTATTTTTTTGGGTGCGTGCGCTCGCCCCCGGGTTATGGCTCCTAGGATGAGATTTTATTCCACTTAGAACTATGACTAACTGTTATTTTAATAACCATTTACAAGAGATGGAGCACCATAGGGATCAGTCACTATAGGGAGACACCCCACCTAATAGGACTACCCGAGCAGATGCACCACCATCGTCTCTCGAGTTTTGAGACATGAGTACTGGTGAGAAGAGTTGAGAAAGAGAGGAGTTTCTTGATGTAGTACTATTGTAGGCTTCGGGCTCCATGTATAAACAGTGGCTATGGCCTTTTGCGGTTTCTGTTAAAATATGTTGTTATATATATTTACTGTGGTTTCCTGTTAATGCTTCCGCAAAACTCTGTGATGAGATATGAATGTTGTGATTCAATTCGAGTAAGGAAGTCAACGAGTGCTCAGTAGTGTAGGGTGTTACCCCTTAAGGAGCACTGGGTGGACGTCTTGGGAAAGTAAGATCCCCTCCGGCCTAACCCGGTCAAAGGTTGGGAGCTTAAAAATGGATCAGAGCGATCATAATCCATCCTTGTGGAGCAGTCTTAGGATCCCTCTGTCCCTCGCTTCATTCCTTGGTTTGGGATGAACCATACAATAGAAGCCTGGTAGACCTTAGTGTAGAGGCTTAGGGATTCTGGACTATGCGATAGCATACCCACACACATTTGTTTCCGCTTAGTTACTCATTTGAAAATTTCCCCTTTTTTTCAAATTACTGACACTAGTTTCGTGTTACTTCTCCAGATACCGTAGCCCAGTAATGGGAGATCCTACTCCAAAGGATATATTCCCGCAACACCACCTCTAGACCCTGGTGCCCCTGCAGCTATATTGTTCGCCGAGACAGACTTCGGAAAATGTTGATAGCGATTTTAGCGACGTTTTGGACGGCTTTAGCACAACCACCACAGTAGTTGGTGGTACCCACTAACTTACTGACGTCCTTCTGGGGGTAAATTCCACCTGCATTTAGAGGCATAGAGACTGACATACATGCAGAGGAGTTGGTTGAGTGCATAGAGGAGTTATTGGTAGGAACTATGTGCTCGACAGTAGCTACAGTGTCACTAGTTGTGACTTTGTTATAAGGATATGCTAGAGACTGGTGGAGAGCAGCAAGCCGCTCGACGATAAGGTGGCGACTGTTAAGCACGATCCTGTGGAAGGAGTTCTCAGAGGATTTTCTGGAGCACTTCATCTCGGACGCCGACTGAGCTGTACTACAGGAGAGGTTCTTGTACATCTGTCAGGATGACCGGACAATGTTAGACTACGAGAGAGATTTCATCCACCTAACACATTTTGCTTAGAACTTAGCAGCCACAGACCGAGATTTAGCTGCTCTCTTCAACCGAGGCTTACGAGATGACCTGAGCTAGGCCTTTATTATGACCTCTCAATACACAATCCACACCATAGCTGTCACAACCCGCATTTTCCCTGAGGTTAAGAAGTATCAGAGTACGGGAAAACACGCGTTGTGATGCCACGTACAACAGTGGATAACTTCAGGCGCTCAGGCAGCGCACTAAGATTTTAATTCACTAGTTTAGAAATAGAAGAAAACTAATTTGTTAAAAGGTCATATCCCTCGGCACAGTGGATCAGCTAGTACATGATAGGAAAAATATATTTGTTTGCAGCGGAAAATACTTTGATTTAGTTGATTTGACATCCTAAAGCGGTATAAGGGCCCTCAAGGGACCACTTATGGTATGCACGACTCCTAAGGTGAGTATAGTATTTATATATGAAAGATATTCTTTACGCTTAAAGAAGACAGTGCTTTAGTTTTGCAAATATGATATGCATGAGGTACAAAAAATAGTTTAGGGTTATAAAATACCTAACAAGCAACCTAGCATAAAACCTTCCCAGAAGCAAGTAAGCAACCCCAAGGGGGCAAAAAAACAACAATTTTAATTCATATCCAGCAAAACAAGTAAGCCACTAATGGGCGTCGACAACCCGACACGAACCCACCGGTGAGTGTGCATGTCTATACAGAAAAGGAGAATAACTACCTCACCAGGTGAAAGTTCTTCAACTCAGCTACCCTAGAGGCTACCAGCAAACCCCACTAAAAGGAATCAGCCGCTCTATCGGCTACAATCTAGACCCGAGGCATTTAATAAATAACACCTCAGCAAAGAAGTAATCAACAGAAAAGGAGCATTAGACTAAATAATAAAGAAGGGTTTACCAACCCGGCAACAAAGTGCTAACAGCAGAAGAAAAGACATGCTAGTAAGAAGGAAAAAAATAATATTGTTAGAAAGAACAGTAAAGGTAAATTACACCAAGTGTGAACAAAAAAGCTACCTGCTCTGCAGAAAGAACCAACCTGCAGCAGTAAAGCTTCAGTATACTAACAGGAAAAGCCAAAAGTAAGCAAAGGGAGAGCTAACAATCCTAACTTTGCGGGCAAATGGTCGGGGTGTAAATAATAAGGGGCTTGAGCATGTGGCAGTTCCAATACCAAAAACAAGACCCCAAAATAAATACTCAAGGGTGAAACACAACCGGTGGCAGCCTTAGGATCCACACACCTAAACAAGTTGGCCCCATTGTTCAAACTTAGTGGTGTCCGCAGCTCAGCACACACATTTCACCCCTCCAGAGTCCAAAAAGCACCTCCTCCGGTCATAGTCTACGAGTCGGCATGAAAAAACTTGCCGAACACCCCAACATCCCCCTTAGGAAGGAAAAAAAACTCCTCTAACAATCCTAAGGAAGCACACACCCCAAGGCTAAAGACTTAGCAAAAAAAATGACCCTGGCGTTGAGTGATTGCACCACACTCAATGTCATAAGCCTAACAGTCTAAGCGTTTAGTGAGGTACACTCACTCAACGCTTTTGACCTAGCATTTTCCAAAAACAAAGATGGAACTAAACCTACACCTGCCCACACAGTTTTCCACAACCCGAGAGCTGGAATTAAATTCTAGCTCTCACTCTTATCTCTACTACCCGACCACAACAACCCCAAAACTTGCTTACACTAAGCTAAGCTTAATCACAATACTACCCAGCAACCTTGACACTAGCCAAGACAACAAATTAACCGAGAAAGGAAAAAAAACAAGAGTTAAAGCTATAGATTAAGGACAGTACTGGGCTGGTCTGTGGGGGAAAGAGTTAACCAGCTGCTCTTACATCTAGGGAAGAAAAGAAATAATACAGAGCATAAGCTATATTGGGTATTGTAACCACAATTACCTGGATTTGAGGAAGCCTCCTGTAAAGCTAAGATGAAGTCACAATGTATTTGATGAAATCTTTCAAGTTGTGCTTGCAGTTATTCCTCGCTAAGTACACACTAATGTCAGGGTTCAGTAGGTCAATATATACGGGTCTGTGTAACGTAATCCCTCGTTGAGTAGATCAGTGTGTTGGCTTACGTGTACTCTCTCTATTGGAGTGTACTTACTTTCAAGCACAGGGTTAAGAAAGATCAAGAGCAGACAAGGAGCAAGGATGGGCCAAAGACCAGCTCAAGGGAAGAAAGGCGAAAATTGTCTAAGTAGAAATCGTCGAGAATCACTAAGTGATTCTCACCGATTCGACGACGAATCGACGAGAATCACTCGCTAATTCTCGCCGAATGCTGCCGGCTGTCTCGACGCCGCCCTGAATTCTACTAAGGCAGTATCGTCGAGAATCACGAAGTGATTCTCACCGATTCGTCGAGAATGACTCTGCATTCTCGATGATTCGGCGAGAATCAATTGTGATTCTCTCTGATTCTCTCCGGCTTGCAATTTCTATGTAGCTAGAATTCTGCTAAGTGGAATTCGACAAGAATCGTAGGTGATTCTCGCCGATTCGTTGAGAATCACTTACGATTCTCACCGAATTTGACTTAGGCAAATTTTTGCTATTCTCTGGACCGGTCCAAGTTAACACGCGTTGTTTGGAGCCAGACTTAGGGTTATTACAGGTGGGGCCCACAACGGTCATATCAGATCATGCTATTGTATAAATACATCGGTATGTTGATCAATAAAAAGAATGAACTGAGAAGAAGGAAAGCCGAGCAGCCGACGTGACCTAGATCGCGAATCTCGCTCTGTCGCCGTCACAGCTCGTGTTAGTTGGTCGCCGCCGCTGATCGTGGTTTCTTCCTGATCTCCCGGGGATAGAAGCTCTGTCTCGCAACGCGTCTCACGATTCCTTCTTAAGAACCTTTGTCTCTTGATTTGTAGATCGGGAATACCTTCCCTATCCGAATAGATTGAGACGATTGATCCAAGAAAGACCGTTGGTAGACCTTGTCGGCTTAACTACGAAGTTTAGATCTACATAGCATCGCCGCCTCATTCTTTGCCGCCGCAGATCTAGAGAAGAACCTTTCCAAGTGAGACCTAAGGTCGTGGACTCTTCGTCGTCTTCAAGAACACGTCATCGAACGAAGAGGGACACCTTATTCTCCATAAGTAGTTTGTATTTCTAATACACTCCATTTTCAATTTTGTTGTAAAGGAAAGTTGGTTCCTAGTTGTAAGGGTTTGGTGCAACCCGTGGTGTAGGAGTGGTGACTCCTTTGTTTGGAAGGGTTCCTTCCGTTAGTGTGAGGATTAGATTTCAATCCTGTTGGTGAAGTGACCGAGTCGTCCCTGGTTGGGAGATAGGTCGTAGGGGGAGAGTAGAGGTACCCAAATCGGGGAACCACTATAATTTTCCTGTGTCTTTCTGTGCTGTGTTGTTTGGTTTATTTATGTAGGTATAATTTTAATTCCGCAAAAACGTTGCAAGACACCTATTCCCCCCCAAATAGGTGAAGGTAGTTGGTACTAGGTGGACTTTCAAGTCGTATCAGAGGGAGGTTACTCATCAAAAAGGTTCACACCTTGAGTAGAATCCTGCCACCAGTGTCAACAAGAATGGAGCTGGATTATGATATCTCTCCGTTAAGACTCCCCACGTGTACAAAGGAGTATTATCCCATCTGGAAGATTAGAGTGTCTTTTCACTTGGAGGCTATCGATCCTCGGGCATCACTCATCTTGGAAGAGGGTCCATTCATTCCCATGAGGACCTCTAGCTCTGGAAAGGATATCCAAATTCCCAAGTGAATTATTGAGATGTCTGAGACTGAACTCTCATTGTACAATCTGGATAAGGTGATTCGTCAGATAATCATTGATGTCTGGTCTGTACCTTCTCGATCTAGACTGGAAAAATGTAGGATGGACAATGCAATGTGGCAAACCATCTCAGACCTCATGGAGGGATCAGAGAAAGCAGGGACCAGTTGTCAATAAGAGGATGAAGCCTTTGTGGGGGTCCTTGTCTCTGAAGACGAAGGTAATGACCAATCTGTCAGTATCAGGGCTCCGGTGTCCTTGTCGGAGACTGAAGAAGAAATTGAGGAAAGCAGTTCTGATGAAGCTGACTCAACAGTCTCTGCCAATCTTAACAGTAACTTTGAAGAGCTGAATCAGGTGCAGGTAACTTCCTTATCTTGCCCCTCTTCCCTTTATGTTCCTGAAGACAGGAATAGCTCAGATGGCTTCCCATCTAATGATGCACGGTATATGGAGAATTTCAATCAAAAGATTGAAAATCTTGATTCCCTAGAGAGTGCCCTTCAGAAAAGCAACTTACTTGTTGAGGAGCAAGCTAAGGAGATTGCTCGACTGAACACCTTGATAGATCTCCAATTGGCATCCATCAAGGTAAAGGACTCAAAAATCTCAGATCTAGAGAGTCGTCTAGAGAATGAGAAGAGGATAATGTCTAACTTTTCCAAGGTAGATGCTATGAAGAGAAAAAGTGAGAATGGGTGGATCTCCCGAATTCTTAATTCAAGGAGAAATGGGGAGACTGTGTTCATACCTCCCACCCCAAGTACGAAGGGCACTCATCATGCCTTCAGGTATGACCACAAGAAAAACTGTAGTCACTGCTAGGATGACCATCCCTTATGTGGAAACACCCACAGTGCAAGGGCTGTCATGGCCACCCATGAGAGAATAACTAAGGCTCATCCTGAACCATTTGTATTATCGGCCTCTGCCCCAACTCGTCATGAATCTGCCGGAACCAGATCTCACGACAGTACTGTCCACCCTAGGACACAGGAAAGGGGGGTCTGGAAAAATGTGGTAAGCTCCCGTGGGGCCTTTGGGAGCGTGCTGACTGAAAGGAAGGCACCACCTCCCATGCCTCATGACTCACACCACATGCATTCTATCCTCCCTCCCATATGTCAAGGTGGAAAAGGCAAAGTTGTGAGCAGAATTAGCTCTATCCCATTTAGACCTAAGATCATGACTACCTCAATCAGTAGGTCAGGTCTGAAAAGGCGATACAACATTCACGAGTGTTGGTGCTATGGCAAGGTGGGTCACTTTGCCATAGATTGTTGGCACAACCCCTCTGTGTCAAGGGCAGGGGCATATCCACCTCCTCTGGGACAAGTTAGCCTTCCTGACAGGATTCCTGTGGGAAGGCATTCGAGTTTTTATGCTGACAAGAACCTAGGACCCAATGCATATTGGGTTCCTAATGTAAGATAATTCTCTTTTGCAGGGTAGTCTTGGTTCCCGTAAACTTGATGGGAACCAGACAGGAGATGTTCTAAGAATGACTTGGAACAAGTATCTGGAATAGGAGCAGTGCCATCGACACAGGCATACTCAAATTGACCCCCTGGTGTGCCTTAAACAGAAGATCTAAATGATAAATCTTATAATCCCAGGTACTTGCATTCAGTTTCAATATTTGAGTCATATTGTATCGATATTTACATATATATATGTATATTTACATATCCACACAAATTTGTGAATTCCTTCTCTCGAAAGTAAATGGTTATGTGTATATATACACATATATGCTTGTACACCTAAGGAAAGATTAAAATTGTAAAATGACTTTTAGATACAATATTAAAGAATTCTTGGTAGATACACACTTATACATTTGAAAATGAACCTCAACAGGCATAAGTCAGCCCACTGAAAATTAAGAAGGTACGCCAATGGGAGTTACAAAAGATTACAACTGATATCAGAATATTGTGTTCATCTCGATCGAGCAATAACTTAATAAATTTGCCTGCCTCGGTTATTGTCTAGGGTGCACCAAAATTAATTTGCATCCTTACAAAATTATTGAACTAGGGTATAACATAGTCCTTATGCCTCATAATGTTGTGTGAAAAATTCTGTATAAACTCTCGGTACAAAACAGTTGGGAAAATCTGTCGGAATCACGTCGAACCCGCCCGGTTCGCTACTGTATATATAGATTGCGTAAATCCCGCTGATTTCTCCCTACGCCTTAATCTCGTCGATTCGCCTTCCTATTACACTAACATCCCGCCGATTCGCTGGTTCGTTTTCTTCCCGTCGATTCTCTTGGTTAGTGGATTCCCTTCGATCGCCCGAACCCAACGGAATCGCACAATCCCGACACCATCCCATCGATCACAGCTGCGACTCCCAAGGATCTCCTTTGTGCCTCCGACGACTAAGAACAAAGGACGTAAGGGCTTCCACTCGACATTAGGGTAACTGTCTATTCCCGTTCTTCCTCCTTTTTAGTGGCTTGTCTAATGTGTAGCCTCCTACTAGGATCGCTGATAAGATATCGACTTGGGTATTTCCTCCCTAGGTCTATAATGGCTCCAAGAACCACCGTCGGCCTTG
Source organism: Platanthera zijinensis (assembly GCA_039513925.1). NCBI lineage: Eukaryota > Viridiplantae > Streptophyta > Magnoliopsida > Asparagales > Orchidaceae > Platanthera > Platanthera zijinensis. The sequence continues at coordinate 88,519,681 of CM077085.1, forward strand.
TCACTGGATATGAAGTAGTTCGAACCGGTTTTTCACATGCCTCAGATGTGTTCAGGAACATCATCCTCATGCTTGAAGAGGCTGAACTCACCTTTATACTGGATCACCCCTGCAAGCTATTAGATAAGGAGGTGATGGAGTTCTTTGCGACCGCCAAACTTCGGGATGAAGACAGTGTCATCAAGTGTAAGATTGCCGGCGCTAGGATGAAGATGTCTGCAAGGAAACTGACTCGATACTTACAGCTTTCCAGCTCTGATCACGAGGATTATCTGGAAGAACAAGTTAGAGCTAGGACTCTTCTGTTCTGCGGCCTACCTAGAGGAATCAAATCCATCAAAAGGAAGGAGATGAACGAGGAAGGCAAGCTTCTGTATGACATCGTTGGGAAAGTCCTGATATGTAAACCAGGCTCCCACGATCATATCTCAGGGGATATGTTTAAGATCTTAATGGTCATCGTCTGTAGTAAGCGATTCAACTGGGGGGCCTTGCTGTTTGAGAAAATAAAGGACACTCTGAGAACCCCCAGCTTTGGATGGATCATTAGTCTTTATCTGAACCGACTGGATGGCGATAAGTTTGATATGAGCAAGGGAGTTCCCATCCACTATCTGAAGAAGATGGACTCCAGTGTATTTGATAGATGGGAGAGACGGATAGGGCAAGCTGCCGTGGGAGAAGAACGAGATGAATCTCTGGCTGTGTCACATAGGGCTGAGGACAATAGAACTCTAGCAGATTCTGTGGCTGTCCCCGGTGAAGTTCCTGATGTACTGATTGCAGGAACTGAGGGGGAACCTCTACCCGCTCCTTCTAATTTCATATCTAATATCTCTCAGATAGCTAGGGATGCAGTTGAGAACATGCAAGAAGGAAGTGTGGATGTGGAGAAAGATGGGGCGGCCCTAGATAATACTGATATGGGAGATGGAGGTGATGTTCTGGAGGATGATGAACTGGATGTGGACACTGCTGCTGATGAGAATGAGAATATGGACGATGAGGAGGAGGAAGAAGGAAATGAGAGGGGTGAAGAGATGGATCATCGGGATGATGCTGAAGTTCCATCTGGTGAACGAGCTACTGAGGAGTCTGGTGCTCAAATGGAGGGGGAGTCCTCCCAGTAACTATCAGTAAGCATTCCTGAAAAACCTACCGAGGCTGACTAAATTCTCCCTGTTGAAACAGTACTTGTGTAAACCTCACCAAGTGCATCTGCTGAAGAGCCAGATCAAGGCTTGCCTGAAGATCATCCACTGCAAGCCAATCTGGCAAATCATACTGACAATATAGTTCAAGGAATTCTTGATGAGCTAACGGACTCGTTTGAGAAAACACAAGCCAACGTGCTCAAAAGGGTTAAAGAATCTGAGGATCTAATGTTAAAGAACATTGTGGAAGTCAATCACAAGTTGGACGTTATGGAAATGAAATTTGAGGGAAAGTATACTGAAGCTGGCACAGCTGTCTCTCTGCTGATGCAAGGTCTTAAGAAGAACACAGATGATCTGGCTGTCGTTAATCAAAACACACATATTGTGGCAGATAACATTCAAAAATTTGATGTCAACATGGTGACCCTAAACGCCAATCAAAAGACATTGCTTGCTGAATTTTCAAAAAATGTGAAACACATCAATGAGTCCCTGCATGCTTACGCAAACTCAATTGTAGTGGAAGCCAAAATGGGGGGGGGAAGAGTACAAAGCTAAGATGGCTGGGCTTCAACAGATAATCATCGAAAATTTCGATCAATCTAATAGGTATGCTCTTAAACTCTAACAAAATCATAATTGGCACCTTCAATCAATTTAATAGATAATAATTGACAAATTCGATAAATCGAATAGGTATGTGTTTGAAACGGCCCATTGGTTAGTACAACAAGCCTCAGGCATACACGTTCCCGTTGCTCCTCCGGAGCAAGAGGAGTATACTGCTGCAGCTGCTGAAGAAGAGGCAAGTATTGAAGACATTATACTGAGTGAGGCTGAAGCCAAGAAGGCTGCTAGGGCTTCTGCAAGAGCAGAACGCAGTGGCTGGTTTGATCAAGAAGCCCTAGCAAAAGCTAAAGGCAAAAGAAAAAATCAAGAAGGAACCTCAAAGGAAACGCCAACTGAAAAGAGAATCAGACTGAAGGAGGATGAGGTGCGAAATGAAAGGTGGAGCCCAGTATCAAGAAGCGTCATTTTGGACACATTTGCGTTGCAACAAAGGGGGAGATAAAAAGAAATGATGTCTACAGTCAGTACGAGTGGGAGCTGCACAAGACCTTTGAAGGCAAAAGAAACATCTTCTTCAGGTCCAAGACTGTGGCAAATAAAGCTCCCCCTCCCAGATACTACCCTAAGCCAAAGGAATACTTTGAACGTCAAAGCAGCAAGCACTTGGCGCAGCAGCTAAAAGACGAAATAGCTAAGGATAAAGAGATTTAGGAATTTAGCTAATGTACTCCTTATGTTTTTATTATTATCATCATGTATACATATGAACAATTATCGTGGATATCTATATATATATATATATATATATATATATATATATATATATATATATAAGTTGATGATTGTCTCTCATATTGCTCTGTTTGCTTTTATTGTACCTCTCTTATTTTAATGCATGTATTATCTGGATTGGTGAAATTCATCTTAGCTAGTAGGATTTTGGCTTCTTCAAATAGGGGGAGATTGTTGGGTATTGTATCCATAATTACTTGGATTTGAGGAAGCCTCCTGTCAAGCTAAGATGAAGTCACAATGTATTTGATGAAATCTTTCAAGTTGTGCTTGCAGTTATTCCTCGCTAAGTACACACCAATGTCAGGGTGCAGTAGGTCAATATACACGGGTCTGTGCAACGTAATCCCTCGTTCAGCAGATCAGTGTGTTTGCTTACGTGTACTCTCTCTATTGGAGTGTACTTACTTTCAAGCACAGGGTTACGAAAGATCAAAAGCAGACAAGGAGCAAGGATGGGCCAATGACCAGCTCAAGGGAAGAAAGGCGAAAATCGTCTAAGTAGAAATCTTCGAGAATCACTAAGTGATTCTCTCCGATTCGACGAGAATCACTAGTGATTCTCGTCGAATCGACGAGAATCACTCGCTGATTCTTGCCGAATGCTGCCGGCTGTCTCGACGCCGCCCTAAATTCTACTAAGGCAGAATCGTCGAGAATCACGAAGTGATTCTCGCCGATTCGTCGAGAATGACTGCATTCTCGACGATTCGGCGAGAATCAATTGTGATTCTCGCCGATTCTCTCCGGCTTGCTATTTCTATATAGCTAGAATTCTGCTAAGTAGAATTCGGCGAGAATCGTAGGTGATTCTCGCCGATTCGTCGAGAATCACTTACGATTCTCGCCGAATTTGACTTAGGAAAATTTCTGCTATTCTCTGGACCGGTCCAAGTTAACACGTGCTGTTTGGAGCCAGACTTAGGGTTATTACTTGTGGGGCCCACAACGGTCATATCGGATCATGCTATTGTATAAATACATCGGTATGTTGAACAGTAAAAATAATGAACTGAGAAGAAGGAAAACCGAGCCGCCGATGTGACATAGATCGCGAATCTCGCTCTGTCTCCATCGCCGCTCGTGTTTGTTGGTCGCCGCCGCTAATCGTGGTTTCTTCCTGATCTCCTGGCAATAGAAGCTCTGTCTCGTAACGCGTCTCACGAGTCCTTCTTGAGAACCTTTGTCTCTTGATTTGTAGATCGGGAATACCTTCCCTATCCGAATCGATTGAGATGATTGATCCAAGAAAGACCGTTAGTAGACCTTGCTGGCTTAGCTACGAAGTTTGGATCTACATAGCATCGCTGCCTCATTCTTTGCCGCCGCCGATCTAGAGAAGATCCTTTCCAAGTGAGACCTAAGGTCATGGAATCTTCGTCGTCTTCAAGAACACGTCATCGAACGAAGAGGGACACCTTATTCTCCATCAGTAGTTTGTATTTCTAATACACTCCATTTTCAATTTTGTTGTAAAGGAACGTTGGTTCCTAGTTGTAAGGGTTGGGTGCAACCCGTAGTGTCGGAGTGGTGAGTCCTTCGTTTGGAAGGGTTCCTTCCATTAGTGTGAGGATTGGATTTCAATCCTGTTGGTGAAGTGACCGAGTCGTCCCTGGTTGGGAGATAGGTCGAAGGGGGAGAGTGGACGTACCCAAATCGGGGAGCCACTATAATTTGCCTGTGTCATTATGTGCTGTATTGTTTGGTTATTTGTGCAGGTACAATTTTAATTCCGTAAAAACGTTGCAAGACACCTATTCCCCCCCCCCCCATAGGTGAAGGTAGTTGGCACTAGGTGGACTTTCAAGCTAATGGCTAGAATAATAATAATAACACCAGCAAGGGCAAGGGAGCCACTTGCCTCACCGTCAAGCTCCAGTAGCAGCCTTCACTTCACAGGCTCGGCACCGGCAGCAAGGCTACCTAGGGAAAAACAAAAAAACTGGAGCTTTTAGAGAAGAGGAAGAGGAGAAGACCAAAACCCTAGCTCCTAATGACGGCCCTAAATCAAGAAAAACTTACCTAGGATGTAAGATCTGGACGAGAGCAAGCAGGATCTGCCTTCTCCCGAGCAATTCGAGAACTAGAACCACCGAAAACCACCGGAAAAGGCTGCAACTCCACCGCCACCTTCCTTCCGCTAGAAGCCAGCAAGCTCTCAGGAAAGGGGATAAATGGGGAGGAGGAGAACAACTGGAGCCTATAAATAATTCCTCCACTCACTTATTCTATAGCTAAATAAAGATAACCTAGCCTAAGTACTAGCTGGCTAATATATAAACTTAAATATATATATCAAATGGCCACTAGCTGACACATAAATAAATAAAATAAACAGCCACCCAAGCCGAGCACTCAGCTGAGTCTTTGCTCATCCAGCACAGTCCTACTTAGCTGAAAGCTTATATATATATATATATATATATATATATATATATATATATATATATATATATATATATATAGACACACTAATATATATATATATACGTATATATATATAGACAAACTAATATATATATATATATGCGTATATATATATGCACACACACACAGAAATACATTTATATCTATATACACACACACCAATATATATATATATATATATATATATATATACATGCATACAAGCTAGCATCAACATGAATAAAAATAATTAGCTAAAAAACTTAGCCTAAAAACAAGGCACCAGCCCTTCCAAGATCGACCACACAAGGCAATGCACAACAAAAACCACTACCACTAGCTAACAGGCAAACGTCGAAACGACGCGAAAAACAAATGTTCTCGGATTTCGACAAAAATCGCACCGTAGCTAAACCACCAATCTACGAAAACAACGGCGAAGTCGAAAACAACATCCGACGATCAAAACTCGGGCTATCACTACCCGAAGCCAAAACACAAGCATTCCTTAAGAGGCTCAGCCGAGTCACAACAACGGGATCTGGCTAGCTGTGGAATCTTGCAAACAGGCTACTAACAGGCCACTAAAAGAACCTAAAGAGCTAAGACCACGCTCTAACGACGGAAAAATGCGTGAAATGCATCATCGTAACGCCAAACAATGATCAAACAAAATACAAAAAAACTTGGGGTATTACAACCACTCCCCCTACAAGAAAGTTTTGTCCCGAAACTTTACACACAACGCTTCTATCAAGAAGGGGAAAAGAAGGAATAGCCAAGACAAAGCTATAAAGGAAGGCACAATACATACCAGGCAAAAGGTCAGGGAAACAGATGAGGGTAAGCCTTCCTCATCACCGATTCCAGCTCCCAAGTCGCGATTTCCACATCCTGGTTCTTCCACAAAATCATAACCATAGGAATGATTTTCCTTCGCAACACGCGATCTCGAGCATCCAAAATGCGGACAGGCATCTCCACATAAGAAAGATTTGGCTCTAACTGCGGCACAGAATGTCACAACCCGCATTTTCTCTGAATTTAAATATTTATCAGAGTACGAGAAAACGCGTGTCGTGATGCCACGTCGAGCAGGGGATAACTGCCGACGCTCAGGCGAATCACTAACTACCCTCTTTATGAAAAATTCATGAGTTTATTAATTGGAAAGTCGGTTATATTTTTAAGGCTGTATCCCTCGGCTCTGTGGATCATCTAGTCCACAGTTCAAACTATACTTATACGTAGCAGAAAATACTTTGTTTAATTGGCTTTTTGACATCCTAAGAGAGATCGCATAAGTGTCCCCAGGGGACATCTCATACTATGCAAGAACCTAGATTTAATTTATATATATATATAAAATGACCTTTTTACGTTGCATTGAAAGTAATGTATGAGTTTTGTAAAACATGCAGATCATGAGCTATATATACTTAATAGTGTTTTTAGGGTTTAAAAGTAACTAGCATCCTAACATAAATCATCCCAAGAGCAAGTTTAATATATCCGAAAGCAGTAAAACTAACAGTGTAAGCAAGTGCAAAGTATCTAAAAGATAAACCACCAATGGGCGTCAACATCTGACACGAACCCACTAATGAGTAGGTATGTCTATACTACAAGTCTAAAGAAAACTACCTCCTGAACAAGAGGAACTGAGAACCACAGTAGTAGCTGAAATGCTAGAAAATCCCCAGGAACAAACTAGCCGCACAGTCGGCTAAATACCTGCACCTGAGGTATTCAGAAAAAGAACACCTCAGCAATGCAACTATCAAAAGGAAAAGCAAAGATGCAATAGATTCAAACAGGAATAAGGATCAGGTAAGAACAAGTAGAAATGAAGTAAACAAGTGCAGGAAAAGTGAGGTAAGAAAAATAGGTAAGAAAAATACTCATCAAAAGTGAGTAAAAAGGGGTGCACCAGGTGCACGAATGAAGCCAAGCTCCAAGAATCTCTGCAAGAAGGATTAGCACAATAACAATAACATACTAACATAGGGCTAGAGCGGAAGGAATCACCTAGTACTGGAGATGGACAAATTTAGTAACAAGAGCCTAGGCTGGTGGCAACATGTCCAACCAAGTCTATCAGGCCTAAATATCTCCAAGGTGCTGTGGTGGTGGCATCAGTCCAACTCAACCAAACAGCCCAGAATGTCTTAACAAGACAAGAAGTAAAACCAGGGTGGCGGTACCGGCCCGACCCACCTCAAAACCACATCCTACTCCAGTACTAAGTGACTCAGGAAAACCCTGGCTGGGGGTTCCATATACCACCAAGAAGTCACACTGAACCCTAAATAATCTAGAGCAACCCACCTAAGAGTCTTATATGCCGGCGGACTAAACATCAAGTTTGTCCAAGCAAGCAGTTTGACACAAATAAATTGAAAGTGATACGATACTAAATTTATATAGGTAGTTTGATACTACACGATTACCAATGACGCGATATTAAATATAACAAAGTAGCTCGATTTTTAACCTAAACCTATATAATTAGCTTGGTACAAAACACTAATAGTTAACTTGCTACAAACCATAAACATTTAGCTTTATACAACTCATAACCAATTTACTTGGGTGGTTTGACACCAAACATTAGAAGGAGGCTTGACACTAATTTCAAACGAGAGGATTAACACACAAAAGAAAGTGACAATAGGATTAGGTGGTTTTGATACCAATCCTAATTTAGAGTCACCATGGAGCAACTCTAATAAAACTCTTGAAACTAATTGTAACAAAACCACAACAATGGTTTATACCCAAAGAAACCCGCAAACCACTATTTATCTCATGAATGATCAAAACTTGAAAACAAGGGCACTCGGATTATAACCTATCGAGCAAGATCCCTAGCGAAAAAAAAGAACAAAAACAATGTGAACCTTAAAACCACATACCCAATGAGTGAAATCGGCACCCAATCAAGTCCAACCAACTACAAATTGAACGATCCATACAACTAAGGATCTATCGAAGAGGAAGAAAAAATAAATAATTGTTATGGCAAGTAAGTACTTGCCTTGCACTAGGAGGATTCGGTTAACCCCCCTCTTCTCAACCAGCCGGCCACCAAAAAATTTCGGCAGCACCTCCCCCGAACGGCCGGAAAATCGCAAGGAACACGACAACGATTCCTGGACAAAAGATCGGGAAGGACAACGCCATCAACAACCCCCCAAAAAAGGAAAATATAACCTACGATCGGACAAAAACAAGGCTAAAAACACACGACGTTTACCTCGGGACGAAGATCTCGTCTAGGGGAACACGGATCCGGCCTCAAACTTGGTTTTCGAGCGGATCTGGGCGGAAGATCGGCAGTCGAAGCAGCGGCTGGCGCCCGCCTCTTCCCATCCGCGAACAGGACAGCGCTCGGGTTTTTTTTCCTTTGCTGCTGGTCGGCTGAATGGGGGGGGGGGAAAGGAAACCTAAATACTTAAGAAACCTAATATTATCTATTATATAATATAACATAATATATACTATAATATAAACCTAATATATAATATAAAACCTAGTATATAATATAACTTATGAAACCTAATAATATCTATTACCAATATTCTCATAACTATCCCTAATACCATACTCTTATAAACATATACCATCTAATTAACTAAGAAAACAACTAACCTCACTCATTACAAACACCTATATAAATATTTATTCTCCCATATACAACCCACACGCATATACGCGCGAGCACACATACATATACTAACACACCTGTTGGAACACCCTATTACTATTTGGACCAGGATGACTATACTTCTATAGGGATTTTGGTTTGTGACCTCCTTGTTGATTATAAAGGTCACATAGGCTAGGTAGAATAATCTTCAGCTCGACGTAGAGTCGACCTCTGCTCGACGCAGAGTCGATCTCAGCTCGACGCTGAGTTGACCTCAGCTCGACGCAGAGTCGACCTCAGCTCGACGTAGAGTCGACCTCCGCTCGACGTTCCGTCGAACCCAGTTCTACTTACAGAAAACACTCTCTGGCCGACGTGTGTCGTGCTCAGATCGACGTTTTATTGTGAGCTCGACGCTTTTCAGACCTCCGTCAGTTTTGGATAGGAATTCAAATTCCCTCTGTCAGACAATTAATGCTGAAGATTTATTGGCCGTTACAGCATATCTGGTGCATGGCTCAAGGAATTTTCTAAGGAATGTCTGCCTGTCATTTCGTTTGAGGCATGGACATTTAAGGAAAGCAATTAATGCTGACTTCCAACGGCTATCAAAGAAAAGGAAGGAGAAGACCCAGATATATAATTAATTTCTTGGATATACAGAACATTCAGAAGAACATACACAGGACTTCAGCTTCTTTCTCTGTGTGATATTGTTTTGAAAGCTCACTCACAGGAATTCTGATTGCTTCAGACACAACCCTCCAACCTTCTTGGATCATCTCTTGCTGGAGCAAATCAGATCTTTTGAAGACCTGTCACCCTTGTGTAGAGCTCTCCTTCCTGAACCTCTTCTTGATCTCAGGGGGAGCTTTGACAACAACTACAGATCCACTTTTGCTTCTCTCTGCTTGTTGATAGAGAAGACAACCTCATCCCTTTTTTCTTTTTCTTTCTGTACAGGGTTATAACTCCCTTCAAAAGTTACTTTTGGTTTTGCTGAAACCTGGTCAAAATCAGCTTCTTTGGTTTGTGAGAACCTGGTCAAAAACTCTCTGGTGCTCAAGACACCTGATCAACTCATCTTGAAGTGGATTCCTATCAAGGGTGATAGAAGAGTGGATGTACCCAGATTTGGGGAACCACTATAGCTCCTTGTGTCGTCTGGATTGCTTGTCTCTTTGTGTTTTGCTTTGTGCTGTGAATTTCCTTTTACTCTGATTATTTGCTATAGCACCATACACTAAGTAAATACAAATTTTCTCTGCACACAAGTTTTTATTTGCAAAATTATTTTAAATAACTCTATTCACCCCCCCCCCCCCCTCTAGAGTTAGGATTGATCTTATCCTGCACTTTCAATTGGTATCAGAGGGAGGTTCTTTCCTTTTCTGCGTTCGAACCCTAAGTATAAAATCAAAGAGTGGAGTCTTATAGCAGTTATTTCAGATAACAATACATTGACTGGGAAAGTTTCAGGAAATGAGGTAGCCATCTCACCTCAAATCATTACAGAAGTTTTCAACTTTGCTGCTGGAGATGATGGCATAGAACTATCTGTGGAAGAGTATGCCTTGATGCTGGACAGGATGGGGCATGCTGCTGGTAACCCCTCTAAACTCCTCAAAGTTAACCTAGCCATTGAATATAGGTTATTAGCCGACATTACAGGCAAAGTGATCTGTGCAAAGAGGATTGCACATGATGCAATTACTAGGCATCAGTTCTGCCTCATGGCTGCACTTATAGATAAGAAACATCCCAACTGGGGATTGATTGTGTTTGAATTGATTAAGAAAAAATTGGATAACAACTCTGTCCACTTTGGAAGAGTTCTTGGGTTGATTCTCAACCATTGCTGCCCTCAACTGCTTGTGTCCTCCAAGAAGCACATCAATGCTTCCAAGAGGCTCACATGTGCCCTAATTGGCAAGTGGGACAGAAGAATTGTGAATCCCAGGGCAGCAGCAGCAATGAAATCCTCTGCAGACACCAGGACTGTAGAGGTCACTCCCTCTCAGTCCACTGGTCCAGAAGCAGGGTCTGTGCCATCTGACTCTCTCACCCTCCCATCCACTTTTATCCCCTCAACCACAGTTCTCTCATCCTCTCAACCTCTACCTTCCTCCATCTCTACCATTGCCTCCTCCCTTCCACCTCACACTACTTTCCTTCCCATAAGCTTGGATTCCTCCCCTCATGAGGATCTCTTTTCTTTTGACATGCATGAAGACTCCTTCATGGATGCCTCTACCTCCTCTCCTCATGAATTCCCCCATTCATCTACTTTTTCAGAGCTACTCTTTTCCTCCATCCCTGAGCCAGTTACACCTCCACTGTCTGCACCTCCCTCAACATCTTCCTCATTTACAGTTTCTGCTACTCCATCTACCTCTACTCAAGTTCCCCTTGAGCAAGTAGCCCTCCTGCCCTTAGCCAATCAAATCTTTGACCTTCTGTCCCCTAGGCTCTCCTCCCTCCTGGATGCCAAGCTGGCTCCTCTAATTCTTTCCCTGAGCACTCTTTCTGCCTCTGTCTCCTCCCTCTCCTCTCAGTTGGCATGCCCTTCTTCTGGGGGCCTAGAGTCAGCTACCACTGATTCTAGGCAGGGGGAGATGTCAGCAGAAGAAGAGCTGCTTCCTTCTTCAGTTTAGTTTGTTCAGACATGTTCAGAGACAGTATCAGTTGCAGAAGTTCAGATAGTATCTGAGGCTCCTCCTCCAGCTTCTGTTCAGAGCTTCTCCCCTCCAGCTCAGATTCAAGAAGATCTGTCCAGGGCTATTGTCCCATTTCACAAGATCCCTGATGCAGCAGTGGTAGCAGTGGCTCCTGCTAATAATGAAATTGAAATGTTAGCAGCTGTTGAAACTTCAGGTGAAGCAATTGAGACACCTGATGCAGTTGAGACCCATGTCTCCCAAGCCCTTCAGGAACCAGCCTCTTTAGTCTCTATGGCTCCTGAGGCTGTGCTCTCTTCTGCAGTGGTAGTCTCCTCCTCCCCTCTGACAGCAGCTCTTCCTTCAGTTTCCTCCTTAGCAGCTCCAGACTCCATCAGTTTTCCTATCTCTAAAAGGAAGTACATAGATCCATATGAAGAATCTCAAAGTTCAGAAGATGAGTTTGCTACAGATTCTGATGACTCCTCTGCAACTATTGCAAGGAAGAGGAAAGCTAGATCAAAAGCTTTGAAAAGAGTTCCAATTGCCAGAGCTACAGATCATGACATTCCCTACTATATCAAATACAATTGTGAAATCACAGAGCCATGGATGCAGTACTCCCAAAATCAGAGAAAAGCAATGAAGAAGAAAAGAAAGTTTAATGAAGGACCATCCAAACATGTCCATCAGCCTCCACCTCCACCTCCTCCAGATGCAGGTGTAGGTGCTAGTTTATCTTCCAATCCAGCCCCTTCAGCTCTACATGGAAAGACATATCAAGCAAGAAGATATCAAGGAGACAGTCAGCAAAGGGGAGGTCAGCAAAGAGGAAACTATAGGGGCAGGCAGTCTAGAGGAAGATCAGGTTCTCAACCTTATCAAAGGGGAGGAGCCATTGATCCAACCTCTGGCCCCTATCCCTATAGACCTAGAGCTGACCTCACCCCAACTACCTCTCAAGAACTCTCCTCTAACAGATTTGAACCAGCTGTACCCTTTGAAGATCCCACCAAAACTCCAGCCTACTAGAAAGCTAGAATGACAGAAATGGCTGCTTTAAATGAGATTAATAAAGCTAGAGAAAAAGGTCTGGACACCTCTCATATCAGTACAATGTCAGACCAAAGAAAAGAGGAATTGGAGAAATATAAGTCTAAGAAATTCTTTGATTCAGACAGATATATGCAACTCCATCCTGCAGCTGTACCACCCAGTGCAAGAGATCAAAAATCTTTAGGTGCAGCTGATGACTACAGATCTAAAAAGGAAGCTTCAAATCCAAATAGAGAAATCATCTTCAAAAAGAGTGATCAAGACAAAGCCTCAAAGGGAAAGTAAAGTAAGATGCTTTAATTCTTTCTATATATGCTGGACTCAGGACATTTGAACATTTGTGCTGCTATATAATGTTATATATATGTTGCTTTTTATTCTATCATGTCTGGTTGTATTGTAGTGTATTGTATCTGCTTTATCTTTCTTTGAATCCCAAAAATCATGTAAATAGTAATCCTAATCCAAATAGGGGGAGATTGTTGGAACACCCTATTACTATTTGGACCAGGATGACTATACTTCTATAGGGATTTTGGTTTGTGACCTCCTTGTTGATTATAAAGGTCACATAGGCTAGGTAGAATAATCTTCAGCTCGACGTAGAGTCGACCTCTGCTCGACGCAGAGTCGATCTCAGCTCGACGCTGAGTCGACCTCAGCTCGACGCAGAGTCGACCTCAGCTCGACGTAGAGTCGACCTCCGCTCGACGTTCCGTCGAACCCAGTTCTACTTACAGAAAACACTCTCTGGCCGACGTGTGTCGTGCTCAGATCGACGTTTTATTGTGAGCTCGACGCTTTTCAGACCTCCGTCAGTTTTGGATAGGAATTCAAATTCCCTCTGTCAGACAATTAATGCTGAAGATTTATTGGCCGTTACAGCATATCTGGTGCATGGCTCAAGGAATTTTCTAAGGAATGTCTGCCTGTCATTTCCTTTGAGGCATGGACATTTAAGGAAAGCAATTAATGCTGACTTCCAACGGCTATCAAAGAAAAGGAAGGAGAAGACCCAGATATATAATTAATTTCTTGGATATACAGAACATTCAGAAGAACATACACAGGACTTCAGCTTCTTTCTCTGTGTGATATTGTTTTGAAAGCTCACTCACAGGAATTCTGATTGCTTCAGACACAACCCTCCAACCTTCTTGGATCATCTCTTGCTGGAGCAAATCAGATCTTTTGAAGACCTATCACCCTTGTGCAGAGCTCTCCTTCCTGAACCTCTTCTTGATCTCAGGGGGAGCTTTGACAACAACTACAGATCCACTTTTGCTTCTCTCTGCTTGTTGATAGAGAAGACAACCTCATCCCTTTTTTCTTTTTCTTTCTGTACAGGGTTATAACTCCCTTCAAAAGTTACTTTTGGTTTTGCTGAAACCTGGTCAAAATCAGCTTCTTTGGTTTGTGAGAACCTGGTCAAAAACTCTCTGGTGCTCAAGACACCTGATCAACTCATCTTGAAGTGGATTCCTATCAAGGGTGATAGAAGAGTGGATGTACCTAGATTTGGGGAACCACTATAGCTCCTTGTGTCGTCTGGATTGCTTGTCTCTTTGTGTTTTGCTTTGTGCTGTGAATTTCCTTTTACTCTGATTATTTGCTATAGCACCATACACTAAGTAAATACAAATTTTCTCTGCACACAAGTTTTTATTTGCAAAATTATTTTAAATAACTCTATTCACCCCCCCTCTAGAGTTAGGATTGATCTTATCCTGCACTTTCACAAGGTATTTCTGATTCTTACCAATTTTGAGCATAACTATTTGGAGGTGGTTCTTGATCTTCAGGTCTGGGAGAGAAAGTTTGCTGCTAGGCAGGAGGATGCTTAGCAAGAGGGTTAAGATGATGAGGGATGATATTGGGATTAGCTTGAAATTCAGGGAATATTTGATTGTGCATCCACACTGTTGTGTCATAAGTATGATACTTAACACCATCAATTTGAGTCTTGACATCAGCATGTAGCGCATTCAACTTTGCTTCCCATTCAGTCTTCTTCCTTCCTTCAGACTTTTCTATGAATTCTTTCACTAACTTCTCCCCCTTTCTGACTTCTATAGATAGGGTGGCTATTGAAGCTCCCTTAAATGTCCCTAATTCTTCATAAATCTTACAAGTGTGTTCTTGAGCTTTCTTCTCTAATTGGATTTGATTGTTAGCTAGGTTTACTGACTGATCCATGACTTGACAAATACTTGTTATAGTGTGGTCTAGAGCTTTCCCACCTATTTGGAAGAGGTGTTTCAGCTCATTAGAATTACTTTTTATCTCAGCAAATCCTCTCCTCATCTCTATTTCTAGAGCAGTTACCTTGTCAGTGACAGCTTTTAAAGATTCATCAAAATAATTCCTTTGTTTAGCTAGCAGCAAGTCTATCTTACTAAAAATATTATCAGCAGAAGGGTTTCAACTTGAGGAGCAGGAGGAGGAGGAGCAATCCATGGAATTATTTCTTCAAGGAAAACTGAGCTCTGGGCTCTGGTAGTATGATTCAAAATATCTCCTTCCTCACCAAGAATGGTAGGAAGAGAGAAATCCAGGCTCTTTAGGAGAGCCTCAGATGGTTCAGGGGTTCCTTCTTTCTAATCAGAAATCAGAACTAGTTATTCTTCATATATATCTGCAATAGGGGACTGATGATTAGTGGATTCTTGTTCAGACCGATGGTGGTGTGATGGAGATGGTTCAGGAGAAGGAGATTTCGTTGAAGATAGAGGGGAAGGGGGCTCTTTTGAAGTAAGCTCATCAATCATTCTTGTGATATCTTCCTCTGTAGATAGAATCTGTTCTTATACTTGAGCATCAGAAAATAACTCTTCAGCAGTAGTAGCAGCAGGTGGAGCAACATCTAGAGGAGGGGTAGAATATCTTTCCTTTGGGGTTAAAGGAGCAGGCTCCCACTCAGTAATTTCACCAGATGTGCAAGCTAATTGAGGTAGAGGGGAAGATGGGGTCCTGTCCTCATTCTCTGGGTGATCAAGTGCTTGTGCAGCTATGGCAGGGTTCTTTAGCGTCAGATCCCATCTATGAATAGAAGATATAGAGACTTTTTTCATATGATGATGGGTAGTACCTTTGGATAAATCAAAAATCTCTGGCTTGAATTCATGTGGAAGTAAAGAAATAATCCTAGCATAGTTTGGAGCTTTTATACTTTCCATGATCTTGTCAATGATCATCATCCAAATTTGAAATTTCTTCTTGCATATAACTGATGTCATCATGTCAAAGAAGTTTGCAGTGATGAAGTTTATCGAACTTATCTTGCATAGAAGAACTTTCCCAAGTATATCAACTAGAAGTTTGCTTTCTAAATTTAGGTCAGGTCGACGAACGGTGTGCACCTCAGCAGAAATACCATAAAAACCACATGCTCTGTCATAATCTTCCTCTGTTAGGTTGTCTTCTTCGTCAATCACTAGTAATCGAAGAAGTTTTGAAATGACTTGTGTAGAATGTTTGACCTTAACTCCACAAACTCAGGTCTTAAGAAGCTTTCTATTTCTCTTTACCTTAGCATTCTAGAAGAATCCTTCAACCTCTGGAAATAGAATTTTGCACGGGTGCTCTAAGACGAAAGACAGTCCGGCTGATCCTAGAAGCAGTAAAAGATTCTGAAAATAATCTGAAAGCTCTGTAATCCCTGTCAAAACTAGTTCGCTTCTGATCCCTATCTTGGAAGGAGGAGCCATTAATCCAGTGATGAAGGAGAATTTCTACTTTGAGAGAAAGGGCTGGATCGGCGGCTGCGACGACGACAAGAAGACGAAGAGTTTTTCCTCTTTTCTCTCGAGAAAGGGTTTATAGATCGAGTGATTTGGAATTTTCCAGACTTTTTTGTTTATATAAGTCTTAATTTATAATGATTTCGGAAATAATAAAGAATGACATACCTGAAAATATGGCGGTATAAAGTACGGGTGTGAATATCAGAAATTTGAACTTGAAGACAAAAATTTACTTTAGACTTCTCGAGTGGAAGGGCATTACTCGAGTGGAAGGGCATTACTCGAGTGCATAGAAAGTAGTTCTCGAGTAGTAACATGCTTTCTCGAGTAGTAGACTTGAAGTTCTTGAGAAGAAGACTATTACTCGAGAAGTTCTATTCAGTACTCGAGTAGTGAGAGTCTTACTCGAGAAATGAAGTCCAAACTTAAGAATTTCTGAATTTTTGAAGTGTTGCCTGATCGTTAATCTTTGTTGTGAGACCTCCTTTTTGATTCTTCTTTGTTGAGCATGCTAAGTTCTATTTTGAAGAACGAGAACTTTGCCTTGTCCAGCGGCTTCGTGAAGATGTCTACAACCTGCTTGTTAGTTGGAACATATTAGAGGTTAATGTCTACATGCTCCACATGCTCCCTGATGAAGTGATACCTCAGCTCTTTGTGCTTTTTCCTGCTGTGAGAGAATGGGTTATTGGCGATTGTAATTGCACTGGATGAGTCATAAAATATTGGAATGTTCTTGAACTTCATGTTGTAATCTTCAAACTGGTTCTTTATCCATAGCAGTTGTGCACAAAAACTACCTGTAGAGATATACTCTGACTTGGCTATTTAATTTGCAATACAATTCTGCTTTTTGTTGCTCTAGGAAATAAGCCTTCTTCCTGGGAATTGGAAAGTCTCAGAAGTGCTATTCCTGTCATCTTTACTATTTGCAAAATCTGCATCTGAAAAACCAATTAGTTCGCTATAATTACTTCTTGGGTACCATAAGCCAAGATTTGATGTACCTTTAAGGTATCTCAAAATCTGCTTTACAGCAGCATAGTGAGATTTCTTAGAGTTCACTTGAAATCTAGCACATACACATGTTGAGAACATTATATCTGTTATACTAGCAGTAAGATAGAGCAAGGATACAATTATGCTTCTGTACTTGGTTTCATCAAAAGGTTTCCCTTTCTCATCCTTGTCCAGATACATAGCTGAACCTATTAGAGTCCTTTTAGAGGTTGCGTTCTTCATTCTAAATTTCTTAATTAACTCCTTGGTGAACTTCGTGTGAGAGATGAAAATTCCATCTTCAGATTGTTTCACCTGAACTCCAAAGAAATACTTCAGCTCTCCCATACTGCTCATTTCAAACTTCCCTTGCATAAGTTTTGAGAACTTCTTGCAGAGCTTGTCGTCAATAGAGCCAAATATGATGTAATCGACATAGATTTCCACTAGCAAAATCTTGTCTTTTATTTCCCTAAGAAATATTGTCTTATCTATTTTTCCTCTTGTGAACTTGTTCTAAAAAAGAAAATTAGATAGCGTCTCATACCAAGCTCGAGGAGCTTGTTTCAAACCATATAAAGCTTTAAATAAAAGATAAACATAATCAGGATGGTTAGAATCAACGAAACCTGGAGGTTGTTCTACATACACTTCTTCCATTATGTCACCATTATAGAAGGTCGACTTCACATCCATCTGATAGACAGTGAAGCCCTAAATGCAGCATAAGCTAGGAACAACCTGATTTCCTCCAGTCTAGCCACTGGAGAATATATCTGGTCGAAGTTGATTCCTTCTTCTTGTCGGTATCCCTTGGCGACGAGTCTTGCCTTGTTCTTTATAATAGTTCCTTCTTCGTCCATCTTGTTCCTGTAGACCCACTTTGTACCGATGACATTCTTACCTTTGGGTCTTTGAACAAGCTTCCAGACTTGGAAACACTTGAATTGATTTAGTTATTCTTCCATTATCATTATCCAAGATGCATCTGAGTTTGGTTCTTCAAACTTCTTTGGTTCAACCTGTGAGAAGAAACTCAAATATAAATTCTCATTAGTTTCTCCTCTACGAGTTCTGACACCATCCTGGGGATCTCCGATGATTTGATCAATTGGGTGATCCTTCAAGTGTCTGAGCTCTAGGGTTCTTGCATCTAGAGCTTCTTCTATCATAGGAGTGACTTTATCAACTTGAATGATATCTTCATCATGGTCATCAAGCTCTCCAATTGGGGTTGGAGTGGTGATCTTGATAAACTTTTGATCTTTTCTTCAGTCGGCTCATCCAAGTTTAATTCCTTTATTTTTGAACCTACATCTTCAATAAACACACTAGAAGAACTTCCTTGCAGCAAGCTCGTCTCATAAATACAACGTTGATAGATTCTTCTACAACCAAGGTTTTCTTATTGAAAATCCTATATGCCTTACTGTGCCTACTATATCCTACAAAAAAACCTTCAAAACTCTTTTCACTAAATTTAGTAGTGTGATACTTCCCATTATTAAGTACGAATCATTTACTATCAAAGATTTTAAAATATGAAATAGTCGGTTTCCTGCCCTTTAGTAGTTTGTAAGGTGTCTTATTATGGTTCTTATTTATGAGTGCTCTATTTTGCACGTGACATGTAGTGTTGATGGCTTTAACCCAGAAATATTCCGGTAGTGAGGCATCACTCAACATGGTCCTACAAGCCTCTATGAGTGTTCTATTCCTTCTCCCAGCAACTCAATTCTGTTGAGGAGTTTGAGGAGAGTAAAACTCATGAGAGATACCTAAGCTTTCATAGAACTCTGTCATGGCCCCACATTTGAACTCTGTTCCTTTGTCACTTTTGATTTTGAAAACGGAGCAACTGTATTCATTTTGGACATGCCTGACAAAATTAGTAAAGATATCAAAAGTATCTGACTTGTGTTTTAGAAAGAACACTCACGCAAAGCGAGAGTAATCATCAACAATAACCAATGTATAATCCTTACCTCCCAAACTTCTAATTTGCAGTGGACCGAACAAGTCTATATGAAGAATGTGTAAACATCTATTAGAATCTTTGCCACTAATGCTTTTAAAGGGAGCCCTTGTTTTCTTTCCTTCTACACATGCATGACAAGGTCTATCTTTAATGCACTTGACGTTAGGTGCATAACGTACTAAATTAAGAGAAAATATTTTATTAATAGTTTTGTAATTTATATGTGCTAATCTCTTGTGCCATTGGTCAGTAAGAGATGCACTATATTTTGTTAAAAAACATACTAGTGTAGAAGAGTCTATGCAAATAAAATTAAAACAAAATATATTCCTACTATGAGAGTCTGATAAAATCATTTCTAAACTATCAACCGATTTTATAAAATACTTATCTGCATGAAATTCTACTACGTAACCTTGGTCACATAGCTGTCTTATGCTCAAAAGATTATGTTCCAATATTTCAACATAAACCATATATGAAAAGGATACAATACCATTAGTGATCATACAATAGCCTTTTGTAATTCCTCTGTCGAAACCTCCAAAGATGACCTTTGGACCGTTCATGACTGAAGTTGAATTCTGGAGAATGCTTCTAGTCCCGGTCATATGCCGAGAGCATCCACTGTCCAAATACAAGATAGGATTTTTGGTGGCCTTTCGACATTCCTGCAAAAGTAGGATCAAGATTCCTTAGGAACCCAAACTAATTTGGGTCCTTGGTCTCTAGTTAGTACACTCCCCCTACGAGTGTTAACATTGTGAGCGGTTTTTCTCACATTATTAACTAGAGGAGTTTCATAATACATGTGGTTAAACCAGCAATCTATGGAAAAGTTACCAATCTTGCCACAACACCAACTGTCAAACCTGTTGTATCTTTCCCTGATATTCTCCTGCTTGACCTTTTGAGAGTGTGGTCTAGTAGGGGCAGCATTCTTGGAGGTAGAAGCTTCGTGGTGATGGCACTCACATGACTTCTTCTCCATGATAGGCGTTTCCACAACAAGTTTTACTTTTGGAGCTTTCTTGATGTTGTGACTATGATTATAAGGGTCATAGCTCTGAAGATTGATCTCATCATAAGGTGCCTTGAAGACACTCTCACCAAAGTTCCGGGGACGAGTCCATCCTTGGTACCGAGACTTGGGCTCAACATGAGTAGGCTTAGCAAAGTGACCATAGGGCGAATCAAGATCAAACTTATTTGTCGGAAAGATAACCTTCCTAAATGAAGTTTGGTCTAGAGGAGCTTTCCCCTTCTCCTTAGCTATAGCTTTCTTAGTAGCCTTAATTCTCCTTTGGGCTTTATTTATCCTAGAAGATTTTCTAGGACCAGCCACATGGCCTAAGCCAGCTCCTTTTGCTTGAGCAGTGAACTAAATAAAAAGTGGAAGAACTGTCATGGGCTTCACGAAACTTTCAACAAGTTTCTTTTCGGCGGCAAGTTGTTTTTCCAACTCCTTGATGATTTGCTCTTTCAAGTTTAGGTGCTCGAGAGCCTTTTTGCATTCATTGATAGCTAAATGGGCTTCTTCTTTGAGTGAGTCCATCTTTTTGACTTCCTCCCTCAAAGTGCTCTCCTCGGCCTTAAGAGACTTAATCTCCTTGGCTTGAGCTCTTGTGACTCTTCGACATTTGTCGTAAGCCTTGATCAACTCTTTGTACTGAATCATGAATTCAGATTCATCATCAGACGAATAATCCTCATGATCATGGTAAAAAACTCTTGATTCAGAGAGAGGGGTATGAGAGTTTACCTTCCTAGTGAACTGGGGCTCTTCTTATTCATCTTTGTGTGCCATGAGCCCAAAGTAGGTTTCCTCCTCATCACTAGACTCATATGAGTTTGTGTCACTGAGGGTCTTTCCCTTCTTGGCTACTAGGATTCTTTCAGTTTTCTTCTTATTATAAGAAGTTTTCTTTTCCTCTCTTCTTCCACCCTCCTTATTCTTGTGAGGGCAATCAACTATGATCTGTCTTGGATTATTGCAACAATAGCAAACTATGTGAGAAGAAATATGTTTGTTCGGTTTAGAATGATACCTTCCTTGGCTACTTGAGCCTTTCTTTTAAAATCACCATCATGATATGATCTTTTGAATGTGGTATCCTTGTCATTCCATTATTTCTTCTTGTTCAAGAATTTCTTGAACTGCGTTGAAAGAAGAGAAAACTCTCCTTCAGATAATTCTGAGCCTGAGGTACTTAGCTTTGAAGATTCTTCTTCACTTTCTTCCTGTGCGGGGGTAGGTGATGTAACTTTAGACTTCCTTGAGATGTTTGCCCTTAGAGTGACAGACTTCTCCTTGGATGAAGACCTATTCTTCTCTTCTTCAGCTTTTCTTGAATTGATTTGTAGCTCATATGACATAAGCTTTTCGAAGAGATTTTGCGGGTCAGTCTTTCCTAGCTTTCAAAACTCCCCTATAGCATAAACCTTGTTATCCCATTCCTTAGTCAGGGATCTCAGGAACTTATCATTAAGTTATCCATTGGTGAAGACCCGGCCATAGACTCTTAGGTTGTTGACGATCTTGAAGAAACTTTCAAAGGTATCTGCAATAGAGTCCTTGGGACCTTGTCAGAATGCTTCATATTTCTGATTTAGAAGGGATCTTCTGTCATCCCTAACCTCTTCAGTGCCTTCCATGAAGATAATTAGAGACTGCCACATTTCCATGGCAGATTGGCAGTGAATCAGATTATACAGCATAGAATCAAAGACTACACTTATTATGATATTTTTGGCTTTCTTTTCTAAGGAGACAAGTGCAATCTCATCATTATCAAGATCCATAAGCTTCTTTGGAACTAGCTTAGTTGGATCAATGTTGGAGGCTATCTTTGGGACATGAGAAACTTCTTCCACAATCATAAAGATCATTAGATCTACAGCTTCCATGAAGAACTTTATTCTCTCTTTCCACATAGCAAAATTATTCTTTGTGCATAATGAAAGTTTGGCAAAATCCTTGGCTTTGTCCATGCTTGAATCCTCTAAAGACAACTAGGAGGAGATATGTTCAAGGTGTTAACCTTTTCGATGAACAACCTGCCTTTAATACCAATTGATGTCTATAGTTGTCTACCTAAATCACCTTGATAGGGGTGAATAGGTGAGGTCTGCGTCTTTTTGCGGAATAAAAAATTAAAAGAGTGATGTGCAGAAAATAAGCAAACAAATCACATAGAACACCAGATCTATAGTGGTTCCTCAATCTTGGGTACGTCCACTCTCCACCTCATCGATCTAGCAACATGCTAGACTCGGCTATGTCACTATTACCTCGGATTGAAAACCAATCCTACAACTCGGAGAAACGCCGCTATAACTCGATCCATAAAACGGATTTACACTTGGAAGAAAATCTTCCTACAACAATTTATTGAAGAACAAACTCCTACAACTTGGAGTTCTATCTCCTACAAGATTAAAGATGTTGTAAAAAAAATTATACAAATAGAATATCTCAGATCTGGAATCTTCAGCCTTTCTTCTTCCATGAACTTTAAAGCTCTCTCAGAAACGGATCGAAGAAGACAAGCCAAAAATATTCTGGATCTGAAAACTTGGATCAACACGATCAAGAAATTAATATGTAAGAATAAGAACACCTTGATTTGTTGATCTCAACTTGCCCTAAATCACTGGAATCGGAGAAGAAGCGGCGACGAGATCGTCAAAGAAGAGAGGCGGAGGCTTCCCGATTTAGAATATAAGAACGATTCAGAAACTTTGATTTTCTCGGGTATTCTCCTTGTTAGGGTTAGTCGATTTGATTAGACCTTTTATAGGACAAAACTTAACGGTCATAATCATAAAGACAGTATATGTGGACCAATAATCATTGAGATTAGGTTGGAAATCATTTTTGAAATTACGTCTGTCGAGACTTAAGAATTTTCGGAAAAATGACCTGCATTTCTCGAGTGGATTAAAGACTACTCGAGTAATCACTTTAGCTTCTCGAGAAAAGAATATAAAGTTCTCGAGAACAATACTTAGAGAAAATCTTGGAAATTATTTCTAGCTACTTGGGAAGTAACTTCTATTACTCGAGAAATAGAAACTGACTTCTCGAGTACTAGCAGAACTTCTCGAGAACAAGTTATACTACTCAAGTATTAGACTTCTGTTACTTGAGTACAAAGTCTTTTCCTTCTCGAGTAATGACCTTAGCTACTGGAGTACTAGAATTAAAAAAATTCTGAGCTAGATTTTTTTTATAACTCAAGAATAAGAAAAGATATACTCGAGTACTACTTAGCTTCCCAATAACTAACATTAAATCTTCTCGAGAACTACTTCAGTTACTCGAATGCTAGGTTTAGCTTACTCGAGAACTGACTATGAATCTAATCGAGTACTTAAGTTATTACTCGAGTAAAACACTTAGAAAAATTCTGCATTCTGAGAATTTTCTTTTTTTAAGGAATTCAACAATAAGTCTTTCTCCTATTCCTTTAATGCTTTGAAAATGAAGTGTATCACAATAGAGAGGCTACACATGAGTCAACACCATGGATCACATAATGAGGAATTACATTGTATGGTCCTGTATTTGGTGACACATTGTAGACTGATATTGGTCTACACTTGACAATTATATCCTGCAAACACATAACTCAAACAGGGCATCAAATACAACTAAATTAAGCTTAGTTTAAGGGTGACTTCATACAAATCTAGGTTATTGTAGATACAATACCCAACAATAAGATTGCTCGTTCACACTCTCTCCACGACACTAGTTTGACTCAAGAGCGAATTCGTAGGACTTGGAGTTTAATGGAGGCTTAGGCGAAGGCGGGGTATACACAGATAAACATGACGGAAACTCACACACAAAATGAGACCGCTCGAAAACACTCAAAGCTACACGCAATTACAAACACGTGCACCACACCACCAGACTTGGACTTTTAGCGGCGCTCGCACGCACATAACAATCACAATATAACAAAATTTCATAACCATAAATCTACAACTCTAAAACAAAATTTGTTTTTCTCTTATTCCACATTAGGAATTTTAATTTCCATTTCATTTCATTAATTTTTTTTCTTCTTTTTTCCTTTTTTTTAATTTAACCAAAAAACCAAATGAGCCGAAAATACGGCAACACCACAAGAAGCAGAAAGCCCCCGAATAACAGCCACACATAGTCGATACAAAACTACAACAAAACAAACTAACCGAGCGACCACATTCGGGTGTGCGAGTAGTAAAGGATATATGGATTTGGTAGCGAGGCATATGGATGCAAAAGGAAGGTACAGGATCAACGAGGATAAGAACGGATAGACATCGGGAATGGTACAAGGCTCAAACTAGAAATAAGTGACGGCGTACATCACACGCACACTTGACTAACTGTAAGACCCCCTTTTTTTTCTTTTTCAACCACCGGGGTCTTAGGCCCAGAACCGCCGCTTTGCGGTGACTCCTTCACGTCCTGAAGGGTCATCACCACAAGGCGCCGATTCTGCCGGCCAATTCGATCACAGAAAAGAAGCATAATTATTGAAGTAAGAACAATGCAGTCCACAATAATACATCACATGTAAATAAGATAAAATCTCCACGAAGGGAGTGTCCACAGAAATCATCAGAGTACTATAAATACGGGCTTGTGCCTGGTACAAAATGTCCTCACTACAAGTCTCTCATGCGGAAGCGATATCAGAAACTACTCAAGGTCGAGACTCACGGTCCCGGCTGTGTGAACTCCGGAGCTAGACTGCCCCATCTCTAGGCGCACCGATCTCTGGGGCTGCTCCTCCATGCTGGGCTCCACGATCCCCTAAATGATGCGGTTCGAAAACCGTTAGTCATAAAGACTAAGCCCTATCATCCCCTACCCCTTCCCCCATGGCTCCTAGGTACCGAGCGGGGAGGAAGAAAGGGAAGGACATGATGGTAGAGATAAATCAAGAAACAGGTGACAGTGGACTTAATATAGCAAGTTGTATTCAGTGAGCAGTTAATATGATTGTTATAATAGGTCTAGCAGTAAGAAAAGCAAACATATGAATTTAAACCTTCACTTATGCGAGAACACATAAGCAAAAGGGATCTTTTGCAAGGCTCCCATCGTATAGAGTGTCCCATACCACTTAAACGTTGGGGTGTCGGTTATCAAACAACAATGGTTGTTATATATTGAAATTAACCTTTGATTTATAAACTTGCCCACACAAGCTTATAGACCAAGGGGTCGTTTTGCAGGTCCTAATGTATAAGCGTCCCATACCACTTATACTTTAGGTGTCAGGGTTAAATGAATCGATTATGCTATGACATGCTAGTGGGTATGATGAAACATGCAAGTGCAACTCACACACCCGACTCTGTGCACACAGACCTTTAGTTCCCCCTTTCGGAGCCGTTACCTCCCAGGATACCTCCGTAGTGGTAGACGGAAGCGGTGGGTTGGGCCTCGCCCACCTCAAAACCAGTAAAAGCACCACTGGTCTGACCTATCGTACGTCTCAACGCTTGGTGCACTAAGCAGACGCCTGCGTACTCTTGCCGGCTGGCGCATCGGACTTCTGTTGGCGAAGTGCTAACCACCTCGCCGAGTCAACGATATCGGTGTCGGTGCAATCGAACTCCCCGATATCGAAAAACCCACCACCTTAACTTTTCCTATCTTATGCACATGCAAGTTTATTCGTAAACACACAAAACCGAGCCGAAGCTCCCCGGACCAAACGTCCGTCTCCAACCAACCGAGCCGAAGCTCCCCGGACCATCCCGTCCGTCTCTTAACCAACCGAGCCGAGGCTCCCCGGACCCAAACGTCCGTTTCCAAATCACCCGAGCCGAAGCTCTCATCAATCTTCCTGTGCCAACAGTGTTTGTGAAAAGTGCAATCCTAGTTACTAAGTTACTCTTGCCAGATTATTATTACAGATTACGTTAGCCCAGGACTGCCCCTGGTATACCCCGTGAAGGGCTCTCAAGGGGCACTAGGAACCAAGACGGCGACATTACGGCCCGAAGTTCCCTTTCGCAAGGCACTTAATATTATTGGTTTATTTCCCTTAACCCATTCCCTTCTCACATTACGATAGACTATCCTAGGGTGATTTTTAAACCTTCCACTCTTCGGGGAAGACGATCTTTCGTCGAACCCGAGCACCTCTTAACTCTAGCTATCACCACTACTCACTACTCTTTATATCTTCCTATTGCGATTTCCTCCACTATTGCCCACCCAAACAAAATGAATTATTTAACTCCAATGTCTTCCTCAGATCATGTCTTATTTCAATTCACAATTGCTATATGCAGACCGACCTAGGCTACATGTCGAACCGGTTATGCAATGATCCATTACTCATCCAAATGCCCTAAATTATTTACTGGAGACTTACCATGATATAAATGACCTAAGTCCGGAAAATGGAAATTTTCCTAATTTATTTGGCATTTAATTAAATTCCTCGAAAATCCCAAGGACTACCGGTTTGAACATGAACTACCCTATGTTCTCATGCAAGATGTCCAGAAAATTTATGATAAATACTAGGTTATCTCAATAGGTTAAATCCTAAGTATCATAATTTTTCTATCATTAAAAGGGCATGAAAACTATTTTAGAAATAATCTCTAACTTCTATTGTTTATGAATCAAGTACAGAAAATATTATTCCAAAAATTATAAATAATTTATGCCATGCAGATAAAGGCCTAAAATTAGCACTGGCCAAGTCTCATAATTTTTCAGTAAGTATTTTATCCATAATTAATTTTTAAACATAAAAGCCCTTTCTATCATCTGTGAATAAAGTACTAGATTTACTCAACATAAAATTCTATGAAAATCCAGAGATCAATGTTCTACTAGTCAAGATCTAAATCCAGAATTTTAACTGATTATAATTAATTTAAAGCCTCCAAATAATTGAAACAACAAGTCGGGCAAATAATCCTTTAACACATGAAATATAATATTTATCAATCATAAAATTCCAGGAAAATTATCATAAGTCTAAAACATCCTAAAACTCCCTCCTCCCGAGTTTCATAATTTTTGGATTAGATTTAGTGCTTAAAATAACTAAAATACATATTAATTCTAAACCAAAATCTCAACTTCCGAGGTACCTAATTACCTCCAATTCCTTCACTACTTCAACCAGAGGGTTTTCATCATATCATCCCCCTCTCCTCCAAATTTCAAGGGCATACAAGAGCTTTTGCTCCTATGTCCTTCACAAACCTCAAACTCCCACCCATTGGATTTGAGCCAACCTCTTAGGGTAAAATCCACCCTAATCTACACCATGTTACCCAAGAGGGTAGACATAGACTCCACAATTCAGTGGCCACAACTTCAGCCTCTTTTGAGGGGATTTGTCCACTCCATTTCCAATTGTACTTTTCCCCAAAGTACCCCTCACCAAGACCTATCTAGGGCTTGATACTTCCCTATTCAAAACTCGACCAATTGAGTTGAAATTTTGTACAGATCTTAACATTGATGCCAGGGACCACCACCCAAAATTTGGGAGAGTTTGGACTTAGTTTCATCTCCTAATTAATTTTATAATGTTTATTAAAATTTTACAAAAACTTTAGGCAAAAGTTCTCCAAAAATTCTCATTTTTGGACAGCCTCTCTTTATACATATTATAGATCTCCAGTCCAAATTTCAAGTCATTTGGACATGTTATGAACCGTGGGCAACCATTTCAATTTCTGGTTAGCCTAGGTCTTGATCCCACCAAAGTGAGTGCTGTGGTCAAACCACTCACCCAAATTGAATCAAATCAATTTTAAATTAAAGTAGACCCAGAGGGCTACAACTTTTGTGACTGGTCATTTTTCCTAATTCGGCCTCTAAGTGCCTCGTTTTGCAGCCTCAAAATACATTCAAATAACCTATTTTTCCATTATGTAATATATAATAATCTATGGATTATAATATTGATTCTACTGTTCATCTTCTTCATGAACCCGAAAACAGACACAGAAAAACCATTTTTCCTGTAAGCATTCCGTGATCCGTCGCCGGCCGTTCGGTCACTTCCCTGGCCAGCCACCACCACCACCACCTCCGTTGAGGCGACGGCTATCGGTCGGCGGTGGTTTGGCCGCCGGAGGTGGCGATTTCCGGCGAACTCAAAAATACCATTTTCATGGTTTTCCCATGAAAACCAGAGACGGGTCCGGCTCCGTTGAGCGCGAACTTCCTTTCTAAGAATCCTAAGATCTACCCATGAAAGAGAAGGAGCAGAGGAGGACCTTGTTTGTGGTTTGAAGGCGAGAAGAACGACGGGGTGCCATGGCGCGGTGGTGGCGTTGCTGAACTTCTCCTACAGCAAGAACAAAGGTCTGATCCGTTTGCTTGAGCGTGTAACCTTCTCCTCTTGCCTCAAGTGGGCTTTTATAAGTCAGAAAGTGGGAAGATGAATGGGTAAAGCCTTAATGGCCATGAAGGTTCTCCCCTTAACGTTTCGGTTACAGTGAAGGGATAAGAAACGGTGGAAACTGAACAGGTGTGTCCAGCTGGCGGCTTCCTATTGGACCATATCTTCCTCATTTATTATATAATTACAGAAGGAAAACGGCCTGAAATTACTCCTGGTTTAACTTCCCACACCAGCATTTATTACCACGCGTGTTAGAATAATTTCGGGCCTGAACCGTCGTTTCGGCCAATGCCATGGGCGTGAAACATAGGTCACGGGCGTGACAGGCCCGAATAGCCAATTCTGGGTTCGACGCTCGTCGAATTGAGATCGACGATCGTCGATGGATGGTCACGGGCGTGACACCTTGGGTCACGGGCGTGACAGGCCCGAACGGCAGATTTCGAGGTCGACGATCGTCGAATTGAGATCGACGATCGTCGAAGGCTGGTCACGCCCTAGGTCACGGGCGTGACACTTATGTCACGGGCGTGACATGCCCGGGCCGCAAGGTCGACGATCGTCTCACGGCGATCGACGATCGTCGATGGGGTCACGCCCATAGTCACGGGCGTGACACTTTGGTCACGGGCGTGACATGCCCAGACAGCACGTTCGACGATCATCTCGTGGAGATCGACGATCGTCGAAGTAGTCACGCCCAAGTCACGGGCGTGACGGGTCGGTCACGGGTGTGACCAACCCGTGACCCGAAAATATTGATCGCTTTATTTCAAATTTTGGGCTTCCTAGGGTTTTGTCACAACTAACCGACTCCTATGGGTCTAGCCGGAAATGGGATGTTACAAATCCCAATAAACAAAACAAAAATTTCGTCCCCGAAATTGAGGTTGAGCCTACGGGGATTTCTATCGGAATAAATTAAACTTGTAACATCCCATACGATCTTTCTATTGGGTTCAGGCGACTGTTCGTTTGATAACGAAGACAATCTCCCCAATAAACAAATGATTAGCCCCTACCTTTCTGATTAAGTGCGCATGCCTAGGTCCTGGATTTTCCGTATCTAGTCTTAACATTCCAAAACAAGAAGGCAATCTATAGTATACCGAGAGGTGGTGAGATGTACATGACTGAACAACTCCGGGTATCATTGCCTCATCAGATCCTGCGGTTCCCAGGTGTGCTCCTCCTGACCGTGATTTCTCCATAGAACCTTGACTAAGGGGAT
Organism: Platanthera zijinensis; assembly: GCA_039513925.1. Lineage (NCBI taxonomy): Eukaryota > Viridiplantae > Streptophyta > Magnoliopsida > Asparagales > Orchidaceae > Platanthera > Platanthera zijinensis. The sequence goes on from CM077085.1 coordinate 88,549,305, forward strand.
CTTCTTGCGGCGCAAGATCCGCACTCCTTTGTCGTCGATCCGAACCGGCTCCAAGTGAACCGATCGGTCTGAAGCTACCGGCCCTTCGGTGGTCAAAATCTGTTGCTCCGGGCGTAGTAGAGCCCTTCTCAGCGAAGAGATGTGTAAGACGTCGTGTAGAGCTGCCAGCTCTGGTGGCAACTCTAGCCTGTAGGCTAGGGGTCCGATCCGCTCTAGGATCCGGTAAGGGCCCATATACCTAGGGCTGAGTTTCTTCCTCCGACCGCGCACCCGTGAGACTCCGTGCATGGGCCGGATCTTCAAGAACACTCGATCCCCTACCCGAAACTCCACCTGATGATGCCGGGCGTCATAGTATTTAGCCTGTCTGCTCTGTGCCTCCAACATCCTATCTCTGATCAGTCTCACCTGAGCCTCGGTGTCTTCAACAAAATCCGATCCCAGCAGCTTCGGATCCTCGTCCGGAACCCAAGAAAGCGGGGTCCTACATTTTCGTCCATACAAGGCTTCATAAGGCGCCATCCTGATGCTGGACTGGTAGCTATTATTATAGGAGAACTCGACCAATGGTAACATCTTCTCCCACGGCACCCCTCGGTCCAGTATACACAGCCGTAGCAAATCCTCCAAGGTCCGGTTGGTGCGCTCGGTCTGCCCGTCCGTATAAGGGTGGAAGGCCGTGCTAAAAGTCAACCGGGTGCCCAAATATGCCTGCACTGACCGCCACTCCCTGGATGTAAACCGTCCATCGTGGTCCGACACTATCGTCCGGGGCACGCCATGATATCGGACATACTGCTCCACAAACTTCCGTACCAGCACTCCCACCGAGTCATCCTTCCTGATCGGTACAAAGCGGGCCACCTTCGTCAACCGATCGACAATCACCCAAATCGAGTCGTTCCCTGTCCGAGACCGGGGAAGACCATGTATAAAATCCATCGCTATATCGTCAAACTTCCACTCCGGCACCGGGAGTGGCTGAAACAATCCTGAGGGGTTCCTGCACTCCGCCTTCACCAACTGACACGCCTCGCAATGGGTCACGAAGTATGTAATGTCCTTCTTCATGCCCGGCCAAAACATCGTCCTCTTCAAATCAGCGGTCATCTTTGTGATCCCGGGTGTACCGAGTACCGGCTGCAATGTGCCTCCATCATAATATCCTCTCGGATCTGGCCTCCTGCGGGTATATATACTCTGCCTCTGAAGTGGAGCAAACCATCTCTCAGGGAATAATATCCTGTCGAACCTTCCTCCAAAGCTCGGAACATCGGCTCCGCCCACGCATCTGTCCTCTGTCCATCCCGAATGCGATCCCGAATATCGTCTATGGCCACCATCGATGCCAGATACTCCCTATACAGAACTGGGTCATCCTCGGACACTAGGGATATCTGCATATCTCTGAATGACTGGACTAGCTCCATGGACATAACCTGGGGCCTAGCTTCGGAAGTGGCAGCTCTCCGGCTCAACGCGTCGGCCACCACGTTTGCCTTCCCTGGATGGTAGTGCATCTCATACTGATAATCTGCTAAGAACTCCACCCAACGCCTCTGCCTGATATTCAGCTCCTTCTGCGTGTCCACGTATTTCAGGTTCTTATGATCGAAGAAGATATCGCAGTGGACTCCATAAAGATAATGGCGCCAGACCTTCAGAGCAAAAACGACCGCTCCCATCTCGAGGTCGTGCACCGGGTAGTTCCTCTCATGGGTCTTCAGCTGGCGGGAGGCATATGCTATGACATGTCCGTTCTGCATCAGCACCGCTCCCATCCCTTGGTATGATGCGTCGGTATACACCTGGAATCCTTCCTTTCCGGATGGAAGGGCCAGAATAGGGGCCGAGATGAGTCGGTCCTTCAGTTCCTAGAAAGCCGCCTGGCACTGCGGGGTCCAAACAAAAGGTGCCTCCTTCTTTGTCAAAGATGTGAGGGGGAGGGCAATCCGAGAGAACCCCTCCACGAACTTCCGGTAGTAACCGGCAAGTCCCAAGAAACTGCGTACATCGGTGGCTGTCCTCAGCTGCGGCCAATCGCGAACTGCCCGAATCTTTGCTGGATCTACTGCTAACCCGGCTCCGCTGATGATGTGGCCTAGGAAGGCCACCTCCTTCAACCAGAACTGACACTTGCTGAATTTTGCATAAAGGCGATGCTCCCGCAACCTCTCCAAGGTCAGTGCCAGATGCCGAGTGTGCTCCCCCTCTGTCTTAGAGTAGATCAGGATGTCGTCTATGAATACTATGACGAACACATCCAAGTAGGCCTCGAAAACCCGGTTCATGAGACTCATGAACGCCGACGGAGCATTCGTGAGCCCAAAGGGCATCACGGTGAACTCATACAGGCCATATCTGCTACTAAAGGCCGTCTTCGGGATATCCTCCTCCTGGATCCGCAGCTGGTAGTATCCTGATCTCAAGTCCAGCTTCGAGAAATAATGGGCCACCTCCAGCTGGTCGAATAATTCGTCTATCCGTGGGAGCGGATAGGTATTCCGGACGGTCAGCCTGTTTAGTGCTCGATAATCGATGCACAGGCGGAGTGTCCCATCCTTCTTCTTCACGAACAGGACCGTTGCTCCCCATGTCGAGGAACTCGGTCTAACAAAACCTGCCTCAACTAATTCCTGCAACTGAGTCCGAAACTCTGCCAACTCCTTTGGGGCCATCCGATAAGGGGCCCTAGACGCCGGCTTGGCTCCCGGCACAAGCTGTATCTGAAAATCCTGCTCTCGGTGTGGAGGTAGTCCTGGCAGTTTCTCCGGAAAGATGTCAGCGAAATCTCGCACCACCGGGATGTCTGTCACCGACTCCTTAACCTCCGCCATCTCAAATAGAATCTGATAGACCTCCTCTCCCTGCAGGTGGGCCTTAACGGCCTGTACCGAAGATAAGAGTATGCGAGAGACAGGTCTTATACCTTCGATGGTAATGAAAGAGTCCTCGTGTCTCACGGTGATCCTCTTTGCCTGGCAGTCAATCTGGGCATAGTTCCAGTGCAGCCATACCATGCCCAGGATCAGGTCGTAGTCCGTCAGCTTCAAAATTGTCGCTGGAGCCTCGAATGCTTTTCCACCAATTTCTGCCTCCATATTGCAGTGATCCGTGGTAAGGAGCTCAGATCCATCTTGTAGTCGCACCCTCATCCTCGAGCCTGTGAACCGCTCCACACCCTCCAGTCCTTCTACGAACATCTCCGACACAAAGGAGTGAGTAGCTCCAGTATCGAACAGCGTGCGGGCCGGCTTGCCGCTGATGAAGACTATACCTGGGGTGATTAAACATCTTAGGGTTCTATAAAGAATTTTCTTTCCTTGTTAACCTATCTAGTGCGGTTCTGAGTTTTAACAACTAAAAGGGAAATTCTATGAAAATAAGAAGCATTGCTGCGTACCTGCTATGACCTGCTCCGGATTTCGAGGCTGCGCAAGGTCCAAAGCATATACCTGCTCTCTTTCCTGTCTACGATCTCCCCACTGGTATCCACGACCACGGCCGCATCCTCGGCCTCCGTAATGCTGAGCTGGTGGGCCGCCCTGATGTGCTGGAGGTGGTGCCCCCCTCATAGGGCAGTTCCTCCGAATGTGCCCAATCTGATGACAAAGAAAACACTCTGGTGGGGGATACGCCATTCCCCCGGGTCTCGGCATTTCCTGCATCCGAAGAGGGGGAGGGGCTAATACCACATGTTCCCTCGGCTCCTGCCTCACGTCCTGACGAGGCTGGTCCTCTGTCCTCCTCCCCTCTGGTACAACACCCCACCGCTGGTCATTCCTACCTCTCCGTCCCTGATCCTCTGCTGGCCGCTTCCGGCCCCGGGTGGTGTGCCAGTCAGCCTCAATCCTTTTGGCCATCTCCAAGATCCGGGAGATGGGCCCGTCAGATACAAACAACAGAGCCTCCCTCAAGTCCTCCCGCAGGCCCTTATAGAACCTCCTGATATACCCTGCCTCGTCCAGCTGGTAGGAATCTGCGTATCGAGCCAGATGGTCAAACTCTCGATGGTACTCCACCACGGTCCGGGTACCTTGCTTCAGCTGTAAGAACCGCTCCTCCAAATCATCCCTAGCCGACTGCGGAACGAAATGCTCCAGCAGTGCGGCCCTGAACTCCTCCTAAGTAACCTCCGCAACCTCCCTATCAGCAAATGTCGTGTCTAACAGCGTCTTCCACGACCTCTTTGCAGGGACTCCAGGCAGGAGACAACCAGAGCCACCCTCTCCTCCCATGGACACCAAATCCCGGTCAGCATCTCGTATATGATATCTAGCCACTCTTCCGTCCGAACAGCCGAATCTGTCCCCAAATAGGACGGGGGAGCCAGTCCTCGGAAGATGCTTAGCCAGTTGGCCCCCGGATTTGGCTGCGGGGCCGGAACCTGCTGGGCCCTGAAGGCCTCCAGAATGGCAGTCAGGGTCTGTCCCATGTCTAACTGAAGGAAAGGAGTGGGGGCCGGTGGGGGTGGTGCAACATCCTGAGCCTGTTGAACTCCACCTTGTGGCGTAGTCCGTGCTGGAGGCTGCGTAACAAAAACACACGCTGAGAAAACGTTCAAATATTACATAAAGGTGGACAATTTATATGTGATCCCCATATGGGCACACCACTGCTTCCGCTGCTTAGTTTGTCCCCAAACTAAACTCGAGCGGGGGGTGACCTAGGGTTTGTGGACTGCTACTTCCGTCTGATCGATGTTTGCTCTGATACCACTTGTAAGACCCCCTTTTTTTTTCTTTTTCAACCATCGGGGTCTTAGGCCCAGAACCGCCGCTTTGCGGTGACTCCTTCACATCCTGAAGGGTCATCACCACAAGGCGCCGATTCTGCCGGCCAATTCGATCACAGAAAAGTAGCATAATTATTGAAGTAAGAACAATGCAGTCCACAATAATACATCACATGTAAATAAGATAAAATCTCCACGAAGGGAGTGTCCACAGAAATCATCAGAGTACTATAAATACGGGCTTGTGCCCGGTACAAAATGTCCTCACTACAAGTCTCTCATGCGGAAGCGAAATCAGAAACTACTCAAGGTCGAGACTCACGGTCCCGGCTGTGTGAACTCCGCAGCTAGACTGCCCCATCTCTAGGCGCACTGATCTCTGGGGCTGCTCCTCCATGCTGGGCTCCACGATCCCCTAAATGATGCGGTTCGAAAACCGTTAGTCATAAAGACTAAGCCCTATCATCCCCTACCCCTTCCCCCATGGCTCCTAGGTACCGAGCGGGGAGGAAGAAAGGGAAGGACATGATGGTAGAGATAAATCAAGAAACAGGTGACAGTGGACTTAATCTAGCAAGTTGTATTCAGTGTGCAGTTAATATGATTGTTATAATAGGTCTAGCAGTAAGAAAAGCAAACATATGAATTTAAACCTTCACTTATGCGAGAACACATAAGCAAAAGGGATCTTTTGCAAGGCTCCCATCGTATACGTTGGGGTGTCGGTTATCAAACAGCAATGGTTGTTATATATTGAAATTAACCTTTGATTTATAAACTTGCCCACACAAGCTTATAGACCAAGGGGTCGTTTTGCAGGTCCTAATGTATAAGCGTCCCATACCACTTATACTTTAGGTGTCAGGGTTAAATGAATCAATTATGCTATGACATGCTAGTGGGTATGATGAAACATGCAAGTGCAACTCACACACCCGACTCTGTGCACACAGACCTTTAGTTCCCCCTTTCGGAGCCGTTACCTCCCAGGATACCTCCGTAGTGGCAGACGGAAGCGGTGGGTTGGGCCTCGCCCACCTCAAAACCAGTAAAAGCACCACTGGTCTGACCAATCGTACGCCTCAACGCTTGGTGCACTAAGCGGACGCCTGCATACTCTTGCCGGCTGGCGCACCGGACTTCTGTTGGCGAAGTGCTAACCACCTCGCCGAGTCAACGATATCGGTGTCGGTGCAATCGAACTCCCCGATATCGAAAAACCCACCACCTTAACTTTTCCTATCTTATGCACATGCAAGTTTATTCGTAAACACACAAAACCGAGCCGAAGCTCCCCGGACCAAACGTCCGTCTCCAACCAACCGAGCCGAAGCTCCCCGGACCATCCCGTCCGTCTCTTAACCAACCGAGCCGAGGCTCCCCGGACCCAAACGTCCGTTTCCAAATCACCCGAGCTGAAGCTCTCATCAATCTTCCTGTGCCAACAGTGTTTGTGAAAAGTGCAATCCTAGTTACTAAGTTACTCTTGCCAGATTATTATTATAGATTACGTTAGCCCAGGACTGCCCCCGGTATACCCCGTGAAGGGCTCTCAAGGGGCACTAGGAACCAAGACGACGGCATTACGGCCCGAAGTTCCCTTTCGCAAGGCACTTAATATTATTGGTTTATTTCCCTTAACCCATTCCCTTCTCACATTACGATAGACTATCCTAGGGTGATTTTTAAACCTTCCACTCTTCGGGGAAGACGATCTTTCGTCGAACCCGAGCACCTCTTAACTCTAGCTATCACCACTACTCACTACTCTTTATATCTTCCTATTGCGATTTCCTCCACTATTGCCCACCCAAACAAAATGAATTATTTAACTCCAATGTCTTCCTCAGATCATGTCTTATTTCAATTCATAATTGCTATATGCAGACCGACCTAGGCTACATGTCGAACCGGTTATGCAATGATCCATTACTCATCCAAATGTCCTAAATTATTTACTGGAGACTTACCATGATATAAATGACCTAAGTCCGGAAAATGGAAATTTTCCTAATTTATTTGGCATTTAATTAAATTCCTCGAAAATCCCAAGGACTACCGGTTTGAACATGAACTACCCTAAGTTCTCATGCAAGATGTCCAGCAAATTTATGATAAATACTAGGTTATCTCAATAGGTTAAATCCTAGGTATCATAATTTTTCTATCATTAAAAGGGCATGAAAACTATTTTAGAAATAATCTCTAGCTTCTGTTGTTTATGAATCAAGTACAGAAAATATTTTTCCAAAAATTATAAATAATTTATGCCATGCAGATAAAGGCCTAAAATTAGCACTGGCCAAGTCTCATAATTTTCCAGTAAGTATTTTATCCATAATTAATTTTTAAACATAAAAGCCCTTTCTATCATCTGTGAATAAAGTACTAGATTTACTCAACATAAAATTCTATGAAAATCCAGAGATCAATGTTCTACTAGTCAAGATCTAAATCCAGAATTTTAACTGATTATAATTAATTTAAAGCCTCCAAATAATTGAAACAACAAGTCGGGCAAATAATCCTTTAACACATGAAATATAATATTTATCAATCATAAAATTCCAGGAAAATTATCATAAGTCTAAAACATTCTAAAACTCCCTCCTCCCGAGTTTCATAATTTTTGGATTAGATTTAGTGCTTAAAATAACTAAAATACATATTAATTCTAAACCAAAATCTCAACTTCCGAGGTACCTAATTACCTCCAATTCCTTCACTACTTCAACCAGAGGGTTTTCATCATATCATCCCCCTCTCCTCCAAATTTCAAGGGCATACAAGAGCTTTTGCTCCTATGTCCTTCACAAACCTCAAACTCCCACCCATTGGATTTGAGCCAACCTCTTAGGGTAAAATCCACCCTAATCCACACCATGTTACCCAAGAGGGTAGACATAGACTCCACAATTCAGTGGCCACAACTTCAGCCTCTTTTGAGGAGATTTGTCCACTCCATTTCCAATTGTACTTTTCCCCAAAGTATCCCTCACCAAGACCTATCTTGGGCTTGATACTTCCCTATTCAAAACTCGACCAATTGATTTGAAATTTTGTACAGATCTTAACATTGATGCCAGGGACCACCACCCAAAATCTGGGAGAGTTTGGACTTAGTTTCATCTCCTAATTAATTTTATAATATTTATTAAAATTTTACAAAAACTTTAGGCAAAAGTTCTCCAAAAATTCTCATTTTTGGACATCCTCTCGTTATACATATTATAGATCTCCAGTCCAAATTTCAAGTCATTTGGACATGTTATGAACCGTGGGCAACCATTTCAATTTCTGGTTAGCCTAGGTCTTGATCCCACCAAAGTGAGTGCTGTGGTCAAACCACTCACCCAAATTGAATCAAATAAATTTTAAATTAAAGTAGACCCAGGGGGCTACAACTTTTGTGACTGGTCATTTTTCCTAATTCGGCCTCTAAGTGCCTCATTTTGCAGCCTCAATATACATTCAAATAACCTATTTTTCCATTATGTAATATATAATAATCTATGGATTATAATATTGATTCTACTGTCCATCTTCTTCATGAACCCGAAAACAGACACAGAAAAACCATTTTTCCTGTAAGCATTCCGTGATCCGTCGCCGGCCGTTCGGTCACTTCCCTGGCCAGCCACCACCACCACCACCTCCGTTGAGGCGACGACTATCGGTCGGCGATGGTTTGGCCGCCGGAGGTGGCGGTTTCCGGCGAACTCAAAAATACCATTTTCATGGTTTTCCCATGAAAACGAGAGACGGGTCCGGCTCCGTTGAGCGCGAACTTCCTTTCTAAGAATCCTAAGATCTACCCATGAAAGAGAAGGAGCAGAGGAGGACCTTGTTTGCGGTTTGAAGGCGAGAAGAACGACGGGGTGCCATGGCGCGGTGGTGGCGTTGCTGAACTTCTCCTATAGCAAGAACAAAGGTCTGATCCGTTTGCTTGAGCGTGTAACCTTCTCCTCTTGCCTCAAGTGGGCTTTTATAAGTCAGAAAGTGGGAAGATGAATGGGTAAAGCCTTAATGGCCATGAAGGTTCTCCCCTTAACGTTTCGGTTACAGTGAAGGGATAAGAAACGGTGGAAACTGAACAGGTGTGTCCAGCTGGCGGCTTCCTATTGGACCATATCTACCTCATTTATTATATAATTACAGAAGGAAAACGGCCTGAAATTACTCCTGGTGTAACTTCACACACCAGCATTTATTACCACGCGTGTTATAATAATTTCGGGCCTGAACCGTCGTTTCGGCCAATGCCACGGGCGTGACACATAGGTCACGAGCGTGACAGGCCCGAATAGCCAATTCTGGGTTCGACGCTCGTCGAACTGAGATCGACGATCGTCGATGGATGGTCACGGGCGTGACACCTTGTGTAAGACCCCATTTTTTTTTCTTTTTCAACCACCGGGGTCTTAGGCCCAGAACCGCCGCTTTGCGGTGACTCCTTCACGTCCCGAAAGGTCATCACCACAAGGCGCCGATTCTGCCGGCCAAATTCGATCACAGAAGTAGCACAATTATTGAAGTAAAAGCAATGCAGTCCACAATAATAAAAATCACATATATATATAATAAAACTCCACGAAGGGAGTGTCCACAGAAACATCAGAGTAATATAATTACGGGCTTATGCCCGGTACAAAATATCCTCACTACAAGTCTCTCATGCGGAAGCGAATCAGAAACTACTCAAGGATCGAGACTCACGGTCCCGGCGGTGTGAACTCCGGAGCTAGACTGCCCCATCTCTAGGCGCACCGATCTCTGGGGCTGCTCCTCCATGCTGGGCTCCACGATCCCCTAAAATGATATGGTTCGAAAACCGTTAGTCTAAAAGACTAAGTCCTATCATCCCCCACCCCTTCCCCCACGCTCTAAGGCACCGGGCGGAGAGGAAGAAAGGGGAGGACATGAAAGTGGAGAGTAGTCAAAAGCAGATGACGGTGGACCTAACTAGCAAGTTATATATTCGGGAAGCAACATAAGTGTTGTAATAGGTATAACAGAAAGGAAGTAAGTAAAAAATTAAACCTTCACTTATGTGAGTACACGTAAGCCAAGGGATCTTTTGCAAGGCTCCCATCGTATAAAGTGTCCCATACCACTTATACGTTGGGGTGTCGGTTTTCAAACAGCAACATATATATATTGAAATTAACCTTTGATTTATAAACTTGCCCACACAAGCTTATAGACCAAGGGGTCGTTTTGCAGGTCCTAAGGTATAAGCGTCCCATTCCACTTATACTTTAGGTGTCAAGGTTGTTATGAATGATTATGATATGCAACTATATGGTGGGTATGTTATGTCATGCAGTGCAACTCACACACCCGACTCTGTGCACACAGACCTTTAGTTCCCCCTTTCGGAGCCGTTACCTCCCAGGATACCTCCGTAGTGGCAAACGGAAGCGGTGGGTTGGGCCTCGCCCACCTCCAAAACCAGTAAAGCACACTGGTCTGACCTATCGTACGCCTCAACGCTTGGTGCACAAAGCGGACGCCTGCGTACTCTTGCCGGCTGGCGCACCGGACTTCTGTTGGCGGAGTGCTAATCACCCCGCCGAGTCAACGATATCGGTGTCGGTGCAATCGAACTCCCCGATATCGAAAGACCCACCACCTTAACTTTTCCTATTTTATGCACATGCAAGTTAAACCGTAAGCACTCAAAACCGAGCCGAAGCTCCCCGGACCAAAACGTCCGTCTCCAAATCAACCGAGCCGAAGCTCCCCGGACCGTCCTGTCCGTTTCCAAATCAACCGAGTCGAAGCTCTCATCAACCTTCCTGTGCCAACAATGTTGTGAAGAGTGCAGCCCTAGTTACTAAGTTACTCTTGTCGGTTTGTTATTACAGCTTACGTTAGCCCAGGACTGCCCCCGGTATACCCCGTGAAGGGCTCTCAAGGGGCACTAGGAACCAAGACGGTGCATTACGGCCCGAAGTTCCCTTTCGCAAGGCACTTATTATTGTTGGTTAATACCCCGTACCCAAACCCTTAATGTTACTCTGGTTCTAACCCTAATGTATTTTAACTCCTTCACCCGCTCCCAGGAAAGACGATGTTCCGTCGAACCCGAGCTCCACCCATCCTTAGTTAACCTAACCACTATCCCATACCCAATTTCATTGATAACCTCCGAATCATCTTGCCACGGCATTTACACATGATTTGTCGCCCTATGACCATGGTATTACAATTTCTATGATTTCACTATATGCAGACCAACTTGAGCAAATCAACAAGTATGATAGGAAGTGCATCAATTTCTCATCCAAACACCCTAAGATAATTACTAAGGGCCTATCATGACTTTTATAACTTAAATCCAGCACTTCCAAATTTTTCCTAAATAATTTAATATTTATTTAATTATCCAGAAATTAAAGCCATGAGTGATTTTGAGCATGAGGTACTACATTCATTCATCATAAAATTATAAGAAAATTACCAGGGCTCTACAATGTCCATAAATGTTCACTGACCAAAAATTATAATTTTACAAGGCCTAAAAATATTATTTAAAAATCATTTATAAATTCTACAAATTGCAAGCCTTGTGAATCAACCCCTATGATTATAGATCCAAAAATTCTACAATAATTACCAGAGATGTAAGAGGTCATAAAAACTCATTTGCCTAAGTTACACCAGATTTCAGTGAGGGAACAACCCATAATAATTATTTGACTATCTTTAGAAAATCAATGGCTTGTGAATGAAGCACTTAAAATAATCAGTTAATAATTCCAGAAAAATTCAAGCATATGTATAAGAATCTAAAAAGCTCTCTGCCAAAATTTCATATCCATTAATCAACCAGAGAAATCAAATTAATTAAAATACCCAAAAACCTATTTTTGTGAGTTATGAAGGAATTATCATGTATTGAATTCCAAGGCTCTCAATATTATTTCCCAGAGACTTCCCTAAACCCAAGAAGTACACTACCCAAGTTCCATGGCCTTTAGGCAAGTTTTGGTGACCTATTTTGCCTTAACAAGGAGGTGTCCTAAACTAGGGTTAGGGTTTAAGGGAGGGTAACCCTCTCCAAATCTTCCAAGACTTTGGTCAGGGGGTTCTAACCTCACTAGTCTCCTCTCCACCAAAAATCACTTCCATTCAAGGTCATTTGACCCCATGCCCTTCACAAGCCCCCAAAGTCCAACCTAGGGGTTTGGACTTGGGTCCTAGGGCATACTCACCCCAAACCACTCCATACACCATAAGGGAGTGTTAAAGCCCATTACAAACCAGTGGACCAAGTTTCAGCCTCTGGTGAGGGAGTTTGGTCAACTAAAATCACTAAGTGCACTTTTGACCTATTTGCCCCTTAATGGGCTAACCTAGGATTGGGTGATTACCCATCCAAAACATCTCCAAATTAAATGAAACTTTATATAGAGCTTCCCTAGGTCCCTAAGGACCTCCCACCAAAATTTTGGGGGATTTGGAGGTCATTAGACCCCTTAATCACTCTAAGATATGATTATTAAATTTTAACAAAAACTATAGAAAAATGTTATCCAAAAATTACCATTTTTGGATATGTCATAGGTGTGGGTAAGAATGACCCCTACATAAAATTTTAAGTCATTTGGAGGTCTGGTTTGATGTGGGCAACCAAAATGGTGTCTGACCTAGCCTAAGGACACCTTCCACCAAACTGAGTGCTGAGGTCAGCACAGTTATCCAAATTGGGTGAAATCAATTGTAAAATAAAGTAGACTCAAAGGGCTACAACTTTCATGTTCACTACTTTTTCTGTAGAGGGCTCTAGGTATTTTTAATAAATACAAACATTAAGAGGTAAAACTGTGACAGAAATGCAAATAATATATCCAAAACTATACTATCATGATTTTTACTGTTTGCACGAATCCTGAAGTAGGATCCAATGGTAGCTGCTCATCTTCTCCAAATGGCCGAAAATCCAACCCGAGCAGGCCCTTTTTACGGGGCTTTTCCCGGCGGCCTGAGGCGGCGCCACCACCGGGAAACATCATCCATTTGTTCCCGGTGGTGGGGGCTATCCATAGCCGGAGTTAGGGCGGCCGGAGGTGGTGGCGCCGCCCTACCCGAGAGCTCCAAAAAGCTCCAAAAATGGCGGTTTTCAGATTTTTAAAAACTCAAAACCGATTCGTTTGAGCATGAAACTTCATCCTAATGATTCCTAGGATCTAAACATAGAGGAAGAGGTGAGGGAGGACCTTCCCGGCGGCCATGCGACGTGTAGATCGGCGAGGGGCCATGGCGACGGCGGCGGCGGCGTTTTCTCCTTCTCTTGCTCCGGCCACCACTTGCTCTTCTGTTAGGGATCCGGAAACCTTCTCCCTGGCTCACTGAGGGGTTTTAAAGGTAGAGGAGGGAGGGGGAGAGGCAGGGCTTGGAGTTTATTATGCCATTAATTGGCTTCAATGGGGGCGGCTCGGATTGAAGAGAGGGGGGTTGCACAGCGCCTAGAGGGTTGGGAAACGGCTGGAGGAACTCCTCTTTCCCAGAGGAGGTTAATGGCATCCATTATTGCTCCCCTCAGCCCCTTCATGGCCGAGCCCCACTCTTTCTTCTTCTCCCCCATTTTTCTCTCTCCTCCATTATTCTCCTCTTTATTTTCTCTCTTTCTTCTTCTCTCTCCTAGTCACCCTCCAAACTGAATTGTCTTCCTCCTACCCCCTATTGGCAGCCCATTTGAATCTATTAATTCCCAAATGAAAATATGGGAGAGGGGTCCACCATAAATACTCTCTTTTATCATTTTCTCTCTCCTATTTTATTTTCTTCTCTCTCTCTTTCTCTCTCTCTCTTCCCCTTAATGAAGGCCCTATGAAATGTCTTCCTTTTTACTCTATTGGCAGCCCATTTGAATTATTAAATCCCAAATGAAAACATGGAAGGGGGTCCACCATGAATGCTCTCTTTTATCATTTCTCTCTCCTCTTAATAATTTCTTCTCTCTCTCTCTTATTCCCTCATTTGACTAGTCAACTCTCTAGGCTATTGGCAGCCCTAATATCTTACATTAATAATGTCATTAGGCTTAGCCTAAGAGGGGGGGTGACTTGAAGTTGGGTTAGCCCAATTAGGTCAAGTTGACTTGACTTGGGTTAAATGTTGACTTGGTTATTTTGACTCTTTGGGTCCACATCAATGGGTCTTTAGTGACCCATTGGACTCCCCTAAGGCCTAGGTAGGGTTAGTTGGAGTTGAGTTGGCCCCCTGGAGGTCACATGGCCCTTAGGAAGGGCACTTTGACCATTTTAGGGTTAGGGTTGGCTTGGGTTAATTTGGCCACTAGTATTGACCCCATTGAGTCTATGGTGACTCATTGGCCCCACATTGGGTCTAGAAATGCCCTAAAGTCAGTTTGAACTCACTAGGTCACCCAAACTCAGTGTTTTGGAAACTTGCTATTTGCAGCCCAAAATGAGTCTCTACTAGACTCCTAAGCCCATTTGGTCTATTTGGTTCCCTATGGTCTTGCCATGGCCCAGGCAAGCCCAAAGTTATTCTTAGGGGGGGCCTAATTGGAAATGGGATGTTACAAATCCCAATAAACAAAACAAAAATTTCGTCCCCGAAATTAAGGTTAAGTCTACGGGAGATCACTACCGGCATAAGTTAAGCTTGTAACATCCCATATGGTTTGCAGTGCCTACGATATCAACATTTACGGGCTAGTCCCCAATAAACAAAAAGTTTAGCCTATACCTTCTTAGATTATTCTACGAATAATTGTAAATAGGAAGGAAAACTTTAAATTACTTGAGGAGTTGGGAGGATTACCTGACTAAACAGCTCCGGGTATCTCTCCTGCATCAGGTCCTGAGGTTCCCAGGTGTGCTCCTCCTGACCGTGATTTCTCCACAGAACCTTGACTAAGGGAATCTTCTTGCGGCGCAAGATCCGCACTCCTTTGTCATCGATCCGAACCGGCTCCAAGTGAACAGATCGGTCTGAAGCTACCGGCCCTTCTGTGGTCAAAATTCGCTGCTCCGGGCGTAGTAGAGCCCTTCTCAGCGAAGAGATGTGGAAGACGTCGTGTAGAGCTGCCAGCTCTGGCGGCAACTCTAGCCTGTAGGCTAAGGGTCCGATCCGCTCCAGGATCCGGTAAGGGCCCATATACCTAGGGCTGAGTTTCTTCCTCCGACCGCGCACCCGTGAGACTCCGTGCATGGGCCGGATCTTCAAGAACACTCGATCTCCTACCCGGAACTCCACCTGACGATGCCGAGCGTCATAGTATTTTGCTTGTCTGCTCTGCGCCTCCAGCATCCTTTCTCTGATCAGCCTCACCTGAGCCTCGGTGTCTTCAACGAAATCCGATCCCAACAGCTTCGGATCCTCGTCCTGTACCCAAGAAAGCGGGGTCCTACATCTCCTTCCATATAAGGCCTCATAAGGCGCCATCCTGATGCTGGACTGGTAGCTATTATTGTAGGAGAACTCAACCAACGGTAACATCTTCTCCCACGGCTCCCCTCGGTCTAGTATACACAGCCGTAGTAAGTCCTCCAAGGTCCTGTTGGTGCGCTCGGTCTGCCCGTCCGTCTGAGGGTGGAAGGCCGTGCTAAAAGCCAACCGGGTGCCCAAATATGCCTGCACTGACCGCCACTCCCTGGATGTAAACCGTCCATCGCGGTCCGACACTATCGTCCGGGGCACGCCATGATATCGGACATACTGCTCCACAAACTTCCGTACCAGCACTCCCACCGAGTCATCCTTCCTGATCGGCACAAAGCGGGCCACCTTCGTCAGCCGATCGACAATCACCCAAATCGAGTCGTTCCCTGTCCGAGACCGGGGAAGACCATGTATGAAATCCATCGCTATGTCGTCGAACTTCCACTCCGGCACCGGGAGTGGCTGCAATAGTCCTGCGGGGTTCCTGCACTCCGCCTTCACCAACTGACACGCCTCGCAATGGGTCACGAAGTACGTAATGTCCTTCTTCATGCCCGGCCAAAACATCGTCCTCTTCAAATCAGCGGTCATCTTTGTGATCCCCGGGTGTACGGAGTACCGGCTGCAATGCGCCTCCGTCAAAATGTCTTCTCGGATCTGGCCTCCTGCGGGTATATATACTCTGCCTCTGAAGTGGAGCAAACCATCCCTCAGGGAATAATCTCCTGTCGAACCTTCCTCCAAGGCTCGGAACATCGGCTCTGCCCACACGTCTGCCCTCTGTCCGTCCCGAATGCGATCCCGAATATCGTCTATGGCCACTATCGATGCCAGATACTCCCTATACAGATCTGGGTCATCCTCGGACACTAGGGATATCTGCATATCTCTGAATGACTGGACTAGCTCCATAGACATCACCTGGGGCCCAGCTTCGGAAGTGGCCGCTCTCCGACTCAGCGCGTCGGCCACCACGTTTGCCTTCCCTGGGTGGTAGTGCATCTCATACTGATAATCTGCTAAGAACTCCACCCAGCGCCTCTGCCTGATATTCAACTCCTTCTGCGTGTCCACGTATTTCAGGTTCTTGTGATCGGAGAAGATATCGCAGTGGACTCCATAAAGGTAATGACGCCAGACCTTTAGAGCAAAAACGACCGCTCCCATCTCGAGGTCGTGCACCGGGTAGTTCCTCTCGTGGGTCTTCAGCTGGCGGGAGGCATATGCTATGACATGTCCGTTCTGCATCAGCACTGCCCCCATTCCCTGGTATGATGCGTCGGTATACACCTGAAATCCTTCCTTCCCCGATGGAAGGGCCAGAATGGGGGCCGAGACGAGTCGGTCCTTCAGCTCCTGGAAAGCCGCCTGGCACTGCGGGGTCCAAACAAAAGGTGCCTCCTTCTTTGTCAACGATGTGAGGGGGAGGGCAATCCGAGAGAACCCCTCTACGAACTTCCGGTAGTAACCGGCAAGTCCCAAGAAACTGCGTACATCGGTGGCCGTTTTCAACTGCGGCCAATCTCGAACTGCCCGAATCTTCGCTGGATCTACCGCTAGCCCGGCTCCGCTGATGATGTGACCTAGGAAGGCCACCTCCTTCAACCAGAACTGACACTTGCTGAATTTTGCATAAAGGCGATGCTCCCGCAACCTCTCCAAGGTCAGTGCCAGATGTCGAGTGTGCTCCTCCTCCGTCCTAGAATAGATCAGGATGTCGTCTATGAATACTATGACGAACACATCCAAGTAGGCTTCGAAAACCCGGTTCATGAGACTCATGAACGCCGACGGAGCATTCGTGAGCCCAAAGGGCATCACGGTAAACTCATACAGGCCATATCTGCTGCTAAAGGCCGTCTTCGGGATGTCCTCCTCCTGGATCCGCAGCTGGTAGTATCCTGATCTCAAATCCAGCTTCGAGAAATAATGGGCCCCCTCCAACTGGTCGAATAATTCGTCTATCCGTGGGAGCGGATAGGTATTCCGGACGGTCAGCCTGTTTAGTGCTCGATAATCGATGCACAGGCGGAGTGTCCCATCCTTCTTCTTCACGAACAGGACCGGTGCTCCCCATGGCGAGGAACTCGGTCTAACAAAACCTGCCTCCACTAATTCCTGCAACTGGGTCCGAAACTCTGCCAACTCCTTTGGGGCCATCCGATAAGGGGCCCTAGACGCCGGCTTGGCTCCCGGCACAAGCTGTATCTGAAAATCTTGCTCTCGGTGTGGAGGTAGTCCTGGCAGTTTCTCCGGAAAGATGTCTGCGAACTCTCGCACCACCGGGATGTCTGTCACCGACTCCTTGACTTCCGCCATCTCAAAAAGAATCTGATAGACCTCCTCTCCCTGCAGATGGGCCTTAACGGCCTGTACCGAAGATAAGAGTATACGAGAGACAGGTCTTATACCTTCGATGGTAATGAAAGAGTCCCCGTGTCTCACGGTGATCCTCTTTGCCTGGCAGTCAATCTGGGCATAGTTCCAATGCAGCCATACCATGCCCAGGATCAGATCGTAGTCTGTCAGCTTCAAAATCGTCGCTGGAGCCTCGAACGCTTTTCCACCAATCTCTGCCTCCATATTGCAGTGATCCGTGGTAAGGAGTTCTGATCCATCCGGTAGTCGCACCCTCATCCTCGAGCCTGTGAACCGCTCCACACCTTCCAGTCCTTCTACGAACGACTCCGACACAAAAGAGTGAGTAGCTCCAGTATCGAACAGCGTGCGGGCAGGCTTGCCACTGATGAAGACTATACCTGGGGTGATTAAATATCTCAGGGTTCTATAAAAAGTTTTCTTTCCTGGTTAATCTATCTAGTGTGGTTCTAAGTTTAACAATTTAAAGGGGAAATTCTATGAAAACAAAGAAAACATTTCGGCATACCTGCGATGACCTGCTCCGGATTCCGCGGCTGTGCAAGGTCCAAGGCATATACCTGCTCTCTCCCCTGTCTACGATCTTCCCCCTGGTATCCTCGACCGCGGCCGCGCCCTCGGCCTCCGTAATACTGAGCTGGTGGGCCGCCCTGATGTGCTGGAGGTGGTGCCCCCCTCATGGGGCAGTTCCTCCGTATGTGCCCAATCTGATGGCAAAGGAAGCATTCTGGGGGATACGCCATTCCCCCGGGTCTCGGCATCTCCTGCATCCGAAGAGGTGGAGGGGCCAATACCACCTGTTCCCTCGGCTCCGGCCCAAACTCCTGACGGGGCTGATCCCCGTTCCTTCTCTCTCCAATAACTTGGCCTCGAGGGCGGTCTCTACGTCCTCCAATCACTGTATCATCAGCCGGTCTCTTCCGGCTCCTCACTGTAAGCTGATCCGCCTCTCTCTTCTTAGCCATCTCCAGAATCCTGGCCAGACTCCCCTCTGAAACAAAAAGGAGGGCCTGCCTCATGTCATCCTGCAGCCCCTTATAAAACCTCCGGGCATAGCCAGCATCGTCTAACTGGTAAGCGTCCGCATATCGGGCCAGGTGTGTGAACTCCTGATAGTACTCCACCACGGACCTGCTCCCCTGCCTCAACCGCAGGAACCTATCCTCCAGGTCATCTCTCGCCGACTGAGGTACAAAGTGTCCCAAGAGCGCTGCTCTGAACTCCTCCCAGGTAATATCAGCACAATCCACCCCTGCAAAGGTGGTGTCCAGCTGAGATTTCCACCATCTCTTTCCGTGTGACTCTAAGCAGGAGACTGCCAAGGCAACTGCCTCCTCCGTGGGGCATCGAATCCCTGCCAGCATCTCGTAAATGGTGTCCAACCACTCCTCCGTATGTACTGCGGACTCCGTCCCCTGGTAGGATGGAGGGGATAGTCCCCTGAAGACAGTCATCCAATTGGCCCCGGGGTTCGGCTGTGGGGCCGGGGCTTGCTGAGCTCTGAAGGCCTCCAAGATGGCCGTCAATGTTTGCCCCATCTCCGTCTGCTGGAACGGAACGGGTGCTGGCGGAGTCAGGACCACATCCGGGGCCTGAGGTGTCCCCTGCTGCGATGTAGGGTTCGTCGCAGGCTACAAGCAAAAATTCCATTTGTTAGAGAGCGAATGAATGGAATTTAAGAAGAGTTATAATGGACTTTCACCACGCTTCCGCTGCTTAGTTTGTCCCCAAACTAAACTCGAGCGGGGGGTGACCTAGGGTTAGTGGACTGCTGTTTCCTTCTGATCGATGTTTCCTCTGATACCACTTGTAAGACCCCATTTTTTTTTCTTTTTCAACCACCGGGGTCTTAGGCCCAGAACCGCCGCTTTGCGGTGACTCCTTCACGTCCCGAAAGGTCATCACCACAAGGCGCCGATTCTGCCGGCCAAATTCGATCACAGAAGTAGCACAATTATTGAAGTAAAAGCAATGCAGTCCACAATAATAAAAATCACATATATATATAATAAAACTCCACGAAGGGAGTGTCCACAGAAACATCAGAGTAATATAATTACGGGCTTATGCCCGGTACAAAATATCCTCACTACAAGTCTCTCATGCGGAAGCGAATCAGAAACTACTCAAGGATCGAGACTCACGGTCCCGGCGGTGTGAACTCCGGAGCTAGACTGCCCCATCTCTAGGCGCACCGATCTCTGGGGCTGCTCCTCCATGCTGGGCTCCACGATCCCCTAAAATGATATGGTTCGAAAACCGTTAGTCTAAAAGACTAAGTCCTATCATCCCCCACCCCTTCCCCCACGCTCTAAGGCACCGGGCGGAGAGGAAGAAAGGGGAGGACATGAAAGTGGAGAGTAGTCAAAAGCAGATGACGGTGGACCTAACTAGCAAGTTATATATTCGGGAAGCAACATAAGTGTTGTAATAGGTATAACAGAAAGGAAGTAAGTAAGAAATTAAACCTTCACTTATGTGAGTACACGTAAGCCAAGGGATCTTTTGCAAGGCTCCCATCGTATAAAGTGTCCCATACCACTTATACGTTGGGGTGTCGGTTTTCAAACAGCAACATATATATATTGAAATTAACCTTTGATTTATAAACTTGCCCACACAAGCTTATAGACCAAGGGGTCGTTTTGCAGGTCCTAAGGTATAAGCGTCCCATTCAACTTATACTTTAGGTGTCAAGGTTGTTATGAATGATTATGATATGCAACTATATGGTGGGTATGTTATGTCATGCAGTGCAACTCACACACCCGACTCTGTGCACACAGACCTTTAGTTCCCCCTTTCGGAGCCGTTACCTCCCAGGATACCTCCGTAGTGGCAAACGGAAGCGGTGGGTTGGGCCTCGCCCACCTCCAAAACCAGTAAAGCACACTGGTCTGACCTATCGTACGCCTCAACGCTTGGTGCACAAAGCGGACGCCTGCGTACTCTTGCCGGCTGGCGCACCGGACTTCTGTTGGCGGAGTGCTAATCACCCCGCCGAGTCAACGATATCGGTGTCGGTGCAATCGAACTCCCCGATATCGAAAGACCCACCACCTTAACTTTTCCTATTTTATGCACATGCAAGTTAAACCGTAAGCACTCAAAACCGAGCCGAAGCTCCCCGGACCAAAACGTCCGTCTCCAAATCAACCGAGCCGAAGCTCCCCGGACCGTCCTGTCCGTTTCCAAATCAACCGAGTCGAAGCTCTCATCAACCTTCCTGTGCCAACAGTGTTGTGAAGAGTGCAGCCCTAGTTACTAAGTTACTCTTGTCGGTTTGTTATTACAGCTTACGTTAGCCCAGGACTGCCCCCGGTATACCCCGTGAAGGGCTCTCAAGGGGCACTAGGAACCAAGACGGTGCATTACGGCCCGAAGTTCCCTTTCGCAAGGCACTTATTATTGTTGGTTAATACCCCGTACCCAAACCCTTAATGTTACTCTGGTTCTAACCCTAATGTATTTTAACTCCTTCACCCGCTCCCAGGAAAGACGATGTTCCGTCGAACCCGAGCTCCACCCATCCTTAGTTAACCTAACCACTATCCCATACCCAATTTCATTGATAACCTCCGAATCATCTTGCCACGGCATTTACACATGATTTGTCGCCCTATGACCATGGTATTACAATTTCTATGATTTCACTATATGCAGACCAACTTGAGCAAATCAACAAGTATGATAGGAAGTGCATCAATTTCTCATCCAAACACCCTAAGATAATTACTAAGGGCCTATCATGACTTTTATAACTTAAATCCAGCACTTCCAAATTTTTCCTAAATAATTTAATATTTATTTAATTATCCAGAAATTAAAGCCATGAGTGATTTTGAGCATGAGGTACTACATTCATTCATCATAAAATTATAAGAAAATTACCAGGGCTCTACAATGTCCATAAATGTTCACTGACCAAAAATTATAATTTTACAAGGCCTAAAAATATTATTTAAAAATCATTTATAAATTCTACAAATTGCAAGCCTTGTGAATCAACCCCTATGATTATAGATCCAAAAATTCTACAATAATTACCAGAGATGTAAGAGGTCATAAAAACTCATTTGCCTAAGTTACACCAGATTTCAGTGAGGGAACAACCCATAATAATTATTTGACTATCTTTAGAAAATCAATGGCTTGTGAATGAAGCACTTAAAATAATCAGTTAATAATTCCAGAAAAATTCAAGCATATGTATAAGAATCTAAAAAGCTCTCTGCCAAAATTTCATAACCATTAATCAACCAGAGAAATCAAATTAATTAAAATACCCAAAAACCTATTTTTGTGAGTTATGAAGGAATTATCATGTATTGAATTCCAAGGCTCTCAATATTATTTCCCAGAGACTTCCCTAAACCCAAGAAGTACACTACCCAAGTTCCATGGCCTTTAGGCAAGTTTTGGTGACCTATTTTGCCTTAACAAGGAGGTGTCCTAAACTAGGGTTAGGGTTTAAGGGAGGGTAACCCTCTCCAAATCTTCCAAGACTTTGGTCAGGGGGTTCTAACCTCACTAGTCTCCTCTCCACCAAAAATCACTTCCATTCAAGGTCATTTGACCCCATGCCCTTCACAAGCCCCCAAAGTCCAACCTAGGGGTTTGGACTTGGGTCCTAGGGCATACTCACCCCAAACCACTCCATACACCATAAGGGAGTGTTAAAGCCCATTACAAACCAGTGGACCAAGTTTCAGCCTCTGGTGAGGGAGTTTGGTCAACTAAAATCACTAAGTGCACTTTTGACCTATTTGCCCCTTAATGGGCTAACCTAGGATTGGGTGATTACCCATCCAAAACATCTCCAAATTAAATGAAACTTTATACAGAGCTTCCCTAGGTCCCTAAGGACCTCCCACCAAAATTTTGGGGGATTTGGAGGTCATTAGACCCCTTAATCACTCTAAGATATGATTATTAAATTTTAACAAAAACTATAGAAAAATGTTATCCAAAAATTACCATTTTTGGATATGTCATAGGTGTGGGTAAGAATGACCCCTACATAAAATTTTAAGTCATTTGGAGGTCTGGTTTGATGTGGGCAACCAAAATGGTGTCTGACCTAGCCTAAGGACACCTTCCACCAAACTGAGTGCTGAGGACAGCACAGTTATCCAAATTGGGTGAAATCAATTGTAAAATAAAGTAGACTCAAAGGGCTACAACTTTCATGTTCACTACTTTTTCTGTAGAGGGCTCTAGGTATTTTTAATAAATACAAACATTAAGAGGTAAAACTGTGACAGAAATGCAAATAATATATCCAAAACTATACTATCATGATTTTTACTGTTTGCACGAATCCTGAAGTAGGATCCAATGGTAGCTGCTCATCTTCTCCAAATGGCCGAAAATCCAACCCGAGCAGGCCCTTTTTACGGGGCTTTTCCCGGCGGCCTGAGGCGGCGCCACCACCGGGAAACATCATCCATTTGTTCCCGGTGGTGGGGGCTATCCATAGCCGGAGTTAGGGCGGCCGGAGGTGGTGGCGCCGCCCTACCCGAGAGCTCCAAAAAGCTCCAAAAATGGCGGTTTTCAGATTTTTAAAAACTCAAAACCGATTCGTTTGAGCATGAAACTTCATCCTAATGATTCCTAGGATCTAAACATAGAGGAAGAGGTGAGGGAGGACCTTCCCGGCGGCCATGCGACGTGTAGATCGGCGAGGGGCCATGGCGACGGCGGCGGCGGCGTTTTCTCCTTCTCTTGCTCCGGCCACCACTTGCTCTTCTGTTAGGGATCCGGAAACCTTCTCCCTGGCTCACTGAGGGGTTTTAAAGGTAGAGGAGGGAGGGGGAGAGGCAGGGCTTGGAGTTTATTATGCCATTAATTGGCTTCAATGGGGGCGGCTCGGATTGAAGAGAGGGGGGTTGCACAGCGCCTAGAGGGTTGGAAAACGGCTGGAGGAACTCCTCTTTCCCAGAGGAGGTTAATGGCATCCATTATTGCTCCCCTCAGCCCCTTCATGGCCGAGCCCCACTCTTTCTTCTTCTCCCCCATTTTTCTCTCTCCTCCATTATTCTCCTCTTTATTTTCTCTCTTTCTTCTTCTCTCTCCTAGTCACCCTCCAAACTGAATTGTCTTCCTCCTACCCCCTATTGGCAGCCCATTTGAATCTATTAATTCCCAAATGAAAATATGGGAGAGGGGTCCACCATAAATACTCTCTTTTATCATTTTCTCTCTCCTATTTTATTTTCTTCTCTCTCTCTTTCTCTCTCTCTCTTCCCCTTAATGAAGGCCCTATGAAATGTCTTCCTTTTTACTCTATTGGCAGCCCATTTGAATTATTAAATCCCAAATGAAAACATGGAAGGGGGTCCACCATGAATGCTCTCTTTTATCATTTCTCTCTCCTCTTAATAATTTCTTCTCTCTCTCTCTTATTCCCTCATTTGACTAGTCAACTCTCTAGGCTATTGGCAGCCCTAATATCTTACATTAATAATGTCATTAGGCTTAGCCTAAGAGGGGGGGTGACTTGAAGTTGGGTTAGCCCAATTAGGTCAAGTTGACTTGACTTGGGTTAAATGTTGACTTGGTTATTTTGACTCTTTGGGTCCACATCAATGGGTCTTTAGTGACCCATTGGACTCCCCTAAGGCCTAGGTAGGGTTAGTTGGAGTTGAGTTGGCCCCCTGGAGGTCACATGGCCCTTAGGAAGGGCACTTTGACCATTTTAGGGTTAGGGTTGGCTTGGGTTAATTTGGCCACTAGTATTGACCCCATTGAGTCTATGGTGACTCATTGGCCCCACATTGGGTCTAGAAATGCCCTAAAGTCAGTTTGAACTCACTAGGTCACCCAAACTCAGTGTTTTGGAAACTTGCTATTTGCAGCCCAAAATGAGTCTCTACTAGACTCCTAAGCCCATTTGGTCTATTTGGTTCCCTATGGTCTTGCCATGGCCCAGGCAAGCCCAAAGTTATTCTTAGGGGGGGCCTAATTGGAAATGGGATGTTACACCTTGGGTCACGGGCGTGACAGGCCCGAACGGTAGATTTCGAGGTCGACGATCGTCGAATTGAGATCGACGATCGTCGAAGGCTGGTCACGCCCTAGGTCACGGGAGTGACACTCATGTCACGGGCGTGACATGCCCGGGCCGCAAGGTCGACGATCGTCTCACGGCGATCGACGATCGTCGATGGGGTCACGCCCATAGTCACGGGCGTGACACCTTGGTCACGGGCGTGACATGCCCAGACAGCATGTTCGACGATCGTCTCGTGGAGATCGACGATCGTCGAAGTAGTCACGCCCAAGTCACGGGCGTGACGGGTTGGTCACGGGTGTGACCAACCCGTGACCCGAAAATATTGATCGCTTTATTTCAAATTTTGGGCTTCCTAGGGTTTTGTCACAACTAACCGACTCCTAGGGGTCTAGCCGGAAATGGGATGTTACACTAACCATGTACCCATGCTTTGAGAGTTGCTAGGTGAAAGTTCTTAGCCACCAAGAAAGACAATTCTTCCTCCCAACTCGAGAAATACGAGGCATTTGAATTCCCACACACAATCCTACAGCACCGTTTGATTCATAACTTGATTCACAACTAGAGTACCGTAAACAAAATCTAGGTGAATAGAAAAATAGAAACTATAAAAATATAAAGAATTTTAATCTACACAGACTCTAAGTGAGCATGAGTACATGCCTAGGAACACTCTTGGAGTCATCATTTTACTCCATCACGCAATCCTAAGTCAACACAACATTCTTTACTTTACGCACAAGTGATAAACAGGCTCGGTGCGTGCAAGTGCTTAAGTACGCGTTCTCAAGTGGGTGTTGTGGAGTGCATTGCAAATGTAAATGATATTACAATAAAAGCTTCTAGCATGCTAATTGAATGTGCACGTGAGCGAATAACAACTTGAGTCTCTCCCCCAAAAGACTTAATATAAGAAACCTATCACAAGATTTGCAATAAAAACAATGAAATCTAAGTTAGGGGAGAGGTTACCCCATGCTCAGCAAAAGAGCATACCAGAAGGCGCGAGAAAGCTTGCAACTAAATCGACAAAACTTTTACTCACTCTGCCATGCAAGGGAAGGGCTAACCTGTAAGAGCTCTAACAAAAATTATATATACCATGGCAATATCAAATTTAATCTAAGTTATGCTTGCAAGTTATTAAGCTAAACAAAATCATAATATATTAAAAAAATGAATCTCGGTAGCACACGAAGGAAGGGTACTAAAAAATATAATTACTAACCTCCCTGGGGATGAAGCCCCAGCTGAATAATATCAAGTACACATTCAGTCAAATAAACAAAACATAAAGATAAAACATAAAACACCATCTAGGGAACGAAGCAATAGTCACTCAGGCTGATCTGAAGAAGGCGGAGGTGGAGGCGGACTATGAGCATGCGAAGTAGAAACTCGAGCGGGGACAGTAGGGTGAATCGGAAGAAAGTCAATAATGTGCGTGTCATGTTGTGATGCTCTCAGAACAGCTCCTCCATATGCATCTGTCACGCATAGGTGTCGGGATAATCCTCCGCGATACTCGTATGATGTGGGGCATAGGAAAAAGAATGCGCTGGGGCCAAGGGAACGGGATGGACCAGAGCGGCATCGTTGAGTCAGCTGGTCTCCGAAGATAATCAAACATCAAAAGAAGAGGCCCTGCCTAGCTTCTCATGCTCCACTATACGAATAGCGTAGCGTCAGGTACCTGCCAGCGAAAACGCGATATACCAGCCTGAAGTCGATCAGTTTGGTTGTCGAGATGAAATCATCGCGGGAGACGAGAGTCCTGGCGGGCAAAGCATCAAAAACTCTGAAGCCCTTGGCGATTCGCATAATGGTGTGCGAACCACCAATGGCCTTCAGAGGCACGTACATGGCCTGGTGAACGAAGAAATCTACAAGTACATGGACAAGATGGAGAGGAATGTTGTGGTACATACTGTAGAGGTTGAGTAGGTCCGACCACCCCGCTACATTCTGACGCATCGAGCGGGCGTTGATGTTGTGCCCGATCAAGTGCTGAACATATCAGTGCGCAGTGGAGATGATATGGGAAGACATGGCTGAACGCGCTTCGTACTGCTGTGATAGCCCGGTGATCTCCTGCCAGAAAGTGTGGGGAGATGCACCAGTTTGGAACTCAAAGGGTCGGGATAGAACATCTGACTCCGTGAGATCATCAACCGTGTATATCCCCGCATAAATGGCAAGAATCCCAACACTAATGGTGTGAGTACAGAAGTTCATCTGGAATGTCACAACCATGGACTAACTAGTGGTCGCGTCGCATCGTTCTACAATGCGAAAGGTGGAGAGAAACTCGAGCGTGACTTCGTGAAACCTGGTGTCCACAATAGAGAAGAGTTTATGCCACGAACCCACGTCATGCAAATGGTCCACATCCTGCTTTAGACCGACGATCGCGAGCTACCCGTCCGAAACGTAGCGAAAATCCAAAAATAGTTTTTGGACCAACTGTTCAAACCTCGTGACCATCTCCGGCCTCACAAATCGAAGCATCTGCTCTGCTTCCTTAGTATCAACCAGAGCATCTTCCAGCTCCTCAGGGATGCATTCCGCATAGAGGAGGAGGAAGCACAACCGAAGCCACGCATTTTGCTAATCACCTTTTAAACCCCATGGAAAACAAGATAGAGAGGGGAGTGGAGAGAGTGGAGAAATGGGGGAGGATTTGGAGGAGAAGAGGGAGATCTCACCAGATAAAATAGAGGAGAAGCGGGTGGTTGCAGCAGCGGCATGGAAGAACTAGGGCCAGTGTGTATACAAAATGCTCGGTCGAGCGTTTTTATAAATATAAAATACACGGTCGTGCGTTTTTGCTGTGCACGTTTTCCCCAAACGGTGCGTTTTTCACAAACAACCCGATTCGAATAATTTTCTCCGGGAAGTATCATTATGCAAAAATAACGAGAAAAATAATAGCAAATGGAACAATGAACCTCTCGAGAGACTAGGCAATCTGCCCTAATTAAGCGCAAACACACAAAAATCTCGCAAGCACGCACAAAAGCTAAAACAAGCTTCACAATACGTAAAACAAAATTTAAAACAGAAAAAATAACTAACTATACCTACTCCTAGATATGTACTGGGGTTATTGTCCTCCCAGCACGACTTATTCGACTAATGAAAAGTTCTAGATAATGGACCTATGAAATAAAAGATGTTCAAGTAACTGGCCGAATATCCGTTGCGGTATTGAGTACCGATACGACGATAATGCAGTTACCCCTCTACCTAAATAATAATACCTACCCAACTCAGGTAGAGGAAATAAGAAATAAGAAGAGGAGGAGCACTGGTCCTCGCTAATCTCATCACAAACTAAACCCTTGCCTACAAAGGTGTCGTCCACCGCAGAACCGCAGGAGGCGATGGCGACGACAGTGGCTTCCACTGCGAAGGATGTAGGAACCTTCTCACACAAGAAGATGCACTCACCGTCGGCTTGAGAAAAAGTCTCATCGTAATCCTAATGTACCTGTGGAGACTCAACCCGCACAGGCTCAGATAATGATGGGGGGCCAAGTAATAAATGAGAGGAAAAACTAAAATACACAAAATACGGGAGAGTGATCCTGATATCACTCTCAGCAGGACCCGAGAATAGATAACTGTCGGTATCATATGAGTCTATCGAGCGGAATCTAAGAACTCGAGGTCTCTGGTAGTAAGAGGGACTGCCTCGTCCAATAAGGAGGTGAAAATACCCGTATTAGAAAGGGGATATTCCTCATCCCACTGTGGTGTGTCATAACATTATGAAGATCCACATTCTCTATCGGAGATAGAAAAGTCCTCATCAAACTTCGGCGCAACCTCAGACACCGAATCTAGCACGAATACAACATCATCAACCGACTCACAAGAAAAAGGAGTTGCACGATCAAGCAAAAATTGCGAAGGGGAAAAACTGCTCTAGAAACCAGGCATTGAATGAGCAG
Organism: Platanthera zijinensis; assembly: GCA_039513925.1. Classification (NCBI taxonomy): domain Eukaryota; kingdom Viridiplantae; phylum Streptophyta; class Magnoliopsida; order Asparagales; family Orchidaceae; genus Platanthera; species Platanthera zijinensis. The sequence goes on from CM077085.1 coordinate 88,577,803, forward strand.
GCCCCATCGCAAAATCATCCGCTAACACCTCCTCATCGACAGGAACAATCTCTACGTCCCATACAGGAGCACCTATGTGTTCCTGATCCTCTTTTTACTAGCTAGCACAAGATTGATCGTTATCACTCAAGTGAAGCTCGAAATAAGGGAGCTAGGGACCCATTAAAGATCTATATGCGGCAAGAGATTCATCGGTAATCTCAACGGGAAAAGAACGAGCAGGATGTGCGATATCAGTATATGGGGCCGACAATACCCTAGTAGTATTGTCCACAGCAGTCCTTCATAAACAAGAGGTTGCTTCACACACGCCCTGAGAGGGAGAAGGCTTGCACAGATGAGGGCAATCCTTCAAAATGTGTCCTATACCTTGGCATTGCAAACACCTAATACAATGCTCGACATTTAAAATTGCCAAGGCGTCGATATATCAGCGCAAAGTGTCATAGAGACGACACTCAGCTATAGAATTCATTGTGAACAAAATATTTGCCGAAAGGGTGCTACACACTTTAGAATAAAAATAACACGGACCCGCTTTCTAATCAAAAAATTAGAAAAGGGACAAAATGATATAAACAAAAGAAATGCTAAGCAACTAAAATTATAAAAAGAAAATAACAATCACAAGACTTCCTTTCAGAAAACTCACACGACTATATTCCCCACCAACGACGCTAAAAACTTGATGTGCTTACGACAAGTGTACCGCTCGCATAAGTAATATAAAATGGGGAGGCTTTCCTAAGTATCGAATCTCTCAAGGAACACCGCAAGGTGAAGTTGTCTTTCAAGGAGGACTTGAGATTGAAGTCCTTAGGTCGAGGTCATGAAGGGGTTTGGCTTTAGATGCAAGAAAATAAAAAATATCTAAATCTAATCTTATGCAGGCCGCTATGCGCTGCTTCACACAGTGTAATGGAGGAGTATGTAGGCATAGGGAATGAGTAGAACAACAGATAGAGGGTCACAAACACCTCGTCGCAACGCATGCCACTAGCAATCGATAGTACGAAAATACTAACTATGGTGGCGGGTGGAAATACGGGCGCTGCTCATGCAACTAAAGCAGTAAAACGATAAGATTGACATGGACATGAAACAAATAACCCTTAGAAGTAAAGTGCAACATCATCTATATAAGAAGATTTAACCACTCATATATAGCAATAAAGCAAGAACAAGTCAAGAAATCGACCAAATCCAAAGGTTCGTCGAGGAGTGGCGGAAGGAATCGCCGGATTATCATTCCGCGTACAAGCTCGGTCCTAAACTACGTCCGGGGTAGAAAAGGCTGTCACTACCCTCAAATGGACCTGTCTTATTTGTGTCACGATACAGAAGAAGGTTACAAGCTTCTCTTTGCTTGATGTCTATGGCGGCAAAACTTGCAATAGTGCTAAGAGGTGAAGGAGAAGGCCGAGAGCAAGCACCAGCAAGAGGTAAGCTTCTCGAGCATGTCTGGAGCTTCTCTCCTTGGTGGAAGATGAAGGGAGGAGGAGGAATGGCAGAGTTTTGCCCTAAAACGGCGGCAGGAATTGCTGAAAATGATCTCCCCCTAATGGAAGGAAATCTGCGCTTAAATAGAAGCAGGTCAAAAATTGGTCACACATGGTTTGGCGCACCACCGTTTGTTAATCGCGCGTTAATAACGCCCAGATAATGTCCTACGAGAAAGATGAGTTGACCCTTGCATTTTACTCATGCACGGACACTTCCGCCCGTGCATGAAGGAAAATGTACGGGTAACCACAGAGTGCTGAAAAACAGGATATTAAAGAGGAATCATGTGTTTTACTAACACACTGGTGCGTATGCCAGTTGTTGAAGGAAAATGCACAATTAACCCCAGAGCGCTGGAATCTGAGAAAAATATGCAGACCGTGCGATTCCTTCTCACACGGTTTAGGCCGAAACCGTGCGGGAACAAAATATACGGGTAGTTCAGACATCCATAGGATTGCTGTGTATAACGCAGGATTACGCGGAAATAGTGCGCGAATAAATTCGCACGACCGTGCATTTTACACAGGAGCTGGAAATATAATTCCAGACATCATTACCACTGACACAAAGATAAATCCAACTGAGGCATAGCCCCCAAATATCTCAAACAATCGAATAAAACAAAAAAAAAAGTACAAGGAGCTCACAGAACTTACCCTCAGCAAAAGATTGTGTATCCGCACACCATAATGGGCCAAAACAATACACTAAGAGTGATAAACTGTATAAATGAAATATCAATGATAACATACTAAAAGTGAAGTGCAAGTTCGTGAAAACTAGCCCAAATGAGTTCGAAAAACCCTATATAATCAAGACTCATCACCTTCTCAGCTTGAGATTTAGTTCATGATTGAATTGGTTCCAGGAGCAAGACCGTTGTCGCGTCCTAAATTAAGGATAGCACCAAAGGAGATAGTCGAGCTCAAAGTGCAGCTGTAGGAGCTATTGGAGCAAGGTTACATTAGGCCTAACTCTTCACCGTGGAGTGTGCTAGTATTGTTTGAAAAAAAGAAAGATGGTAGTAGTGGTTGTGCATAGACTACCGTGAGCGGAAAAAGCTAGCTGTCAAGAATAAGTATCTTATTTCGAGGATAGATGACTTATTCACCCAATTGGTAGGGTTGGTGGTGTACTCCAAGATAGAATTAAAGTAGAGGTATTACCAGTTGCGTATTTGGTATGAGGACATTCCCAAGATATTGTTTGGGATGAGGTATGGTCACTTCAAGTTCTCGGTGATGTCGTTCGGTTTGACAAGCGCGTCGTCGGTGTTTATCGATTTGATGAACCAAGTGTTTTGGCAATACATGGACTTGTTCATGGTGGTGGTCATCGATGACATCCTAGTGTATTCCAAGTCGGAGGCAGAGCATGAGAATCACTTAAGAGTGGTCTTGCAAATCCGGAGGGAGAACCAGCTTTAAGCTAAGTTTTAAATGTGCGAGTTCTGGTTAGAGAAGGTGGAATTTGTTGGCCATGTGATTAGTGGTGATGGGGTGGCGGTGGATATGCCGAAGGTTGTGTCTATCGGGGATTGGCTAGTTTTAAGAACCAGGGCGGAAGTAAAAAAGTTTCCTTAAAGAGCCGGGTACTAAATAATGTTTGTGGGAAACTTTTTGCGGATAGCATTGCCCCTCATTTCTCTTACTTGAAAGGATCAAAAATTTGTGTAGACACTAGAGTGCGCTCGAGCATTCAAGATGTTAAAAGAAAGGTTAATTTCTGCTTTGATCCTAAGTCTTCTTTGTGGGACTGAGCGGTTTCAGATTTTTAGTGATGCGTCAGGATGCAGTTTAGGTTTTGTGATTGTGCAGCATGACAACATGATAGCTTATGGGTCTAGATAGTTGAAGCCTCATGAGAGGAATTACCCCGTCCATGACTTAGAGCTGCCGGAGGTAATCTTTGCATTAAAGTTATTACGACACTATATATATGGCGCAAGGGTGGAAATATTCACAAACCATAAAAACCTGAAGTATCCCTTGGACTAAAAAGTTTTGAACATACGACAACGCAGGTGGGTCGAGTTCTTTGGGGACTATGACATGTCGATTTAGTACATGCCAGGTAAGGACAATATTATGGCCGATGCTTTGAGTAGAAATTCTCCGAGCAATGTCATTGGTTAGAAGCACATGATGAGCGGTTAGTGTGAGACTTCGAGTCTCTTAGCATTGTATGTATGGCTAGTGGTGAGTCTAATATGGCTTAGTTGAACTAGATTAAGTTGCAGTATGACTTGACCAATCGTATTCGAGAGGAGACAATTGTGGATGCAGAGTTCTATCCATTAGTGATGGAAGCTCAAAAAGGGGAGAGCAGTACCTTGGAGATGGTTAATGAGATCTTTAAGAAGGATGGAAGGGTTTGTGTACTGCAGTTCGGCAAGCTCTATGAGGAGTTGATGTTTGAGGCCCACTTTATGAAGTACTCCATTCACCTGGTCAGTACGAAGATGCACTTTGATATGAAGAAATCCTTTTGGTGACCTTGGATGAAGCAGAATGTAGCTTTCCATATGAGCTGATACCAGACTTGTTGAAAGTCTTTGTTTTCAAGGTAGCTTGCAACCTAGGGGTGAATAGGTTGTTACACAGTTATTATTCTCTTTTCGGTTTTTTCCTTTAGCACTAAATGTGTTGGTATTAGTTTGCTTTCAAGGACCGGCACAAGGAAAACAATACAGAGAAGTACACACAGATTAATAGTTGTTCCCCAACTTGTGGGTACATCCACTCTCCTCCCACCTTGCCAACTTCCTATTGGTCAAGGCACTTCTCCAAAACACTGCTCTAAGGAGCTTACACCTCAGATCCCTTTGGATCTCTCAGTCTCCTCCAAGACTTATAGCTCAGCCATAAGGGCCTATAACTTAATGATCAGCTAATCACCTACCTCAGGATAGGAGGACAACCCTACCTCAGATCCAAGGGATCCTACCTCAGAGAGTTACTCTCTCCTATAACTCAGGAAAGTTGCCCTATCTCAGGCCAGTGGCCCTACTGCTCAGATCTAATTGGATCCTATAACTCAGAGAGCTTCACTCTCCTACTACTCAGACAATATTACCCTACCTCAGGCCAGTGGCCCTACAAACTCAGATCCAGTTGGATCCTACAGAAAGATGAGTATTTGAATGTTTTGACACAGGTAAATTTCTTTGTGTCAAAATATAGGGCTGAGTTATCTCAGCACTCTCTTGCTTCACAACAGTAGGTAGAAATTCTGCTGGAAGAAACTTAGAATGAAGATTCTGATCTTACTAAAGAAGAAGGCGAGCTTATGTTCTTCAATCAACCCACTGAGCCCACTGGTTAATGATGGCTCAACCTTATTCCTCTATCAGAAACCTTTCTAATTATGTTATAGCAGATGAAGAAGCAACAACTCTCTGAACTTTTAATTCCTGCAGGAAGACTTCAAGCTCTTTCTCGACATTAATGGTGACAGAGATGAAGTCCGACTGCTACCTTTTTGAAATTGATAATGCCCTAAAAGTTGTCTTCCATTTTTCCCCCATCTCTTCCTTTTGTAGTTTGTCCATCAACGGCTCTTAGAGATCAATGGGGCCCACTTATAGCTTCTAGTTGTACCTTGCTTTAATGGAAGAAGACGTACAATAGCTTTTCGGCGGAGTTTGTCGTGTTTTGTAGCTTCTTCGTACCTGATTTGAAATCAGTTGACTTTGTCAATTTTGCTGACGTCAGAACCTGTGGGCTTAGACAAAATTGAGCATCAGTAGAATAGGCGTTGAGTGAGTAAGCCTTACTCAGCGCCGAAATACTTAGACAAAATTCTGTCTATCTAGGCGTTGATAGCGTTGAGTGAATAATCCCCACTCAATGCTTTTTTCCATAGCATATTCTTCAGTTGCTACTTCATGCTTGGCGTTGAGATCTTTGAGTGAGAACGCCTCACTCAATGCTTTTTTCCTTAGCCAATTTTCTATGACTTGGCCTTGAGTGTGTAAGCTCCACTCAATGCCAAACTACTTAACAGACTTTCTTCTATTATCTAGCGTTGAGTGAGTAAGCTACACTAAATGCATTTGGACTTTGCCAAATTTTTGTATCTAAAAAATAACACTGCTTTAAGAATTAGTCAATGCATTATCACATGGAGTTGAGTGAGCTTGCCTCACTCAATGCCTGTGGACATGGTAAATATTCACAGTTTTTCTACGATGTTGACTGACTGAGCTATACATAATGATTATGAAGCTTTTGCGTTGAATGAGTCAGCTACACTCAATGCATGTGGACTTAGCCACTTTTCTACACATTTCTACTTAGGTTATTATTGCATCAGCCTATCTCACAGCCTTTTGTTTTATGGCGTTGAGTGAGTTATATTCACTCAATGCCTATGGACTTAGCAACTTTTCCAGCCTGCCATTACTTTGGCTTTGACTATTTAGGCTCCACTCAGTGCTATAAGTAATCTGGCATTGAGTGAGTAGCCTTCACTCAACGCCTATGGACTTAGACATATTTCTATCAATCCACAACTTAGGTTAGTGATTACCTGACCTACTCACTTAAGCTATCTATCCCATCAATGTTGTAGGACAATCCTACATGAATGAACTTGAACATGTATTAAATATACCATTGTGTATGCTCATTGACATATTTGACTTATTCAAATTTAGGACATTGTGGGCAATAGACCCAACAATCTTCCCCTATTTGAAGAAGTCAAAACTCTTTACCAAGTATCTGAGTCAATGACTTACACTAATAAATTGCAGTAATACAGCAGGAAAAGATATGATAAGAAGATAAGTTATAGTAAACTTCCTTGTCTGCAGGGCATACCAGTACCTGCTCCCCCTTAATAGCTACTACCTGCTTTTGATGAATTTGATACCACTTGTATCCTTTTCATCCTATCCTATGAAATTGATACCTCTTTCAAGTCCTTGAATCAGTCAAGTCCTTAAATAAGTAACCTTATTCAAGTCCTTCTCCCCCTTTTTGACTTTTGTGAATACCTAGGAAGGAAATTCTGCTCCTCCTCTTTGATTTCTCATAGGCAGTAGTTGGAACATCTTTAGAGTACTTAGAGTAGTGCTGGATTTGCTCCCACTCAATTGAAGAAGAATCTGACATGTTTCTTGGTAGACAGTGATGTATGTACTAGTCTGGACAACACTTGAACATAATACCACTAAAGGTACACCAATTGAAATGTCTTCAATATATTGAAGAGCAATTCCATCTGCAAGATATAATATGGCATGCAACAATTTATGGAGCAGCTGAAGCTATGCTAGGTTTAACATACCCAGCTCAAACTTGAATGTGTTAAACTTTGCTTCATCTAGTGGCTTAGTGAAGATGTCAGCCACTTGCTTGTCTGTTAGGTAAAACTCAAGGGTGATATCTTCACATTCTACCTGTTCACTAATGAAATGGTATCTTACGTCAATATGCTTAGTCCTACTGTGTGCAACAAGATCCCTAACAATTGATATAGCACTAGTAAAATCACAAATAGGGGGCCTCTACTTATCTGGATGTTGTAGTCCTTGAGCTGATACTGGATCCACAACAACGGAGCACAACATCTACCTACTGAGATATACTCTGAATCTGCAGCTGAGATTGTAACACTGGTTTTCTTCTTACTGCTCCAAGACACTACTCTTCCACCCAAGAGTTAACAGGTGCCAGAAGTGCTCTTCCTGTCCTGTTTGCAGCCTGTAAAATCTGCATCTGAGTAGACTGTTAGTTCAAACTCCCCATTCCTTGAATACCATAGACCAAGATCTGGTGTGCCTTTAAGATACCTCAAAATTCACTTTGTAGTAGAGTAGTGAGATTCTTTAGGTCAAGCCTGATACCTAGCACAAAAACCTGTAGCAAACGTGATGTATTGCCTACTTACAGTAAGATAAAGATGGGAGCCAATTATCCCTCTATACAAGGTCTCATCAACAGGCTTCCCTGCTTCATCCTTGCCTATAAGCATATTTGACCCCATGGGAGTTCTTATTGTGAAGGAATTCTCCATGCCAAATTTCTTTATGAACTCTCTAGTGAACTTAGACTGGGATATGGACAAGCCATCATCAGTTTGTCTTACTTGGAGACCTAATAAGAACTTAAGTTCACCCATACTGCTCATCTCAAACTTCAACTACATAAGTTTAGCAAACTTCCTGTAGAGGTTATCATTAGTAGATCCAAAGATGATATCATCTACATAGATCTGGACTAGGGTGATCTTACCCTTAGATTCCCTAAGAAAAAGGGTCTTGTCTATCTTCCCCCTTGAGAATTTGTTTTCAATTAGGAACCTAGACAATGTTTCATACCAGGCTCTAGGGCCTATTCTAGCCCATATAGAGCTTTCCTAAGTCTATAAACAGAATCAATAGAGTTAGGAGCAACAAAACCTTGAGGCTGCTCAACATAGACTTTTTCTCTTAAGTCACCATTTAGGAAGGCTGACTTTACATCCATCTGGTTGACTTTGAATCCCTTATGTGCAGCATATGCAATGAACAGTCTGATGGCCTCCAATCTTGCTACAGGGGCAAAAGTTTGATCAAAATTAATACCTTCTTCTTTCTTGTACCCCTTAGCCACTATCCTTGCTTTGTTCTTGATTATAATGCCATTTTCATCAAGCTTATTCCTGTAGATCCACTTAACTACAATGATATTATGTCCTTGTGGTCTGGGAACCAGCTTCCAGACCTTTTTTTTTGAATTATTTCTTTTCCTCTTTTATAGCCAATATCCAAAAAAAATCTATGTTGGCTTCTAAAAACTTCTTTGGCTCCACCTGTGACTGGAAACTGGCATACCAAGCTGTATTCAGATTCTTGATTCTGGTCACTACGCCTTGGCTAGCTTCACCAATGATTTGGTGTGCAGGATGGTCTCTAAAATGTCTGTTTGTAAGAGGAAATATTTTTTTAGCAACATAATCAGGAATAGCTCAATGCTGATCTTCATCTGCTCCAAGTGTGTCTGGTTGACCTTCAAGAATATCCACTTCATCTTCAATCATTGGAGCTGCATCATTGATAGATAACTTTTCCACCAACATGTTTATATCTGCAGTACTAGAAGAGTATCTTGGTAGCTCATTATAAATCATGGTAGAGTCATCAAATACTGCATGTACAGACACTTCTACAACTTGTCTTTTCAAGTTGTAGATCCTATAAGCTTTGTTGTGGTTGCTATACCCAACAAAAATCCCATCAAAGGACTTGTTAGCAAATTTAGTTATATAGGACTTTTCATTATGAAGCACGTCACAGTTACTACCAAAGATTTTGAGATAGCTTAGGTTTGGTTTTCTACCTTTCAAGATCTCATAGGGAGTTTTCATGTGGCTCTTGGTGATAGAGGCTCTATTGAGGACATGATATGCAATGTTGACTGCCTCAGCCTAGAAATATTTTGGGAGTGATGTGTCATTCAGTAGGGTCGTTCCAGCCTCTATGAGAGTTCTATTTTTCCTCTCAACAATCTTATTTTGCTGGGGTGTTCTAGGTGAAGAGAATTCATGATGAATCTCATGCTCTTCACAGAACCTTGTCATGCTATCAGACTGGAATTTAGTCCCATGGACACTTTTGATTTTGACCATAGAGCTGTTGAACTCATTCCGAATTTACTTAATAAACTTGATGAAGATATCAAGGGTTTCATTCTTGCTCTTGAGGAAGAACACACAAGCAAAACTGGAAAAGTCATAAACCACCATTAGGGTGTACACCTTCCTACCATGAATTTGAACTTGCATAGGAAAAAATAAGTCCATATATAGGAGGTATAGACACCTCACAGAATCTTTGGTCCCAATGCCCTTGAAGGAATCTTTTGTTTGCATGCCCTTTTGACCAGCAGAACATATGCCCTCCTTAGAGCACTTCACATTGGGACCATTCCTAACTAGCTCCTAACTAAAGAGCTTACTAATATTCTTTAATTTACATGGGCTAGCCTCTTGTGCCATAGGACACAATAAGCGGCTTACTCATTTGCCACTAGACAAATAGGAGATTCTGTATCTAAGCATAGAAAGTTTAAGCAATAAACATTTCCACTCCTAGTGTCTGTCAATATGACCTCTCTGTCACTTGACCTCCTGATTAAGCACTCATCCTTGTGGAAGATAATAACATAGCCAAGAACAGAGAGATGGCTTATGCTTATAAGGTTGTGTTGCAACCCTTCAATATAAGCCACCTTAGTGATGGCGACTATGACATTGGTGATCTTACCATAGCCTCTTGTTATCCCTCTATCTAAACCACCAAAGATTACTTTGGGTCCATCTTTTACTATAGTGTACTCCTTCAAGTTCCCCTTTATCCCAGCCATGTGCCTGAAACAATTACTATCCAAGTACCATATAGGGGTATGGTGTAACACCTCTCCACTACACAAGAGTGGTCTATTAGCGAGCATGTTACCGGGCTGCAGCCCATGCACCCCAACACCTCTCCCTCCATAGGCGGGTTGTTGGTGGCCACAACCTCCCTTTGATGAGTCAAACTCGATAGTCAAACGCGCACCACGGGGACTTCCCAGGAGGTCACCCATCCCAGTACTACTCTCTCCCAAGCACGCTTAACTATGGAGTTATTCCAGCTCGATAGTCAACTGGTGCTGAGTGTTGGAAGAACTCCATAGTTAAGCGTGCTTGGGCGAGAGTAGTACTGGGATGGGTGACCTCTTGGGAAGTCCCCGTGGTGCGCGCTTGGCTATCGAGTTTTACTCATCAAAGGCAGGTTGTGTCCACCAACAACTCACCCTTGGAGGGAGAGGGGTTGGGGTGCTTGGGCTGCTGCCCGGTAACATGCTCGCAAATAGACCACTCTAGTGTAGTGGAGAGGTGTTACAATAAAAAATACACCAAAGTAGTCTATTAAGGAGCATGTTACCGGGCTGCAGCCCAAGCACCCCAACCCCTCTCCCTCCACAGGCGGGTTGTTGGTGGCCACAACCTGCCTTTGATGAGTCAAACTCGATAGTCAAGCGCGCACCACGCGGAATTCCTAGGAGGTCACACATCCCAGTATTACTCCAGCACGAGCACACTTAACAATGGAGTTCTTTCAACTCTCATCACCAACTGAGCTTTATAAAACACCAAATTCCAGTTTTGAGTTCAGGTTGGGTGATACGGCATAAGATAGGGGCATATTCCAGGGTGTTTCCAGCTCTGGGTACTTGAGTGGGTCTCGAGTGTGTCTCGAGTGTGTCTCGAGTGAGGCACACGGCCTGGGACACGGGCATGTCCTTGGGCATGTCAAGGTGACACGGCCAGGGACATTGGCTTGTCCGAGGCTGTGTCCTTCTCGGATTGGTAACCGGTCTGTATCGAGTGTGGCACACGGCCTGTGACACGGGCATGTCACAGGGGCGTGTTTAGCACATGGATAAGGAAACGGGCGTATGCCTTATCCTTGTCCTTTTCGGGAGTGTTGATCCTGTGTTGATTGAGGGACACGCCCCTTAATACGGGTCTGTACCTAGTGATACAGGCGTGTCAAGTGCTTGACACGGGTGTGTCCAAGCCATGTCCTGGTATGGATTGAGTCGGTTCCTTAGCCACTTAGGGAACACGACCTGTGTCACGTGTGTGTGTCACCGGCCGTGTCAGCCTAGGTAAGTTGCTTTTTTAGGCGAATCCTGAACGTTCATTTCATTCTATTTAGATCATGTGGTCCAAGCTTCTCCCTGGAGTGATAAGACCTTGAATTGAGAGTATTCTCACATTCTATATTCTCTTTCTAGGAAGAGAGAAGGGAGAGCTTGGACGAGGAAGAACGAGAAGGATTCTGGCCGCCAGTGGTGCTTCAGCGGTCCGACTTGAGATCCGAGGCCAGCGTTATGGAGGCAAGGCCGTCGTGGTGATTTCTAGCCGGCCAGTTTGTCATGGCTCCGAAGCAATTGTATAGGGTAACGATCTCCTTCTTGGACAAGTGAAGTCCTACTTTATGCATATGTATGGAATCCTCAACCAAGAGGTGGAAAGCATAAGCGATTCTAGCGGGTTGAGTCTGCATCTAGATCCGAAAGTGCATAGTACAGAATAAGAATATTGTGTGAAGCCCATCTGGATCGGTAGTATGGATTGGTAATGCTTATATTACAAATCGGAGAAGACTCAATGTATATAACGAGTAACTTGCGGAGATTGTGAGGACGTTTGTGAATTGTGGTAAGGAATCTTTGTATAGCTCATTTGGTTGTATGCTCTGCACGAGTTGAGTGATGGATTGGAAGGCAGAACTGTGTGCATGTGTTATGAGAGATCGATTGGTAGCAATACGGAGGTGTGGTTTCACGGGCTTGTTACTCTTTGGTGGGAAGTTTATTTAGAGGTACTATGTACCTACGTTGTGAGCGGTTGATTAGTGGCAATGCAGAAGTACGGTTTCATGGGCTTATCACACTACGAGAGTAGTTCGACCTATAGTGCTCACTAGTTGTCGTGAGGTAAACGCCTCTGAGTGGGATGGGTGCATGAGGTCTTAAATAGGGGTTTGGAGGCTCATGTCATGCCAACAAGCTAATCACCTCGAATCGGTGGTGAGACCTTGAGGATTTCGGTACACCGTAAGCGTGCCCTAAGTGTACGGAGCTTCTGGCATGAAGGCTGGCGTTTGTGATGTGGTTGTGCCTGAGTGCACTTGTTGTGATATATATATTGTGATTGCAATGCATGCAGGGAATGAACTACTATCCCAGGTAAGGGGTAGGGTCGTTATAATTAGTCAGCTGAATGCAGACCGTTGCTTTGTTTATCACTCTTGGGGTGGACGTCCATGTGCAGGAGTTGCGGGCTGACTTGGATTGAGCGGGCTTAAGCCCTTGCTACTGCTGTTTGTAGGCCCTTGAAGGTCGTGTGAAGAATTGGATTTCATGTGTGGCAAGCCTGCGTGCAGATGTATGAAACCACCTTTTGTAAAGAGAAACTTGTAAGGACTTAAGGCCGTGAGCGGTGTGTGCTTGTATACATTCCTAGTATTTTATATAAATGTGATATTTATATAGTAGTGGACATTCATTGATTAAGTTCTTTCAAGTAGTAATCTTCCGTTAGAATGCTCTAAGTTTGGATGTGCGTTGAAAGGTTTTTGATATTCATAAGTAATTCCGCTGTTTGTTTGTGAAATATGGCATGGGGCCCTGGCCGGACTCTCTGTTATATTCCATGTGACGGATGGAGGCGTTATAAAGTGGTATCAGATGTTCGAGTTTGGTAGGGATCACATAATTGAACTCAAGAATGCCCACTAGGAATGTGAGCGCGTATATTCGGTATGTTTGCCATTATGGAATAGATTTTATTGATGTCTCTTTCACGTATAGGTGATAAGGAGTGGTGTTGGGCAGTCTGAGACCCATCGTTTTGATGAGAGTGCAGCGCCAGCTGAGGTGCCCATACCTCCTCCTACTGCGGAAACCATACGCTAGGTTGTGGAGGCGGTATTTACGATGTTTCAAGGCCAAACTATTGGGCAGGAAAGGCCTGCAATGGAGCCAGTACAGGTTGGTGCGAGGCAAGAGCATGTGGAGGTTCTAGTTAATGCGAAAGCAGCTGACGAGCAACTAAAGTGGTTTATGGATTTTCATCCACCTACGTTTGTCGGGGCCAATTCCCCAACACAGGCGGAGGATTTTCTCTCAAGAGTGAAGAGGATATTGATAGCGATCAAGATTATTGAGGGGCGGAAAATTACGTTAGCAACTTTCCTACTAGAAGGAGAGATGAGACTTTGGTGGGATGAAGTCGAGATGCACCAGTTGGCAGGCAGAGGCATGGGAGAGATTTTGATGGAAGAATTCTCCAGATTGTTTTGGACAAAGTATTTGCCAGTATCGCGGCGAATTGCAATGGAGAATGAGTTTCAAAGTTTGGTGCTGGGTGAGCGGACTGTGGATGATTACCTGCATAAGTTTACCAGGCTAGGGCGTTATGCGGGGTATACTTTTGCAGAAGAAGCGCGGAAGACGAATAGGTTCTATGAGGGACTTTGTGATGAGTGTGGGGTTGCACTCCCGAGTTCGGTGAACAAAGGCTTCCAAGCACAAGTAGATTCAGCCTGTGCGTTGGAGAAGGACTTGAAACAGGTGCAGGATAAGAAGAAATTGGCGGTGGAAAAGTCGGAGTTCAAAGTTCTGCAATCAAAACAATCAGAATTTACGAAACGGGATAAGAAGAGGTTCAGGCATGTTGAACAAATGTCTTCGAATGTTTCTTCGGGAACAATGTATGGGCAAGGACATGTGGAGACGTGTACATGTTTTCAGTGTAGTAGGTTGGGACATGTCGCCCGCAATTATTGGATTGGCCCTTCAATGGATGATAAAATGTCAGGTGCGTCCTATGAGGAAAAGGGCAAGGTAGTGGCGGAATCATCTGCATCCTGAGCGCAACCGCGAGTGTACACTCTCGAAGTGCAGGAGCTGCAAAGCTCAAATCATTAAGTACAACAGCCTCGCATGTATAATTTGGAGTTACAGGAGGCCGTAAAGCGGATTCTGAAGGACACGGCTGAGCAGAAATAGAGAAAGAGTGTACTTTACTTTCTATTGTTGTCTGTTGTGTGTAAAAGACTTAGTGTATATTTGTAACAACCCGACCCATTAAAAAACATATAATAGAAGATCCGGCCAGGGCCCCACATTATATGCCACAAACAGACGGCGAGGTCAGAGGTTAATACCAAAATACCACGCATCCTAACTTAGAGCATTCTAGCGAAAGCTTACAAGTTGCATAAACTCAATCCATGAATGTCCACTAATATATATATATAAATCATTTATATACCAGACCTGGACTGTTAACAAGCACACCGCTTGTAATGCCCCCGATTTTTCGGTATTTAATGATTATTCCTTTGGCGTTACGTTGACGCATTTCCGGCTTGTGCCGTTGTTAGAGTACCTCTTTAGGTGTTCTTAGAGGTCGTATCCTGTTTGCAGGGTTCCCCAGCTAGCCGAAGTCTGTTTTGGAGACTCGGGTGAGCCTCTCAGGGAATGCTTGTGCTTTGGCTTCGGGAGGTGTAAGCCCGAGTGTTTGATCGTCGAAGGTTGTTTTTGACTTCGTCGTTGTTTTCGTAGCTTGAGTGTTTAGCTACGGTGCGATTTTGGTCGAAATTCGAGATCGTTTATATTTTCGCATCGTTCCGACGGTCGCTTGTTAGCGAGTCATCACCTTATGCGAGCGTATATATATAGTTGTGCATTTTTGGGCATAGCACGTGTTTTGGGCGTGCCGGTGCGAGAATGCACATGTTCGTGCGTGCAGAGCGTTATTTAAGCGTACGTGTGCGTGTTTATGTATATATGTGTATTAGCTTGTGTATGTGGGTTCGCGCATTTGTGCGTGCGGTTTTATTTATGGGAGAATATTTATATTGTTTTAGGTATAGGTCTAAACCTTAGGTTATATATTATACCTTAATTATATTTAATATAACTTAAGTGTTTAGTAGTAGGTTTAGGATGTAATGTAAAGTAAGGTATTATTATATGTATATTAGGAATTATTATTATGTTGGTTAGTATTAAGATGTATTATATATATATATGTTAGTTTTATTTCGGTCTCCCCCCCCCATTCAGCCGACCAGCAGCAGGGAAAAAAAAAGAAAACCAAGCGTTATTCCTCCGTGCGAAAGAGAAGAGGCGGACACCCGACTGCCGCTCCGACCGCCCGTTCACTGCCCAGAACCGCTCAAAAGCTTGGTTTGAGGCCGGATCCGGACTCTCCTAAGCGAGATCTTCGTTCCGAGGTAAGCCTTGTGCATTTTCATCCGTGATTTTTGTCCGATCAGTAGGCTATGTTTTTTTTCTTGGGTTTTGATGGTGTTGTTCTTCCCGATCTGTTGTCCAGGAATTTTTTATGTGTTCTTTGTGATTTCCGGCCGTTCAGAGGGAGGTGCTGTCGAAATTTTTTTGGTGGCTGGCGGTTTGAGAAGAGGGGGGTTAACCAAATTCTTCAAGAGCAAGGCAAGTACTCACTTGCCATAGCAATTCCTTTATTTTTTTTTGTATCCTTAGTTGTATGGTTCGTTATATTAGTTGTTGTTTGGACTTTATTGTATGCTAAATTCGTTCCTTGGGAGTGTGGTGTTAAGAGTTTAAATTTGTTTACTCGGAGATCTTGTCCCGATTGGGTGCAAACTCGAGCACCTTGTGCCTAGTTTTGATCGTTCCAGGGATAGTTAGTTGTTTGCATTTTCCTTGTGTTCAAACTATTATTAGTGTTTTTGTTTTATTTAATTTCAAGAGTTAGTGTAGTGGTTTCATGGTTGCTCTACGATCGAATTGGTATCGAAGCCACCCAACCCTTGCCATTTATTTTCTTTTGGTGCCCATCCTCTTGTTTGCAATTAGTGTCAAACCCCTCGCTAAAGTTGGGTATCAAACCACTCAAGTTAAACGTTTATGCGTTATCATGTTAAGTGTCTATGGGTCGTATTAAGCTAAGTGTCTATGGGTTGTATTAAGCAGAATGTGTAGAGGTTGTATAATTTAATTGTGTAGGGGTTGTATTAATTTATATATTTACGGTAGTATCATGTTAACCGTATAAGTTTGTACCAAGTTAGTTGAACACACTTTGTGGTGATCAAGTTGCTAATTATTTTTAGTTTAGCGTAGTGGGTAAGAGTTGTGTATAAAACTATTTTCCTATTTAGTATCGCTCTATTTTAAATTTGATGTGTAGTATTGCGTAGCTTAGCAACTCGACATTTAGTCCGTCGGTTTGAGCTTAGGGTTCCTAGGTGGGTTGCTCTAGATGGTTTAGGGTTCAGTGTGATTTCTTGGTGGTTCTTGAAACCACTAGTAAGGGTTTTCCCGAGTCACTTTGTGCTGGAGTAGGATGTGATTTAGGGGAGAGTTGGACCGATGCCGCCACCCCTATTTTCTTCTTGTCTTACTAAGACAAAATGGGTTGTTTGGCTGAGTGGACTGATGCCACCACCACAGCACCATGATGATATTTAGGCCTAAAAGACTTGGTTTGACATGTGGTCACTAGTCTAGGCCCTTGCTACAGATTTTGTCCATCTCCAGTACTTGGTGACTCTTTCCGCTCTAGCTATATGTTGGAGTTTTATTATTGTGCTAAACCTTCTTTTTTGTAGAAATCCTTGAAGCGCGGCTTCATTCGTGCTCTTGGTGCACTCCCTTTCTACTAACCTCGGTTGAGTATCAGTTTTACCTATTTTACTCACCTCATTC
Organism: Platanthera zijinensis; assembly: GCA_039513925.1. Lineage (NCBI taxonomy): Eukaryota > Viridiplantae > Streptophyta > Magnoliopsida > Asparagales > Orchidaceae > Platanthera > Platanthera zijinensis. The sequence continues at coordinate 88,594,548 of CM077085.1, forward strand.
TTTTTTTTATACCTGTATTACTTACCTTCACTTATTTCTGACCTGTTTTTAATTCCTACATAAATCTATTGTACCCTTTTGTTTCCTTTTGATAGTTGCTTTGCTGAGGTGTTCGTTTTTTTCTGAATACCTCAGGTACAGGTATTTAGCCGACTGTGCGGCTAGTTCGCTCCTGGAGATTTTCTAGCAATTCAGCTACTAGTGTGGTTCTCTGTTCCTCTTGTTTGGGAGGTAGTTTTCTTTAGACCTGTAGTATAGACATACCTACTCACCAGTGGGTTCGTGTCAGTTGTTGACGCCCACTGGTGGTTTCTCTTTTAGATACTTTGCACTTGCTTACACTGTTAGTTTTACTGCTTTGGGTAATATTAAACTTGCTCTTGGGATGATTTATGTTAGGATACTAGTTACTTTTAAAACCTAAAAAGCACTATTAGGTATATATATAAGTCATGATCTGCATGTTTTACAAACTCATACACTACTTTCAAGGCGATGTAAAAAGATCGTTTTTCTTATATATATATATATATTAAATCTAGGGTCCTGCATAGTATAAGATGTCCCCTGGGGTCACTTATGCGTTCTCTCTTAGGATGCATAAAGTTAAATAAAGTATTTTTTGCTGCGTATATGTATAATTTTGAAGTGTGGACTAGATGATCTACAGAGCCGAGGGATACGGCCTTAAAAATATAACTGAATTTCTAGTAATTTAACTTATGATTTTTCATAAAGTAAAGTAGATAGTGTTTTGCTTGAGTGTCAGTAGTTATCCCCTGCTCGACGTGGCATCACGACGCGTGTTTTCTCAAACTCTGATAATTCTTGATTCGGAGAAAATGCGGGTTGTGACAGTTGGTATCAGAGGGAGGTTGCTTGAAAAATTGTTGGGCAACCTTTCCCTGTAAGTATTAGGTGATTAGAGTCATATCATACACACACCGATATGTCATCAGTACGTCTTGGCTGAAGAACGAACACTACACTCATAGCATAACATGAAGTATACGGGGCATATTATGTAGAATGAGATGCTTAATATGTGTTCGTATATGGATCCACCATAGGAGGCATCATGTGAGGGTTATGTATTTATGGGGTGCATAACCTCACCACATGGATGCGACTAGCACGTTTTCTTTTTCGTTGCATGAAAATGTTATGTTTTATGGGATGCATAAAATTTTCATGCGTACGCCGCTTATAACATGCATTAGGGCCTTTCTAGAATGCATAGCACAAACATGCATAGCATAACATTGCATAATCACAACGTGCCAAGCTAAAGACTTTCATGATGACATGTGTACACACATAATTTTTGAGTCAAAAAGAATATAAATTCATGCATTCCCGATCAAGGCACAAGAGTTAGTACGATGGTGGTGAACCATCTTAGGTTAAGCATGATATCATTTTCCTTTTATAAAAATAAATAAAATAAAAATAAAACCCCAGAGAAAGTTGGCAGTGAAAGCAAGTACTTATGGAGGTTTGTCTATACCTATTTGTTTTGTCCTAGTAGTTGAACTAGGTTTTGTTTATTGTTTTGTTTACTCTTTTAGCATGACGCCTAAGCGTATAGTGACGAGGTTGACTCCCCAATTTGAGGGCATGTCATCAGGCGCGCAGAGAGAGGCGGTGATTGTAGAACTGCGCCATAGCATGGGGATCCTGGCAGGTCAGGTAGTGGCGATGCAAGTGTAGTTGCAGGAATTGTTGGCTGCCACCTTAGGACGGTAGCCTAGTGAGCCAGCCCCCGCAGTGGTGGAAAATGAGAGCGAGATAAGCAAATTGAATAAGATTGCTTCTAGATTGTTTGCTGCTGAAGAGTGCAGAGTAAAAGGCTTCTTGGGTGGCCTCCCAAATGACATTTAGCAGTACTCTAATACTTACCAATTCGAGACTGACGTAAGGTCAGTGGAAATTGCTCTTAAAGTTGAGACTATGGGCCATGCTAAGGATAGAGACATGATGCTAAGGAAGGATAAAAGGAAGACCGATGAGGGTAAGACGACCCAGGTATTTGGTGTTGTTTCAAGGAAGAGGAGTAAGGAAACGGGTAGCTTCTGTGGCCGCTCAGGACACCCCTTTGAAAGATGTTTCAAGCGAATAAAGGCTTAGGAGAAGGACCAAGTTCAGGAAGTTCAGAAGACCCCCAAAGGATATCTGGTGTGTACCTCGTGCAAGAAGAAGTGGCATGAGGTGGCCCATTGTTGGGATAAGGGTAAGGTCTGCTTTCAATGTGGGCAAAAGGGGCATGTTAAGGCAAGGTTCCCGCAATTTCAGCCTACGTTTCAGCCTGCCCCACCTCAAGTTTTACCTCAGGTGCAGTGCTTGGACAAAGGAAAAGGTAAGCTGATCGTGTCAATCAAGGAAGAAATTCAGTCTTCGACCCAAGTGATTTCAGGTTAGGTTATAACTTGTTTTATTTTCTTCCTGGTTTGTAGTTTGTTCGTTTAGTTGTGTACGCGATTTGTATAGGGAAGTTTAAGGTAAAGAACAGTTAGGCGCGAGTGTTCGAATGTCTTCCTAGTTCATTTTCCTCCTGTGTGAGGCGTAGAGTTCGCCCTAAATCTGGACCTTTTGTGATTGTGTTTTTAGGTGACGTTTTTGGGTTTTCTCTTAATGTTGTAAAACATGTCCATCCTTGTCATTAATGTTGCCTGCCTTGATGAACCTCAGGATGTGTGCTAGATTGAGCAGGTTTGCGTTTTTGGTTATGTCGTATGGTTTGGCAAATAGGCCCTCAGCCTTTATGGATTTGATTAACCACGTGTATAAGGACTTCCTGGATATGTTCGTGGTCGTGTTCATCAGCGATGTTTTGACTAATTCTCGCGATGCTGTGGGGCATGACCGGCATCTGCGTTTGGTTATATCTGCTTTGAAGGACCATAAGCTATTCGCCAAATTTAGTAAGTGCAAGTTTTGGTTACCTCGGGTTCCTTTCTGGGTCATGGGGTTAGCAAGGACAGGATTTATGTCAACACATAATAGATTGTTGCTATTATAGAATGAGATTTCAGCCGATCCAGAGAAAAATAGCTTTGGTTATGGAATGGGCTAGGATTTCAATCGAAGCATGAAAATGCAGTTTTGTTTGGAGAAATAATCGCGAGGAAGCTTTTCAAGAATTAAAGATTTTAGTATGCACTGCTCCTACAGGTTGAAGTATGTCTTCACTCAGAAAGTATTAGCGGGAATGGTTAGGGTGTGTTGTTGATTTTCAGGTCAAGATTTGATACTATCCGGGCAAGCTAACATAATAGCCGTCGCCCTAAGTAGAAAGACCTGGAAATTTTCAGATCTCGCCGCTAAATTTGTTGATAGAAGAATTTCTTTTAACAGGCATTTCAGTGAGAAGTTGTGTCACGCCAAGTAGTTGGTGGGGATCTAGCCTTCATGGACTTCTTTTACAAGGCTTCATCAAAAGGACAATCCTGATTTACGGCACCTTTGTAATAGAACGGATAAGGGGAATTTACCGCTACAAGAAATTTGTTTCCCCAATATCGAAAGTATATGAGTTGAATTGTGTAGTGAGGCGCATGGTGTCAGTGTTGCCTACCACCCATGTCAACTAAGATGTATTAGGACTTGAAGCAGATTGCTTTGTGTTTGTTTCTGAGTGTTCTACCTGCTAGCATGTTAAGGCCGATCATGGAAGGCCTGGTGGCAAGTTGACTCCATTGGAAATCCCGAGTTGAAAGGGGGAGAGCATCTCGATGGATTTCATTTCAGGCTTACCGAGATCTCCAAGAGAATTTGATTCAGTCTTGGCTATGGTTGTCAGATTAGCGAAGTGCGTTCACTTCGTACCTTAATGAGATGGATTACCCCTTGAAGAAGATAGTTGAGTTGTATCTGTGTAAAGTCATCCGGTTGCTTGGAGTTCTTATAAGAAACATATCAGACCGAGACACTAGGTTTACGTCTCGCTTCTGGAAGAGTTTGCAAGAAGGTTTGGGAGTTGATTTGAGATATTCTACCACATATCATCTGCAGAAAAATTGTCAGGAGGAGCGAGTTCCCGATCGTGGAGGATACAATCAGATGTTGTATTTTTGACCACGGAGGAGCGTGGGATGAGCGTTTGAGGCTGAAGGAATATGCGTGCTATAACAATTATCAAGAAAGCCTGCAAATGGCTCCTTTTGCGCTTTGTATGGGAGGCGCTGCAGGAATCCGCTGTTTGGACCGAGGTTGGTGAGAGATCATTTTTGGGCCTGGATGCCCTCGAAGAAATGGATGTTGCTGCGAGGCTTATTCGAGAGAAGCTCCAGATAGCACAGGAGCGATATGAGAAGAACGCTAACCGGCGTATATCTGAATTGGTATTTGCTGTGGGAGACTTGGTATTTATTAAAGTTTCCCCGATGATTGAAATCAAGAGGTTTGGTAAGAATCGGAAGTTGGACCTAAGGTTTGTGGGGCCATTTATAATCGTTGAGCCAATTGGTGTGGCAGCTTATAGGCTAGATTTTCCCACGAACTTTCCTGGCGTGCGAAATGTTTTTCACATCAGTAAACTATGAAAGTGTGTGCTAAACGATAGGCAAGTTTTGGATTTTGTGTCTCTGTTAGAGCCGAATCTTTCTTATGTTGAGACGACTGTCCACGTTTTTGGATACTCAAGATCAGGAGTTGTGGAGAAAGTCAATCATGATGGTCAAAGTTTTGCGGAGGAATCAGGGCATGGAAGCGCAACTTAGGAATTACAGTCGGCTATGAGGGAGGCTCACCCTCATCTGTTTCCCTGATTGTGCTCGGTATGTTTGATATTCTTTTTACTAACTCTTGGTTAGTTCTGTTCTTTTCCTTCTATGATAGAAGTTGGTGCGTAAAGTTTCGGGGCGAAACTTTCTTTTAGGGGGAGTGACTGTAACGCCCCCGATTTTTCGGTATTTAATGATTATTTCTTTGGCGTTACGTTGACGCGTTTTCGGCTTGTGCCGTTGTTAGAGTACCTCTTTAGGTGTTCTTAGTGGTCGTATCCTGTTTGCAGGATTCCCCAGCTAGCCGGAGTCTGTTTTGGAGACTCGGCTGAGCCTCTAAGGGAATGCTTGTGCTTTGGCTCCGGGAGGTGTTAGCCCGAGTGTTTGATCGTCGGAGGTTGTTTTCGACTTCGTCGTTGTTTTCGTAGCTTGAGTGTTTAGCTACGGTACGATTTTGGTCGAAATCCGAGATCGTTTATATTTTCGCGTCGTTCCGACGGTCGCTTGTTAGTGAGTCGTCACCTTATACGAGCATATATATATAGTTGTGCATTTTTGGGCATAACGCGTGTTTTGGGCATGCCTATGCGAGAATTCACATGTCCGTGCGTGCGGAGCGTTATTTAAGCGTACATGTGCGTGTTTACGTTTATATGTGTATTAGCTTGTGTATGTGGGTTCGCACATTTGTGCGTGTGATGATGCATATTTTAGCTTAATTTATTAGGGTAAAAATATGTTATTTTCGTTTTAAATCTCTTTCTTTATGTTATTTTTTGCTTCTTTTTATGTAAATATTATAAATAATATTTATTTTCTGTTTTTGCTGGTTTCAGACAATTTCCAGGAAAAAAATCCCCTGACACGCCCCCCTGTCACGCCCTCCCCGGGCGTGACTCAGGGCGTGTCACCTGCTCCCGATGTTGAAAGCCGCCAGGTGAATTTCCCGCCAAAGAATCCCCTGTCACGCCCCACCGACACGCCCTCCCCGGGCGTGTCACCGGGCGTGACACGGGGCGTGTCGCCCTCTGCCCGAAGTCTGCGCCTCCTTCAATGCTTTGTACACAGCTGCACGCAACAGTACTGTCACGCCCCATGTCACGGGCGTGACCTGGGGCGTGACTGCCCCCATTCGGACGTCTGATGGACCTGCGACTGCTGAATTTGACTTGACACGCCTGTCACGCCCCCTGTCACGGGCGTGACCTAGGGCGTGACCACCATCGTACCGAAATAATCATCATTCCCGCCAGAATTCAGCTCCCGAGGTCAAATCCGTACTTGTCACGCCCCCTGACACGCCCCCCCTAGGGCGTGTCGGAGGGCGTGACCAACCCGTGGGAAAAGTCTATAAATACCAGACCCCCCTTCCATTTCAGCAAGCTTTTGGGGAGAGGGGGAGGTGCTGCCCCTTTAGTTCTTCATCCTTTTTTATGCTTTTTCTCTCTCTCTCCCTCTCTCTCTCTTATTTTGTAATTATTTTCTTAACCTAGCTTAGTGTTTTGCTTTTAGCTCTTGCATTTCCTTTACTTGCTTAATATAGGGCTAGAATAGGGCTTTAATTCATGCACTTGTAATTTCAATTTCATTAGTGTAACTTGCTCCTTTTAATTAATATAAGTGCTCTTCCTATTACTAGTGTTCTTTTTATGCTCTACTACTCATCCCCCCCCCCCTCCTCCACTCTATTATGTTTAACTAATCCTCCTTGTACTCGATCTTGATGATCCGAGGTTAGAGCGATTAAGTTATGACGCTTTAATTAATCTTTTCTTTTTAGGTTAGGGCCTTGAATTATTCTTGATTAATCACGGGTTGGAGGTATATTTTCGATATATACTCTCCGCCTTTGCTTTCGTTCTGGGCTAGCCGAGAGGCCGATAGAATGAAGTGAGCATTCAAGAGTAAAGGGAGTTGTACGCACCCCTCGAGAGAGGCAGACGTCCAAATCTCCCGGATTGGAGTAAAATCCAATAGAGGGGTTCACCGCGTAAAGCGAGCTTTAGGCCTCCGATTTAGACGAGAGTCGGTCGGACCTTCTTAAACTCAGTTGGGCACGACTTCGAGAGAAGCGTGTTCAAGCATTAGGAACCTCCACGGTCAAGGACCTTTATCCTATTAAGTTTAGATTTTTATCGCATTTTCTTAATCGTCTTTAGCCGAGGTGATTCTAGATTCGAGTGCGCCTCTTTATTATTAGCTATAAATCTTTTTATCCTGCAAGTAATTAGTTCTCTTTTCTTTTAGCTTAGTAATTTAATTTCAGTTTTTAGTTTAGTAATTAATAGAAATTCCAATTGATAAAATAATAGCAATCTCCTTTGAGTAGAAGTAGTCATTACGCCCCAGGGAAATACGACCTTGATACTAATCTTTAGTATCCTATACTATAACCGATAAGGTACGCTTGCCTTTATCAGATATAGAATCGGAGAATATTCTCAACCACCACATCCACTTTCTCTTCTCTTCTCTCTAACCCTCTCTCTCCGCCGTTGTGAATTTGTGTATCAGCGTGCGGTTTTATTTATGGGAGAATATTTATATTGTTTTAGGTGTAGGTCTAAACCTTAGGTTATATATTATACCTTAATTATATTTAATATAACTTAAGTGTTTAGTAGTAGGATTAGGATGTAATGTAAAGTAAGGTATTATTATATGTATATTAGGAATTATTATTAGGTTGGTTAGTATTAAGATGTATTATATATATATATATATATATATATATATATATATATATATATATATATATATATATATATATATATATATATATATATATATGTTAGTTTTATTTAGGTCTTCCCCCCCCCCATTCAGCCGACCAAGAGCAGGAAAAAAAAGAAAAGAAAACCGAGCGCAATTCCTCAGTGCAGAAGAGAAGAGGCGAACGCCCGGCTGCTGCTCCGACCGCCCGTTCCCCGCCAAGAACCGCTCGAAAACTTGGTTTGAGGCCGGATCCGGACTCTCCTAGGAGAGATCTTCGTTCCGAGGTAAGCCTTGTGCGTTTTCATCCGTGATTTTTGTCCGATCAGTAGGCTATGTATTTTGTTTCTTGGGTTTTGATGGTGTTTTTCTTCCCGATCTGTTGTCCATGAATTTTTTATGTGTTCTTTGTGAATTCCGGCCGTTCGGAGGGGGGTGCTGCTGAAATTTTTTTAGGTGGCTGGCGGTTAGAGAAGAGGGGCGTTAACCGAATTCTTCAAGAGCAGGCAAGTACTCACTTGCCATAGCAATTCCTTTCTTTTTTTTATCCTTAGTTGTATGGTTCGTTATATTAGTTGTTGTTTGGACTTGATTGTGTGCTGAATTCGTTCCTTGGGAGTGTGGTGTTAAGAGTTTAAATTTGTTTACTAGATCTTGTCCCGATTGGGTGAAAACCCGAGCACCCTGTGCCTAGTTTTGATCGTTCCCGGGATAGTTAGTTGTTTGCATTTTCCTTGTGTTCAAACTATTATTAGTGTTTTTGTTTTATTTAATTTCAAGAGTTAGTGTAGTGGTTTCATGGTTGCTCTACGATAGAATTGGTATCGAAGCCACCCAACGCTTGCCATTTATTTTCTTTTGGTGCCCATCCTCTTGTTTGCAATTAGTGTCAAACCCCTCGCTAAAGTTGGGTATCAAACCACTCAAGTTAAAAGTTTATGCGTTATCATGTTAAGTGTCTATGGGTCATATTAAGCTAAGTGTCTATGGGTTGTATTAAGCGGAATGTGTAGAGGTTGTATAATTTAATTGTGTAGGGGTTGTATCAATTTATATATTTACGGTAGTACCATGTTAATCGTATAAGTTTGTACCAAGTTAGTTGAACAAACTTAGTGGTGATCATGTTGCTAATTATGTTTAGTTTAGCGTAGTGGGTAAGAGTTATGTATCAAACTATTTTCCTATTTAGTATCGCTCTATTTTAAATTTGATGTGTAGTATTGCGTAGCTTAGCAACTTGACGTTTAGTCCGTCGGTTTGAGCTTAGGGTTCCTAGGTGGGTTGCTCTAAATGGTTTAGGGTTCAGTGTGATTTCTTGGTGGTTCTTGAAACCTCCAGTAAGGGTTTTCCCGAGTCACTTTGTGCTAGAGTAGGATGTGATTTAGGGGAGAGTTGGACCGATGCCGCCACCCCTGTTTTCTTCTTGTCTTACAAAGACAATATGGGTTGTTTAGCTGAGTGGACTGATTCCACCACCACAACACCATGATGATATTTAGGCCTGAAAGACTTGGTTTGACATATGGTCACTAGTCTAGGCCCTTGCTACTGATTTTGTCCATCTCCAGTACTAGGTGACTCTTTCCGCTCTAGCTCTATGTTGGAGTTTTATTATTGTGCTAAACCTTCTTTTTTGTAGAAATCCTTGAAGCGCGGCTTCATTCGTGCTCTTGGTGCACTCCCTTTCTACTCACCTCGGTTGAGTACCCTGTGCCTAGTTTTGATCGTTCCCGGGATTGTTAGTTGTTTGCATTTTCCTTGTGTTCAAACTATTATTAGTGTTTTTGTTTTATTTAATTTCAAGAGTTAGTGTAGTGGTTTCATGGTTGTCTCTACAATAGAATTGGTATCGAAGCCACCCAACCCTTGCCATTTATTTTCTTTTGGTGCCCATCCTCTTGTTTGAAATTAGTGTCAGACCCCTCGCTAAAGTTGGGTATCAAACCACTCAAGTTAAACGTTTATGCGTTATCATGTTAAGTGTCTATGGGTCGTATTAAGCTAAGTGTCTATGGGTTGTATTAAGCGGAATGTGTAGAGGTTATATAATTTAATTGTGTAGGGGTTGTATTAATTTATATATTTACGGTAGTATCATGTTAACCGTATAAGTTTGTACCAAGTTAGTTGTACACACTTAGTGGTGATCAAGTTGCTAATTATGTTTAGTTTAGCGTAGTGGGTAAGAGTTGTGTATCAAACTATTTTCCTATTTAGTATCGCTCTATTTTAAATTCGATGTGTAGTATTGCGTAGCTTAGCAACTCGACGTTTAGTCCGTCAATTTGAGCTTAGGGTTCCTAAGTGGGTTGCTCTATATGGTTTAGGGTTCAGTGTGATTTCTTGGTGGTTCTTGAAACCACCAGTAAGGGTTTTCCCGAGTCACTTGGTGTTGGAGTAGGATGTGATTTAGGGGAGAGTTGGACCGATGCCGCAACCCCTGTTTTCTTCTTGTCTTACTAAGACAATATGGGTTATTTAGCTGAGCGGACTGATGCCACCACCATAGCACCATGATGATATTTAGGCATGAAAGACTTGGTTTGACATGTGGTCACTAGTCTAGGCCCTTGCTACTGATTTTGTCCATCTCCAGTACTAGGTGACTCTTTCCGCTCTTGCTCTATGTTGGAGTTTTATTATTGTGCTAAACCTTCTTTTTTATAGAAATCCTTGAAGCGCGGCTTCATTCGTGCTCTTTGTGCACTCCCTTTCTACTCACCTCGGTTGAGTATCAGTTTTACCTATTTTACTCCCCTCCTTTTTTTTTGTACCTGTATTACTTACCTTCACTTATTTCTGACCGGTTTTTAATTCCTGCATAAATCTATTGTACCCTTGCTTTTCCTTTTGATAGTTGCTTTGCTAAGGTGTTCGTTTTTTTCTGAATACCTCAGGTACAGGTATTTAGCCGAATGTGCGGCTAGTTCGCTCCTGGAGATTTTCTAGCATTTCAGCTACTACTGTGGTTCTCTGTTCCTCTTGTTTGGGAGGTAGTTTTCTTTAGACCTATAGTATAGACATACCTACTCACCAGTGGGTTCGTGTCAGTTGTTGACGCCCACTGGTGGTTTCTCTTTTAGATACTTGTCACTTGCTTACACTGTTAGTTTTACTGCTTTGGGTAATATTAAATTTGCTCTTGGGATGATTTATGTTAGGATGCTAGTTATTTTTAAAACCTAAAAAGCACTATTAGGTATATATATAAGTCATGATCTGCATGTTTTACAAACTCATACTCTACTTTCAACACGATGTAAAAAGATCATTTTTCTTATATAAATATATATATAAATTAAATCTAGGGTCCTGCATAGTATAAGATGTCCCCTGGGGACACTTATGCGTTCTCTCTTAGGATGCATAAATGTAAATAAAGTATTTTCTACTGCGTATATTTATAATTTTGAAGTGTCGACTAGATGATCTACAAAGCCGAGGGATATGGCCTTAAAAATATAACTGAATTTCTAGTAATTTAACTCATGATTTTTCATAAAGTAAAGTAGATAGTGTTTTGCCTTAGCGTCAGCAGTTTTCCCCTGCTCGACGTGGCATCACGACGCGTGTTTTCTCAAACTCTGATAATTCTTGATTCGGAGAAAATGCGGGTTATGACAGTTGGTATCAGAGGGAGGTTGCTTGACAAATTGTCGGGCAACCTTTCCCTGTAAGTATTAGGTGATTAGAGTAATATCATACACACACCGACATGTCATCAGTACGTCTTGGCTGAAGAACGAACACTACACTCATAGCATAACATGAAGTATACGGGGCATATTATGTAGAATGGGATGGATAATATGTGTTCGTATATGGATCCACCATAGGAGGCAACATGTGAGGGTTATGTATTTATGGGGTGCATAACCTCACCACATGGATGCGACTAGCACGTTTTCTTTTCCGTTGCATGGAAATGTTATGTATTATGGGATGCATAACATTTTCATGCGTACGCCGCTTATAACATGCATTAGGGCCTTTCTAGAATGCATAACACAAACATGCATAGCATAACATTGCATAAGCACAACGTGCCAAGCTAAAGACTTGCATGATGACATGTGTACACACATAATTTTTTAGTCAAAAAGAATATATATTCATGCATTCCCGATCTAGGCACAAGAGTTAGTACGATGGTGGTGAACCATCTTAGGTTAAGCATGATATCATTTTCCTTTTATAAAAAAAATAAAATAAAAATAAACCCCAGAGCAAGTTGGCAGTGAAAGCAAGTATTTATGTAGGTTTGTCTATACCTGTTTGTTTTGTCCTAGTAGTTGAACTAGGTTTTGTTTATTTTTTTGTTTACTCTTATAGCACGACGCCTAAGCGTCTAGTGACGAGGTCGACTCCCCAATCCGAGGGCGAGTCATCAGACGCGCAGAGAGAGGCGGTGATTGTAGAACTGCGCCAAAGCATGGGGATCCTGGCAGGTCAGGTAGTGGTGATGCAAGTGTAGTTGCAGGAATTGTTGGCATCCACCTTAGGACGGCAGCCTAGTGAGCCAGCACCCGCAGTGGTGGAAAATGAGAGCGAGATAAGCAAATTGAATAAGATTGCTTCTGGATTGTTTGCTGCTGAAGAGTGTAGAGTAAAAGGCTTCTTGGGTGGCCTCCCAAATTACATTCAGCAGTACTCCAATACTTACCAATTCGAGACTGATGTAAGGTCAGTGGAAACTGCTCTTAAAGTTGAGACTATGGGCCTTGCTAAGGATAGATACATGATGCTAAGGAAGGATAAAAGGAAGACCGATGAGGGTAAGACCACCCAGGTATCCGGTGCTATTTTAAGGAAGAGGAGTAAGAAAATGTGTAGCTTCTGTGGCCGCTCAGGATGTAACGTCCCAATTCGCGCTAGGCCCCTTGATTGCGCTTTTGAGTCAAGGGGGCTGTGGTGAGCCCAATGGGGGTGTGGGTGAACAGCTGCGAACGTATGGGAGATGAGGAAAACAAGGCAAAATGGTGATTTTGGCCGACACGGGTATGGACACGGCCGTGGCCATACCCGTGTGCCTCATGCCAATATTAAGTTTCCAGTCAGAGAGGTACACGGGTATTGGGACACGGGCGTGTCCCTACCCGTGTGCCGAGGACATGGGTCGAGACACGGCAGTGTCTCTACCCGTGTGCCGCAACCCCGACACGGCAGAAAGATGTTCTGGGATGAACACGGCCCTAAACACGGCAGGCGACACGGCCGTGTCACCTGAACACGGGTAGGAACATGGCCGTGTGCCTACCCGTGTCTGCGATGTATAAAAAGGAAAAAGTTGTGAAACCCTGGCATTTCATCCCCTTTTCAGCCCCAAAACTTCTGAGAGGAAGAGAGCTTGCTGGAGGAGGGGAAAGGAGCTTGCCGGAGCCATCCTTGGAGGAATCAAAACGCCGCCGCCGTCAAGGGAAAAACAATGCCGCCGCGAAGGAGTGCGAGGCTCATGGCCGGCCATGGTGGTACCGCTGGACTTGAGGTGAGCTTCCTCCCCTCTCCCTTGGTGCTAGATCTATAGTTATTTTAGGAGAGACATCGACTCCATAGAGTCTTGATGGTGAGGAGGAGAGTTCTTAGGATAAGCCATGCCTAGGTTTTCTAGGCTTAGTCTCCCTCAACCTTCTCATCATTCAAAGTGGAGATGAGAGGGGTTTTCGTTGAGGGTTTGGCTTTGAAAGGAGAAATAAGGTTGGGTGTGATTTCTGGAGGAGTTTATGCGAGGTCGTTGTAAGGAAGAAGATGAACGGATGCCGTTCATCTCGCCTTAAGATGCGTGCAGAAATCTGATTTCTGCACGCGGCGACCTTCGTGGCCAATTTCAGAGGTGTTCTGGCCAAATCTGGGTGATCGACTCAACACGAAAGTCGTAGCCCTTGAAATTACCTTTCCAACGAGTGGTTGCACGTTTCCATGTGATACCCGTAGCCACAGGAAAGCTGGTTCGAGTCCGCTGCGTTCGGGAAAATTCCTGTACAGGAAACTGTTTCCTGTACGTATTCGAGTTGAATTTCTGGTATGTTGCGACCAGATCTGGGCGATTGACTCAACACGAAAGTCGTAGCCCTCGCGAATACCTTTCCAACGAGGGGTTGTGCATTGTGATCGGATTCCTGTAGCTCCGGGAATCCTAGTTTTAGTATCGGGCTATCCTATGTTAATGCACTTGTTAATTTATAATGCTAGCACTCTTGCAATGGTTGTGATTTGCTCATTTGTTATCTTGCTCCCATATATCTATAATGTTGTTGTTACTATAATTTAGCATGGTTACTCATTTGGTTGTGTAATAAGGAATAACCATGTAATGGTAGAGAAATGGATTGGATGGGAAGGCTAGATACTAAGAGTTGAGATTGGTATAGAATATATTTATACAGTTTGGTGTTGAACATATCTATTATGCGTAGTGTTGAGGTGAATTCATTGAATAGGTGGGCGTGAATATGATGAACACTATGTGAAGAGTATTTTGTAACCGTAATCCGAGCCCAAGGGGTTTATTAACAACCGATGCTTAGAGTTGAAGCCTCCCTACGGGTAGCATCGAGTGAGTTGTTTTGGGGCATGTGATGTGCGACGATTCATCGTGTCGCGATATTGAGATAATGACTGTTGCAGGTCTACGGGTTCGCCAATCATCACACCGATGGGAGCAAATGGGTAGACCTTGTGCGGTAGGGTTAGATACTTGGTGTCCATAACCCGAGATCTCCTCCGCGCCATGAGAACGGTTGGGCTTGCACCTCGTGCGTTTCCGAGGTTCCATCCGGTTCGAAATCAAAGGCCAGGTTGGGATGTGTTCTTGGTGCACATCTACCCAAGACCCCTTCTGAGCCGTAGTACGCATGTGAGCTCCGCTGTTGTTTTTTTAGCGTTGAGGCGTACGGGGGCCTAGGATAGGTAGTGTGATACCACCTAGTAGTGGAGACGCCCGCTCCACTGTCGCCGTCTGGCCACGACGGACGACGCCTGAGAGGTTAGCTACCTGCTCGAAAAGTGGGAACTTCAAGTCTGTGTCGACATAACAACTTGCATGTGCGTGCGCATGATTCGGTCATAGCATAACATTCATATCATGTCATTCATTGCATACACAAGATCCTCATCGTATAAGTTTGTATGGGCACTCTTATACGATGAGTTACTTTACTGTTAAGCCGATCCTTAACTTATAAGTTTGTATGGGCACTCTTATAAGTTAAGTTACTATTCTGATTACTTATACCTGCTGTCATATATATAGATATTTGTAGAACTGCTAGTTGTGTAGCGTAGTTTGTATTCCACCATATTTACAGTCACCTGCTTGTTTACTTGCTTATATATATACATATTGTACCTTGTTCCTTTCTCCGCCCGGTGCCGAGGAGTCGCCGGGGGAGCGGATGTGAAGCCACTTAGTCTTATGACTAACGGTTGCTACGTCTCCCTTTTTAGGAGGAAACCCCGCAGGTAGAGCAGCAACGGACTATGCAGCAGGACAGCCAGGCCCGGACGATAGGACCTGAGGTGGTGGTTCCATCGGCACCGTCAGTGACAGTCGTGAGTGTTTTCATGTAGCCGTTTGGCAAAACATTTCTAGACTCTTGTTCTTTTGTACAAGCCTGTTGTGCTTGTTATCTTCTGCTCTTTTGGACTTAAGCTTAGCTGTGAATTGAACTGCTTTACTTTTATGTTATGGTTGGGTTGTCATTGTTTATGTGATATGGATTGTAGCCGGCGGAATAGGCGTCTTATGGTAAAGGCTAACCCGTGTGTTAGTGCTACCGCAAGGCGGCTATTTTGGGCATAAGACTTCCCTCGTGTCGTGTGTTGTGTTCCGGGAGGGGGGTCTTACAAATGGTATCAGAGGGAGGTTTCGATCCTCCGACCTGTGGGTTATCAGAGCCAGCCGATCTTCAACTAAAGCAGTCATGTAACAATGGGCCCCTCCCGTTCGGTTAGTCGGTTTGGGGATAAACCGACTTAGCGGAAGCAGTCGTGTGCCCATATGTAATTCACACTAAGTTGTCCAACTTTGACATTAGTTTTAGCCAACCTGACCCTAGTTTGTACCTTGCGTATAGGTCCCAGCGCAGGTGGAGCCGGTTGGGGGCACTCCTACCCCTTCCGTCCCTTCACAATTCCAGCAGTCGGAACTGGGACAAACGCTGTCAGCCATATTGGATGCATTTAAAGCCCAGCAAGCTCCGGTGCAACAACAAGCGCCAGGCTCCAACTGGTTGAGCACCTTCAGTGCCCTGTCCCCTCCTGCCTATCTTGGGACAGAATCGCCGGTGCGCACCGAGGAATGGCTTGATACCGTGCAGGAATTGATGGCTGGCATAAGATGTCCGAACAGCATGGCGGTGACATTGGTAGTGACGCTGCTAGAGCTGCACGCCAAAAGGTGGTGGAAGTCCCTCATGGGCTCCACCTTCCAAGGGCGGTTGTACACGGACATCAGTTGGAACGAGTTCACCGAGGCTTTTCTGGATCACTTCATCCCTTCTTCTGCTCGGGATGGACTTGAAGAAAAATTTCTGCAGCTGAAGCAGGGATCGAAATCGGTAACGGAGTACCAGAGGGAGTTCCAACACCTCGCTAGGTTTGCCGATTCCTATGATTTGGACGATAGAGGCTACGCGAAGCGCTTCTACAAAGGGTTGAGGGACCCCCTGAGGCAGGCCCTTTTGTTTATAGCCGATGGAAGCCTGGCAGAAATCATCGACATGGCAAAGAGACTGGAGGCGGACCACATGGGATGTGGCAAGAGACCTGCGGAAGGAGTAATTGAAGTCGGCCCTAGTAATAGAAGGCGGAATGATCATGGCAGAGGAAGGGGAAACCACAGAGGCGGTCGGTGGGTCAACCGGAACTATCGGGTGGAGTACCCAATTCCGCAACCACTAGCTTTACCTCCACCACCGCAGCAGCAATATTATCAACAACCTGGGGGCTGACGTGAGGTGATATGTTTTGAGTGCAACCAACTGGGGCATGTCCGACGAGTTTGCCCGCGACTGATCGGGGATGCTCCTATTGCTCCCCCTCCAGTAGCTCCACGGGGGCGAGGGCACATGCGTGGCCGAGGAAGAGGACCACCAGGAAGAAATCAAGGACATGCACGGGAGCATGTATTTGCATTGGATATGACTCAGGAGAGAAATCCGCAGGAGGTCATCACCGGTACGTGCAAAATTTATTAATATTATATGACTTGTTAGATTTACGATACAAATGATACGCGCAATTCTGGATAGTGATTACCCTTTTGGAACCTAGGCACTGTCGTGGTTAGCGGGAGACCCGCCTATACATTATTTGACACGGGTGCGTCTCACTCGTTCATTTCGGAGGACTTCGTGAAGGACTTGGAGGGAGTGCAACACTTCACGGGCATTACTCAAAGGGTGCGCCTTCCGGACGGCTCTGAGATGACGTCATCAGCAAGTTGCGACTTCGACACCCTTATTGGAGGAAAGTTCTTTGAAACTCCGGCTACAGTGTTAAGAATCCCGGAGTTCGATCTCATCCTGGGCATGAAGTGGTTGGACTGGCACCACGCCAGGATCAATTGTGCGGAGAAGCAAGTTATGTTGAGGCATGGAGACTCGGAAGTCATCTTCCAAGGTATTAAATTCGCACCCCGTAAATTATTATCTTCAATCCAAGTTTTGAAATCTCATATGGAAGGGGACGAGGTCTATGTAATCTGCTTCGAGTTGAAGAAATTGACATTAGAGGTCAAGGATGTGCGGGTGGTGCGAGAATTTCCCGAGGTATTTCCCGAGAAATTGCCGGGACTACCCCCGCATAGGGAAGTGGACTTCCAAATCAAGCTAATTCCGGGTGCCAAGCCCGTCTCGCGAGCTCCATACCGAATGGCTCCGAAGGAAGTTGCAGAGTTTAGAGTCCAGCTTCAGGAATTGGTGGAAGCAGGGTTCGTTCGCCCAAGCTCGTCGCCTTGGGGAGCGCCCGTTTTGTTCGTCAAAAAGAAGGATGGCACCCTGCGGTTATGTATTGATTATCGAGAGTTGAACCGGCTAACGGTGCGGAACACCTATCCCCTACCGCGCATTGATGAATTATTTGATCAATTGGTGGGATCGTATTGGTTCTCCAAGTTAGATCTGCGTTCGGGATATTATCAGCTGAGGATACAAGAAGATGACATTTAGAAGACGGCGTTCAGTTCGAGATATGGTTTGTATGAATTCACCGTGATGCCGTTTGGGCTCACAAACGCCCCTTCCGCCTTTATGAGCTTGATGAACAAGGTGTTCAGCCCTTATTTGGACATCTTTGTCATCGTGTTCATCGATGATATCCTAGTCTACTCCAAGACTGAAGCAGAACACGCCGAACATCTAACTTTAGTGCTGAGGAAGCTAAAGGAGCACACTTTGTTTGCCAAGTTCAGCAAATGCGAGTTTTGGCTTCGAGAGGTCGCGTTCTTGGGCCATGTGATTAGTGGGGCGGGGCTAGCAGTAGATCCGGCCAAGGTACGGGCCGTGAAGGAGTGGTCGCCATTGAAGTCAGCGGCCGACATACGAAGCTTTCTTGGACTTGCCGGGTACTATCGCAAGTTCGTGAAAGGCTTCTCGAAGATCGCCCTTCCCCTTACTACGCTGACCAAGAAGGGTGTGCCGTTTGAATGGACACCCCAGTGCGAAGCTGCATTCCAAGAGTTGAAGGACAGATTGACGACTACACCCATCCTAGCTCTTCCATCTGGGAAGGAGGGCTTTCAAGTTTACACGGATGCGTCGTATCAAGGGATGGGAGCTGTGTTGATGCAGAATGGGCATGTGGTCGCTTATGCTTCAAGACAGTTGAAGAAGCATGAAGCCAGCTACCCGGTGCATGATCTAGAGTTGGGAGCGGTGGTATTCGCCTTGAAGATTTGGAGGCATTATTTATATGGCGTCCACTGCGAGATCTACTCGGATCACAAAAATCTGAAGTACGTTCACACCCAAAAGGAGTTAAACTTGAGACAGCGGCGGTGGTTGGAGTTCTTGTGCGACTATGAATTCACCTTGAACTACCACCCCGGGAAGGTTAATTCCGTAGCTGATGCCTTGAGCCGGAAAGCACCGGGAACGAGCATGGAATCCCGCTTGATGAGGATGGAGTTAATCCGGACACTGCAAGAGATGGAAATCACTTTGGTCTTTAAGAATCAATCGGAAGAGTATACAGAATATTTGGCCGCGATGAGTATAGTTTGCAACATACGAGACCGGATCCGGACGGAACAAAAGAAGGATGCGGCTTTAACCCCGGCTTTCAAGTCAATGGAGGATGGGACTACGGAAGAATACTCCCTAAAAGACGGCCTCGTCCATTTTCGTGGCCGGCTTTACATCCCCGAAGGTGACAACATTCGGGAGGATATTCTAAAGGAGGCCCATTGCTCCAAGTACTCGGTGCACCCGGGGATCGCGAAGATGTACACCGATTTGAGAAAGACAATGTGTTGGCCGGGAATGAAGAGGGATGTCAAGTACTTTGTTACCCATTGTATGGCCTGCCAAATGGTGAAGGCGGAGTGCAGAAGCCCCGGTGGAATGTTACAGTCGTTTCCCATCCCCGAATGGAAATTTGAGGACATCTCCATGGACTTCGTCCACGGGTTACCTCGCTCGCGCTCGGGGAATGATTCTGTGTGGGTGATAGTTGACCGGTTGACCAAGGTAGCCCGATTTATCCCAATGAAGAAGGAGGCGCAGGTGGGCGTCCTAGTGCGTCTCTTTGTGGAGCAATTTGTGCGGTACCATGGTGTGCCGAAGATGATCGTCTCCGATCGGGATGGTCGGTTTACTTCAAGAGAATGGAGGGCTGTACAGGCTTATTTGGGCTCGCGCCTCGCCTTTAGCACAGCCTTTCACCCACAAACGGACGGGCAATCTGAACGAACCATCCGAACATTGGAGGACCTTTTGAGGTTGTGTGTGCTAGATAAAGGAGAACCATGGGAGAGGCTCTTACCTCTCGTGGAGTTCTCTTATAATAACAGTCATTAAGCCAGTATTAGAATGGCACCTCATGAAGCTTTGTATGGAAGGAGGTGTAGAACACCCTTGTCCTGGGTGCAAGACGAAGATCCGAAGACATTGGGAAATGAGTATATTGATGACACGGACGCGGTGGTTAGGTTGATCCGGGATCGAATGCTAGAGGCTCAAAGCCGACAGGCGAAATATTACAACGCAAGGCACCGTATGGTGGAATTTCAAGTGGGTGATAAGGTGTTCCTGAAGATTCGACCGATGCACGGAGTGTCGCGGGTGCGTGGAGTCAAGAAGCTCAGCCCAAGGTATGTCGGGCCCTATGTCGTAGTAGAAAGGATTGGCCCTCTGGCCTATCGATTGGAGTTACCACCGGAGCTGGAGAACCTTCACGACGTGTTCCATGTATCGTCGCTTCGGAAGGCTTTGTTGCGGCCTGAACAGTATATCCCCACGGCGGATGGTGTCGTGGCGTCTGATAGGTCTGTGCGACTGGAGCCGGTGCGGATCGTTGATAACGAGACAAGAACCTTGCGCCGCAAAAGTGTTCCCTTGGTGAAAGTGATATGGTCTAATCATGGGAAGGAGGAGTTCACATGGGAGCCAAGGGATTTGATGTAAGGGCGCTACCCGGAATTATTTACCCCAGGTAAAAATTCTATTTGAAAGCATAGTTCCCTTTTATGTGTTTCACTCCCATAGCCTTACCCTGATTTCGGGGACGAAATCTTTTATTTTGTTTATAGGATTTGTAACGTCCCAATTCGCGCTAGGCCCCTTGATTGCGCTTTTGAGTCAAGGGGGCTGTGGTGAGCCCAATGGGGGTGTGGGTGAACAGGTGCGAACGTATGGGAGATGAGGAAAACAAGGCAAAACAGTGATTTTGGCCGACACGGGTATGGACACGGCCGTGGCCATACCCGTGTGCCTCATGTCAATATTAAGTTTCCAGTCAGAGAGGTACACGGGTATTGGGACACAGGCGTGTCCCTACCCGTGTGCCGAGGACACGGGTCGAGACACGGCCGTGTCTCTACCCGTGTGCCGCAACCCCGACACGGCAGAAAGATGTTCTGGGATGAACACGGCCCTAAACACGGCAGGCGACACGGCCGTGTCACCTGAACACGGGTAGGAACACGGCCGTGTGCCTACTCGTGTCTGCGATGTATAAAAAGGAAAAAGTTGTGAAACCCTAGCATTTCATCCCCTTTTCAGCCCCAAAACTTCTGAGAGGAAGAGAGCTTGCTGGAGGAGGGGAAAGGAGCTTGCCGGAGCCATCCTTGGAGGAATCGAAACGCCGCCGCCGTCAAGGGAAAAACAATGCCGCCGCGAAGGAGTGCGAGGCTCATGGCCGGCCATGGTGGTACCGCTGGACTTGAGGTGAGCTTCCTCCCCTCTCCCTTGGTGCTAGATCTATAGTTATTTTAGGAGAGACATCGACTCCATAGAGTCTTGATGGTGAGGAGGAGAGTTCTTAGGATAAGCCATGCCTAGGTTTTCTAGGCTTAGTCTCCCTCAACCTTCTCATCATTCAAAGTGGAGATGAGAGGGGTTTTCGTTGAGGGTTTGGCTTTGAAAGGAGAAATAAGGTTGGGTGTGATTTCTGGAGGAGTTTATGCGAGGTCGTTGTAAGGAAGAAGATGAACGGATGCCGTTCATCTCGCCTTAAGATGCGTGCAGAAATCTGATTTCTGCACGCGGCGACCTTCGTGGCCAATTTCAGAGGTGTTCTGGCCAAATCTGGGTGATCGACTCAACACGAAAGTCGTAGCCCTTGAAATTAAATTTCCAACGAGTGGTTGCACGTTTCCATGCGATACCCGTAGCCACGGGAAAGCTGGTTCGAGTCCGCTGCGTTCGGGAAAATTCCTATACAGGAAACTGTTTCCTGTACGTATTCGAGTTGAATTTCTGGTATGTTGCGACCAGATCTGGGCGATCGACTCAACACGAAAGTCGTAGCCCTCGCGAATACCTTTCCAACAAGGGGTTGTGCATTGTGATCGGATTTCTATAGCTCCGGTAATCCCAGTTTTAGTATCGGGCTATCCTATGTTAATGCACTTGTTAATTTATAATGCTAGCACTCTTGCAATGGTTGTGATTTGCTCATTTGTTATCTTGCTCCCATATATCTATAATGTTGTTGTTACTATAATTTAGCATGGTTACTCATTTGGTTGTGTAATAAGGAATAACCATGTAATGGTAGAGAAATGGATTGGATGAGAAGGCTAGATACTAAGAGTTGAGATTGGTATAGAATATATTTATACAGTTTGGTGTTGAACATATCTATTTTGCGTAGTGTTGAGGTGAATTCATTGAATAGGTGGGCGTGAATATGATGAACACTATGTGAAGAGTATTTTGTAACCGTAATCCGAGCCCAAGGGGTTTATTAACAACTGATGCTTAGAGTTGAAGCCTCCCTACGGGTAGCATCGAGTGAGTTGTTTTGGGGCATGTGATGTGCGACGATTCATCGTGTTGCGATATTGAGATAATGACTCTGGCAGGTCTATGGGTTCGCCAGTCGTCACACCGATGGGAGCCAATGGGTAGACCTTGGGCGGTAGGGTTAGATACTTGGTGTCCATAACCCGAGATCTCCTCCGCGCCATGAGAACGGTTGGGCTTGCACCTCGTGCGTTTCCGAGGTTCCATCCGGTTCGAAATCAAAGGCCAGGTTGGGCTGTGTTCTTGGTGCACATCTACCCAAGACCCCTTCTGAGCCGTAGTACGCATGTGAGCTCCGCTGTTGTGTTTTTAGCGTTGAGGCGTACGGGGGCCTAGGATAGGTAGTGTGATACCACCTAGTAGTGGAGACGCCCGCTCCACTGTCGCCGTCTGGCCACGACGGACGACGCCTGAGAGGTTAGCTACCTGCTCGAAAAGTGGGAACTTCAAGTCTATGTCAACATAGCAACTTGCATGTGCGTGCGCATGATTCGGTCATAGCATAACATTCATATCATGTCATTCATTGCATACACAAGATCCTCATCGTATAAGTTTGTATGGGCACTCTTATACGATGAGTTACTTTACTGTTAAGCCGATCCTTAACTTATAAGTTTGTATGGGCACTCTTATAAGTTAAGTTACTATTCTGATTACTTATACCTGCTATCATATATATAGATATTTGTAGAACTGCTAGTTGTGTAGCGTAGTTTGTATTCCACCATATTTACAGTCACCTGCTTATTTACTTGCTTATATATATACATATTGTACCTTGTTCCTTTCTCCGCCCGGTGCCGAGGAGTCGCCGGGGGAGCGGATGTGAAGCCACTTAGTCTTATGACTAACGGTTGCTACGTCTCCCTTTTTAGGAGGAAACCCCGCAGGTAGAGCAGCAACAGACTATGCAGCAGGACAGCCAGGCCCGGACGATAGGACCTGAGGTGGTGGTGCCATCGGCACCGTCAGTGACAGTCGTGAGTGTTTTCATGTAGCCATTTGGCAAAACATTTCTAGACTCTTGTTCTTTTGTACAAGCCTGTTGTGCTTGTTATCTTCCGCTCTTTTGGACTTAAGCTTAGCTGTGAATTGATCTGCTTTACTTTTCTGTTATGGTTGGGTTGGCATTGTTTATGTGATATGGATTGTAGCCGGCGGAATAGGCGTCTTATGGCAAAGGCTAACCCGTGTGTTAGTGCTACCGCAAGGCGGCTATTTCGGGCATAAGACTTCCCTCGTGCCGTGTGTTGTGTTCCGGGAGGGGGGTCTTACACAGGACACCCCTTTGAAAGATGTTTCAAGCGAATAAAGGCTCAGGAGAAGGACCAAGTTCAGGAAGTTCAGAAGACCCCCAAAGGAGATCTTGTGTGTACCTCGTGCAAGAAGAAGGGGCATGAGGTGGCCCATTATTGGGATAAGGGTAAGGTCTACTTTCAATGTGGGCAAAAGGGGCATATTAAGGCAAGGTGCCCGCAATTTCAGCCTACGTTTCAGCCTGCCCCACCTCAAGTTTTACCTCAGGTGCAGTGCTTGGACAAAGGAAATGGTAAGTTGATCGTGTCGATTGAGGAAGAAATTCAGTCTTTGACCCAAGTGATTTCAGGTTAGGTTATAACTTGTTTTATTTTCTTCCTAGTTTGTAGTTTGTTCGTTTAGTTGTGTACGCGATTTGTATAGGGATGTTTAAGGTAAAGAACAGTTAGGCGCGAGTGTTTGGATGTCTTCCTAGTTAATTTTCCTCCTGTGTGAGGCGTAGAGTTCTCCCTAAATTTGGACCTTTTGTGATTGTGTTTTTAGGTGACGTTTTTGGGTATTCTCTTAATGTTGTAAAACATGTCCATCCTTGTCCTTAATGTTGCCTGCCTTGATGAACCTCAGGATGTGTGCTAGATTGAGCAGGTTTGCATTTTTGGTTATGTCGTATGGTTTGTCAAATGCGCCCTCAGCATTTATGGATTTGATTAACCGCGTGTATAAGGACTTCCTGGATAAGTTTGTGGTCGCGTTCATCGGCGATGTTTTGATTTATTCCCGCGATGTTGTGGGGCATGACCGGCATCTGCGTTTGGTTATATTTGCTTTGAAGGACCATAAGCTATTCGCCAAATTTAGTAAGTGCAAGTTTTGGTTACCTCGGGTTCCTTTCTGGGTCATGTGGTTAGCAAGGACAGGATTTATGTCAACACAGAATAGATTGTTGCTATTATAGAATGAGATATCAGCCGATCCAGAGAAAAATAGCTGTGGTTATGGAATGGGCTAGGATTTCAATCGAAGCATGAGAATGCAGTTTTGTTTGGAGCAATAAGCGCGAGGAAGCATTTCAAGAATTAAAGATTTGTGTATGCACTGCTCTTAGAGGTTGAAGTATGTCTTCACTCAAAAAGTATTAGCAGGAATGGTTAGGGTGTGTTGTTGATTTTCAGGTCAAGATTTTATACTATCCAGGCAAGCTAACGTAGTAGCCGGCGCCCTAAGTAGAAAGACCTGGAAATTTTCAGATCTCGCCGCTAAATTTGTTGATAGAAGAATTTCTTTTAACGGGCATTTCAGTGAGAAGTTGTGTCATGCCAAGTAGTTGGTGGGGATCTAGCCTTCATGGACTTCTTTTACAAGGCTTCATCAAAAGGACGATCATGATTTACTGCACCTTTGTAATAGAACGGATAAGGGGAATTTACCGCTACAAAAAATTTGTATCCCCAATATCGAAAGTATACGAGTTGAATTGTGTAGTGAGGCGCATGGTGTCAGTGTTACCTACCACCCATGTCCTAACTAAGATGTATTAGGACTTGAAGCAGATTGCTTTGTGTTTGTTTCTGAGTGTTCTACCTGCTAGCTGTTAAGGCCGATCATGGAAGGCCTGGTGGCAAGTTGACTCCATTAGAAATCCCGACTTGAAAGGGGCAGAGCATCTCGATGGATTTCATTTCAGGCTTGCCGAGATCTCCAGGAGAATTTGATTCAGTCTTGGATATGGTTGTCAGATTAGTGAAGTGTGTTCATTTCGTACCTTAATGAGATTGATTACCCCTTGAATAAGATAGTTGAGTTGTATCTAAATAAAGTCATCCAGTTACATGGAGTTCCTATAAGAAACATATCAGACCGAGACTCCAGGTTTACGTCTCGCTTCTAGAAGAGTTTGCAAGAAGGTTTGGGTACTGATTTGAGATATTCTACCACATATCATCCGGAGAAAAATGGTCAGGAGGAGCGAGGTAACCCGATCGTGGAGGATACAATCAGATGTTGTATTTTTGACCACGGAGGAGCGTGGGATGAGCGTTTGAGGCTGATGGAATATGTGTGCTATAACAATTATCAAGAAAGCCTGCAAATGGCTCCTTTTGCGCTCTGTATGGGAGGCGCTGCAGGAATCTGCTGTTTGGACCGAGGTTGGTGAGAGGTAATTGTTGGGCCCGGATGCCCTTGAAGAAATGGATGTTGCTGCGAGGCTTATTCGAGAGAAGCTCCAGATAGCCTAGGAGCAATATGAGAAGAATGCCAACTGGCGTAGATCTGAATTGGTATTTGCTGTGGGAGACTTGGTATTTATTAAAGTTTCCCCGATAATTGAAATCAAGAGGTTTGGTAAGAATCGGAAGTTGGACCCAAGGTTTGTGGGGCCATTTATAATTGTTGAGCGAATTGGTGTGGCAGCTTATAGGCTAGATTTGCCCGCGAACTTTCCTGGCGTGCGCAATGTTTTTCACGTCAGTCAACTACGAAAGTGTGTGCTAAACGATAGGCAAGTTTTGGATTTTGTGTCTCAGTTAGAGCCGAATCTTTCTTATGTTGAGACGACTGTCCGCGTTTTTGGATACTGAAGATCAGGAGTTGCGGAGAAAGTCAATCATGATGGTCAAAGTTTTGCGGAGGATTCAGGGCGTGGAAGCGCGACTTGGGAATTAGAGTCGGCTACGAGGGAGGCTCACCCTCATTTGTTTCCCTGATTGTGCTCGGTATGTTTGATATTCTTTTTACTAACTCTTGGTTAGTTCTGTTCTTTTCCTTCTATGATAGAAGTTGGTGCGTAAAGTTTCGGGGCGAAACTTTCTCTTAGGGGGAGTGACTGTAACGCCCCCGATTTTTCGGTATTTAATGATTATTCCTTTGGCGTTACATTGACGCGTTTTCGGCTTGTGCCATTGTTAGAGTACCTCTTTAGGTGTTCTTAGTGGTCGTATCCTGTTTGCAGGGTTCCCCAGCTAGCCGGAGTCTGTTTTGGAGACTCGGCTGAGCCTCTCAGGGAATGCTTGTGCTTTGGCTTCGGGAGGTGTTAGCCTGAGTGTTTGATCGTCGGAGGTTGTTTTCGACTTCGTCGTTGTTTTCGTAGCTTGAGTGTTTAGCTACGGTGCGAGTTTGGTCGAAATCCGAGATCGTTTATATTTTCCAATCGTTCCGACGGTCGCTTGTTAGCGAGTCGTCAACTTATGCGAGCATATATATATAGTTGTGCATTTTTGGGCATATCGCGTGTTTTGGGCGTGCCGGTGCGAGAATGCACATGTCCGTGCGTGCGGAGCGTTATTTAAGCGTACGTGTGCTTGTTTACGTATATATATGTATTAGCTTGTGTATGTGGATTCGCGCATTTGTGCGTGCGGTTTTATTTATGGGAGAATATTTATATTGTTTTAGGTGTAGGTGTAAACCTTAGGTTATATATTATACCTTAATTATATTTAATATAACTTAAGTGTTTAGTAGTAGGTTTAGGATGTAATGTAAAGTAAGGTATTATTATATGTATATTAGGAATTATTATTAGGTTGGTTAGTATTAAGATGTATTATATATATATATATATGTTAGTTTTATTTAGGTCTTCTCCCCCCCCCCATTCAGCCGACCAGCAGCAGGAAAAGAAAAGAAAAGAAAACCGAGCGCTATTCCTCCGTACGGAAGAGAAGAGGCGGACGCCCGGCTGCCGCTCTGACCGCCCATTCACCGCCCAGAACCGCTCGAAAGCATGGTTTGAGACCGGATCCGGACTCTCCTAGGCGAGATCTTCGTTCCGAGGTAAGCCTTGTGCGTTTTCATCCGTGATTTTTGTCCGATCAGTAGGCTATGTTTTATTTTTTTTTTCTTGGGTTTTGATGGTGTTGTTCTTCCCGATCTGTTGTCCAGGAATTTTTTATGTGTTCTTTGTGACTTCCGGCCGTTCGGAGAGAGGTGCTGCCGAAATTTTTTTGGTGGCCGGCGTTTTGAGAAGAGGGGGGTTAGCCGAATTCTTCAAGAGCAAGGCAAGTACTCACTTGCCATAGCAATTCCTTTCTTTTTTTTTGTATCCTTAGTTGTATGGTTCGTTATATTAGTTGTTGTTTGGACTTGATTGTGTGCTGAATTTGTTCCTTGGGAGTGTGGTGTTAAGAGTTTAAATTTGTTTACTAGGAGATCATGTCCCGATTGGGTGCAAACCTGAGCACCCTGTGCCTAGTTTTGATCGTTCCCGGGATAGTTAGTTGTTTTCACTTTCCTTGTGTTCAAACTATTATTAGTGTTTTTGTTTTATTTAATTTCAAGAGTTAGTGTAGTGGTTTCATGGTTTCTCTACGATAGAATTGGTATCGAAGCCACCCAACCCTTGCCATTTATTTTCTTTTGGTGCCCATCCTCTTGTTTGCAATTAGTGTCAAACCCCTCGCTAAAGTTGGGTATCAAACCACTCAAGTTAAACGTTTATGCGTTATCATGTTAAGTGTCTATGGGTCGTATTAAGCTAAGTGTCTATGGGTTGTATTAAGCGGAATGTGTAGAGGTTGTATAATTTAATTGTGTAGGGGTTGTATTAATTTATATATTTACGGTAGTATCATGTTAACCGTATAAGTTTGTACCAAGTTAGTTGAACACACTTAGTAGTGATCAAGTTGCTAATTATGTTTAGTTTAGCGTAGTGGGTAAGAGTTGTGTATCAAACTATTTTCCTATTTAGTATCGCTCTATTTTAAATTTGATGTGTAGTATTGCGTAGCTTAGCAACTCGACGTTTAGTCCGTCGGTTTGAGCTTAGGGTTCCTAGGTGGGTTGCTCTAGATGGTTTAGGGTTCCGTGTGATTTCTTGGTGGTTCTTGAAACCACTAGTAAGGGTTTTCCCGAGTCACTTGGTGCTGGAGTAGGATGTGATTTAGGGGAGAGTTGGATCGATGCCCCCACCCCTGTTTTCTTCTTGTCTTACTAAGACAATATGGGTTGTTTGGCTGAGTGGACTGATGCCACCACAACAGCACCATGATGATATTTAGGCCTGAAAGACTTGGTTTGACATGCGGTCACTAGTCTAGGCCCTTGCTACTGATTTTGTCCATCTCCAGTACTAGGTGACTCTTTCCGCTCTAGCTCTATGTTGGAGTTTTATTATTGTGCTAAAAATTCTTTTTTGTAGAAATCCTTGAAGCGCGGCTTCATTCGTGCTCTTGGGGCACTCCCTTTCTACTCACCTCGGTTGAGTATCAGTTTTACCTGTTTTACTCACCTCCTTCTTTTTTATGTACCTGTATTACATACCTTCACTTATTTCTGACCTATTTTTAATTCCTGCATAAATCTATTGTACCCTTGCTTTTCCTTTTGATAGTTGCTTTGCTGAGGTGTTCGTTTTTTTCTGAATACCTCAGGTACAGGTATTTAGCCAACTGTGCGGCTACTTCTCTCCTGGAGATTTTCTAGCATTTCAGCTACTACTGTGGTTCTCTATTCCTGTTGTTTGGGAGGTAGTTTTCTTTAGACCTGTAGTATAGACATACCTACTCACCAGTGGGTTCGTGTTAGTTGTTGACGCCCACTGGTGGTTTCTCTTTTAGATACTTTGCACTTTCTTACACTGTTAGTTTTACTGCTTTGGGTAATATTAAACTTGCTCTTGGGATGATTTATGTTAGGATGCTAGTTATATTTAAAACCTAAAAAGCACTATTAGGTATATATATATAAGTCATGATCTACATGTTTTACAAACTCATACACTACTTTCAAGGCGATGTAAAAAGATCATTTTTCTTATATATATATATAAATTAAATCTAGGGTCCTGCATAGTATAAGATGTCCCCTGGGGACACTTATGCAGTCTCTCTTAGGATGCATAAATGTAAATAAAGTATTTTCTGCTGCGTATATGTATAATTTTGAAGTGTAGACTAGATGATCTACAGAGCCGAGGGGTACGGCCTTAAAAATATAACTGAATTTCTAGTAATTTAACTTATGATTTTTCATAAAGTAAAGTAGATAGTGTTTTGACTGAACGTCAGCAGTTATCCCCTGCTCGACGTGGCATCACGACGCGTGTTTTCTCAAACTCTGATAATTCTTGATTCGGAGAAAATGCGGGTTGCGACACCGCTCACGGCCTTAAGGCCTTATAAGTTTCTCTTTACAAACATACGACTTCATACATTGGCACACAGGCCGGCCACACATGAAATCCAAAGCTTCGCACGGCCTTCAAGGGCCTAACAACAACAGCAAGGGCTTCAGCCCGCTCAATCCATTTCAGCATCTACAAGGGCAGCACCTGTATATAGACATCCACCCCATGGGTGACAAACAAAGCAACGGTCAGGATTCAGTTGACCAATTATAATGACCCTACCCCTTACCCGGGGCAATGGTTCCTTTCCTGCATGTATTCCAATCTCATCACATATATACAATACACTTTTTCATCACAAATGCTGAACTTCATGCCAGACGTTTCATGCACTCAGGGCACACTTACGGTGTACCAAGCTCCCCATGGTTCCACAACCGGTTTGAGGTTTTTACTTGTTGGTCAAGACTAAGCCTCCAAACCCCTATTGGAGACCTCACGCACCTGTCCACTCAGAGGCACGCACCTCATAACAAACTGTGAGCGCTACAAGTTGACCTACCCTCGTAGTGTAACAAGCCTAGGGAAATCGCCCCGCTACATTGCTACCAATCGGCCGCTCACCTGATCCTACAACTGGACATGTTGGGTGGCCTACCCACTAAGAGGTTCTTAACTTGTTGGCTATGGGCATCAGCCGCCAAACCTCTGTTGGAGGCCTATCATACCCACCCACTCAGAGGTGTTCGCTTACAACAATCTGATCAATGAACTTGGTGGGTATCCTACTCACTAAGAGTTTCGCTCATTCCTTCTCAACAACGGCATATAGTGCCGCTTTCCATTCCATCAATACAGCTCGTGTTGAACATACAACCAAAGATCATCACAATCATCCTCACCATCTCCGTAAGTAACCGATGTATACACAGAGTATTCTCTGGTTTGCAGAATCACCAATCCAGATATCCATCCAGATGGGCTTCACACAGCATGCCTATGCCATACTACACATTGCCGGCTCTAGATGCAGACTCAATCACTGGAATCACTTACGCTCTTCCAACTTTTGATGGAGGATTCCACAGATATACATGCATAAACAAAGGGCTTGACCTACCCAAGGAAGAAAGACCGTTACCCTTGACGATCGCTTCGGCGCCATGAAAGAACTAGCCGGAAGGAAAGCACAACAACGGCCTTGCCTTCGCAATGCTGAACTCGGCTCTCGATTTGGACCGCTTATGCTCCACCGACGATCGAAAAGCTTCTCCTTCTTCCTTCCTTGCTCTCCTCTCTCTCTTCATTTAGAAATAGAATGGCTAATATGTGAATGAGATATTCATCTCTATTCTCGGCCTTATAAGAGCAGGGATGATCTTGGACCACAGGATCCAAATAGAAGGGAACGGACGACCTCGATTTCTTTGAAAAGCATCTAAACAGAACTGACACGGCCTGTGACACGCCTGTATCACAGGCTATGTCCCTTGAGTGGCTACAGAACCGACTCAATCTGGAACAGAACACGGGCTATGACACGCCCGTGTCACTCTCTAACACGCCAGTGTCAACCAGTACATGGCCGTGTGGATTGTCGTGTCACCACATAACCACAAGGATGAAACACCCGAGAAGGACAAGGCTAAGGAACAAGCCTGTGTCCTCGGCCGTGTGCTAAACACGCCCCTGTGACATGCCCGTGTCATAGGCCATGTACCACAATCAACGCCACTCCACTCAACGCCACTCAACGCCACTCCACTCAATACCGCCCGTACAGGACACGCCCTAGGACACGCCCATTTCCTAGGCCGTGTGCACCTGACACGCCCTGGGACACGCCCGTGTCCAAGGTCATGCCACCTAGCCTGAACCCATTTTGGGACTTAGGGTTTTTGGGGTGTTACAATTTTCCCCTCCTTATAGAAATTTCGTCCCGAAATTTAGCGCAACAACAATGGTAATACAACAATGCAATCGATGCACTATGAACAAAAATGATCCGGGGTTACCTCTCCCCATGTTCTCGCACCAACAAAAGTGTTTTCACAAACACACATACAATATACAAAGTACAACAAAAGCAATAAAGTGCACCCTCAACTTTATTTCTGCTCATCCGCGTCTCTAAGCAGCTTCTTGACAGCTTCCTGCAACTCCAGGTTAAACACTTGAGGTTGTTTCACTTCATGATGTGAGCTTTGCGGCTCTTGCACTCCGAGATTATACACTCGCGGTTGCTTCCGGGATGCAGATGATTCCGCCACTACCTTACCCTTTTCCTCATAGGACGTGTCTGTCTTTTGTTCACTCTTTTACGGTCCTTTAAAACAGTAACGGGCGATATGCCCCTGCTTTCCACAATTGAAACAGGTACGCAACTAACCACATCCTTGACCAAACGTCATGCTCGAAGCAACATTCGAAGACATTTGTTCAGCAGTCCTGAACCTCTTCTTATCTCGTTTCCTAAACTCCGACTGTTCGGACTGCGGGACTTTGAAATCCAACTTGTCTGCTGCCAAGTTCTTCTTATCATGTACTCATTTCAAATCTTTTTCTAGCGCACAGGCTGTATCTACTAAGGCTTGGAACCCTTGGTTCACTGAACTCGGAATCACCAATCTATCCTCATCTCTGAGTCCCTCATAGAATCTGTTCGTATTCCGCGCTTCTTCCACAAAAGTCGACCCCGCATAACGTCCCAGCCTGGTAAATTCATGCAGGTAGTCATCCATAGTCCTCTCACCCCGCACCAGACTCGGTCTCCATAGCAATTCTCCGCAATACTGGGAAATATTTGTCCTAAAACATTCTGGAGAATTCGTCCATTAAAATCTCTCCCAGGCCTCTTCCTGCCAACTGGTGCATCTCGACGTCATCCCACTAACCCCTCACCGCTCCTTCCAGTAGGAAAGTGGCTAACGTCACTCTCTACCCCTCATCAATCCTGAGCGATGTCAGGATCCTCTTCACTCTTGATAGCCAATCTTCCGCTTGCGTTGGGGAATGCGCCCTGACAAATGTAGGTGGATGAAAATCCATAAACCGCTTCAATTGCTCGTCATTCGCTCGCTCATCCACTCGAGCTTCCACATGCTCTTGCCTTGCACAAACCCTAACTGGCTCCACTACACTCCTTGCCTCCCCAATAGTTTGTGCTTGAAGCATGGCAAATACCTCCTTCGCAACTAGGCGTACAGTTTCCGCAAAAGGAGGATGTGTGGGCACCTCGGCTGGTGCCGCACTCTCATCCGAACACTGGGGCTCAGACTGCCCAGCACCACTCCTTGTCACCTATATGTGAACAAGATACCAATAATCAACCTCCAATCCAAAACGGCAAACATGCCGAATACATACCCGCACATTCCTAGTGGACAGTCTTGAGTTCAATTATGTTAAAACGGTTCGCACGTACACGTGTTCGCCACCCGAAAAAAAATTCGGCCACGAATTCGAAAGTGGAAATCCGAGAGGCCTCTAATACAAAAATATAACAACCCGACCCATTAAATAACATATAATAGAAGGTTCGGCCGGGGCCCCACATTATATGCCACAAAAAGACGGTGAGGTCACAGGTTAATACAAAAATATCATGCATCCTAACTCAAAGCATTAGCGGAATGTTACAAGTTGCACGAACTCAATCCATGAATGTCCACTAATATATAAATAACTCATTTATATACAAGACAGAGAATGTTAACAAGCACACCGCTCATGGACTTAAGGCCTTACATGTTTCTCTTTACAAACATACGACTTCATATATCGGCACGCTTACCGGCCACATATGAAATAAAAATCTTCGAACGAACTTCGAGGGCCTAACAGCAAAAGCAAGGGCTTCAGCCCGCTAAATCCATTTCAGCATCTATAGGGGCAGCACCTGCATTTAGACATCCACCCCATGGGTGACAAATAAAGCAACAATAAGCATTCAGCTGACCAATTATAACGACCTTACCCTTACCCGGGGCAGTGGTTCCTTCCCTGAATGTATTCCAATCTCATCACATATATACAATACACATTATCATCATAAACGATGGCCTTCGTTCCAGACATTCCGTGCACTCAGGACATACTTACGGTGTACCAAGATCCTCATGGTTCCACCACCAGTTCGAGGTGTTTATTTGTTGGTCGGGCCTAAGCCTGTTAAACATTGTTGGAGACCTCACGCACCCGTCCACTCAGAGGCACGCACCTCATAACAAACTGTGAGCACTACTAGTCGACCTACCCTCGTAGTGTAACAAGCCTAGGAAAATAACCCCGCTACATTGTTACCAATCGACCGCTCACTTGATCCTACCACTGAACTTGTTTTGAGGCCCACCCACTCAGAGGTTCTTAACTTGTTGTCTATGGGCATCAACCGCCAAACCCCTGTTGGAGGCCTCTCGTACCCACCCACTCAGAGGTGTTTGCTTACAACAATCCAATCAATGAACTTGGTGGGTATCCTACCCACTCAGAGGTTCTCGCATTCCTTCTCAACACCGGCACATAGTGCCACTTTCCATTCCATCAATACAGCTCGTGTCGAGCATACAACCAAAGCTCATCACAATCGTCCTCACCATCTCTGTAAGTAATCGATGTATACATGGAGTCTTCTCCAGTTCGCAACATCACCAATAAAGACATCCATCCAGATGGGCTTCACACAGCATGCCTATGTCGTTCTATACATTTCCGGCTCTAGATGAAGACTCAATCACTGGAATCACTTACGCTCTTCCATCTTGATGGAGGATTCCAGAGATATACATGCATAAACAAAGGGCTTCACCTGCCCAAGGAAGAAAGACCATTACCCTTGACAATCGCTTTGGCGCCATGAAAGAACTAGTCGAAAGGAAAGCACCACAGCGGCCTTGCCTTCGCAACGCTGAACTCGGCTCTCGAT
This sequence comes from Platanthera zijinensis, assembly GCA_039513925.1. Lineage (NCBI taxonomy): Eukaryota > Viridiplantae > Streptophyta > Magnoliopsida > Asparagales > Orchidaceae > Platanthera > Platanthera zijinensis. The sequence continues at coordinate 88,628,697 of CM077085.1, forward strand.
TCAAACCTATGATGCTCCACCAACGTTCAGAAAGCTTCTCCTTCTTCCTTCCTTGCTCTCCTCTCTCTCTTCACTTAGAAAGAGAATGGATAATATGAGAATGAGATATTCATCTCCATTCTCGGCCTTATAATAGCATGGATGATCTTGGACCACATGATCCAAATAGAAGGGAACGAACGGCCTCGATTTCTTTGAAAAGCAAATAAATAAAACTGACACGGCTTGTGACACACCCTTGTCACAGACCGTGTCCCTGAGAGTCTACAGAACCGATTCAATCTGGAACAAAAAACGGGCTACAACACGCCCGTGTCACTCTCTAACACGCCTGTGTCAACCAGTACACGGTCGTGTGGATGGTCGTGTCACCACATCAATACAAGGCTGAAACACCCGAGAAGGACATGGCTAAGGAACACTCCCGTATCCTCATCCGTGTGCTCAACACGCCCCTGTGACATGCCCGTGTCACAGTCTGTGTACCACACTCAACGCCACTCCACTCAACGCCACTCAACGCCACTCCACTCAACGCCTCCCGAGCATGACACGCCCTGGGACACGCCCGTGTCCTAGGATGTATGCACCTGACATGCCCTGGGACATGCCCATGTCCCAGGCCTTGTCACCCAGCCTGACCCATTTTGGAACTTAGGGTTTTTGGGGTGTTACAATATTTTTAATAAAGGAGTGGTTGTGTTGGTGTTTAACGAGGTGCTCAATTTCAGGAGGAAATTTATATAAGGAGGGGAGGGTTGTAACACCCCAAATTCCAATTTGGAGTTCAGGCTGGGTGACACGGCCTGGGATACGGGCATGTTCCAGAGCGTATCAAGCTCTAGGTACTCGAGTGGGTCTCGAGTGTGTCTCGAGTGTGTCTCGAGTGAGGGACACGGGCGTGTCCGAGGTCGTGTCCTGCTTGGGTTGGTAATCGGGCTGTGTCGAGTGTGGCACACGACCTGTAATACGGGCGTGTCACGGGTGAGTGTTTGGCACACGGCTAAGGACGCAAGCATGTGCCTATTCATGTCCTTTCAGGAGTGTTGATCCTGTGTTGATTGAGGGACACGCTCCTCAACACGGGCGTGTACCTAGTGACAAAGCATGTCAGGTGCTTGACACGGGCTTGTCCAAGCCTTGTCCTGGTTTGGATTGAGTTTGTTCCTTAGCCGCTTAGGGAACACGACTTTTGACACGGGCGTGTCACAGGCCGTGTCAGCCCAGGGAAGATGTTATTATGGGCAAATCCTGGTCATTCATTTTCTTCTGTTTGGATCCTAAGGTCCAAGCTTCTCCCTGTAGTGATAAGACCTTGGATTGAGAGTATTCTATCATTCTATATTATCTTTCCAAGAAGAGAGAAGGGAGAGCTTGGAGGAGGAATAAGGAGAATGATTTCGGCCGCCGGTGGTGCTTCAATGGTCTGACTTGAGATCCGAGGCCAGCGTTGTGGAGGCAAGGCCGTCACGGTGATTTTTAGCCGGCTAGTTTGTCTTGGCTCCGAAGCAATCATCAAGGGTAACAATCTCTTTCTTGGACAAGTGAAGTCCTACTTTATTCATGTGTATGGAATCCTCCACCAAGAGGTGGAAAGCGTAAGCGATTCCAGCGGGTTGAGTCTGCATCTAGATCCGGAAGTGCGTAGTACGGAATAGGCTTGCTGTGTGAAGCCCATCTTGACGGGTAGTCTGGATTGGTGATGCTTATATTGCGAACTTGAGAATACTCTGTGTATATAACGAGTAGCTTGCGGAGATTGTGAGGACGTTTGTGAATTGTGGTAAGGAAGCTTTGTATAGCTCTTTTAGTTATATTCTCTGCACGAGCTGAGCGATGGATTAGAACGTGGCACTGTGTGCCTGTGTTATAAGAGATCGATTGGTAGCAATGCAGAAGTGTGGTTTAACGGGCTTGTTACACTTTGGTGGGAAGTTTATCTAGAGGTACTGTGTACCTGCGTTATGAGCGATCAATTAGTGGCAACCCAGAAGTACAGTTTCATAGGCTTGTCACACTACGAGAGTAGGTCGACCTATAGTGCTCACTAGTTATCGTGAGGTGAATGCGTCTGAGTGGTATGGGTGCGTGAGGTCTTCAACAGGGGTTTGGAGGCTTATGCTCGACCAACAAGCTAATCACCTCGAATCGGTGGTGGGACCTAAAGGATTTCAGTACACCGTAATAGTGCCCTAAGTGAACGGAGCGTCTGGCATGAAGGTTGACGTTTGTGATGTGGTTGTTCCTCAGTGCACTTATTGTGATATATATATATATTGTGATTGAAATGCATGCAGGGAAGGAACCACCGCCCCAAGTAAGGGGTAAGGTCGTTATTGATAGAATTAATTTCAAGATAACCCAACACCTAGAGGGAGGGGGGGTTAATAGGTTCTTTTCCTTTTTTACTTAAGGCAGAATATTTTTCTGATCTTAAGATAGAATCTAAGTATTCTACATAAATCACAACACATAAATCACAAACATACACACATCACAGATTGCACACAGGTTTATAGTGGTTCCCCAAGGTCTGGGTATATTCACTTTCCCCTTCACCTATTTAGCAGCGTGCTAGATTCGACCTATCTTCTTCCTTCTTCTCAGATCAACAGATATTACAGCTCAGAACCGTAAAAGGTTCCTACAACTAAGAACCCTATAATGTTCCTACAACTCAGGCTAACAGCCCTACCTCAGCCTTTCCCCAAGGCCTATAACTCAGAGAAATAATTCTCCTACACTCATGCTCAAACAGCCTTACCACTCAGAGATCTAAATCTCCTACACTCAGCCTTTATAACACATGCTTACAACTCATATCTATGAAAAAATCCTACAGAATTTGATACGTATTTTTGATGGACTCTTACCCTTGTTGAGAGAGAAAGGATAAGAGGATTCTTGATCAGCTTCTTGATGAGACTGATGGCTGAAATCAACCTGTTCTTAGATTTCTTCAAAGATTCTTGAATTTGAACTCAGTAGGGTTGATCTCCTTTGAAGTAGACTAACTGCCAGCTTCCTTCTTAGAATCAGAAATAAATCTGAATCCTTCTTAGTAGATTGGTTCAAGATCTGCTTCTTAGGAGACTTGTAGATGTCTCCTCCATTACTTTAATAGTTGAAGATCTCTCTCTCTCTTCAAAACTTATGAAGTTTCTTCAGAATTCTTGCTTGAATTCTCCTTAGATCTTCTCACGAAAATCTTCTTCAGTGTGACGTGCAATTTCTTGATCAATGATTAATACTTCAATAGTTGTGCCTGTTGTTGTTGTTCATCATTTTTGATTTGACAGAATCCATCCATATATATAGACTTCATCCATGGTAACCGGCTGATCCGGTTTCTAACCAACTTCTTACAAGTCTTACAGCTTTAGTAAACTTATTGGAATGCACAGCTGTCAAGTCTCAAGTCAGTTCTTGAACCTTTGCCTTTGTTAGCAAAAAATCGAGACTGACTGTCATTATGTGTCGACACAAGTAGATAAAGTGTCGACACAAGCTTTGGTGATTTCGACATAAGTCCTTTGGTGTCGACACAGCTTCTTGACACTATATCTGTAGAATGTGTCGACACTGCCTCTTTGTGTCGACATAGACACTTCACTACACAGCACTCAACATTGTTGAAACTCTGCTGAGTGTCGACACAAGTCCTGTGTGTCGACACATTTGATATAGTCTCAGAATTTGTGTGTCGACACAGCCTCCTGGTGTCGACACAGTTGATGTCGACTAATACTCCTATGTGTCGACACTGCCTCCCAGTGTCGACACATTTGATGTCGACTAACGATTCTTTGTGTCGACATAGCCTTTTCCAAGTGTCGACACAAACTTACTGAAGTGTCGACACAGCTTCCTCTGATGTCGACACATAGACTTAGAAACTTTTCTCTGCATTTTAGCCAATACTTAACCTGCACATATAAACTCAAAGTAACATCAAAAACACCTTGATGTATATCATTGAGCTAAGTGAGGCTTCTCCAAATTAGGTACACATTTTCCAATGTATTCAACAATCTCCCCCTATTTGGAGAAGTCATAACCCTTTAGTCAATGATATACACCACTTATAATAAACAAATACTCTGATGTATATAAGCATTATATGACAAGGCAACTTATAAACAAAACATATATCAAAATCACATCACAGAATAAGGATGCAAATTAAATGAACATGGACCATTTTTTTGTTTATCATATCAATAAGTTTCTTAACACTATTTATATAGACTCCTTTAAAAACTAAGAATTACATAGTTCTTGAAAAATCTAGTGAAACTAAACTAAGACTGGACAGGCTCCTTGATGACTATTTCTTTCCCTGATTTAATCTGAGCCTGCATAGAAGGTTCTGCATCTTCAATGGGCTTCTTGCCTTTCAACCCAGCCTTCTTTTTTGCTTCATCCTTAATCCTTTGCCTTTCAAAATATTGAAAAAGCTTAGGGAAATACTTGCTAGGCTCCTCAGCATCAGGAGGTAGCTTCCCACTCTTAGCCATTCTTCTATATTAAACTATGGCTTCCTGCCTTGACTCATACTTCTGCCATTCCTGCTCATTATACCATTTGCCTTTTTCATGAACCTGGTCTTTTATAGCTTTCCAGGCAGTTAATATGATATTTCTAGAAGTGGGGCTCCATTGCTCAAAATCAGGTTTTAACTCTGCCTGCTCTCTGTATCTCTTCTTTGATAATTGAGCATCTTGCTGAGCTTTCACACCAGCTTCTGGCATATCTACCTTTTCAATAACAACATTAGCAACTTATTATGGAGGGCTGTACATAGACTGAACTTGTTGATGTAACATTTCAAAATTTGAAGGGGGGTAAATGACTTCGGCAACCTCAGGTTGATCACCTTCAAGTAGAGCTGGTTGCACACCTGACTCAACCACATTGTCATCATCACATAAGGATGAATATACCAGAGTGGCTCTGATACTGTTGGTTATCCATTTGTCATGATCAGAGCCTGCATAGACTAACACCCTCTCCCCCTTTATGACTTCTCTTGCTACATGATCTCTTAAATCATCTTTTTGAAATCTGATTTGCCCATCCAGGAAATTGATACCTTCTTAAAAGAATGGCTTTAACTTTTGAAGCTTGTCAGTAATTAACTTCTCAGATGAATTGATGGCAGTTTTAACTAAATCTAGGGATGCCTGTAGCTTCTTATCAAATTCTTCCATTTCTTTAGCCCTTGCGCCAGTCAATCCAGTAACAGTATTTTTTAACTCAGTTAAGATTGCATTGTGAGAATCTGTCAGATTCTCATTCATCCTCAGCTGGTTTTCAAGGACATAACCTTGTTTGATGGTAATATCATCCACTTGTTTCTTGATTTCTACCTGCTGCTGTGCTAGAAATACCACAGCATGGCCCCCTTATGGAAGCAATTTGTCATTTCTTTCTTATTCTGATTGACCTCAAATCTGATTGATTTTATATCTTGTGCTAGATAAAATTATAGCGCCTTATTGCTTTCATCCACATATTTTTCCAAAAGCAATCTCTGCTCATCTAATTTCACTTGTAAATTTTCCAAAAATTTGTTGTAATCAGTCTCAGCAGCAGGTTGTGGAGGAGTAGTTTGTAGTGCCCTTTTATAACTTTGGCTCCTTCTTTTAAAGACCATAAGTTTTCTCTTCATGACATTCCTTAGTTCTTTATTCTCTGAATTGGAAGTACTGACTATCTCAACCCTTTCTTGTGGAGTAGAGGGTGTATCTTTTTAAGGGGCAATCTGCTCCCCCTCAAGATTAGCCTGCTCCCCCTCAAACCTCATGTGTTCCTCCTCAACCCTGATATGCTCATCCTTATCTACTGCTCCCTCAATCTCAGGAAACAACTCTTCAAGAGTGAATTACTGTTGTGTGTGAGCAGAAGATAGTTCTTTTTCAGCAGCATCAGCAACTCTAGAAGTATCAAGGCCAGTTTGTGAATCTATTTCTTCTGATAAGTGGATTTTGTCTTTCTCCTGAGCCTGTGCAGAATGTGACTCCCCCTGCAACTGTGCAGTAACTATCTCCTCATAGACTTGTGCATTTTCAGTTAGGTCCTGGACCTATTCCCTGACTTACTTCCCCTGCACTTGTGCACTTATTGTGTCCTCCTACACATGGTCATGTTTAGTAATGTCATGTACTGGTGATTTAGCTGCAGTCTCTTGGTTATCCAAATCAGGTATGTCCTTTGAGAGGACCCTATCCCATATAGATATTATCTTGATTGCCATCCTTCTCATATGATTTATTTTAGATCCTGGAATCTGATGCATTACCTCTGGAATTACTCCAGCTAGGTATAAACTCATCAATCTAGCCAAATTAGGCTTTTTGATTCCTTCCTTTATCTTCTCAAACAGAACTGCAAACCAATCTGTGTTAATCTAATAGATTATCCTTGTCATCAGACTGAACATATAGGCAGAGAGCTTATCATGTCCTCCAGGTTTACACAAAATCACCTTCCCTACTACTTCAGATAGAAATTTTCCTTATTCATTCATCCCTTTTCTGTTAATGACTGCTCCAATCTTCATGGTTGGATCCAATCCACACCACTGTAGTGCCTCCCTTGTCTTTGAGGCTGGGACAACTTCTTCATCCTGATTTCTAGGAAGGTGAAGAATCTTTCGTAAACTTTTCAGAGTAAGTTTCATTCTATTTCCATGAACTGTTGATTTAATCTTGAGTCCAGTGGAGTCCACTATTGTAGCAGTATAGAACTCAAACACTACTTTCTTTCAGATCATGGTAGGTTCAGATACAAGAAACTCTAATCCATTATCAGTAACAAGGGTAATGACCTCTTTAATCTCGGTCGCCGCATCATCAAAAGCATTGCGCACTAGCTCGTAGCCTTTGTTAATATTATCTTCAATCTATGGCGCCATTGGAATGGAGAGAAATCTTTAATGGAGAGAAGAGAGTTTGTCGACACAGGGTTTTAGTCTTGAAAATCTGGAGAGCGTATCGACAGAATATGTTCTCGACCTATTTATAACCTTCTTAATAAAGAAGGTCAAAAGGAGAGCAAACTGTCCAAAAGTTTTGACACTGTTGAAAAGTGTCGACACATACTTCTATTGTCTCGACAACGATGTTGACTACTATGTGTCGACACCAATTGATGATATGTCGACACTGGACATACTTAGTAGTTCATCAGAAATTCTGTGTCGACTCTTATTGCAAGTGTCGACACAATTTCTGAAAGTGTCGACACCATTACTCTGGTTGTGTCGACACCACTAACTAAAGTGTCGACACCACTTCTCTAGATGTGTCGACACAGATTTACTGAAGTGTCGACAACACTTCTCTTAATGTGTCGACACAAATTTTCTTAGCCAAATTTGTTAGACTAGTTTATGTTCAACATTCCTAATTAAATTTTAAATTTATTGAATTTAGTTTCTTCTAAAGGCTTAGTAAATACATCTGCAATTTGATAATCCGTCTTAACAAATTCTAGTGAGATGTCCTCTTTCTCTACATGGTCTCTAAGAAAATGGTATCTTATTTCTATATGCTTTGTCTTACTATGTTAAACATGATTATTCGCAATAGATATAACACTTTTAGAATCACAAAACAAGGGTGTTCTACTTACTTGAATACCATAGATCTTAGTTGATGCTGAATCCATAACAGCTGTGCACAGCAACTTCCTACTTCCATATATTAAGACTCAACTGTGGATATTGGCACACTAGTCTGCTTCTTACTGCTCCAAGATATCAATCTTCCTCCAAAAATTGACATGTACCTGTAGTGCTTTTCCTATCTTCTTTACAACTTGCAAAGTCTACATCTGAATAGCCTGTTAGTAGAAAATCTTCATTCATAGGGTACCAAAGGCCTAGATTAGGTGTGCCCTTTAGATATCTCAAAATTATCTTAACTGTAGTGTAATGAGATTCTTTTGGGCATGATTGGTACCTAGCATAGACACATGTTGCATACATAATGTCTGGTCTACTAGAAGTGAGATATAGTAGAGAGCCAATTATTCCTCTATACAAAGACTCATCTACAAGTTTACCTGCATCATCTTTGCATATAGGCATACTTGTTCCCATAGGAGTTCTAATGGTGGAGGATGATTCCATACCATACTTTTTAATTAACTCCTTTGTGAACTTAGACTTGGATATGGACAAGCCATCATTAGTCTGTCTTACTTGGAGTCCCAAGAAGAACTTAAGTTCCCCCATACTGCTCATTTCAAACTTTCCTTGCATAAGTTTAGCAAACTTCTTGCAAAGGTTGTTTTCAATAGATCCAAAAATTATGTCATCTACATAAGTCTGAATTAAGATTATCTTTCCTTTGGACTCCCTTAAGAATAGAGTTTTGTCTATTTTTCCTCTTGAGAATTTGTTCTCAATAAGGAAAGTAGACAGGGTTTCATACCAAGCCCTTGGGGCTTTCTTTAACCCATACAAAGCTTTCCTAAGTCTTTAAACATAATCAGGTTTGAGAGAATCTACAAAACCTGAAGGCTGCACTACATAGACTTCTTCTTTTAGATTTCCATTAAGGAATGCTGATTTTACATCCATTTGGAATACCTTGAATCCTTGATATGCTGCATAGGCAAGGAACATTCTAATGGATTCCAGTCTTCCTACTGGGGCAAAGGTTTGATCAAAGTCTATTCCCTCTTCCTGCTTGTACCCTTTTGCAACAAGTCTTGCTTTGTTGTTCACAATAATTCCACTTTCATCATATTTGTTCTTAAAGATCCACTTTGTTCTAATGATATTATGGTCTTTTGGTTTAGGAACTAACTCCAAGACCTTGCACCTTCTTAACTGATTTAGCTCCTTTTGCATGGCATTAATCCAATGTGGGTCTAGGATAGCTTCTTCAAATTTCTTTGGCTCTAATTGAGATAGAAAGCTTGAGTAAAGGACTGTATTCAAATTCCTTCTTCTAGTTTGCACTCCATGTCTTGGATCACCAACTATCTGATTTACTGGATGATCTTTTAAGTGTCTAACAGCTGGAGGTAGTCTTTCTTCAGGATGAATACCTCCAGTTTCTTCAATGTATTGCACCTCTTGGTTTTCTTCAGCTTCTAGAGAGTCCTGTACTCCCCCTGGACAATAGCCACCATTTTCCATTTCTTGATCTGCAGTTGAATCTTCTGCAATGGAAAGCTTATCCATTCTCTCATTTATTCATGTTGGACTGCATGAACTGCAAGGCAACTGACTGTTGATCAGTCTAGTTTCATCAAAAACAACATGTACAGATTCTTCTTCAACCTGTATAATCAAGTTGTAGACCCTATAAGCCTTACTATTGTTGTTGTACCCAACAAATATCCCATCTTGGGATTTAACAGCAAACATAGTTAGATAAGACTTGTCATTGTTAAGGATATAGCACTTACAACCAAAGATCCTAAAATAGGATAAATTTGGTTTTCTACCTTTCATGATCTCATAGGGAGTCTTTTTGTGGCACTTGGTGATAGAAGCCCTGTTGATCACATGACATGCAGTGTTTACTGCCTCAGCCCAGAAATATTCTGGGAGAGAAGTGTCACTTAATAGAGTTCTACCAGCCTCAATCAATGTTATATTCTTCCTTTCAACAATACCATTTTGCTGTGGTGTTCTAGGTGAGGAGAACTCTTGAAAAATCCCAAATTCTTCACATAGTCTTGTCATACTTTTAGATTTAAATTCAGTGCCATGGTGAAAGAAAAGGGATAGATACTACTCTAGAGGGGGGGGGGGTGAATAGAGTAATCAAAAATTACACTAGCAAAGTTGACTGTCTACTCAACTCCCTTGGAGTTAATTGTAGAATGAAGGTTATAGATATTTGAGAAGTAACCCTAAAGCCTAACACAAGTGTTGTGCACAAAAGGCAGCCAACTATAATTATAGTTAAGGCTTGGAATCCTAAACAGCAACTAGCAAACCTAGTTAAAACAAATCACAGCCAACAGCACAAGTAATAAATCAAACAACCAGACGACACAAGGGAATTTATAGTGGTTCCCCAAACAACTTGGGTACGTCCACTCTTCTACCAACAAGATAGGAATCCACTCAGGTTTTTGATCAGGTGTCCTGCCACCAACAAGATCTGCTTCAGGTAGATCTAGAAACCCTTTAGACTTTTGATCAGGTGTCTAAAAACCAACACAGGTTTTTGATCAGGTGCTCTGCCACCAAAGTATACTTTTGAAGGGAGTAATAACCCTTTACAGGAGGGGGAAAGGAGGTTAAAATGCCTTCTCTATTTTAAATAGAATCAGAGAAGCTCAAGAACATGCACTGAGCTACAAAGCTCTAAAGAGTCAAGGCTCCCCCTGGCTAAAAGAATGTCCAGGTGAAGTCTTGCTTCAGTGCAGAAAATGCTTCAGAAAATCTGAAGGAAAAAGCTACAAGAAGATAATAAATATGAAATGAAAATTCTTCTTCAGGCAGCTATCTTCTTCTTCTTCTTCTTCAAAAAGCTATGAGTGAAGATCTTCCTGGAGGCAGGAGAACTCAGGTTGAAGAAGAGTGAAAAGCTAAAACTTCTTGTCAGTTGGATGTGAATGAGCTGAGAGCAGTAGAACTTTCTTGCTTTTTCTATTTCTCTATGCTGCTGAGAGTATATGATCTGGGTACTGTGTTCTAAGTAAGTTCTTCTTTCAAAAGAAGCTCTTTTAATATGAGCCTTTGCAACGACTTTAATTTGAGTTTGAGTCTTTGTCTTCTACTGAAATCTGCAAGCTGGGTTGCAAATAGCATAAAGCAAAAACAAAATCTGCAGAGAGATATCCTATAAGAGGATAAAGCTTTCTAAGAAGCTACAAATAACTCTGATAAGATAATACTAGAGAAAGTCACATCAGAAGAGACTCTTTACGGCCAAGGAAGACTTTTTGAGTCTAACGGCTATAAAGGACAGCCTGGCAGAAAAAGCAAAAAACATATCTCAACTAATAAGACAAACAACTTTGTCAGAAGAAGATTGGCTCATGCATAAGGAATGGAGCAGATATTGCATGGAAATAATATCACAACTTTATTCAAATAATCTTTTATAAAATATGCCAAAATAAATATGAAATAAATCACATCATAGAAGATGACAAAATTACTCAAGACATACAGCAAAACGTCGAACGACCCTCTGAGATCGTCGACCGAAGCACAGAGATCGTCGACCTATCAGACAGATAGTCGAACGATACAGATAGTCGAACTATCAAAGAAGATAGTCGAACTATACAGATAGTCGAACTATCAGATAGTCGATCTATCAGGACAGATAGTCGAACTATCAAACAAGACAGATAGTCGACCTATCAACAGATAATCGAACTATCAAAGAAAATAGATAGTCAACCTATCAAACAGATAGTCAAACTATCAAAGAAAATAGATAGTCGACCTATCAAACAGATAGTTGAACTATCAAAGAAAACAGATAGTCGACCTATCAAACAGATAGTCGAACTATCAAAGAAAATAGATAGTCGACCTATCAAACAGATAGTCAAACTATCAGATAGTTGAACTATCCAAACAGAAAGTTGAACTATCAAACAAAGCAGATAGTCGACCTATCAAACAGATAGTCGAACTATCAAAGCAAACAGATAGTCGACCTATCAAACAGATAGTCGAACTATCAGATAGTTGAACTATCCAAACAGATAGTCGAACTATCAAATAAAGCAGATAGTCGATCTATCAAACAGATAGTCGAACTATCAAACGAAATAGATAGTCGACCTATCAACAGATAGTCGAACTATAAAAGAGAACAGATAGTCGACCTATCAAACAGATAGTCGAACTATCAGATAGTTGAACTATCCAAGCAGATAGTTGAACTATCAAGAAGAGCAGATAGTTGACCTATCAACAGATAGTCGAACTATCAAAGACAACAGGTAGTCGACCTATCAAGCAGATAGTCGAGCTATCAGGAAGACGAACTTTGATTGGCTGATCGACGATAGTCGAGCGACGTTCGACCATAGTCGAACAAAAAACAACTTAACCAAATTTTCATTTGGAAAAGTGACAAGTCTAAACTAGAGCAAACTAACTAAACAACTAACCTTTGACCATAGATAAATCTTGGGTCAAGAGACAGAAAGAGAAGACTGAACTCAAATCAAAACTAGGGTACCAACAATCTCCCCCTATTTGAGTTAAGTCTCTCAACAACTAAATACAAAACTAATTACTGAAAATAAATAAAGTACATGAAGGGAAATAACTAAGCATATAACATCAATCAATCAGATAAGCAAATAACTGTCAATTAATGAAATTTTAAGATGCTTTAGAATTAGGTTTAGGTTCAGAAGAACTAGGAATGAAAGTAATTTTTCTAGAAGGATCTAGAGCTTCTTTCCTTGACAACTTCAGGTCTTGTTCTCCAATGATTTTCGATTCTGACGCCCTTGGGACAATTGCCTCTAGATGCTTTTCCATGTATTTTGAAGGATCAAATACCTCAGGTCTAACCTGGAATTTATCAAGCTCCTTCATTCTGAATTTTGACATTGTGGTTAATCCTGCAGTGTCTTTGCCTTCAGCTTTAGCTTTCTTAATTTGGGCTGAACCAACAAGTTCAAGAAAATGAGCCATCCTGAAATCAGGATCAAGCTCTGGGCTTTCATACACATTTTCAGAGGTTGTATCAACAGGTTTCACAGCTTTAAACTTAATAGACTTGTCTAGCAGACTTTTAGCTCGCTCATTATCCTGAATAACTAGATAAGAAGGAGGAGCAAACTCAGCAAATTTCTTGCTAGATTTTTTAGAGAAAATAATTCGCTTACCTTTTGAAACAGGCTTCACAGCATGATCTGGCTTTAGAGAGGTTGAGCTCTTGAGTTCTTTGGAAGGAGGAGGAGAAAAAGTTGGTCTTTGATAAACCACCTCCTTTACTTGTTCCTTAACATCAGCATCAGGTCTTTGACAGCCAGATTGAGTTCTACCTTGATATCCTTGAGAACTTTTCCTTTGTGATGACTGAGATGGGTTAAACCTGTAAGGCTGAGCAGCAAGATTTGTAGATAGGTTTCCAGAGGCTCCTACACTGGGAGGTGGAGGAGGAGGACCTCTAGGAGTCCATCTTGGGACAGGACTATCATACCTCTTTGACTTCTTTCTTTGCTTCTGCTGATTTTTAGAAAATGCCATCCAGTGCTGGAATTCTTTAGATTTAGGATCAATGCCTTTCAGGATATAGTAGGGAGTATCATTATCAGGATTTGGAGGAGGAGGAGCCACAGCTTTCCTTTTCTTTTTAGCAGATCTTTTTCTCTTAGACTCATCAGATTTATCAGAATCTATCTCATCCTCAGAATTTGAAGAAATAGGAAGATCATACGGATCAATTGCCTCTTGCACAGCTCTTTCCTTCTCTTTTGGGCCAGCTTTTTCTAATTCTTCTTCCATGGCATCCTATGCCAGGAGAGCATCTAAATCCAATCCAGGAGTGTCATCCCAAATAGTAGACTTTTCAATTTGAACATCTGAAGCCTTTTCTTGTTGATCAGAAACTGTCATGGGGACCAGTTCTACTTGCATTGCTAGCTGAGCTGGCTAAGCAGCCTCAGAAACTTGAACAACTGGTTCTGGTTCAGTTTGAACTTCAGGACTTGGTTGGTGATCAAGCTCTTGAACATCTAATACTTCTTCCATTTTATCTGTAGTATTATGAACAAAAATTTGCTAAATGACATCAAATCATTCCTTCCAGGTATTCCCAAACTAGCATATCAGTTATCAAGTCTAAAAAGTGAGTAAAAGGGATACATTCAGAATTGTCCTTTGAGTGTCATAACTCCCATAATTCATCTAGGAAGGAAGTGATAACTCCTTTTAGGTATAGGGCGACCAGGGGAGTGGAGCATTCTTCTAGGCAAACTTTGACAATGAATTCAGACTTCATTATGGCATCAGAAATATCTGTTTCAAACAAAGGAGGAAGAGCTGATTCTTCTATCTCTTTCTCTACAACTGCAGGAGGATCTACTGGAGGGGATGCCAAGGGCAGCCCAGAGGCATCTTCATAAAGCATCTCCCCCTGCCTGATTTCAGTAGATACTGAAACCAGGCCCCTAGATGAAGAGGGCTCAGCAGATTTTTAGAGTGCTTGGATGGCAGCAGTCAAAAAAGAGATGGAGGATGCAAGGGGAGCAATTGCCTCTTCAATCATAATTTTGATTGAAGGAGTAATTAACTCCAAGATGCTAGAAATGAATGCTGGAGTGATTTCAAATGATGATGGGGGAATCTCAGTGGATGGATGATCAGCAGGAATGGTGTATTCTTGATGAACTGGAGAGTGAACTGGAGATGGAGAGTGAACTGGAGATTGATGGGTGGATGCAAGATGATCAATGTGATCTGAAGAAGGAATTGGAGACTGTGGAGGAGTGGATATCTCAGAAACCGACAAATCAAAACTAGGATGAGATATCCTAGCAAGATGAGAAGGGAGAGGAGATGCAGGAGGTGATGCATGGAGAATTGTAGATGAATCAGGAAGATGAGAAGCAGAAGGTCGTACTTCAATTAAAGTTGATGGAACTTCAACTGAAGTAGAAGGTAATGCAGATGAAGAAGATGGAAGGGAGAGATTTGCTGAGCCAGCTTCTTGTAGGAGAGGAGTGACTGAAGAAGTCCTGGTGCTCTCAGATGCAGCTGGAGCAACCCCTGCTGGATCGGGCTTCAAAAAAGTCCTTTTCCACTTGGCGAACAAGGTTGGGTCCATCTTCTTGCTGGCATTGATGGAAGTAGCAGCTGAAACTAACAAATGGGGATATTTTTCCTTCAGAAAAATCCCAAGCACCCTACCTAGGGTGACTTCCTTCTTGCTGTTCTTTTTCCTGATCAAATCAAACAATACTCCTGCCCAGTTAATCTTCTTTTTGTTCACAATTGGACACATTAGGGCAAACTGTTGCCTTGTAATATTGTCATGGGCAGAGTGCTTTCCCATTAGCACTTTTCCGACGAGTTCAGCAAGGAACTTAATCTTCAGCAGAAAATTCACCTTAAGCAGCTTAGTAGGAATGCCGTCGGCATGTCCTAACTCTGTCAGCATTCTCCCAAACTCTGGGGTATCTTGCTCATAATCTTCTTCCCCATTTAACAATCCGAAAATTTCAGTTAAAATGTTGGGATTCAAAGTTACCTCTTTTCCACCAATTGTTCCGGTCATTGATTTGTCATTGGAGGACGAAGTAAATGCCCATTCTTTGATCTCTAGAATGTTTATCTTTATCCTGGAGGACATGAGCTTTTCCAAACCTTGATCTTTGCATAGATTGAGAATTTCCACAATTGCAGATTCGCAGCAGCTGAAGGAATCGAAATCCACACTGAAGCCAGCATCAAACTTCACCACTGTCAGGAGAGTTGGAGCTATCGCCATCAAAGGGGCTGGAGAAGACGAGGGAGATGGCGAAGGAGAAAATTGCACTAGCAAAGTTGACTGTCTACTCAACTCCCTTGGAGTTAATTGCGGAATGAAGGTTATAGATATTTGAGAAGTAACCCTAAAGCCTAACACAAGTGTTGTGCACAAAAGGCAGCCAACTGTAATTACAGTTAAGGCTTGGAATCCTAAACAGCAACTAGCAAACCTAGTTAAAACTAATCACAGCCAACAGCACAAGTAATAAATCAAACAACTAGACGACACAAGGGAATTTATAGTGGTTCCCCAAACAACTTGGGTACGTCCACTCTTCTACCAACAAGGTAGGAATCCACTCAGGTTTTTGATCAGGTGCCCTGCCACCAACAAGATCTGCTTCAGGTAGATCTAGAAACCCTTTAGACTTTTGATCAGGTGTCTAAAAACCAACACAGGTTTTTGATCAGGTGCCCTGCCATCAAGGTATACTTTTGAAGGGAGTAATAACCCTTTACAGGAGGGGGACAGGAGGTTAAAATGACTTCTCTATTTTAAATAGAATTAGAGAAGCTCAAGAACTTGCACTGAGCTACAAAGCTCTAAAGAGTCAAGGCTCCCCCTTGCTAAAAGAATGTCCAGGTGAAGTCTTGCTTTAGTGCAGAAAACACTTCAGAAAATCTGAAGGAAAAAGTTACAAGAAGATAATAAATATGAAATGAAAATTCTTCTTCAGGCAGCTATCTTCTTCTTCTTCTTCAAAAAGCTCTGAGTGAAGATCTTCCTGAAGGCAGGAGAACTCAGGTTGAAGAAGAGTGAAGAGCTAAAACTTCTTCTCAGTTGGATGTGAATGAGCTGAGTGCAGTAGAACTTTCTTGCTTTTTCTAATTCTCTATGCTGCTGAGAGTATATGATCTGGGAACTGTGTTCTAAGTAAGTTCTTCTTTCAAAAGAAGCTCTTTTTATATGTGCCTTTGCAACGGCTTTAATTTGAGTTTGAATCTTTGTCTTCTACTGAAATCTGCAAGCTGGGCTGCAAATAGCATAAAGCAAAAACAAAATCTGCAGACAGATATCCTATAAGAGGATAAAGCTTTCTAAGAAGCTACAAATAACTCTGATAAGATAATACTAGAGAAAGTCACATCAGAAGAGACTTTTTACGGCCAAGGAAGACTTTTTGAGTCTAACGGCTATAAAGGACTGCCTGGCAGAAAAAGCAGAAAACATATCTCAACTAATAAGACAAACAACTTTGTCAGAAGAAGATTGGCTCATGCATAAGGAATGGAGCAGATATTGCATGGAAATAATATCACAACTTTATTCAAATAATCTTTTATAAAATATGCCAAAATAAATATGAAATAAATCACATCATAGAAGATGACACAATTACTCAAGACATACAGCAAAACGTCAAACGACCCTCGGAGATCATCGACCGAAGCACAGAGATCGTCGACCTATCAGACAGATAGTCGAATGATACAGATAGTCGAACTATCAAAGAAGATAGTCGAACTATACAGATAGTCGAACTATCAGATAGTCGATCTATCAGGATAGATAGTCGAACTATCAAACAAGACAGATAGTCGACCTATCAACAGATAGTCAAACTATCAAAGAAAACAGATAGTCGACCTATCAAACAGATAGTCGAACTATCAAAGAAAACAGATAGTCGACCTATCAAGGAGATAGTCGAACTATCAAAGAAAACAGATAGTCAAACTATCAAACAGATAGTCGAACTATCAAAGAAAACAGATAGTCGACCTATCAAACAGATAGTCGAACTATCAGATAGTTGAACTATCCAAACAGATAGTCTAACTATCAAACAAAGCAGATAGTCGACCTATCAAATAGATAGTCGAACTATCAAAGAAAACAGATAGTCGACCTATCAAACAGATAGTCGAACTATTAGATAGTTGAACTATCCAAACAGATAGTCGAACTATCAAACAAAGCAAATAGTCGACCTATCAAACAGATAGTCGAACTATCAAATGAAACAGATTGTCGACCTATCAACAGATAGTCGAACTATCAAAGAGAACAGATAGTCGACCTATCAAACAGATAGTCGAACTATCAGATAGTTGAACTATCCAAGCAGATAGTTGAACTATCAAGAAGAGCAGATAGTCGACCTATCAACAGATAGTCGAACTATCAAAGACAACAGATAGTCGACCTATCAAGCAGATAGTCGAGCTATCAGGAATAAGATCGTCGATTGGCTGATCGACGATAGTCGAGCGACGTTCTACCATAGTCGAACAAAAAACAACTTAACCAAATTTTCATCTGGAAAAGTGACAAGTCTAAACTAGAGCAAACTAACTAAACAACTAACCTTTGACCATAGATAAATCTTGGGTCAAGAGATAGAAAGAGAAGACTGAACTCAAATCAAAACTAGGGTACCAATACATGGTCACTTCTGATTTTGACCACAGTATTGTCCAGTTCATTCTGAATTTGTTTGACAAAACTATGTAAAACACTTGGGGTTTCTGATTTTTTTCTCAGAAAGAACACCCAGGAATATCTAGAATAGTCATCTACCACCACAAAAGTGTAGACCTTCCTACCTAGACTATGAACTGGCATAGGACAAAAAAGATCCATATGTAAGAGGTAGAGACACCTCACTGAATCCTTATTTTCAAGGCTATGAAAGGAGGATTTTGTCTGCTTGCCCTTTTGACAAGCTGAACATATCCCTCCCTTTATACACTTAACTTGATAACCATTCCTCACTAACTCTTTGCTAAAGAGTTGGCCAATTGTTTTGTAGTTAAGATGGGACAGCCTCTTGTGCCATTTAAAACAATGAGAGGCTTTATCATCAGCTACAAGATAAATAGGAGAACCTTTATTCTTACACTCAAAATTAAGACAGTACACATTCTTTTTTTCTGTATCCTGTCAAATGACCTTTTGATCATTTGACCTTTTGATATAACGTCTATTCTTAACAAATGAAATGTCATATCCTAAATCACTCAGCAGACTTATGCTTATAAGGTTGTGTTTCAAACCCTTCACATTGGCCACTTAAGTGATAGTAATCTTGTTACTAGAAATGTTACCAAACCCTTTAATGATTCCTTTTTCAGAGCCACCAAAGATTACTTTAGGCCCATTTATTATTGGCAAGTACTCCTTCAGTAATCTCTTTGTTCCAATCATGTGCCTTGAACATCCACTGTCCTAGTACCATATAGGGGTATGGTGACTTGGACTCACCTGCAATAAAGAATTACCTCTCCTTAGAACCCAAGTAAGTCTTGGGTCCTTGGTTCAAGTTAGCTTCATACTTACCAAATCTACCTGCAGCTCTTCTAACAGGTAGACTTTTGTTCTTCCTAACACTAGTGTTTTGCCAGCAATCTTTGGCATAATGACCTGTCTTGCCACAGCACGAGCATTCATACTTGTTTTATCTATTTTTAGATACATTCTTGACAGTCATGTTGAAAGCAAATCTTTTGTATTGTGCTGGTACTGCTGCAGCTACACCCACTGTTTTCTTAAGAACATGGGGTTTATGAACATAGGCTGCCTTATTGACATAACCACCCTTGTCATTCAGAACTTCAGTCTTACTATGACCATGAGTATTCTCAAGGTCATACTTATTAGAAGGCACTTGTACTTTTCTGAAAACTACAGGGACTTTAAAATTCAGTGGTTGGATTGAGGCTTTGCCCTTTCTATTGAATTGGATAGCCCTGGTGTTACCCTTAAAGCCTATTCCAGCCTTACCCTTTGAGCGACAAACTCATCTATTAAGGGTAAAACTGATTTTGGCTTGGAATAACTAGCCACCAAATCTTTCTCCTTTTGAAGTCTGGCTTCCAGACTTTTAATTAGATCATTTTTGTATGTGATTGTGCCCATTTGAATAATAGTTATAGTTTTCAGTTTGGCCATCTCATTCAATTTTTGATCCAACTTTTTTTTTCTAAGTCAGATGCAGCCATCTTAAGATCTGAAATATCCTTAGCCTGAGTTTTGGCCAGGTTCTTGTTTTTCTTTAGTGCCTGCAACAAGTCCCCATATTCATCTATCAGCTGATGAATATCACCTTCAGATTCAGACCCATCCACATCACTTGATGTAGATGTAGCTGACTCTGTACCATTGCTACAATCTGAATTTCTAGAAATACATTGTACCTTACTAGGACAAGGCTGATCCTGGCACTTGTCTTCTTCTGATATAGCCATCAGTCCCATACACTGATGGTCTTCTTGTTCATAGATAGAGTTCAGCAATTGCATAAACTCATCTTCTTCATCAGCTGTAGAAAGACCAATGTATGCCTCAGCTTCAGATTGAGACTCTGAAGTTGATTGGTCTATCAAGCTTTTCTCCTTCTTAGGAATAAAGGATTTCTCCTTCTTGCTCTTTTGTTGAGTCTTTCTTTTATCAGAAGACTACTTTATTTTGTTTGGACACTCAGCCAAAACATATCCAGGCCTATTACAGTAATAGAAAACTATCTTTGATGTTGTAGATTTGCTAGGCTTAGACCTGCTCCTGTCCTTCCCAAATGACTTTCTCTTTTGATAATAGTCATCAACTAGCTATGATGTGGAGGGCCTAGATGTCCACTGCTTCTTCTTCAATAATCTCTGAAACTGCCTTGTAAAGGAAGCAAAACTCGTATCTGAATCACTGCTATCTGAATTTTGGTTGTCTGAATTATCCGAGGTAATTTCAGCAACTTTCCTAGGAGGATATTGAGACATCCTCCAATTTTTTCTAGTGGCTTCAACCTTGAAGGCCACAGACTTTTCTCTAAGCTCCCCTTTTTCATTTCTTTCTTCCTCTTTTCTAGTCATTAGTTGCATTTCATAAGACAGCAACTTTCCAAATAAAGTTGGAGGTGAAATATCTGTAAGTTTGACCACTTCCCTAATGGCACAAATCTTGGTGTCCCAATCCTTTGTCAAGTATCTTAGGAATTTATCATTCAGTTCATATGTACTTAAGACCCTTCCATAAGACATCAGCTCATTTACTATTCTGTAGAACTTCTTATAGCACTCAGATATGCTATCTGACTTCCCTTGTCTGAAACTTTCATATTCATGATTTAGTATGGACTTTCTATCTTGTCTAACTTCTTTAGAACCCTCCATGTAGACTATCAAAGTGTCCCACATTTCCTTGGAGGTCTTGCAGTGAATCAAATTCTGAAAGGTTGAATCATCTATGGCACCTACTATGATATTCTTGGCTCTTTTATCCATAGTTGCTAGGATGATTTCTTCCTTTGTCATCTCTGAAAAGTCCTTGGGAGTTCTCTTATTTGCATCTAGAACAGACGCCTTCATCGGAATATAAGGAACTTCTTTTACTCTAATATAGATCCTTGGGTCAGAAGCCTCCATAAACAACCTGACCCTTTCTTTCCATATTCCAAATATCTCCTTCCTGCAGATGGTTAATTTCATAGAACCTAGTTCCTTGTGATTTTCTCCAGAACCCATTTTCTTGATTCTTGATTCTGCCTAAGGGATCTAACTAAGACTCTTAAGTCCATCTTTGAGCAACCTCCCTCTGATACCACTTGATAGAATTAATTTCAAGATAACCCAAACACTTAGAGGGGTGGGGGTGAATAGGTTCTTTTCCTTTTTTTACTTAAGGCAGAATATTTTTCAGATCTTAAGATAGAATGTAAGTATTTTACAACAATGACAATACAGAAATCACAATCATACACACATCACAGATTACACACAGGTTTATAGTGGTTCCCTAAGGTCTAGGTACATCCACTTTCCCCCTTCACCTATCTAGCAGTGTGCTAAATTCGACCTAACTTCTTCCTTCTTCTCAGATCGACAGATCTTACAGGTCAGAGCCCTTAAAGGTTGCTACAACTCAGAACCCTATAAGGTTCCTACAACTAAGGCTAACAGCCCTACCTCATCCTTGCCCCAAGGACTACAACTCAGAGAACTAATTCTTCTACACTCAGGCTCAAACAGCCTTACCACTCAGAGATCTAAATCTCTTACACTCAGCCTTTATAACACATGCTTACAACTCAGATCTATGAAAAGATCCTACAAAATTTGATAAGTATTTTTGATGGAATCTTACCCTTATTGAGAGAGAAAGGATAAGAGGATTCATTATCAGCTTCTTGATGAGACTGAAGGCTGAAATCAACCTGTTCTTAGCTTTCTTCAAAGCTTCTTGAATCTAAACTCAGTAGGTTTGATCTCCTTTGAAGTCTACTGACTGCCAGCTTCCTTATTTGGATAAGAAATAAATCTGAATCCTTCTTAGCAGATTGGTTCAAGATCTCCTTCTTAGGAGACTTGTAGATGTCTCCTCCTTTACTTCAACAGCTGAAGATCTCTCTCTCTCTCTCTCCAGAACTTATGAAGTATCTTCAGAATTCTAGCTTGAATTTTCCTTAGATCATCTCACGAAAATCTTCTTCAGTGTGATGCGCACTTTCTTTATAAATGATCACTACTTGAGTAGTTGTGCCTATTGTTGTTCATCTTTTTTGATTTCACAGAATCCATCCATATATATAGACTTCATCCATGGTAACCGGCTGATCTGGTTTCTAACCAACTTCTGACAAGTCTTACAGATTCAGTAAACTTGTTGGAATGTACAGCTGTCAACTCTCCAGTCTGTTCTTGAACCTTTGTCTTTATCAGCAAAGCGTCGAGACTGACTTTCATTATATGTCGACACAAGTAGATAAAGTGTCGACACAAGCTTTGGTGATTTCGACATAACTCCTTTGGTGTCGACATAGCTTCTTGACACTACATATGTAGAATGTGTCGACACTGCCTCTTTGTGTTGACATAGACACTTCTTCACTACACAGCACTCAACATTGTTGAAACTCTGTTGAGTGTCGACACAAGTCCTGTGTGTTGACACAGTTGATATAGTCTCAGAATTTGTGTGTCGACACAGCCTCCTGGTGTCGACATAGTTGATGTCGACTAATACTCCTGTGTGTCGACACTACCTCCCGGTATCGACACATTTGATGTCGACTAACGATTCTGTTTGTCGACACAGCCTTTTCCATGTTTCGACACAAACTTACTGAAGTGTTGACACAACTTCCTCTGGTGTCGACACATGGACTTAGAAACATTTTTCTACATTTTAGCCAATACTTAACCTGCACATATAAACTCAAAATAACATCAAATACATCTTGATGTATATCATTGAGCTAAGTGAGGCTTCTCCAAATTAGGTACACATTTTCCAATGTACCCAACAGTTATAATTAGTTAGCTGAATGCTCACAGTCGTTATGTTTATCACCTTTGGGGTGGGCGTCCATGTGCAGGTGTTGCGGGCTGACTTGGATTGAGCGAGCCGAAGCCCTTGCTTCTGCTGCTTGTAGGCCCTTGAAGGCCGTATGAAGAATTGGATTTCATGTGTGGTCGGCCTGCATGCCGATTTAAGAAACAACTTTTTGTATTGAGAAACTTGTAAGGACTTAAGGCCGTGAGAGGTGTGTGCTTGTGTACATTCATGGTGTTTTATATAAAGTGATGTTTATATAGTAGTGGAAATTCATTGATTGAGTTCTTGCAAGTAATAATCTTCCGCTAGAATGCTCTGAGTTAGGATGCGCGTAGATAGGTTTGTGATATTCATAAGTAATTTTGTTGTTTGTCTGTGAAATATGGCGTAGGGCCCTGGCCAGACCCTCTATTATATTCAATGTGATAGATGGAGGCATTACATATTGCTTCTTGGACTATCTTGCAATATACAGTTTACTTTACCAAAGGAACCCAATATCTATTGGGTCCTAGGTGAATATTAGTCTGAAACTGAACATGTCCACCAACAAGTTTTCTGACTTGTGGACTAACTCTGGTCTTGGCCACATTAGGATTATGGAAGCAGTCAATGACATAATGACCTACCTTGCCATATCACCAACAATCATATATGTTGTATCTTCTTTTCTGTGTAGGCCTTCCAGCTGGATTGACTGTAGTCTTAACAGAAGTAAGATATGAATCAGCAATTTTTTGATTTCTTTCTGTATGGATTTGACTGAAGGTAAGTCTGCTTGATGGCATATGTGGCCTGTTCTGAATCCTATCAGCAACAACTTTCTTTTAAGATAGTGTGCTCTTGATAGCATCAGAAATAACCATGTTAGGCATGCTAACAGACTGCCCCTTAGTCAAATTCTATGCTGATAGGTTCAGAGAATTGGCTGTAGACACATTTCTAAGAGAGGGGGTTGTAGCACAAAAAACAAATGGTCCATGATGGGCCATTTGAATTTCTTTATGGGAGCCTTAAAAGCACTCACCCTGCTATACCTTCCACAATGGTTGAGAACATCTTTTGTTCCACTTGTGGAAGCACCATTCATATAGTCACCATATATACTTTCCTGGTCATACCTATTTGAAGGGAATATCACCCTCTTGAATGGGATAGGTGGACTAGATAGCATTGACACAACTAGAACTTTCTCTTTCCCTTTAGGATGGGTTGTTCTTGTGTTACCCTTAAAGCCCAACCCCTTCTTACCCTTCTAAGAGGAGGAGTATATCAAGGGAAACACTGTATTGGGCTGTAAGAAACTGGCGACAATACCTTTCTCCATCTAGAGCTTTTCCTCAAGATCTCTAATGAGACTATTCTTGCTCTTGATAGCCTCCATCTAGATACCTGAAAGGGCATTCAGTTGACTGAGTTCCCTCATGGTCTGATTCAGCACAGATGTTGTTTCAGCAAGCTGGGAAGCAACTGGCTTAAGAGATAGAATCTCCTTAGCCTTTATCTTAGTCAACTTCTTGCAATTTTTAATGGCATCAAGAAGTTCAACATATCTGTAGATCAGTTGATTGGCATCACTTTATGAGCCAGAATCATCTTTTCCATTATATGAAGAGGCTTCTATACCAGGACTAGTCTCATACCAAGACACAGAACTGGATAGGGAATGTACCTTATCTAGACCAGGTTGTTCCTGACTGCCCTCTTCATCAGTCATTTCCATCAACCCTCTATATTTGTGGGCATCTTCATCCACCTCTGAGTCACTATCTGATAGTGTTAGAGGGGCTCTAATTCCTATCCTCACAAGAGGATAGACTTGTCTTATTGTGATAGCTTTATCTTTAGCAATAACAGCAACTAGCCCAATATAGTCTTCCTCTTCTTCAGACTTAAATGATGATGAGTATGTCCATATTTTCTCCTTCTTAGTCACAAAGGACTTTTCTTTCTTGCCCTTGTTCTTTTGGTTATATTTCTTCTCACTATCCTCCCTTCTCTTCACTAGGCAATTAGCAATGACATGCCCTAGCTTACTGCAGTAGTAACAAATAATATTAGTGGAATCGTGTTTACTGGGTTTAGATCCATACCACTCCTCCTTGGAGGATTTCTTCCAATGATGTGCTGAGGAGGAGGGTCTGCTCTTCCAGTGCTTCTTCTTCATCAGCCTATGGAGCTGCCTGGAGAAGACAACAAAGTCCTCATCAGACATGCTGCTGTCTGATGCTTTTGATTCAGAGCAGTCCGAATTTGCTGGTTTTCTTGGAGGAGAAGGGGTCTTCCACCTACTTTTCTTTGTAGCTTCAGCTTTGAAAGCCACAAACTTCTCTTTGTCCTGAGACTTGAAGTTTGTCTCTTCCTCTTTCCTAACAGTTAATTGCATCTCATATGAGAGTAGTTTACCAAATAGGGTGTGGGGTGGAGTGTCACCCAGCATGGCCACTTTTCTTGATAGTACAAATTTTTATGTCCTAGTCTCTGGTGAGAGATCTAAGGAACTTATCATTAAGCTCATAGTGACTAAATATCCTTCCATTGGTCCTTAGTTCATTCACTATCCTAAATAATTTTTCATAGCAGGTTGCAATTTATTCTCCCTTGGACTGTCTTAAACTTCATACTCCTGGTTGAGCATGGACTTTCTATCATTCCTGACTTCCTCTGTCCCTTCCATGTAGATAACCAGAGTGTCCCACATTTCTTTTGTATTTGTGCAGTGAATCAGATTCTGAAGGGTGTAATCATCAATTGCACTGACAATGATGTTCTGAGCCCTCTTATCCATGGTGTAAGGAACGACTTCATCCTTTGACATCTCAGCATATGTCTTGGGTGTTTGGACATTTGCATCTAGGAAAGACATTTCATTGGGATGAAAGGTCCTTCCTTAATTGTTATGAAGTTTCTAGGGTTATCTGGTTCCATTAACAGCCAAACCATTTCCTTATAGATGCCAAAGCGTTCTTTCCTGTAGATAAAAAGCTTCATGGCACCTAGCTCCTTGTAGTTCACACCTGAACCCTTGAGGATTGTCTGTAGCTACCTTGGAGAATCACTCAGATGGTTAGATCCTTTTAGAGTAACCTCCCTCTGATACCACTTGAAAGTTTTTGTATTCAAGGTAGATTGCAACCTAGGGGTGAATAGGTTATTACACAGTTATTATTCTCTTTTCAGGTTTTTTCCTTTAGCACTAAATGTCTTAACAGTAGTTTGCTTTAAAAGACCTGCACAAAGAAAACAATACAGAGAAGCACACAAAGATTTATAGTTATTCCCCAACTTGTGGGTACATCCACTCTCCTCCTACCTTGCCAACTTCCTATTGGTCAAGGCACTTCTCCAAAACACTGCTCTAAGGAGCTGACACCTCAGATCCCTCAGGATCTCTCAGTCTCTTCCATGACATACATCTCAGCCACAAGGGCCTACAACTCAATGATCAGCTGATCACCTACCTTAGGCCAAAGGCCCTCAGGTAGGGAGGACAGCCCTACCTCAGATCCAAGGGATCCAACCTCGGAGAGTTACACTCTCCTACAACTTAGGCAAGTTTCCCTACCTCAAGCCAGTGGCCCTACAGCTCAGATCTAGTTGGATCTTACAACTGAGAGAGCTTCACTCTCCTACTACTCATGGAATAATACACTACCTCAGGCCAGTAGCCCTACAAACTCAGATCT
This sequence comes from Platanthera zijinensis, assembly GCA_039513925.1. Classification (NCBI taxonomy): domain Eukaryota; kingdom Viridiplantae; phylum Streptophyta; class Magnoliopsida; order Asparagales; family Orchidaceae; genus Platanthera; species Platanthera zijinensis. The sequence goes on from CM077085.1 coordinate 88,655,128, forward strand.
AGTTGGATCCTACAGAAAGATGAGTATTTGAATGTTTTGACACAGGGAAATTTCTCTATGTCAAAAGCTAGGGCTGAGTTATCTCAGCACTCTCTGGCTTCACAACAACAATTAGATTCTGCTGGAAGAAACTCAGAATGAAGATTTTGATATTGCTGAAGAAGAAGGTGAGCTTGAGTTCTTCAATAAGCTAACTGAGCCCACTGGTTAATGATGGCTCAACTTTCTTCCTCTATCAGAAACCTTTTTGATTATGCTATAGTAGATGAAGAAGAAATAGCTCTCTAAACTTTTCGTCCCTACATGAAGACTTCAAGCTCTTTCTCGATGTTAATAGAGAGAGAGATGAAGCCCGACTTTTACCTTTTTGAAATTGATAATGCCCTAAAATTTGTCTTCTGTTTTTCCCCCATATCATCCTATTGTAGTTCGTCGATCAACAGCTCTTCGAGATCAGTGGGGCCCACTTGCAGCTTCCAACTTCACCTTGCTTTAACGGAAGAAGACGTACAATAGCTTCGTGGGGGAGTTTATCACGTTCTATTGCTTCTCCATACTTGATTTGAAATCAGTTGACTTTGTAGATTTTACTGATGTCATCACCTGTAGACTTTGCCAAACTCGAGCATTAGTAGAATAGGCGTTGAGTGAGCAAGCCTCACTTAGCGCCAAAATACTTAGACATAATTTTGTCTTTCAAGACATTGACAGCGTTGAGTGAGCAAGACCCACTAAACGCTTTTTTCCTTATCATATTCTTCAGTTGCTTCTGCATGTTGGGTGTTGAGAGCATTGAGTGAGCACGCCTCACTCAATGCTTTTTTCCTTAGCCAATTTTTTACGACTTGGTGTTGAGTGAGTAAGCTCCACTCAATGCCAAACTACTTAATAGACTTTCTTCTATTATCTAGCGTTGAGTGAGTAAGCTACACTCAACGCATTTGGTCTTAGTTAAATTTTTGTGTCTAAAAAAGAACACTAGCTTTGACAATTAGTCAATGCATTATCACATGGCGTTGAGTGAGTTTGCCTCACTTAATGCCTGTGGACTTGGTAAATATTCACAGTTTTCCTGTGACATTTACTGACTATGCCATACTCAAGGATTATGAAGCTCTGGCGTTGAGTGAGTGAGCTACACTCAACGCGTGTGGACTTAGCCACTTCTCAGCTCATTTTTACTTTGGCTATTACTGCATCAACCTGTTTCACAGCCTTTTGTTGTATGTCATTGAGTGAGTTAACTTCACTCAATGCCTGTGGACTTAGCCACTTTTCCAGCCTTCCATTACTTTTCCTTTGACTATTTAGGCTCCACTCAGCGCTATAAGTCATCTGGCATTGACTGAGTAGCCTTCACTCAACGCCTGTGGTCTTAGATAGATTTCTGTCTATCAACAACTTAGGTTGGTGATTACCTGACCTAGCCACTTAGGCTATTTGTCCAATTAATGTTATAGGAAAAACCTGCATGAATGAACTTGAACATGTAGGACATTGTGGGCAATGGATCCAACACTTATGTCATAGCGAAGGCTGAGTTCCAGAGGCCAGGTGGGTTCCTGAAGCCCCTTCCTATTCCCGAGTGCAAATTTGATTACATCCTCATAGACTTTGTGCATGGTTTGCCACTATCTTCGCATGGTAATGAAGCAATTTGAGTGATTATTGATTGCCTGACAAAGGTGGATCACTTCATTTTGAATCAGAAGGAAGATAGCGTAGAAAATCTAGTGGAGCTTTATGTTCAAAACATTGTGCAGTTGCATGGGATTCAAAAGAGTACCGTCAGTGACCAAAATGGGCGGTTCACATCCAAAGATTGGTAGTTAGTGCAAAAGAGCTTAGGCACCAAGCTTAAGTTCATTCGACGTTCTATCCACAAATTGATGGTCAAACAGAAAGGTCAAATCAGACTTTGGAAGACATGTTGAGGATGTGCTCTCTTGATTTTGGTAAGAGATGGGAAGACCTCCTATTTATGATTGAGTTTGCGTACAACAATAGCTTCCAAGAGAGCATTCAGATGGCACCGTATGAAGCATTGTACGGTAGGCGGTTTCGAATGTCGATGTCTTGGACAGAGGCGGGAAACACCTAGCTTTTCGGAAAAGAAAAGTGGCAGATGCTTGTAAGTTAGTTCGGATGGTCCAAGGGCGCATGAATGTTGCTCACGATTGGCAAGTTTTTTTTAATGTACGTCACAGACATGTGGAGTTTGTAGTGGGCGATATGGTCTGCTTGAAGGTCAAGCTATTCAAAGGTATTTCACAAATTCAACGACTGAATAAAATGAGTTTGAGGTATATGGGTCCATTTGTGGTTACAGAGTGCATAGGAGAAGTAGCCTATCCATTGGCGTTGCTCGAAGAGTAGAGTGGACTACATGATATTTTCAATGTCTCGGTGTTGAGGAAAGCCTTAGTTGAGCCGTGTGATGTGGCTGAGTCGACCGTAGTGCTGGTAGCATCATATATGAGGACGATGGTTTGTCTTATTTCTATGGAGGATTTGGAAATCCGTCGATTGCAAAATAAAGAAGTCAAGCTTGTGAAGGTATGTTGGGACAATTGCCGACGGGAGTAGTTCTCGTGGGATCCCAAGCAAGCAATGAGGGAAGACCACCCAGAGCTATTTGTGTAAGGTGTGTATCATGTTTGGTCGATTTTCGTTAATTTCGAGGCCAAAATTCTTTTAAGGTGGTGGAGTTGTAACACCCTAAAAATACTTTACCTAGAGTAAGAGAGTGATAGGTGGAATGCAGCAGGTCTATCATTTTTCCTTAATAAAGCATTAAATGCCAAAAAAATTATTGCGTGCTCTTGAGAGGTGGCATGTTCACTAAGTAGGAGTCATGTTTACTAAACGTCATGATGGAGACGGCGACCCCCAACATGATGACGAAGGTGATGACATGCTTACGGAAGAACTTTCTTTGTCTCCAAACAAACACTTTTAGCGCCGTGGTGACCTTGTGGAGTGAAGCTATAATCTCCGCCCTCAGCGCAAGACAACCTATTAATATTTAATTGAATTTATTTGTTATATTTGAATTTATTAATGTTATGTTTAAACTTATGAGTGTTTTATTTTCATTTGGGCTGCATGTAGCCAAATATTGTTGTGAGCTTATATAAGGCCTTGCTATTTCTATTTCTATTAAGTTGAATGAGAAAATTGAAACCCTAAACTTCTTTGAGAATTTCCCTCCTCCTCCTCCTCCTTGCAAAAATTAGGCCAAGCCACTTTCTCCCTCTCTCAAAAACCACTAGACCCCTCTTCTCCTCCCTCTTAGCCACCGACCATCTTTCTCCCTTCCCTTGCAACACTTGGCCACCCCCTCCCTCACCACCAACAAACCGACCACCCTCTCAACCCCAAAAAAACCGAGCAGCCCCCTATTCCGCAAAACTCGAGCAACCACTACTCCTAACAAACCCGACAGCCCACCTCTTGGTGGAACCCATCCAAGGCACCTATCAATGTGGTTCCGGGAATTGAATCTGGCGTGAAGCAAGGAAGGCAGACTTGTTTCTCTATGTTTGGCGCAACTCCAGTGGATCTAGTGACAAATGATCCATGTTTTGGAGAATATAAATCTCCGAGTGGGGTAACGAAACTTTCTACCTTATCTAAGTCATTTTATTTTCCCTCTAGATAATATTTGTGGTAGAATATTTTAGCGTTGATTTTTGATAGCATTGAATTAGTCGTGGTTTTCTTCGATCGATTTTTTTTCTATCTTGATTTATTTAATTTGAGAGGATTGACGAAACTCATTTTCTTTTGTTGGGAGAGATCTATAGTTTCCTAATCGTAATTTTTGGTGGATCTCTTTTGGTACAACAACCGCTCGATTGGACCGGGTGGGTATTTTTAGCCTGGGAGAATAACGGCCTATATCCATTTTTTGATCTTAAACGGATTTGCTACCCGTACATTAACATTTAATTGATAAAATTAAATAATATGTGTGGTGCACTGAAAGTTTGTACGAACGTAGAATTTGGGCATCCAGAGGAATTCGAGTTTGTTCGTAATATCCGTGTCCACCTACATGCATAAATTTGGTATCAGAGGGAGGTTCATGATTATTTATTAATTGGCACCATTTTAAAATTTTCTTAGAACGCCGACACGAACTTGCACGATGTGTTGTCCAAATACTAAAATAAAATTTTAATTTTTAGTATGCAAATAGCTGTCTAAAACTTTTAATTTTCTGCAAAAAAATCAATTTTTTTTAACAATCTCCATATTGTTTCATTAAGAAAATAAAAAAAATATATTTTCATTACAATAGTTATTAAGCGGAAATAAATCCATCTGTTATAACTTTATTGGGTCAGATTCACTATTATTTGTATGTGCACTAGATTAGGTACATAGTATTCCCCTTCTTCCTCCCATATGGCGGACGTACGAGATACGGTACATGGTCCCACAATGATTGATGAACTCTGCCAGGAGTTCACTGATCAGTTGACGGAGATTAGGGAAACGCTTCACGAACTTAGATTAAATATCGGGGCTCCCCGTAATCAAGCTGCCAAACAAGGTGAAGAAGGGAATAATAACATTAATAATAATGAAGACCAGCGTGCTCCGGCTCATAACAACTAGGCACCATTTGAGTTTGATATTACTAAGGCGGTCCGAGTCAAACCCCCATCATACGATGGATTGGGTGAACCCCAAGTCTTCTTAGACTAGGTTATGGAGATCGAGTGCTATTTTGAGTGGCATAAGGTGACTGACGTAGATAAGGGGAGCATTGCGAGGATGAACGGTTAGGTAGATCTAAGATCTTCTGGTTGAATGAGGAACGACGCCTTGGAACCATGAACGACTTACCACCCATTGATTGTGATGGCATGAAGGCAATGTTGACAGACCAGTACGTCTCTGCGTATCATAGGACGTAGATGCTCGATGACTAGCTACCCTTAAACAAGGGAATAGGTCGGTCACTGAGTACACGAGCCTTCTCAAGGACATGATGGTCAGGTGTAAAGTTAGGGATATGCCCGAGATCACCCTCTCTAGGTTTCATAAGGGGTTAAACCCTGACATCCAGGGTAAACTATTGCGTTATGAACACACCGACCTAAAACCACTTTCAATGCCGCCTTGGATATTTAGAAGCACAATGTACACAAGACAAAGACTCGCTCATTTTAGAAGGAAAAGTCCATCTTGGGACCACCCCCACCTCCACCTATAAGGATAAAATTAAGTTCAAGTCCACTGACTTGAACTCCATTGTCGTGACTATTAGGAATATTAAAAATCAATCGGGGGAGAGAGTTCTTGTAGGAAGGGTCAACAAATTGAATGCCACTTGTTTCTCTTGTGGAATTCAGGGCCATTATGCTAGTGAGTGTCCTACAAGGCCCAAGCCCCTAAACCTTTTAGATTCCTCGTCTGAGTCTCCCGAGCTTATATATGAGGAAGGAGAAGATTGTGAGTCGGAAGGAGTGCTGAGCGATATGGTCATGCGGTTTATACTGGCTACTCCTCGTGCGTTAGATGATTGGAATAGGACGAATATGTTTTCGTTAAATTTTATGAGTGTAGAGAAGTGGTGTTAGTTGATCATTAATGGTGGTAGCTGTATGAATGTGATTTCAGAAAATGTGGTTCCTGAATGTTATTAGATACTGAGCCGCACCCTCACCCCTATAAGTTGGCATGGGTAAATAAGACATCCCTCCTAGTTTTGAAGCGTTATTTGGTTACTCTTACCATCAAGGCTTATCTGAAAAGGTTTGGTGTGACTTCATCCCCCTGGATGCATGCCATGTATTACTAAGATGCCCATTGTTTTATGACCATGATGTTACTCATTTAGGGCAAACCAACACATATGAGTTCAAATTTTATGGCAAGACCATTATCTTTAAACCCACTTCACCTAAAGATCCTTCAGTCTCTTCTAAAGACACGATTGTGCTTGTAGAAAAGAAAATGTTAAGCTTGATAAGTAGGAAGGAGTTTGAGCGCAAGACTTTTAAAGACGGTGTCATATATGCGTTAGTATGTTTGCAAGTCATGTAAGATAGATCCTCTTTTGAAAACTTACCTATATCATTGAAGACCCTTTTAGAAGAATTTAAGGATATCTATCAGGATGATTTACCTCCCGAGTTACCCCCCAAGCGAGAAATTCAACACGAGATTGATTTCATTCTGGGTTCCTCATTGCCCAACCTTCTCCATTATCGACTTAACCCCTCCGCCCCCTTTGAATTGCAAACATTAATTTCAGATTTTCTAAGTAATGGGTTCATCCATCATAGTAAGAGTCCTTACGCCATACCTGCATTATTGGTCCCTAAGAAAGATGTTTCTTTGAGGATGTGTGTGGATTATAGGATCGTTAATAAAATAACTGTCAATACAGGTTTCCCATCCCTTGTTTGGACGACTTATTGGACATGTTAGTCGGGGCCATGATTTTTTTCTAAATTTGATCTTAAGAGTGGCTACCATCAAATCATGATTATGGAGGGAGACGAGTGGAAAACAACATTTAAATCAAAGGACGGACTTGATGAGTGGTTGGTGCTCAGGGAAGGTCTAACTAATAGCTCGAGTACATTTTTAAGGTTGATGACTTTAGTCTTCAAGCCTCACATAGGAAAATTCATAGTTATATATTTTGATGATATCCTAGTATTTAACGCCTCTCCGAACGATCATGAGTCTCAGTTGAGGACAGTACTTACCACGCTGCGAAAGGAAAAGTTATTTGTTAATTTTAAAAAAATGTACATTCAATGCTCCATCTATGGAGTTCCTTGGATATGTTGTGAGTTCGGAGGGACTATATGTTGATCCTAAAAAGTTCCAAGCCATTAAGGATTGGCTGGAAGCAACCATTATACTGGATTTTTAAAGTTTTCACGGCCTAGCTAATTTTTATCGCCGATTTATCCGAGATTTTAGAAGTATCATGGCTCCGATCATGGAGTGCATGAAGAAGGGAGATTTGACGTAGACAAAATCGGCTGCTAAAGCGTTTGAAATAATTAAATACCGAATGACAGAAGCTCCTCTTTTACGATAACTGAATTTTAATAAGGTTTCTGAATTGTAATGTGATGCGTCTGGAGTCGGTATTGGCGGTGTATTGATTCAAGAGGGTCATTATATTGGGTACTTTAGTGAGAAGCTCGTGAGGCTGAAATTAAATTATTCTAATTATGATATGGAGTTTTATGTGGTTATTTGGTTCCTACAACATTAGTGACATTATTTACTCTCTAAAGAGTTTGTTATCCAATCCGATCACGAGGCTTTGAGGTTTATCAATTCCCAAAATAAGTTTTGCACAAGGACTACTAAATGGGTCTCCTATATTCAGGAGTACACCTTTTTATTCAAACATCTTAAGGGAACTCTAAATCGTGTGGCGGACACTCTTAGTCGTGTCTCGTTATTGTTGTCTATGCTAGAGGTGAAAGTCATTGGGATTAATAAGATTAAGGATGAGTACGTTCATTTCCTAGATTTCAAGGAAATCTATTATTCCACGCAAAACAACTCTCCCACCACCATTTCAGCATATTATATTCGGGACAGTTATTTATTTAAGCATTCGAAGCTTTGTATTCCTCGTTCTTCCCTACAACATTTCATTGTGTGGGAATTACATAGTGGTGGTTTAGGTGGTCATTTCGGGCGTGACAAGACCATTGCATTAGTAGAAGATAAGTACCACTTGCTCGACCTTAAGTCAACGGTTAATAAAATTATGGGAAGTTATCGCGCATGTCAATTAGGTAAGGGTAGGTAAACGAATGCGGGACTTTATACCCCTCTTTAGATTCCTTCCATTCCCTGAGAAGATGTTAGTATGGATTTTATTCTAATCCTACCTGTCATGTTTATACGTCTTGATTCCATTCTGGTGGTAGTAGATCGGTTTTCTAAAATGGCCTATTTTATTGTGTGTAATAAGACCAACGATGCGTCACATGTAGCAAAATTATTCTTTAAGGAAGTTGTACAACATCGGGGCATTTTAAAAACTATAGTGACCGATAGGGACGCGAAATTTACTAGTTATATTTAGAAGACCCTGTGGAGGATTATGGGCACCAAACTATTGTTTTCTTCAGCCTACCATCCACAGACGGATGGGCAAATGGAAGTTGTAAATAGAAGTTTGGGTAATTTACTTTGTTGACTTGTGGGTGACCACAAGGGTATGTGGGACCTAATCCTTTCCCATGCTCAATTAGTGTACAATAATTCAAAAAATAGGTCCACAGGTTTATCTCCAAATGAAATCGTGCACGGATATAAGGCACCAGTGCCACTTGACTTTATTCTGTTACCTCGATCTTATAAGTCAAGTCAATTTGCACAAGATTTTGCCTCTCATGTTCACAATTTACATAAGCACATTAATGAGGCGCTAACCACACATATGCATCTTATCAATCTCATACTAACTTACATAAGAGAGTGTCTCACTTTAAGGTTGGCGATTTAGTCTTGGTGAGTCTCGTCCCTGAACAGATTCCTTCAGGAACAATAAAAAAGTTGGCGAATCGGCGAGCTGGACCATTTCAAATTTTAAAGAAATTAGGATAAAATGCATATCTTTTGGAGTTACCCATTGATTGGGGTATTTCCCCTTTTTTCAATGTTTTTGATTTAATGCCATATGTTACTCCATTACTTGAATTATCTGCCTTTCCATTTGGGTCCACTGAGTTTTTTAATGGGTTGGGTGGTGAGCTTGTTCCTGGATTGCTCTCGCCATCGGTCTCCACTAGAGGTATATTGAATGTTGATGTAGAAACTTTTTCTCTTTCTTTGACTAATGCTTTTCCAAGATACCTAAGGACCACCTTTTAGCCTGACAGGATCCTCAAAGATGAAGTGCTTTACTCTCCAAGTGGTGATGTTTGCCGCTACTTTATTCGATGGCGTGATAGTCCGGCCTCCGATGAATCTTATCTTCATGGATCAGAGGTGGCTCTTTTGGATGATGCTCTTCTGCGCTGGTACATTCAGACAAACTCATCGGTGATGAGTACTTTTGAGCATGGGAGGTTTGATGGAGATGGCGACCCCCAACATGATGAAGAAGGTGACGACATGCTTACAGAAGATATTTCTCCATCTCTAACCAAAGACTTGAAGCGCCGTGGTGACCTTATGGAGCGATGCTACAATCTCCGTCCTTGGTGCAAGACAACCTTTTAATATTTATTTGAAATTATTTTTTATATTTGAATTTATTAATGTTATGTTTAAACTTAAGAGTGTTTTATTTTCATTTGGGTTGCATGTTGCAAAACATTATTGTAAGCCTATATAAGGCCTTGCTATTTCTAATTCTATTAAGTTGAATGAGAAAATTGAAACCCTATTCATCTTTGAGAATTTTCCTCCTCCTCCTCCTTGAAAAAAATTTGACCAAGCCTCTTTCTCCCTCTATCCAAAATCGCCAGCCCCCTCTTCTCCTCCTTCTTAGCCGCCGGCCCTCTTTATCCCTTCCCTTGTAACACTCGGCCACCCTCCTCCCTCTCCACCAACAAACCGACCACCTCTCAACCCCCAAAAAACAGAGCAGCCCCCTTTTCCTCAAAACCCGAGTAGCCACTACTCCTCATAAACCCGACATCCAACATCTTGGTGGAACCCGACCAAGGAACCTCTCAACGTGGTTACAGGAATTGAATATGGCGTGAAGCAAGGAAGGTGGACTTGTTTCTCTCCATTCGGCGTGACTCCGGTGGATTCGATGACGAGTGATCCAAGTTTTGGAGAATATAAATCTCTGAGTGGGGTAACGAAACTTTCTACCTTCTTTGAGTGATTTTATTTTCCCTCTAGATAATTTCTGTGGTGGAATACTTTTGCATTGATTTTTTATAGTATTGAATTAGTCGTGATTTTCTTCTATCGATTTAATTTGTCTATCTTGATTTATTTAATTTCAAGAGGATTGGCGAACCTCATTTTCGTTTTTTGGGAGAGATCTACGATTTTTGAATCGTAATTTTTGGTCGATTTCTTTTGGTACGACAACAGCTCGATCAGACTGGCTGGGTTCTTTTAGCCTGAGAGAATATCGGCATATAGCCTTTGTTCGATATTAAATGATTTGGCTACCCGAACGTTAGCATTTAATTGGTAAAATTGAATAACGTGTGTACTGCACTGAAAGTTTGTGCGAACGTAGAATTTGGGCGTCGAGAGGAATTCGAGTTTGTTCGTAATATCTGTGTCCGCGTACAAGACTGCATCATGTCGGCAGCTTGTTCACTCATTGTCGGCAGCATATCCTCCAGCTTGGAATCTTGCCCTCTAGTGAGGCATCGTGTCCTCCAGCTAGGTGTTGTAATCACTTGATGCCCTTAACCAATGCACTTTTCTTTAAGGGTCATGAGCTGCTTCCAAAAATAAGCATTTATAGACATCTGGTCTTCCAATAACTTGATCCAATGACCCAGATCTTTATCCCGTGAGCCCTAAGTATGGCATAGGAGATATTTAATCTCATATTTATAAAGTTCTTAACACTTGATGGCTCATGAGCAGGATGGTGCAGAGGAGAAATACGACCTAGTTTCCACCATTATTAGAGCTTTGGAGATCTGATTCACGATCTGAGACCGACATCGCGGAGAGGGATTGAAGGCGCACACTTCTATCCATTCAAATAAAGATCTCCATGGCTACGAAGACATTTCATAAGGTAATGACATCTATCCTCTCGATTTTAGGATGCGTTCTTGACATCACTTTCATTTATGCCCTTTATTTTAGCATTTTGGTATCAGATATCTCATATGAGAGGGATCTGGGTTGCCTTGATTCAAGAGGAACTGCCAATTAGATTGAGTCCGTCCCTGACATGTTTGCATTAGAAATCCTCTCCATTTATGGATTAGGCATTGTGGGTGAAGCCAGTATCGCGACTGGTAGTCTGATTCGGTGATGTTGCTTGATGTGCATTTTGGGAATTTTTCTAAAAATCTGATTGTGTTGAAGTCGCCATTATGATGCCCCTTAGTTTTGTATGAGAACAAACATTGGGTAGTGTGGGGAAATGTACATGATGGATTGTGATGTCTGTTTGTTTATGAAGGCGTGTCTTTGTCCTTGCGGAAACTGATGAGAATGTCTGTAATTTTGGACAAGCCTTATAGTGTTGTGATCCATGTGGGTGGAGTCTAAGCGAGAGTTCTTAGCATCGGTTGTGTGTGCTTAGTGAAATTGGAAAAAACGAAGGAGCTAATGGACAAGCCCGATGGTGTTGTGATCCATGTGTAGGTTCAGCAAGAGTTCTTAGTCTCTAGTTTGTATGGCTTTAGAGAAATGAGAGTACCCATGAATTTTATTACAGTTTGATGATATGTTAGAATCATACGTGCAATAGGATGCCTTGGGTGAAACCCAAGTATGCATACATGCTGCAATGTATACCCCTTTTATTGATATGCTCAACATAGAAACATGTTTGATGTTTGAGACACCAAATCATGTTGTTTTCTATGTTAGTTTATATTTTATTATATATGTGAAAGTATCTAGTTGTAGACCCAAATCACCTATAAGGGGATGAATAGGTGAATCTTGCGGGTTTTTACATAATTAAAAATTTAACAAAAAAACACACAAAAAACAAGAGATCATAGTACATCATAAACGCAAGGATTTATTATAACGTCTCATTCTGCACTAGACCCCTTATATGCATTCTGATTTAAGATACTTTACTCAGGCTCAGGGAGCACTGATACAGGCATTGAGTGCGTTGACTGGTGGGCAGGCGTCAAGTGCGTTGAGTGATACTCAATGCATAAGACGAATTTGACTTAGAATAATTCTAGTTTCAGTAGGCGTCGAGTGCATTGAGTGGTCTCAACGCCATTCAACGAGGCGTTGAGTGATACTCAACGAATAAGAGGAATTTGACTTAGAATACTTCTAGTGGATAGGCGTCGAGTGCGTTGAGTGGTATCAACTCCATTGTACTTAGAAATTGTTCTGGATTCAATAGGTGTCGAGTGTGTTTAATGGTCTCAATGCAAGGCATTGAGTGTGTTGATTGACACTCAACGCATAGGAAGAAATTACTTAAAATAATTCTGGCTTCTGGAAGAGTCGAGTGCGTTGAGTGGTCTCAAAACCATTTGATGAAGCGTTGAGTGATACTTGACGCATAAGCAGAATTTGACTTAGAATAAGTTTGGACTCAGGAAGCGTTGAGTGCGTTGAGTGGTCTCAACGCCACTCGAAGAAGTGTTGAGTGATACTCGAAGAACTCAGCGCTTTGACTTAGAAAATTACGGGACTAAATGAGGATTTTAGTTATACTTGATGAACTCAATACTTTTACATATAAAATTACGGGACTCAATGAGGCGTTGAGTGATCACGACAAATTTCGACGATTTGTCGAGTGTGTATAGGTATATTCGACAATTTTGACTTAGCTTTCGGCCCGACTATGTTTGCTGGTTCATATGTACGGGCTGAACCAGGTTTTTGGGAAAAGCTCTGATGGCTCATTTGGACCCGGTCTTCTCAAACAAGACCTATTTAAAGTAATGATTGGCGGTTCAATGTTACGGTGACACGTGGAGGCATGACTCAAACCCTAATACGCTGCTACAAAAAAGGAAAGAAATGAGAAACCCTAGCCATCACTTTCATTTCTTGCCGAGCAATTACTTGCCAAACCCGATGGAGGAAGAGAGTTGCTGGAGTCAGATTTTTTGGAGGAAGAACTTTCCTCTCCATGAAGAATAACACCAATAAGGAAGAAGATGCCGCAAAGAAGGATAACAAGATCCATGGACGAAAATGAGGCGAGCTTCCTACCCTCTCCCTTGGTGCTAGATCTTTAGTTATAATATAGGATAGATGTCAACTCAAAAGGGTTAGACTTGTGTGAGATGAAGATCTCCTAGGAAGAGACATTGTTAGGACTTTCTCCTAGATATTTGATGACATCAACCTCTACTGTCTTCGTGTGAAGATGATGGACTTGGTTTCGTGAAGAGGAATGATCTATTGAGGGTGAATAATGGAGAAGGAAGTGTTGTACATTATTTTGAACAAATAGATAGAGGAAGAAGAAAAACCAATGTCGTTCGATTTCATTTAAGATGCGCAAAAATCTATTTTCTGTGCGCAGAGAACTTCGAGGCTGTTTTCAATCATGATACGGCTGGATCTAAGTCTTGAGCTGAACAAAAAAGTTGTAGTCCTCAGAAGGACCTTTCCGACGAATGGTTACTCGTTTTCCTAGGTGATGGGTATTGCATCCACAATTACTCAGATTTGTACAGTCACCCTTGAACTAAGAAGAATTAAGTTGTATTTGATGCCTTGCTTTAGTTTTGTGTTTGCAGGATGATATTGCCAAGTGTAGACCAATATCAGTCTAAAATGGGTCATCAAACACAGGACCATACAATGTAATCCATCATTGTATGATCCATGGTGTTGACCCATGTGTAGCCTCTCTATTAGGATACACTTTATATTACAAGCACTTGGACTGATTGGACATAGAAGTTTTGGTGACCATCTTTGAAGAAAAGAATTTCAATGAAGAAAAATTCTCTAAGTCATTTACTCGAGTAGATGTATTTATACTCGAGTTAGTGAAATGGTACTCGAGTAGTTGAATTCTTATACTCGAGTCACCATTTTCTCCTCTTAGAATTTTTCTTAGTTAAATACTCGAGTAGTCAGTTTTTACACTCGAGTAGTTAAGTCATTTGTCTCAAGTAACAGAAGTCAGGGACTCGTGTAGATTCTTTCCTCTCGAGTAGTTTAATTCCTATACTTGAGTAGTCTATATACTACTCGAGTAGTCTAGAGTTTATACTCGATAATTTTCCTTCTCTAACTCAGAAATTTTCAAAGTATTTTACTCGAGTAATTTATCCATATACTTGAGTAGATCTCATTCACTCGAGTAGTTCATTTTCAGTACTCAAGTATCTCGTTTCCCTTCTCAGAAATTTCTCTAAGTATCTTACTCGAGTACATCTGCATTCACTCTTGTAGTTGAATTCTTATACTCGAGTAACCCGTGTTATACTCGAGTAGTCCAATTTCTTTGTCTCGAGTAATCAGCTTAGCACTCAAGTATGTCTTTATCTACTTGAGTATCTGCTCCTCAATTCTGGATATTTCTCTAAGTAAATACTCGAGTAGTCTCTTTCTCCCTTACTCGAGTAAGGACTTTAAGTACTCGAGTAGGTTTCATATGACTCGAGTATATCAGTCAGTTTTTCAGAAATTTTTTCTAATTCTAGATTTGACAGGATCTTCAAATCCTTTGACGTGACTTGTCCATTTGTACGTCATTAAGAATAATTATGACAGTTAGGGGATATCTTATAAATAGGTCTTGTCAATACCGATCAACCCTAATGCTAATAATCATATTCAATCAAGTCATCACATTATTCTAAAGTATTCTGAATCGCGTTTCTCTCTCCAAAAACGAAAGCCGTCGGCGCTGCCGATGATCTCCTTCGCGATATGGCTAGGGTTTTGACTTCAAGATTCAGATCAAGTTTGATTTCCAGATCGATATATTCTGTTCGTTCTTTATCATCTCTTTCTACGATCTGGTGAAGTCAAGAGAAATTTTCAGATCTAGCTTTTGCCGAGATTTCTTCTTCAACTTTTCTGATAAAACCTCAACGTCTATAAGAAGAAGATCCAGGTAAATCGTTTCAAGATTAGAAGAATATTGTTTGTTTTTTATTTCTCTCAACTTATTTCTTGTAGGAGAATTTTCTCCGAGTTGTAGGAAAATTTACCTTCCGAGTGTAGATCCGTTTGGATCGAGTTTGTAAGAACGTTGTTCCGAGGTGTAGGATTGTTTTCCAATAAGAGATAGTGGAGTAGCCGAGTCTAGTGGTTTGCTAGATCGGTGAGGGAAAGTGGACGTACCCAAGGTTGGGGAACCACTATAAATCTTTAGTCATCTATGAATGCTTGATTGATCTGTGTGCTTAGTCTCTAAATTTTTATTCCGCAAAAAGATACACAACTCACCTATTCACCCCCCTCTAGGTGATTTAGGTAGACAACTGAACTTTTTCACTAAGAGCCTTGTAGCTCTAGAAATGGCTAGTAGAAGTTGCTGCACAGTAACATCTTAGGTGCATATTGTTTTGAGTCAGTTTATAAATAGATTTGGTCTAAGTAGAAGAAATGAAGCTAGATGATTTTGAGGTTTGGATGAGCCTAGCACTATGTAGCCGAGATAAACAAATGATTAGTAGAATCTACTAAATAAATGGGTTGGTTAAATTAGTGAACGAATGATTTGATAAGATTTGGTTGTACAAGTGATGCACTTGTGAAATCCGGTAAGGATGTGCATGATTATAATCCGGTGAATGAAACAGGTTTTGAAAGAGGGTGTGATACCGATAATTGAGTGTGTAACCTATAACTATGTTATCATGCATGATGAATATGTGAAGTAGTTGTGATTATCAAATGGAAGCATAGTTGTTTGTGAATACTTGATTATAAGAAATTAATCAGATGAGGTAAATCTCATGGCCATATAATATGTTGAATGGTAATCTCAAGTGTTTGAAGGGATAAGTAGTATAGTCCACTACTTAGAGTTATGTCTCATTACGGGTAGCAGTGTGGGATGGTAATGTTATGCAAGGTGGCTTGCCACCTGTATTGATGATGAACCCTTAAATTCTTGGGAGAATGAGAATGTAAAATGGTGTAAGTGCGTGTTTTTTACCGCACTGGATTGGTAATGATGAAATGAGACTTTGGACGGTGTGGCTTGGTCCTCAGTGCTCATTCTCGAGGCTCCTTCCTTATCAGTAAGATGGTTGGGCTTGGTCCTTTTGTGATACACTCTCATTTGCTCCTTCCGTGCCGTGATGAGGTGAAATTGCATGTGGTGTGAGTTGACACGCGGTGTCATAATCCTAGGTTAAAGGTAGTGTGGAAGGTATATGGGCTTGCAAGTCATCACACCGACGGGAGTTGAAAGATAGACTTTGGGTGGTTGGGCTTGGTCATTAGTGCTCACTCCCAGGGCACCTTTCGTTCCAAGTGGACGGTTAGGCTTGGTCCTATGGTGATATGCTCACATAGGCTCCTTTTGTGCCAGAAATATAGACCAGTTGGGTTGGGCAGTTGGTGCTCATCTACCTGAGGCCCCTTTTGAGCCGTAGTATGCAGGAGCTCTTAGGTTGTGTTCTTAGGGTTGAGGCGTACAGAGGCCTAGTCTTGGTAGTGTGGATACCCACCTAGTAGTGGAGAAGCCTACTCTACTGTCTCCATCTGGACACAATGGATGACGCCTGAGAGGTTAGATACCTGCTTAAAAAGTGGAACTTTGAGTCTATGTATACATAGTTGTGTGTGTGAGCAAGTGTGAGTCATCATATTGCATTCATATCATATTGCATTGCACTACAAAAGATCCTTATCATATAAGTTTATATGGGTACTCTTATATAATGAGTTACTTTCCTATTATGCCGATCCTTAACTTATAAGTCTGGATGGTCATTCTTATAAGTTGAGTTACTTTCCTGTTATAGAATATATATACACTGTTGTTGATAGTAGAAATGCTAGCATAGATTGATATTTTAACTTATTGTACATTATTGAATACTCTAATATTAATTAGTTTTATACCACCTGCTTGTACTAATGTTATATATATATTGTACCTCCTCTTCCTCCCGCTCAGTGCCTAAGAGCCTCCAGGGTGTGAGGATGTGATAGACACTTAGTCTTTATGACTTCACACAAATCTAGGTTATTGTGAATACAATATCCAATAGAACTATAATTCTGTGTCGACATAGCTGTGTGCGTGTGTGTGAGCATGGGTGAGTCATCATATTGCATTCATATCTTATTACATTGCACCGCATAAGATCCTTATCATATAAGTTTGTATGAGCACTCTTATATGATAAGTTACTTTCCTGTTAAGCCGATCCTTAACTTATAAGTCTGTATGGGCATTCTTATAAGTTGAGTTACTTTCCTATTGTAGAATATATATATACTGTTGTTGATGGTAGAAATGCTAGCTTAGATTGATATTGTTACTTGTTGTACATTATTGAATACTCTGATATTGATTAGTGTTATACCACATTCTTGTAGTATTGTTATATATATATTATACCTCCTCTTCCTCCCGCTCAGTGCTTAAGAGCCGTCGGGGTGAGAGGATGTGATAGCCACTTCGTCTTTATGACTAATGGTTGCTACATCTTCAATTTTAGGAGAAGACCCAGCAGGTAGAGTATAGACTTTACAGGAGGGCAGCCAGGCCAGGGTGATTATGTCTGATATGACGTTATCTTTGTTGTCGGCAGTTACGGTTGTGAGACCTTAAGAGATTCAAGTTGTAGCCCTTTGGGGCTATTTTGTACTCTGATATTATAGAAGCCCGGTTGACTCTTCTTATTATTTTTGTACTAGTTGGACTTTTTATATTTGTGTGGATTTTGATTTCTTTACTTTCTTTACGTTGGGTTGGCATGAATGATATTGTTTTTAGCAGGCAGGATAGGCGTCTTGTGGTATAGGTCGAACCGTGTGGCAGTGCTACCGCAAGGCAACTGTTCTGGGCAGAAGACTCCCCTTGGCCGTGTCTTGTGTTCCTAGAGGTCGGGGGGTCTTACAAATGGTA
The DNA here is from genome assembly GCA_039513925.1 of Platanthera zijinensis. Taxonomy (NCBI): domain Eukaryota; kingdom Viridiplantae; phylum Streptophyta; class Magnoliopsida; order Asparagales; family Orchidaceae; genus Platanthera; species Platanthera zijinensis. Next base: position 88,672,817 of record CM077085.1, read on the forward strand.
TCGACTTATGATGATCCTGAACTAAAGAATTCATTGAATAATGGTGCCACCCCCGCTCGATAGGTCAGTTTGCAGACAAATTGACATAGCCGAAGAAGTTGTGTGCCCATGTGTAATTTACATAAAGTATGTCCAGTTGTTGTTCTACGATTAGCCAAACTGACCATAGTTTGCTCTTTTATATGAAGATTCCAATGCGTGTAAATAAAGTAATGGGCACTCTCGCCCCTTCCAAACCTACCCAATTCCAGCAGTCAGACTTGGGACAGACTCTTAAGGAGATTTTAGATTCATTCAAGTCTCAAAAAGCCCCAACACAACAACAAGCCCCATGCTCTAATTAGTTGAGTACCGTGCGAGCCCTCTCCCCACCTACTTATCATGGGATGGAGTCGGTTGTCCGTACTGAAGAATGGATCGACATGGAGCAAGAGTAAATGGTTTGAAACATATGTCCATCCAGTATTGAAAGTGAAAGGATAGATCACACTAACTCTAGAGGGGGTGAATAAAGTATTAAAAATCTTTTGATTCATCTTTATAGCGGATTGATAAAATAAGTGATATTTATATGTAAATAGGCTGAAATAAAACACAGAAAATCATAACATAGAAAATAACAAATAGAACAACCAGACGACACAAAGACTTTATAGTGGTTCCCCAAAAACTTGGGTACATCTACTCTTCTACCACCCTGGTACGAATCCACTACAGGTTTTTGATCAGGTGCCTTGCCACCACAAGTTTTTGCTCAGGTGCCCTCTCACCACAAGATCTATTTTCAAGGGAGATCTAGCAACCCTTTGAGCTTTTGATTAGGTGCTCAAAAGCCTAACTAAGTCTTTTGATCAGGAGTCTTAACAATAAAAGGCTAGCTTTTGAAGGGAGTTAAAACCCTGTACATAGGAAATGGAAAAATAAATTTGATATTGTCTTCTCTTTCTCAATGTTCTGAGAAGACTAGTGGATTGCTATTGATGTAAAAAGCTCCCCTGAGATGTTGAATGGTTCAGGAGAATGGAAGATTTGCTCATGGTGTAGTCCTTCAGATTGCTTTGATAATCTTCAGTAAGCTTTTAGAAAGATGGTGATGGATTGTCTCTTGAAAGTCCTGAAGCAAAAACTGATGAAGAACTTGAGTTGTATGAGAGTTGTTCTTCTTTCAGTTTTCTGTAGAATATTCTTTCTACCACAACTAACTAACTTACTGCTATCTTGAAAAGATAATCCTTATATATTCCTTGCATATTTAAGCCTTTGAATTTTTAATTCCTTTCCTTGAATGACTGTAGAAATTCTGGGAGTTTAACGACCAGAATTTGTCTTTAATGAGTTTCCCTAACTGTCTCATTGAAACAAGCCAAGCAATTACTCTGTGAAGCCCATAATTAATACTACAATGGAATGATTTTATTCTTGAGAATATGAGCATTAATTATCAGAGTATTACTATCTTAATTATTGGGTATTGCATCCACAATTACTCGGATTTGAAGAAGACTCCAGTCAAGCTAAGATGGATTCACAAGGTATTTGACGTTCTTATGTCAAGTTGTGCTTGCAACCATTCCATGCTAAGTAAACACCAATGTCAGGGTGCAGTGGGTCAATATGCACGGGTCTGCGCAATGTAATCCCTCGTTGTGTAGATCAGTGTGTTGATCCACGTGTGCTCTCTCTATTAAAGTGTACTTATTTTCAAGTACAGGGTCAAGGTAGATCAAGAGCAGAAGAAGGAGCAAGGATGGGTCAAATACCAAGATATCAAAAGAAGGAAGGAGAAAAATTCTTCCAAGTAAGAATCGAAGGGAGTTGTTAGTGATTCCCTCCGACTTCGACGGGAATCACTAAGTGACTCCTGCCGACTATTTCCGGTCAGCAAAGTTAGAAATTCTGCCAAAGCAGAATCGACGGGAGTCGGGAGTGATTCCCGCCGACATCAACGGGAATCACCAACGACTCCCGCAGATTTTGCCTTAGGAAGATTCTCGCCGCTCGCTGGACCGAACCGAGCCACCGTTCGCTGTTTTGGCCGAGGCTAGGGCTTTTCCTCGTGGGCTCTACAACGGCTCTTAGGGTTGGCTCATGTTATAAATACTTGCGTATTTTGAAATTCAAGAGACACCGGAATATGAAAAACAAAGAAGTCGGTCGTTACCTAGCCGATCGCGAAATCTGCCAATCGCATGTCGCCGATCGCAAGGTTGTCGTCGCTGCTGATCTCAGCTTGTCTCTGATCGCTCGACGATAGCACCGAGGCAAGAAGCCGGTCTCATATGTCTCTCTCGAGATCTCTTGCCTTCTGATTCGTTGAACGAGACTTGTTCTCCCTTTCGAATCGGTTGAGACGGTTGATCCGACTGAGATCGTTCGAAGACCTAGCTTGCTTTGTCAAGAAGTTTGGATTTACAAAGCATCGCCGCCGCACTTGCTTGCCACCGCCGATCTTGACAAGATCCATTCCAAGTGAGAAATCCGGTTGTGGACTCTTCGTTCTTTTTGTGCAAGCTTAAATGAATGAAGAAGGACATCAGAATCTCCATAAAGCATTGTTTGTATTTTTATTTACATTCAATTTTGTTGTAAAGGAATTTTCATTCTTATTTGTAAGGGTTGGGTGCAATCCGTTGTGGTGGAGTTGTGACTCCATTGTTGGAAGGGTTCCTTCCGTGGTTTGGGGAGCGTTGCTCCTAGTGTGAGGATTGGATTTCAATCCGTTTGGAAAAGTGACCTAGTCATCCCTTGGTGGGAGATAGGTCGAAGGGGGAAAGTGGACGTACCCAAATCGGGGAACCACTATAATTCTTTGTGTGTTTTCTGTGTTTTGTTTACTTACTTGTGCAGGTTAGTTTAATTCCGCAAAAGACTGCACGAAACCTATTCCCCCCCTCCTTATAGGTGGATTAGGTTGACACTAGATACTTTCAAGTGGTATCAGAGGGAGGTTACTCATGAATAAGGTTAACACCTTGAGTAAGATTATGTGTCTAGTGTCGAGAAGAAAACAAGATTCAAGCATGGAGCTATACACAGATGTATCTCCCTTGAGTCTGCCTGCATGCAAAAAAGAATATTTTCCCATCTGGAAAATGAGAGTTCAGTTTCATCTGGAAGCTAATGATCCCCGTGTTTTATACATTGTGGAAGAGGGTCCCTTCATTCCCATGAAGGCTTTTGACTCTTGAGAAGATCTCCATATCCCAAAGAGTCCCGCAGAGATGTCTGAAATTGAGTTTTCACTATTCAACTTGGACAAGCTGGTTCGAAAAATCATTTCTGATATTTGGTCAGGATCATCTCTTATAAGGTTGGATAAGTGTAAGACTGCAAAGTCCATGTGGGAAACAATCTCTTACCTCATGGAGGGAAAGAAGACTGCCTTGACTGAATGCCAGCAAGAAGATTAAGCATACATGGGGGTCCTCATCTCTGAAGATGAAAGTCAAGAACAACCTTTCAAAATCAGGGCTCCCATCTCTCTATCAGAGACTGAAGAAGAGATTGAGGAAGGCAGATGTGATGAAGAGGAAACATTAGCTTCTGTAGACCATAACTCTAACCCTGATCAGCCCAATCAAGACCAGGTATCTTACTCCTCTTTCTCGTTCCCACATATATCTCCTGAAGACAGGAGAAGTTCGGAGGATTGTCCATTAGTTGATGTCAGGGATACTGACAGCTTCAATCAACAGATTGAAACTTTAGATTCCCTTCGAAGAGCCCTTCAGGAGAGTAACTTGCTTGTTAAGAAACAAGCTAAGGAAATTTCTCAGTTGAGGACCATGATGGACCTCCAATTGGAATCCATCAAGGTGAAGGACTCAAAGATCTCAGATCTAGAGTTTTATCTAGAGACCGAGAAGAGGATAGTATCTAATTTTTCCAAGGTAGATGCTATTAAGAGAAAGGAAGAAAACGGGTATATCTCGCGAATTATAAATTCGTAGAGAAATGGGGAAACTGTTTACATTCCCCCCACACTGAGTAGGAAAGGCACACATAATTCCTTCAGGTATGACCATAAGAACAACTATGGTCACTACAAGAATGGTCGGCTCTCATGTGGAAACACCCATAGTACAAGTGTTGTCATGGCTACCCGTGAGAAAATACACACGGCTCAACTTGAACCATTTGTATTTACGGCCTCAGCCCTCACACTTCATGATATTATAGGAACCAGCTCTCACAAGATATCTTCCCACCCAAGGACAAAGGGAAAGGGAGTTGGAAAACATGTAGCAAGCATCACTGGGGCCCCCGGATGTGTGTTGGCTGAAAAGAAATCACCACCTCCCAGGCCTCATGATACTCCCCACATGTTCACCATCAGACCCACCTCGAGTCTCGGTCGAAAGGGAAAATCTGAGAGCAGAACCATCTTTGCCCCTTATAGACCTAGGATCATGACTAACTCCGTTAGTAGATCCAGACAGAAAAGGAGGTACAATATCCATGAGTGTTGGTGTTGTGGCAGAGTGGGTCACTTTGCTATAGACTATTGGAACAATCCTTTCGTGCTAAGGGCAAGTGTATGTCCACATCCTCCGGCAAGAGATAGCCTTCCTGTCAGAGATCCTGTCGGAAGGCATGTTGTATTTTATACTGACAAGAACCTAGGACCCAATACCTATTGGGTTCCTAAGGTAAGGTAATTTTATTTTGCAGGATAATCTAAGTACCCATGAACATGATGGGACTTGGACAAGAGATGTTCAAGGCTTTTTCTGGAACAAGGAACATGGGAAAAGATATAATGCAAACTACAGTGTCATTCATGTACATGACACTCTTCGTGCTCCAAATAGTGGATCTGAATGATCATCCTGCTAATCCCAGGTATGCACATTCAAATTAGATAATTGAATCGCATTGCGTAGATATATATACAGATATATATATATATATATATATATATCTTGAACGGAAGGACACGCAAGCAAATATCCATATGATCCTCATCTTGGAAACAGAAAAACTTTCAAAACTTTGATAATCTTTGAAAGTGGGTGTCACATGGTTCAGCAAATCTCAAGGGACTTGTACTAGAAGTTGCAATTATAGTTATTACATTTTGAACTCTCTGAGAAAAAGTCTGTGGTTAATTCTAATGTTAAACATCCATCTAACTCGACTTAGGGATTATAACATGAAAATTATAATGCATCATTTAGAAGAAAAAGGAAATCCACTATACCCTTCGATGTTAAGTTTTCAAAAGGGCAAAAGTAGACCCTAGGTTTCAAATTCTGAAACTCAGCCCCGTCGTTATAAATTGTCGGATAACCAAATAAAACCTTGAACGGAAGGACACACAAGCAACTCCCGTCGACTTCGGACTCTCTATATCCCGACCCTTCGGCTTCCCGACGACTCCCTATCCCTCTTCCAAAATCGTATGCTGCATACAACTCCCGTCGACTCTAGGCTCCCGCACTCGTCGACACAAGCTCAGCACCCCTCGACGTCAGCTCGCCAGCTCTCCAGTCCCGACGCAAGCGTCAAGTCATCATCAGCCTCAGTCGACGCAAACCCTAGGGTTACAAATACTAACTACCTTCTACCCTTCCGTGTCCTTGCACCCTCCTAGAGAAAAATTGAATCTCTCTATCATCGCTCCCAACTAGGATTGAACCTCCATTCCCTCGACAGCTCTCTAGCAAGGTTGCTGTCGATTTGCTATCTCTCAAAGCTTCCTCACCTGTGCATCTGCAAGGGTGGCCTCCTCATTGATCTCTAAGCTAAGAACTAAATTTGTTCATAATTGCTCCTCAAATAACAATCGGGCTACTCACTGGAAGTGAATTAGTGAGGACAGGCTTTTCTCATGCCTCAGACGAGTTCAAAAATATCATTCTGATGCTGGATCAAGCCGGACTCTCTTTCATTCTCGAGCACCCATGCAAGATCCTCGACAAGGAAGTACTATAGTTTTTCGCCAACACCAACTTGTGTCACGAGGACACAATGATAAAAAGTAAGATAGCAGGCCTAAGGATAAAGATGACAGCTGTAACACTGTCCCATCATCTCCAGCTCTCCTGCTCCGAGCAAGAGGACTATCAAGACGAAGATGATCGTACAAGGACCTTTCTATTCTGTGGACTGACTCGAGGGACTAGGGCCATTAAATGCAAGAATATGAATGACAATGGAAAGCTTCTATCAGATATCATAGGGAAAGTACTGATATGCAAGCTAGGCTCCCATGATCACATCTCAGGTGACATGTTCAAGAGCCTAATAGCCATTGTGTGCAGAAAGAAGATGAACTGGGGGGCCATGCTGTTTGAAAAAATAAAAGATACTCTACGCACCCGAAACTTCGGACGAATCATTAGTCTCTATCTAAACTAGATGGATGGAGATAAGTTTGATATGACAATGGGAGTTCCCCTTCACTATCTGAAGAAGATGGACTCCAACGTCTTCGATAGGTGGGAAATAAGAATCCTTGTCCTAGGGGGAGCTCCTGCACCACGTGTTGATGAGGATGACAGAGCTCCTGAGTTCACAAATCTTCCGGTTGAGCCCAATGAAGTTCCTGATCTGCCGAAAACATGAACTGAGGGGGATTCACTACCTAATCCTTTTGCTGCCCTCATTACAGAAGCCTAAGTCCCGGAACAAGTAAATTCTACAACTGATATTTTTGATAATGTATATTTTAGCTTAATTTATTAGGGTAAAAATATATTATTTTTGATTTAAATCTCACCCTTTAGGTAATTTTATGTCACTTTTTATGTAAATATTATAACGAATGTTTATTTTCTGTTTTTGCAGGTTTCAACAAGTTTGCGGCCAAAAATGACCTGTCACGCCCCCCTGTCACGCCCTCCCCGGGCGTGACCCAGGGCATGTCACCTGCTCCCGATGTTGAAAGCCGCCAGATGAAGTTCCCGCCAAAAAATCCCCTGTCACGCCCCACCGACACGCCCTCGACGGGCGTGTCACCGGGCGTGACACGGGGCGTGTCGCCCTCTGCCCGAAGTGTGCCGCCTCCTTCAATGCATTCTACACTGCTGCACGCAACAGTACTGTCACGCCCTATATCACGGGCGCGACCTGGGGCATGACTGCCCCGATTCCAACGTCTGATGGACCTGCGACCACTGATTTTGACCTGACACGCCTGTCACGCCCCCCTGTCATGGGCGTGACCACCATTGTACTTAAATAATCATCATTCCCACCAGAATTCAGCTCCCGAGGTCAACTCCGTACCTGTCACGCCCCCTGACATGCCCTCCTAGGGCGTGTCGCCGGGCGTGACCAACCCGTGGGAAAAGTCTATAAATACCAGACCCCCCCCCTTCCATTTCAGAAACTTTTGGGGAGAGGGGGAGGTGCTGCCCCTCTATTTCTTGGACCCTTTTATGCTTTTTTTTTTCTCTCTCTCTCCATTTCTCTCTCTTATTTTGTAATTATTTTTCTTAACCTAGCTTAATGTTTTTCTTTTAGCTCAACCATTTCTTCTAAGTAGCTTGTTGTAGGGCTAGAATAGGTTTTACTTTGATGCACCTGTAATTTCCATTTCATAGTTGTAGCTCTCTTTTTCATTAATAAAAGTGCTCCTTTCTTATTCCTATATTCTTATGCTTTATTACTCATCCCCCCTCTTGCACTTCACCCTTATTAACTAATCCTCCTTGTATTCGATCTTGATGATCTGAGGTTCGAGCGATTAAGTTATGATGTTTTAATTAACCTTTCCTTTTTAGGTTTTAGGCCTTGAATTACTCTTGATTAATCATGGGTTGGAGGTATATTATCGATATATACTGTCCACCTTTGCTTTCATTCTGGGCTAGCCGAGAGGTCGATAGAATGAAGTGAGCATTCAAGAGTAAAGGGAGTTGTACGCACCCCTCGAGAGAGGCAGACGTCCAAATCTCCCGGATTGGAGTAAAATCCAATAGTGGGGTTCACCGCGTAAAGCGAGTTTTAGGCCTCCGATTTAGACGAGAGTCGGTCGGACCTCCCTAAACTCAGTTGGGCACGGCTTCGAGAGAAGCGTGTTCAAGCTTTAGGAACCTCCACGGTCAAGGACCTTTACCCTCTTAAGCTTAGGTTTATTTATCGTCTTTTTAATCGTCTCTTGCTGAAGTGATTCTTGATCGAGTGCACCTCTTTATTATTAGCTCTAACTCTTTTTATCCTGCAAGTAGTTTAGTTTTCTTTTTATTTTAGTACTTTAATTCCTGTTTTTAGTTTAACATTTAATAGAAATATCATTTGATAAAATAATAACAACCTCCTTTGAGTAGAAGTAGTCATTACGCCCCAGGGAAATACGACCTTGATACTAATCTTTAGTATCCTATACTATAACCGATAAGGTACGCTTGCCTTTATTGGATATAGAATCGGAGAATATTCTCAACCACCACATCCACTTTCTCTTTTCTAACCCTCTCTCCGCAGTTGGGAATCTCGGTATTAAGTTTTTGGCGCCGTTGCCGGGAAACTATTTTGATATTTTGAAAAAAGGATAGCTATTAATTTTATTGTTTTTGTTTTGTTTTTTTTGTTTCTCTCGTCTCTCTCACCCCACTCTCGTGGTTGATTAATTTTATTTTTAAATGTGTAATCTTTGTTTTAATTGTGGAGAGTTCGGTCACTCTCGTGAGGAGTGTTGGGTAAGGTATCCTTCATCCTCCCATGATTTTATCCCTTCCGGGTCGAATCAATTTGGCCAAATTGATCCGTCCGCGAATTTTTTTCAAGGGTTACGATGGTTTTCAAATGCCTTCCTACCCTTCTCCTCCGAATTTTTCTGATTTTAATTCTTACGGAAATTTCTTGAATGGACATTTTGATCCTAGCCCTACTTTGAACTACTCAGGGTGGCAGCACCCTGATCATTCTTGGGGCCAAGGTGATCATCAATCCGAATTTATCTTTCGAATGATGAATCTTTGGATATTTCGCAGTGCCTTCAATCACTTGCGGAAGACGATTATTCAAAAATTCCATTGTGCCTTCAACCTCTTGAGGAGGAAATTTCCCCCGATATTCCGATTTTTTTTTCAAGTTTCCGAGGAAGACGAACTTTCTTGTGTTCGATCTTCTGAAGAGATTGATTATTTGGATATCCCGGTTTGCTCCCAATCTACCAAAATAATTGATATTCAGGTGGAGCAACCAGATTTTTCTATCCAACAATTTTCTTGTGATCAACTGCCGCTGCCTTCTTATTTTTCTTTTCTTCCCCCACCTTGCGAAAATTCTGTTTTCTTGTCTTGTTTTATTTTTCCTTCTAGTTTAGTTTCTACTTCCTCTTCGCCCCCTTCTAATAGTATAGTTTCTTTTTCTAGTTTTTTTTCTTTTTCTAAATCTTCTTGTTTTTTGTTTTATTTAAAAAATAAAAAATTACAAAAAAATATTTTTATTTACTTAAGAAATGTTTTGACACTCGCGCCGAAACGCATATTGCGCGAGCTGCCATTACATTTCTCTTTTTATTTTCCTTTTAGCTAACAAAAAAACGTCGAGCTCAACGATGTTTTAAACAAAGAGCGCTCTTGGGAGGCACCCCTTGCTTACCTTTTTCTTTTTTGTTTTTCCGTTTATTTTTTATTTTTTGTTCTGTGCAGGAATAAGCTCCCGCGTGTTTGTGCAGCTTATCGCCTCACAACTTGGACTGAAGCCGATCTTTAGCTCAAGTTTGGGGGACGCATTTTCCAACGTCTGGGCATCAAACGCTAGGGAAGCATCTTCTCCCTCTCTTTGAATTTTTAATTTTTTATTTCTCTTTTCTCTCTCTTCTCACTCTCTTTATACTTAACTTTAAACATTGGGGACAATGTTTAACTTTAAGTATGGGGGAGTGTTCCCTTAATAATTTATTTTAGAAAAAAAAATTGTATATATAATATTTTCGAAAAATCCAAAAAAATATATATATATAAAAATTTTTGAAAAAAAATCCCAAATTAAATTGAGTTAATTTTTGCCAAATCAATTAGTACCCCGCTACTTTGCTTTTTATTATTTTTTTCAAGCTCATGTCTATTTGCTTCGTTAGAATAAATTTGATTAATTTTCTTTTTTAAATATGTTTAACGAGTAGTATGTTGACTCGTGCAGTGTTCCTATTTAGGGTAGTATGCTATTTTTGTAATTTTTTTTGAATTTTTCTTTACCTTTCCTTAGCCTTTCTTTTATTTCTTTTACTTTTATAAAACCCATCATCCCTTATTTTTCATTATTAAAATCTTTTTAAACGTTAATTAGTATTAAGTGTAGTAGACACAAAACGGTCTAGACGCTTATTATCATTATTTTCATGAAAGCAAATTCTCTATTTTTTATTTTTTTGTGCTTATCCTTTTTTGAAATTTCAAAGCTTTACTTTGAGTAGATTTAGGAAGCATGAAAATGATTTAGGCATTCCTTTTGTAACGTTTGAGCCTTTGCACCTCGCCTAACAATAATAATTGATAGCCATTTTTGTGCCTTTTCCTTTCCTTTTTTGTAGCCCCACATTTTATTTCACCACGGCCAAATAGCCTACCTACATGCACACTTTAAAATTATTTTTGAGCTTTAATTGCTAATGTGCATCTTTTTGAAAAAATTAGTGGAAAATCTTTGTGTTATCTTTTGCTACAAAAGTGAAAAGTTTTAAGTATAAAAAAAATGAAAAAAAAATGAATGATGAAAATTATTGAAAAAAAAAAGTAAAAGAAAAGAAAAGTATTTATTTTGGCTAGTTTTATTTTGGCAAAGCTCATTTTCTTTTTGTTATAAGTGTGCAAATATCCCTCGTGTTTATCTTTTTGAATATCGCACCCTTAAAAACCTAAGCCTAACTATACGCCTAATTAAAGCCCTAATGATTCATGCTTTCTACGTTTACTTTTTAGTATAGTAGCGAGAAACTTGATTGTGTAAGTATTTTTGATAGAAATATTGAATTTTGTCTTGATTGTCTATGGTTTTAATTTGTCTCTTAGACTTTAGTAGTGACTCAATGCGTTTTTTACTCGTTACCTTATTAAGTTTTAATTCTGTAAAAATTTGGGATGATTTGTTTTTATATTTAGTAAAATTTATAAAATTCTGTGCTAAGTTAAAGTAGGACTTTTCGGTTCTTTTTCAAAAATTTCTCTACCTCTAAATTCCCGTCTTACTCGTTTATAGCATTTTTAAACTTTTAAATTAATCCTCTTTATTTTCTCTAACTCGTAGTCTTTGCTTGAAGACAAGCAAAATAATAAGTATGGGGGAATTTGATAATGCATATTTAGCTTAATTTATTAGGGTAAAAATATATTATTTTCGATTTAATTATCTCCCTTTAGGTAATTTTATGTCACTTTTTATGTAAATATTATAACTAATGTTTATTTTCTGTTTTTGCAGGTTTCAACAAGTTTGCGGCCAAAAATGACCTGTCACGCCCCCCTGTCACGCCCTCCCCGGGCGTGACCCAGGGCGTGTCACCTGCTCCCGATGTTGAAAGCCGCCAGATGAAGTTCCCGCCAAAAAATCCCCTGTCACGCCCCACCGACACGCCCTCGACGGGTGTGTCACCGGGCGTGACACGGGGCGTGTCGCCCTCTACACGAAGTCTGCCGCCTCCTTCAATGCATTCTACACCGATGCATGCAACAGTACTGTCACGCCCTATGTCACGGGCGTGACCTGGGGCGTGGCTGCCTCGATTCCGACGTCTGATGGACCTGCGACCGCTGATTTTGACCTGACGCGCCTGTCACGCCCCCATGTCACGGGCGTGACCACCATCGTACCGAAATAATAATCATTCCCGCCAGAATTCAGCTCCCGAGGTCAACTCCGTACCTGTCACGCCCCCTGACACGCCCTCCTAGGGCGTGTCGCCGGGCGTGACCAACCCTTGGGAAAAGTCTATAAATACCAGACCCCCCTTCCATTTCAGAAACTTTTGGGGAGAGGGGGAGGTGCTGCCCTTCTATTTCTTGGCCCCTTTTATGCTTTTTTTTCTCTCTCTCTCCCCCTTTCTCTCTCTTATTTTGTAATTATTTTTCTTAACCTAGCTTAATGTTTTGCTTTTAGCTCAAGCATTTCTTCTAAGTAGCTTATTGTAGGGCTAGAATAGGTTTTACTTTGATGCACCTGTAATTTCCATTTCATAGTTATAGCTCTCTTTTTCATTAATAATAGTGCTCCTTTCTTATTCCTGTATTCTTATGCTTTATTACTCATCCCCCCTCTTGCACTTCACCATGATTAACTAATCCTCCTTGTACTCGACCTTGATGATCTGAGGTTCGAGCGATTAAGTTATGATGTTTTAATTAAACTTTCCTTTTTAGGTTTTAGGCCTTGAATTACTCTTAATTAATCATGGGTTGGAGGTATATTATCGATATATACTGTCCACCTTTGCTTTCATTTTGGGCTAGCCGAGAGGCCGATAGAATGAAGTGAGCATTCAAGGGTAAAGGGAGTTGTACGCACCCCTCGAGAGAGGCAGACGTCCAAATATCCCGGTTTGGTGTAAAATCCAATAGTGGGGTTCACCGCGTAAAGCGAGTTTTAGGCCTCCGATTTAGACAAGAGTCGGTCGGACCTCCCTAAACTCAGTTGGGCACGACTTCGAGAGAAGCGTGTACAAGCTTTAGGAACCTCCACGGTCAAGGACCTTTACCCTATTAAGCTTAGGTTTATTTATTGTCTTTTTAATCGTCTCTTGCTGAAGTGATTCTTGATCGAGTGCACCTCTTTATTATTAGCTCTAACTCTTTTTATTCTGCAAGTTGTTTAGTTTTCTTTTTATTTTAGTACTTTAATTCCTGTTTTTAGTTTAACATTTAATAGAAATATCATTTGATAAAATAATAACAACCTCCTTTGAGTAGAAGTAGTCATTATGCCCCAGGGAAATACGACCTTGATACTAATCTTTAGTATCCTATACTATAACCGATAAGGTACGCTTGCCTTTATCGGATATAGAATCGGAGAATATTCTCAACCACCACATCCACTTTCTCTTTTCTAACCCTCTCTCCGCAGTTGCGAATCTCTGTATCAATTTGCCTCATCGCTAAGGATGCGGTGCAAACCCTTGCTACTGATGAGACTGAAGAGGAGGAAGAAGAGGATGATGTTGCAGATGTTGATTGTGAAAATGATGTGAATTCCCCTAAAAATCATGTCGCTGAGGATCTTGAGGATGAGGAGGCTATAATGATGTGGTTGTGTTGGATGTTGATTCTGAACTCCTTTTTTAGGAACAGATTCAAATAAAGGTTCCTGACATGACTGGTGCTACGGTTGAGGGGGAGACCTCAAGGCCTCAGGTGACAATTGATACTCTGCTGGATGGGGAGATGAGAAAATATGGCAACATGCTAAACTCCATGGCGGATGCAGCTTCAATCCCTCCCAAGAAGAATGTAAGTTTATTGAGCTCCATAGGTGAATTTGAAGAGGAAAGTGATGACTCTCAGAATCCTTTCACTCCAAGACCTGACCAGGCTATACATCAAGAACATCAGTTAGGAACAAGCCTAGTCAATCACACTGTGAACGTCATTCAAGGTATAGTAGACAAGATGAAGATATCTTTTGAATATTCTCACAATAAAGTACTCAAACGAATAATGCAATCAGAAGATTTGATGCTAAAGAACATAGATGAGATAAATCACAAGATGGATAAGATGGAAGAAAGATTTGAAGCCAAGTATACTGAGGCTGGCAATACTGTCACCCTTCTAATGCAAGGGCTAAAGAAGACAACAGATGACCTGGTGGTGGTCAATCAAAATGCTCATGTCATGGCCAAAAACATCAAACTATTCGATGCCAACATGGTCGCCCTCAACACGAATCAACAAACCTTGCTGGATGATTTCGCTAAGAATGTGAAGCATACAGATGAGTCACTGCACTCTTATGCAAAATCAATAGCACTAGAAGCCAAAAGGTGGGAGAAGGAGTATGTAGCTAAGATGGCAGGGCTTGAGAAAATCGTAGTCGACAACTTCAAACAATCAAACGAATATGTATTTAAAAGTTGTCATTGGCTCGTTCAACAAGCGTTAGGCATTCCTGTTCCTCAGCCAGATATGGTTGCTGTTAATCCTGAGGTAACCACAGCCACTGATGATGTTACTGTTGATGCTCCTGATGTTGCTCCTGCTGCTTTTGTTGCTACTGCTGAGGATGTTCCCTTAAGTGATGCTGATGCCAAAAAGGCTGCTAAAGCTGCTGCCAAAGCTGCTAACATTGCATTCTTTGATCAAGACGCGATTGCGTAAGGGAAGAGAAAGTTTCAATAAGGAACCTCTAAAGACAATCCAGCAGAGATGAAACTAAGAAGAAAGGAAAGTGAAGTCAAAAATGAATGACTAAGTCCCGTCCCTAGGAGCATCATATTTGATACGTTCACGCTATAAGATCGGGGAGAGCTTAACAAAAATGAAGTCTATAGTTAGTACGAATGGGAAATGCACAGAGAATTTGAGGCAAAAAGAAATGTATTCTTCAGGACAAATATAATTGAAAACAAAGCTCCTCCCCCCAGGTACTACCAAAAGACAAAGGAATATTTTGAAAGGCAAAGCAAGAAGTTCCTGGCAAAACAAAAAAGAGAAGCTGAGGCAAAGGAGAGGAAAAACAAGAAACCCAAATGATTAATTTTCATTATGCGTGTACTTCTATTCTTAAATTTGAAAAACACTTTGGATATATATATATATAGGATTATATGCTGATTCAATTTCTATTTTGAATGCGTGAAACTATATTATTATGATTTCTTGTCTCACATACACTTATATATATCTTTGTGTTTAGTGTAATTCATTTTAGCTAGTAGGATTTTGGCTTCTTCAAATAGGGGGAGATTGTTGGGTATTGCACCACAATTACCCGGATTTGAAGAAGACTCCAGTCAAGCTAAGATGGATTCACAAGGTATTTGACGTTCTTATGTCAAGTTGTGCTTGCATCCATTCCATGCTATGTACACACCAATGTCAGGGTGCAGTGGGTCAATATACACGGGTCCGCGTAACGTAATCCCTCATTGTGTAGATCAGTGTGTTGATCCACGTGTGCTCTCTCTATTGGAGTGTACTTATTTTCAAGTACAGGGTCAAGGTAAATCAAGAGCAGAAGAAGGAGAAAGGATGGGTCAAAGACCAAGCTATCAAAAGAAGGAAGGAGGAAAATTCTTCCAAGTAAGAATTGACGGGAGTCGTTAGTGATTCCTGCCGACTTCGACGGGACTCACAAAGTGACTCCCGCCGACAACTTCCGGCCGACAAAGTTAGAAATTCTTCCAAGCCAGAATTGATGGGAGTCGGGAGTGATTCCCACCGACATCGATGGGAATCACCAACGACTCCCGCCGATTATGCCTTAGGAAGATTCTCGCCGCTCGTTGGACCGAACCGAGCCGCCGTGCGCTATTTCGGCCGAGGATAGGGCTTTTCCTCGTGGGCTCTACAACGGCTCTTAGGGTTGGCTCCTGGTATAAATACATGCGTATTTTGAAACTCAAGAGACATCGGAATACGAAAAACAAAGAAGTCGGCGGTGACCTAGCCGATCACGGAATCTGCCGATAGCACGTCGCCTATCGCAAGGTTGTCATCGCCACTGATCTAAGCTTGTCTCTGATCGCTCGACGACAGCACCGAGGCCAGCAGCCGGTCTCACGTGTCTCTCTCGAGATCTCTTGTCTTCTGATTCGTTGAACGAGACTTATTCTCCCTTCCGAATATGTTGAGACGGTTGATCCGATTGAGATCATTCAAATACCTAGCTTGCTTTGTCAAGAAGTTTGGATTTACAAAGCATCGCTGCCGCACTTGCTTGCCGCCGCCGATCTTGACAAGATCCATTCCAAGTGAGAAATCTGGTTGTGGACTCTTCGTACTTTTCGTGCAATCTTCAACGAACGAAGAAGGACATCGGAAACTCCATAAAGCATTGTTTGTATTTTTATTTACATTCAATTTTATTGTAAAGGAATTTTCATTCCTATTTGTAAGGGTTGGGTGCAACCCGTTGTAGTGGAGTTGTGACTCAGTTAGTTCCTATCGTGGTTACGGGAGCGTTGCTCCTAGTGTGAGGATCGGATTTCAATTCGTTTGGAGAAGTGACCGAGTCGTCCCTTGGTGGGAGATAGGCTGAAGGGTGAAAGTGGACGTACCCAAATCGGGGAACCAATATAATTCTTTGTGTGTTTTCTGTGTTTTGTTTGCTTACTTGTGCAGGTTATTTTAATTCTGCAAAAGACTTCACGACACCTATTCCCCCCCCCCCCTTTATAGGTGGATAAGGATGACACTAGATACTTTAATTAATATAATCGAATTTGAAATTATAGTCGATCTGAGAAACTGTAGAGAAAAAACGTCGAACTGAACCTGGAAGGAAATAGTTGAACTCAGGAATAATCTCGTCGACCTGAACTCCATGTTTCGTCGAGCTGAGAGTTCTCCTTCATCGAGCTGAGTTCAGCGATCATCAATCTGAAAATGAACTGCCAATCTGAGCTCCAAGTTTGTCTACCAGAGATAGTCATTCGTCAAGCTGAACTTCTGATATGAGATCAAATTTCGTTGATATCAGTTGGACTTTCGTCAAGCTCAACTCAGAGAAGGAACTCTCAGTTCTTCGATCTGAGATCGACGATCGTCGAGCTGAGTTCAGCTATCGTCAAGCTGAACTTCTGAAATCTTTTTAACTACATTTCCTCGAAGTCTTCTGTATCTAAAGTCTTGAGTCTTTGATGTCTTCTGAAGCCAGGTTTCAAAAATCTAACCTAATGAGATTAACCTTAACACTGGAACTAACAAATGACCCTAGGTTAGACATGTTGGGTCAACAAACCTAATAGTGAACCTAGCCCAAATCCAAACTGGGTTCCAATAATCTCCCCCTATTTGGGCGAGGTCACTATACAAGACAGAAAACAGAAAGTTACAAAGCAAAAAATATCTGGCAGGATTTTAAATTATTCAACAGATATGAACAAATGTGCCTTGGATATAATACAATAATAATAAAGTTCAACAAGCAAAAATCAGAAGATTAATAGTTTTTCTTTGAATCATCAGTAGAGGGAGCTGAAGTAGGTTTTGTGAAAACTATTATCCTTTTTGGGCTTCTGCTTCTCTTTGGGTCATCTTCATGTCTTGAGCTCCAAGAATCTTTATAGTTGCAGCTCTGGGCACTGCAGCTTCTGGATGTAAATGCATATAAGAATCAACATTGAAAAGTTTTTGTACCTGATATTTATCCAGTTCTTTCTTTCTGTAAGAAGATATGGTTGTAAACTGAGAAATATCTTCTCCTTCTTCCCTGGCTTTTCTGATCTGAGAGAGTGCTATAATTTCCTTAAATCTGGTAATTCTAGAATTGGGGTCTATTTCTGGATCACAAACTAAAGACAGTGGCCTTACTGGGCTTGCTTTATCTTGCTGATTTCTTTCAAATGTCTTCTGTTGTTTGCTTTGCTTCTAATACTGGTGTTGTTTGCTGCTGCTGGAGCTGTGTTGTCTGCTGTAAGATGGTTTTGAATGATGAGAAGATGTAGACTTTCAAACTTGAGATATACTTCTTGCTGATCCTGCTGTAGGAGGAGGAGGACCTCTCCTGAATTGAGGTGGTGGAGTGTATCTTCTGCTCTTCTACCATGCTTTCATCTCATTCTTAGAATATCTCATCCAGTTCAGCATGTCTAGAGTGAGAGGAATATTGTACAGAATATAATTGGGAGTGTCAGTAGTTGGAGAGGGTTTTTGATCAGCCTTGGGTGGAACCTTCTTCTTGAATTTTCTCTTTTTAGAGCTAGAATCTTCTAAGTCATTTTATTCTTCTTCATCATCATCATCAGATTCATTGTTAGGATTTTCATAAAGAGCATTTATCTGTTTAAGCATTTTATCAGAAAATATTGGATGAGCTCTTGGCTCTATAGCTTCAGCCTGAGGCAATGCTTGAACTTCTGGCTCTATAAAATCAGTGTCCATATCTTGAAACAAAAGATCATCAAAATTGGGCATGGGGGATTCAGCCCAGCCAAAAGTTGGAGGAGAGAGAGACTTTGGATCTGAGTTTTTTGTTTCTATAACATTCTCACTAACCGAAAAACTTGTCCTTAGTTGTTCCAAAACTACAGGACTAATAGTTGTTGTGTAGCAGACTATGGATTTAGAATAATCATAGATTGTATCAACAACTGGTATATTTCTGCTATAAATTATATCAAAAGAATGAAGCAAAGAATAGATATCAACTGAGGGATTTAAAATGAAATCACCAATAGTATTTATTGCTGCATCAACTGACTATTCTTCAAAAGAAGTCATTTTTATATCATCATCAAGAATTTCAATTAGCTATGGATTTTTTGGAATATCTGCTGCTGTTGCTACTACTACTGCTGGAACTATTGGAGGAGCTTTTTCATAGAACATCTCTCCCTGCCTGGTTTCAGAGAGTCCTAAACCTGGGCCCTTAGAAGAAGGGACCGAGGAGGAGGAAGCAATTTGAGCAGATAGAAGAGAGATAGAAGCAGCAAGAGGGACAACAACCTCATCTATTAGCTTCTTCAGAGAGGGAGTGATGAATTGTAGAAGATTAGTAGCAATGTCAGAGAAATTGAGATATAGTGGCTCAGGAGTAGAAGGGGTATAGGTGGATTGGTGAGCACCCTTCTGACAGATGGAGAGAGCTTGAGGTAGATCAGATTGTTGGAAATGTGGGAATGTTGGTGGAAGATTTGAAGGAGGGATGACATCAGGAAGTTAATCTTGTAGGGGAGAATGGTGTGGAGTTGGAGATGAGAGTAGATTGAATGTAGGGAATGATATAGGTTGATCTGGATAAGTAGATGAGGATAAGAGATCATCAATATGTGATGGTTGAGGTGATTGAGGTGTTGGAAATGGTTCATCCTCAGATATATGGATTGGTGATGGTGATTGTGATGGTGAGACTTGAGGAATGGAGGTAGAAGCCTGTTAAAGTG
The DNA here is from genome assembly GCA_039513925.1 of Platanthera zijinensis. Lineage (NCBI taxonomy): Eukaryota > Viridiplantae > Streptophyta > Magnoliopsida > Asparagales > Orchidaceae > Platanthera > Platanthera zijinensis. The sequence goes on from CM077085.1 coordinate 88,691,805, forward strand.
TAGTTGATGAAGGAAATATAGAATGAGGTGGAGATGGAGGAGTAGCAGGAGCTTCTTTTAAGGTTGGAGAAGTGGTTGTTTTAGCCCTTGTGTCCTCTGAAGCAATCTTGGAGGAGGAGGCCCTGGAGGGCTTGGGGATAGTCCTCTCCCATCTACCAAATAGGGCAGAGGTAAGCCTCTTAGAGGCATTAATGAAAATGGTCTGGGAGACCAATAATTCTGGAACCTTTGCCTGGAGGAAAATTCCCAGAATCATTCCTAAACTTACATCCTTCTTACTGATTTTCTTTTTGATTAAATAAAATATAATTCCTCCCAAGTTCACTAATTTTATGTTATCCAAGGCACACATCAGATGAAATTGGTGCATGGTAATATGATCATGAGCAGAGTATATTCCTAGCAACACTTTGCCAACAATATCTGCCAAGAATCAATATTCTATTAATAGATTTTTCTTAAGGAAGTTGTAAGGGTTTCCTTCAGTATGACCTAACCTTTCAAGCATTTCATTAAATTCACTGCTAGATAAATTTATTTCATCTTCACCATTAACAAATTCAAAAACTTCAGTCAAAAGTTCTGGAGAAAAAGGAACCTGGTGCCCTGAAATCGTTCCAATAAGATTTGGAGTTTCCTGAATCATTGCTGTAAAAACCCATTCTTTGATCTCTGTCACTGGAAGTTTAATCCTTGTTGTCATGAGTTTCCTTAACTCCCGAGTCTCAAGTAGCTATAGGATGTTATAGAAGACTTGATTGGAGTGACTGAAATAATCGATGTCAATGTGGAAGCCGGCATCGAATTTCATTCTAGAGAATGTCACCGCCAAAATCGCCAATACTTGCAAGAACAAAAGATCAAGTGCAAAAGAACTGGAAAGCACGGGATGGAGTTCGATGAAAACCATATTATAAGTTTTCAGAAGGTGAAACTACAAACTCCGTCTGACGCAAAAGGACAACTTCAAACTCAGGTCGACGAAAAATTTCATGAAGAAATAAAAAAGCATCGATCTCAGTTTAAAGAGGGGGAAAATAGTTCGTCGTTCTCAGTCGACGAAATAATTTCTAAAGCAAGATAGTCGATCTCTATTCGACAAAAAATACTTCACAAAGAGATTTCACCAATCTCCGGTCGACGAAAAATCTCAAGAAGAGTTCACAGATCATCGATCTCCGTTTGTGCGAACGTAATTTTTGGTCGATTTCTTTTGGTACAACAACAACTCGATCAGACTGGCTGGGTTCTTTTAGCCTGAGAGAATATCGGCATATAGCCTTTGTTCGATATTAAATGATTTGGCTACCCAAACGTTAACATTTAATTGGTAAAATTGAATAACGTGTGTACTGCACTGAAAGTTTGTGCGAACGTAGAATTTGGGCGTCGAGAGGAATTCGAGTTTGTTCGTAATATCTGTGTCCGCGTACAAGACTGCTTCACGTCGGCAGCTTGTTCACTCATTGTCGGCAGCATATCCCCCAGCTTGGATTCATGCCCTCTAGTGAGGCATCGTGTCCTCCAGCTAGGTGTTGTAATCACTTGATGCCCTGAACCAATGTACTTTTCTTTAAGGGTCATGAGCTGCTTCCAAAAATAAGCATTTATAGACATCTGGTCTTCCAATAGCTTGATCCAATGACCCAGATCTTTATCCCGTGAGCCCTAAGTAGGGCATAGGAGATATTTAATCTCATATTTATAAAGTTCTTGACACTTGATGGCTCATGAGAAGGATGGTGCAGAGGAGAAATACGACCTAGTTTCCACCATTATTAGAGCTTTGGAGATCTGATTCACGATCTGAGACCGGCATCGCGGAGAGGGATTGAAGTCGCACACTTCTATCCATTCAAATAAAGATCTCCATGGCTACGAAGACATTTCGTAAGGTAATGACATCTATCCTCTCGATTTTAGGATGCATTCTTGACATCCCTTTCATTTATGCCCTTTATTTTAGCATTTTGGTATTAGATATCTCATATGAGAGGGATCTGGGTTGCCTTGATTCAAGAGGAACTGCCAGTTAGATTGAGTCCGTCCCTGACATGTTTGCATTAGAAATCCTCTCCATTTATGGATTAGGCATTGTGGGTAAAGCCAGTATCGCGACTGGTAGTCTGATTCGGTGATGTTGCTTGATGTGCATTTTGGGAATTTTTCTAAAAATCTGATTGTGTTGAAGTCACCATTATGATGCCCCTTAGTTTTGTATGAGAACAAACATTGGGTAGTGTGGGGAAATGTACATGATGGATTGTGATGTATGTTTGTTTATGAAGGCGTGTCTTTGTCCTTGTGGAAACTGATGAGAATGTCTGTAATTTTGGACAAGCCTGATAGTGTTGTGATCCAAGTGGGTGGAGTCTAAGCGAGAGTTCTTAGCATCGGTTGTGTGTGCTTAGTGAAATTGGAAAAAACGAAGGAGCTAATGGACAAGCCCGATGGTGTTGTGATCCATGTGTAGGTTCAGCAAGAGTTCTTAGTCTCTAGTTTGTATAGCTTTAGAGAAATGAGAGTACCCATGAATTTTATTACAGTTTGATGATATGTTAGAATCATACGTGCAATAGGATGCCTTGGGTGAAACCCAAGTATGCATACATGCTGCAATGTATACCCCTTTTATCGATATGCTCAACATAGAAACATTTTTGATGTTTGAGACACCAAATCATGTTGTTTTCTATGTTAGTTTATATTTTATTATATATGTGAAAGTATCTAGTTGTAGACCCAAATCACCTATAAGGGGATGAATAGGTGAATCTTGCGGGTTTTTACATAATTAAAAATTTAACAAAAAAACACACAAAAAACAAGAGATCACAGTACATCATAAACGCAAGGATTTATTATAACGTCTCATTATGCACTAGACCCCTTATATGCATTCTGATTTAAGATACTTTACTCAGGCTCGGGGAGCACTGATACAAGCATTGAGTGCATTGACTGGTGGGCAGGCGTCAAGTGCGTTGAGTGATACTCAATGCATAAGACGAATTTGACTTAGAATAATTCTAGTTTCAGTAGGCGTCGAGTGCATTGAGTGGTCTCAACGCCATTCAACGAGGCGTTGAGTGATACTCAACGAATAAGAGGAATTTGACTTAGAATACTTCTGGTGGATAGGCGTCGAGTGCGTTAAGTGGTATCAACGCCATTGTACTTAGAAATTGTTCTGGATTCAATATGTGTCGAGTGTGTTTAATGGTCTCAACGCAAGGCTTTCAGTGTGTTGATTGACACTCAACGCATAGGAAGAAATTACTTAAAATAATTTTGGCTTCTGGAAGAGTCGAGTGCGTTGAGTGGTCTCAAAACCATTCGATGAAGGTTGAGTGATACTTGACGCATAAGCAGAATTTGACTTAGAATAAGTTTGGACTCGGGAAGCGTTGAGTGCGTTGAGTGGTCTCAACGCCACTTGAAGAAGTGTTGAGTGATACTCGAAGAACTCAGCGCTTTGACTTAGAAAATTACGGGACTAAATGAGGCTTTTAGTGATACTTGATGAACTCAATACTTTTACATATAAAATTACGAGACTCAATGAGGCATTGAGTGATCACGACAAATTTCGACGATTCGTCGAGTGTGTATAGGTATATTCGACAATTTTGACTTAGCTTTCGGCCCGACTATGTTTGCTGGTTCATATGTACGGGCTGAACCAGGTTTTTGGGAAAAGCTCTGATGGCTCATTTGGACCCGGTCTTCTCAAACAAGACCTATTTAAAGTAATGATTGGCGGTTCAATATTACGGTGACACGTGGCGGCATGACTCAAACCCTAATACGCTGCTACAAAAAAGGAAAGAAATGAGAAACCCTAGCCATCACTTTCATTTCTTGCCGAGCAATTACTTGCCAAACGCGATGGAGGAAGAGAGTTGCTGGAGTCAGATTTTTTGGAGGAAGAACTTTCCTCTCCATGAAGAACAACACAAATAAGGAAGAAGATGCCGCAAAGAAGGATAACAAGATCCATGGACAAAAATGAGGCGAGCTTCCTACCCTCTCCCTTGGTGCTAGATCTTTAGTTATAATATAGGATAGATGTCAACTCAAAAGGGTTAGACTTGTGTGAGATGAAGATCTCCTAGGAAGAGACAATGTTAGGACTTTGTCCTAGATATTTGATGACATCAACCTCTACTGTCTTCGTGTGAAGATGATGGACTTGGTTTCGTGAAGAGGAATGATCTATTGAGGGTGAATAATGGAGGAGGAAGTGTTGTACATTATTTTGAACAAATAGATAGAGGAAGAAGACAAACCAATGTCGTTCGATTTCATTTAAGATGCGCGCAAAAATCTGTTTTCTGTGCGCATAGAACTTCGAGGCTGTTTTCAATCATGATACGGCTGGATCTAAGTCTTGAGCTGAACAAAAAAGTTATAGTCCTCAGAAGGACCTTTCCGACGAATGGTTATGTGTTTTCCTAGGTGATGGGTATTGCATCCACAATTACTCAGATTTGTACAAAGTCACCCTTGAACTAAGAAGAATTAAGTTGTATTTGATGCCTTGCTTTAGTTTTGTGTTTGCATGACGATATTGCCAAGTGTAGACCAATATCAGTCTAAAATGGGTCATCAAACACAGGACCATACAATGTAATCCCTCATTGTGTGATCCATGGTGTTGACCCATGTGTAGCCTCTCTATTAGGATACACTTTATATTACAAGCACTTGGACTGATTGGACATAGAAGTTTTGGTGACCATCTTTGAAGAAAATAATTTCAATGAAGAAAAATTCTCTAAGTCATTTACTCGAGTAGATGTATTTATACTCGAGTTAGTGAAATGGTACTCGAGTAGTTGAATTCTTGTACTCGAGTCACCATTTTCTCCTCTTAGAATTTTTCTAAGTTAAATACTCGAGTAGTCAGTTTTTACACTCGAGTAGTTAAATCATTTGTCTCGAGTAACAGAAGTCAGGGACTCGTGTAGATTCTTTCCTCTCGAGTAGTTTAATTCCTATAATTGAGTAGTCTATATACTACTCGAGTAGTCTAGAGTTTATACTCGAGAATTGTCCTTCTCTAACTCAGAAATTTTGAATGTACTTTACTCGAGTAATTTATCCATATACTCAAGTAGATCTCATTCACTCGAGTAGTTCATTTTCAGTACTCGAGTATCTCGTTTTCCCTTCTCAGAAATTTCTCTAAGTATCTTACTCGAGTACATCTGCATTCACTCTAGTAGTTGAATTCTTATACTCGAGTAACCCGTGTTATACTCGAGTAGTCCAATTTCTTTGGCTCGAGTAATCAGCTTAGCACTCAAGTATGTCTTTATCTACTTGAGTAACTGCTCCTCAATTCTGGATATTTCTCTAAGTAAATACTCGAGTAGTCTCTTTCTCCCTTACTCGAGTAAGGACTTTAAGTACTCGAGTAGGTTTCATATGACTCGAGTATACAGTCAGTTTTTCAGAAATTTTTTCTAATTCTAGATTTGACAGGATCTTCAAATCCTTTGACGTGACTTGTCCATTTGTACGTCATTAAGAATAATTATGACAGTTAGGGGATATCTTATAAATAGGTCTTGTCAATACCGATCAACCCTAATGCTAATAATCATATTCAATCAAGTCATCACATTATTCTAAAGTATTCTGAATCGCGTTTCTCTCTCCAAAAACGAAAGCCGTCGGCGCTGCCGATGATCTCCTTCGCGATATGGCTAGGGTTTTGACTTCAAGATTCAGATCAAGTTTGATTTCCAGATCGAGATATTCTGTTCGCTCTTTATCATCTCTTTCTACGATCTGGTGAAGTCAAGAGAAATTTTCAGATCTAGCTTTTGCCGAGATTTCTTCTTCAACTTTTCTGATAAAACCTCAACGTCTATAAGAAGAAGATCCAGGTAAATCGTTTCAAGATTAGAAGAATATTGTTTGTTTTTTATTTCTCTCAACTTATTTCTTGTAGGATAATTTTCTCCGAGTTGTAGGAAAATTTACCTTCCGAGTGTAGATCCGTTTGGATCGAGTTTGTTGGAACGTTGTTCCGAGGTGTAGGATTGTTTTTCAATAAGAGATAGTGGAGTAGCCGAGTCTAGTGGTTTTCTAGATCGGTGAGGGAAAGTGGACGTACCCAAGGTTGGGGAACCACTATAAATCTTTTGTCGTCTATGAATGCTTGATTGATCTGTGTGCTTAGTCTCTAAATTTTTATTCCGCAAAAAGATACACAACTCACCTATTCACCCCCCTCTAGGTGATTTAGGTAGACAACTGAACTTTATTCACTAAGAGCCTTGTAATTCTAGAAATGGCTAGTAGAAGTTGCTGCACAGTAACATCTTAGGTGCATATTGTTTTGAGTCAGTTTATAAATAGATTTGGTCTAAGTAGAAGAAATGAAGCTAGATGATTTTGAGGTTTGGATGAGCCTAGCACTATGTAGCCGAGATAAACAAATGATTAGTAGAATCTACTAAATAAATGGGTTGGTTAAATTAGTGAACGAATGATTTGATAAGATTTGGTTGTACAAGTAATGCACTTGTGAAATCCGGTAAGGATGTGCATGATTATAATCTGGTGAATGAAACAGGTTTTGAAAGAGGGTGTGATACCGATAATTTAGTGTGTAACCTATAACAATGTTATCATGCATGATGAATATGTGAAGTAGTTGTGATTATCAAATGGAAGCATAGTTGTTTGTGAATACTTGATTATAAGAAATTAATCGGATGAGGTAAATCTCATGGCCATATAATATGTTGAATGGTAATCTCAAGTGTTTGAAGGGATAAGTAGTATAGTCCACTACTTAGAGTTATGTCTCATTACGGGTAGCAGTGTGGGATGGTAATGTTATGCAAGGTGGCTTGCCACCTGTATTGATGATGAACCCTTAAATTCTTGGGAGAATGAGAATGTAAAATGGTGTAAGTGCGTGTTTTTTACCGCACTGGATTGGTAATGATGAAATGAGACTTTGGACGGTGTGGCTTGGTCCTCAGTGCTCATTCTCGAGGCTCCTTCCTTATCAGTAAGATGGTTGGGCTTGGTCTTTTGTGATACACTCTCATTTGCTCCTTCCGTGCCGTGATGAGGTGAAATTGCATGTGGTGTGAGTTGACACGCGGTGTCATAATCCTAGGTTAAAGGTAGTGTGGAAGGTATATGGGCTTGCAAGTCATCACACCGACGGGAGTTGAAAGATAGACTTTGGGTGGTTGGGCTTGGTCATTAGTGCTCACTCCCAGGGCACCTTCCGTTCCAAGTGGGCGGTTAGGCTTGGTCCTATGGTGATATGCTCACATAGGCTCCTTTCGTGCCAAAAATATAGACCAGTTGGGTTAGGCAGTTGGTGCTCATCTACCTGAGTCCCCTTTTGAGCCGTAGTATGCAGGAGCTCTGATGTTGTGTTCTTAGCGTTGAGGCGTACAGAGGCCTAGTCTTGGTAGTGTGGATACCCACCTAGTAGTGGAGAAGCCTACTCTACTGTCTCCATCTGGACACAACGGATGACGCCTGAGAGGTTAGATACCTGCTTAAAAAGTGGGAACTTTGAGTCTATGTATACATAGTTGTGTGCGTGAGCAAGTGTGAGTCATCATATTGCATTCATATCATATTGCATTGCACTACAAAAGATCCTTATCATATAAGTTAATATGGGTACTCTTATATAATGAGTTACTTTCCTATTATGCCGATCCTTAACTTATAAGTCTGGATGGTCATTCTTATAAGTTGAGTTACTTTCCTGTTATAGAATATATATACACTGTTGTTGATAGTAGAAATGCTAGCATAGATTGATATTGTTACTTGTTGTACATTATTGAATACTCTAATATTAATTAGTTTTATACCACCTGCTTGTACTACTGTTATATATATATTGTACCTCCTCTTCCTCCCGCTCAGTGCCTAAGAGCCTCCAGGGTGTGAGGATGTGATAGACACTTAGTCTTTATGACTTCACACAAATCTAGGTTATTGTGAATACAATATCCAATAGAACTATAATTCTGTGTCGACATAGCTGTGTGCGTGTGTGTGAGCATGGGTGAGTCATCACATTGCATTCATATCTTATTACATTGCACCGCATAAGATCCTTATCATATAAGTTTGTATGAGCACTCTTATATGATAAGTTACTTTCCTGTTAAGCCGATCCTTAACTTATAAGTCTGTATGGGCATTCTTATAAGTTGAGTTACTTTCCTATTGTAGAATATACATATACTGTTGTTGATGGTAGAAATGCTAGCTTAGATTGATATTGTTACTTGTTGTACATTATTGAATACTCTGATATTGATTAGTGTTATACCACATGGTTGTAGTATTGTTATATATATATATTATACCTCCTCTTCCTCCCGCTCGGTGCTTAAGAGCCGCCGGGGTGAGAGGATGTGATAGCCACTTCGTCTTTATGACTAATGGTTGCTACATCTTCAATTTTAGGAGAAGACCCAGCAGGTAGAGTATAGACTTTACAGGAGGGCAGCCAGGCCAGGGTGATTATGTCTGATATGACGTTACCTTTACTGTCGGCAGTTACGGTTGTGAGAACTTAAGAGATTCAAGTTGTAGCCCTTTGGGGCTATTTTGTACTCTGATATTATAGAAGCCCGGTTGACTCTTCTTATTATTTTTGTACTAGTTGGACTTTTTATACTTGTGTGGATTTTGATTTCTTTACTTTCTTTACGTTGGGTTGGCATGAATGATATTGTTTTTAGCAGGCAGGATAGGCGTCTTGTGGTATAGGTCGAACCGTGTGGCAGTGCTACCGCAAGGCAACTGTTCTGGGCATAAGACTCCCCTTGGTCGTGTCTTGTGTTCCTAGAGGTCGGGGGTTCTTACAAATGGTATCGACTTGCGATGATCCTGAACTAAAGAATTCATTGAATAATGGTGCCACCCCCGCTCGATAGGTCAGTTTGCAGACAAATTGACATAGCGGAAGAAGTTGTGTGCCCATGTGTAATTTACACAAAGTATGTCCAGTTGTTGTTCTACGATTAGCCAACCTGACCATAGTTTGCTCTTTTATATGAAGATTCCAATGCGTGTAAATAAAGTAATGGGCACTCTCGCCCCTTCCATACCTACCCAATTCCAGCAGTCAGACTTGGGACAGACTCTTAAGGAGATTTTAGATTCATTCAAGTCTCAAAAAGCCCCAACACAATAACAAGCCCCGGGCTCTAATTAGTTGAGCACCGTGCGAGCCCTCTCCCCACCTACTTATCATGGGATGGAGTCGGTTGTCCGTACTAAAGAATGGATCGACATGGAGCAAGAGTAAATGGTTTGAAACATATGTCCATCCAGTATTGAATGTGAAAGGATATATCACACTAACTCTAGAGGGGGATGAATAAAGTATTAAAAATCTTTTGATTCATCTTTATAACAGATCTATAAAATAAGTGATATTTATATGTAAATAGGCTGAAATAAAACACAGAAAATCATAACATAGAAAATAACAAATAGAACAACCAGACGACACAAAGACTTTATAGTGGTTCCCCAAAAACTTGGGTACATCTACTCTTCTACCACCCTGGTACGAATCCACTACAGGTTTTTGATCACGTGCCTTGCCACCACAAGTTTTTGCTCAGGTGCCCTCTCACCACAAGATCTATTTTCAAGGGAGATCTAGCAACCCTTTAAGCTTTTGATTAGGTGCTCAAAAGCCAAACTTAGTCTTTTGATCAGGAGTCTTAACAATCAAAGGCTAGCTTTTGAAGGGAGTTAAAACCCTGTACATAGGAAATGGAAAAATAAATTTGATATTGTCTTCTCTTTCTCAATGTTCTGAGAAGACTAGTGGATTGCTATTGATGTAAAAAGCTCCCCTGAGATGTTGAATGGTTCAGGAGAATGGAAGATTTGCTCATGGTGTAGTCCTTCAGATTGCTTTGATAATCTTCAGTAAGCTTTTAGAAAGATGGTGATGGATTGTCTCTTGAAAGTCCTGAAACAAAAACTGATGAAGAACTTGAGTTGTATGAGAGTTGTTCTTCTTTCAATTTTTTGTAGAATATTCTTTCTACCACAACTAACTAACTTACTGTTATCTTGAAAAGATAGTCCTTATATATTCCTTGCATATTTAAGCCTTTGAATTTTTAATTCCTTTCCTTGAATGACTGTAGAAATTCTGGGATTTTAACGACCAGAATTTGTCTTTAATGAGTTTCCCTAACTGTCTCATTGAAACAAGCCAAGCAATTACTCTGTGAAGCCCATAATTAATACTACAATGGAATGACTTTATTCTTGAGAATATGAGCATTAATTATCAGAGTATTACTATCTTAATTATTGGGTATTGCATCCACAATTACCCGGATTTGAAGAAGACTCTAGTCAAGCTAAGATGGATTCACAAGTTATTTGATGTTCTTATGTCAAGTTGTGCTTGCAGCCATTCCATGCTAAGTAAACACCAATGTCAGGGTGCAGTGGGTCAATATGCACGGGTCTGCGCAACGTAATCCCTCATTGTGTAGATCAGTGTGTTGATCCGCGTCTGCTCTCTCTATTAAAGTGTACTTATTTTCAAGTACAGGGTCAAGGTAGATCAAGAGCAGAAGAAGGAGCAAGGATGGGTCAAATACCAAGCTATCAAAAGAAGGAAGGAGAAAAATTCTTCCAAGTAAGAATCGAAGGGAGTTGTTAGTGATTCCCTCCGACTTCGACGAGAATCACTAAGTGACTCCTGCCGACTACTTCCAGCCAGCAATGTTAGAAATTCTGCCAAAGCAGAATCGACGGGAGTCTGGAGTGATTCCCGCAGACATTGACAGGAATCACCAACGACTCCCGCAGATTTTGCCTTAGGAAGATTCTCGCCGCTCGCTGGACCGAACCGAGCCACCGTGCGTTGTTTCGGCCGAGGCTAGGGCTTTTCCTCGTGGGCTCTACAACGGCTCTTATGGTTGGCTCATGTTATAAATACATGCGTATTTTGAAACTCAAGAGACACCGGAATATGAAAAACAAAGACTTCGGTCGTTACCTAGACGATCGTGAAATCTGCCGATCGCACGTCGCCAATCGCAAGGTTGTCGTCGCTGCTGATCTCAGCTTGTCTCTGATCGCTCGACGACAGCACCGAGGCAAGCAGCCGGTCTCACATGTCTCTCTCGAGATCTCTTGCCTTCTGATTCGTTGAACGAGACTTGTTCTCCCTTTCGAATCGGTTGAGACGGTTGATCCGACTGAGATCGTTCGAAGACCTAGCTTGCTTTGTCAAGAAGTTTGGATTTACAAAGCATCGCCGCCGCACTTGCTTGCCACCGCCGATCTTGACAAGATCCATTCCAAGTGAGAAATCCGATTGTGGACTCTTCGTTCTTTTTGTGCAAGCTTAAATGAATGAAGAAGGACATCGGAATCTCCATAAAGCATTGTTTGTATTTTTATTTACATTCAATTTTGTTGTAAAGGAATTTTCATTCCTATTTGTAGGGGTTGGGTGCAACCCGTTGTGGTGGAGTTGTGACTCCATTGTTGGAAGGGTTCTTTCGTGGTTTGGGGAGCGTTGCTCCTAGTATGAGGATTGGATTTCAATCCGTTTGGAAAAGTGACCTAGTCATCCCTTGGTGGGAGATAGGTCGAAGGGGGAAAGTGGACGTACCCAAATCGGGGAACCAATATAATTCTTTGTGTGTTTTCTGTGCTTTGTTTACTTACTTATGCAGGTTAGTTTAATTCCGCAAAAGACTGCACGAAACCTATTCCCCCCCTCCTTATAGGTGGATTAGGTTGACACTAGATACTTTCAAGTGGTATCAGAGGGAGGTTACTCATGAATAAGGTTAACACCTTGAGTAAGATTCTGTGTCTAGTGTCGAGAAGAAAACAAGATTCAAGCATGGAGCTATACACAGATGTATCTCCCTTGAGTCTGCCTGCATGCAAAAAAGAATATTTTTCCATCTGGAAAATGAGAGTTCAGTTTCATCTGGAAGCTAATGATCCCCGTGTTTTATACATTGTGGAAGAGGGTCCCTTCATTCCCATGAAGGCTTTTGACTCTTGAGAAGATCTCCATATCCAAAAGAGTCCCGCAGAGATGTCTGAAATTGAGTTTTCACTATTCAACTTGGACAAGCTGGTTCGACAAATCATTTCTGATATTTGGTCAGGATCATCTCTTATAAGGTTGGATAAGTGTAAGACTGCAAAGTCCATGTGGGAAATAATCTCTTACCTCATTGAGGGAAAGAAGACTGCCTTGACTGAATGCCAGCAAGAAGATTAAGCATACGTGGGGGTCCTCATCTCTGAAGATGAAAGTCAAGAACAACCTTTCAAAATCAGGGCTCCCATCTCTCTATCAGAGACTGAAGAAGAGATTGAGGAAGGCAGATGTGATGAAGAGGAAACATCAGCTTCTGTAGACCATAACTCTAACCCTGATCAGTCCAATCAAGACCAGGTATCTTCCTCCTCTATCTCATTCCCACATGTATCTCCTGAAGACAGGAGAAGTTCGGAGGATTGTCCATTAGTTGATGTCAGGGATACTGATAGCTTCGATCAACAGATTGAAACTTTAGATTCCCTTCGAAGAGCCCTTCAGGAGAGTAACTTGCTTGTTGAGAAACAAGCTAAGGAAATTTCTCAGTTGAGGACCATGATGGACCTCCAATTGGAATCCATCATGGTGAAGGACTCAAAGATCTCAGATCTAGAGTTTTATCTAGAGACCGAGAAGAGGATAGTATCTAATTTTTCCAAGGTAGATGCTATTAAGAGAAAGGAAGAAAACGGGTGGATCTCGCGAATTATAAATTCGTGGAGAAATGGGGAAACAGTTTACATTCCCCCCACACTGAGTAGGAAAGGCACACATCATTCCTTCAGGTATGACCATAAGAACAACTATGGTCACTCAAAGAATGGTCGACTCTCATGTGGAAACACCCATAGTACAAGTGTTGTCATGGCTACCCGTGAGAAAATACACTGAACCATTTGTATTTACGGCCTCAGCCCTTACACTTCATGATATTATAGGAACCAGCTCTCACAAGATATCTTCCCACCCTAGGACAAAGGGAAAGGGAGTTGGAAAACATGTAGCAAGCATCACTGGGGCCCCCGGATGTGTGTTGGCTGAAAAGAAAGCACCACCTCCCAGGCCTCATGATACTCCCCACATGTTCACCATCAGACCCACCTCGAGTCTCGGTGGAAAGGGAAAATCTGAGAGCAGAACCAGCTTTGCCCCTTATAGACCTAGGATCGTGACTAACTCCGTTAGTAGATCCAGACAGAAAAGGAGGTACAATATCCATGAGTGTTGGTGCTGTGGCAGAGTGCGTCACTTTGCTATAGACTATTGGAACAATCCTTCCGTGCCAATGGCAAGTGTATGTCCACATCCTCCGGCAAGAGATAGCCTTCCTGTTAGAGATCCTGTCGGAAGGCATGTTGTATTTTATACTGACAAGAACCTAGGACCCAATACCTATTGGGTTCCTAAGGTAAGGTAATTTTATTTTGCAGGATAATCTAAGTATCCATGAACATGATGGGACTTGGATAAGAGATGTTCAAGGCTTGTTTTGGAACAATGAACATGGGAAAATATATAATGCTAACTACAGTGTCATTCATGTACATGACACTCTTCGTGCTCCAAATAGTGGATCTGAATGATCAACCTGCTAATCTCAGGTATGCGCATTAAAATTAGATAATTGAATCGCATTGCGTAGATATATATATATATATATATATCTTGAACGGAAGGACACGCAAGCAAATAACTATATGATCCTCATCTTGGAAACAGAAAAACTTTCAAAACTTTGATAATCTTTGAAAGTGGGTGTCACATGGTTCGGCAAATCTCAAGGGACTTGTACTAGAAGTTGCAATTATAGTTATTACATTTTGAACTCTCTGAGAAAAAGTCTGTGGTTAATTCTAATGTTAAACATCCATCTAACTCGACTTAGGGATTATAACATGAAAATTATAATGCATCATTTAGAAGAAAAAGGAAATCCACTATACCCTTCGATGTTAAGTTTTCAAAAGGGCAAAAGTAGACCCTAGGTTTCAAATTCTGAAAATCAGCCCCGTCGTTATAAATTGTCGGAAAACCAAATAAAACATTGAATGGAAGGACACACAAGCAACTCCCGTCGACTTCGGACTCTCTATATCCCGACCCTTCGGCTTCCCGGCGACTCCCTATCCCTCTTCCGAAGATCGTATGCTGCATACAACTCCCGTCGACTCTAGCCTCCCGCACTCGTCGACACAAGCTCAGCACCCCTCGACGTCAGCTCGCCAGCTCTCCAGCCCCGATGCAAGCGTCAAGTCATCATCAGCCTCAGTCGACGCAAACCCTAGGGTTACAAATACTGACTACCTTCTACCCTTCCGTGTCCTTGCACCCTCCTAGAGAAAAAGTGAAGCTCTCTATCATCGCTCCCAACTAGGATTGAACCTCCATTCCCTCGACAGTTCTCTAGCAAGGTTGCTGTCGATTTGTTATCTCTCAAAGCTTCCTCACCTGTGCATCTGCAAGGGTGGCCTCCTCGTTGATCTCTAAGCTAAGAACTAAAATTGTTCATAATTGCTCCTCGAACAACGATCGGGCTACTCACTGGAAGTGAATTAGTGAGGACAGGCTTTTCTCATGCCTCAGACGAGTTCAAAAATATCATTCTGATGCTGGATCAAGCTGGACTCTCTTTCATTCTCGAGCACCCATGCAAGATCCTCGACATGGAAGTACTATAGTTTTTCGCCAACACCAACTTGTGTCACGAGGACACAACGATAAAAAGTAAGATAGCAGGCCTAAGGATAAAGATGACAGCTGTAACACTGTCCCATCATCTCCAGCTCTCCTGCTCCGAGCAAGAGGACTATCAAGACAAAGATGATCGTACAAGGAACTTTCTATTCTGTGGACTGACTCGAGGGACTAGGGCCATTAAATGCAAGAATATGAATGACGAAGGAAAGCTTCTATCAGATATCATAGGGAAGTACTGATATGCAAGCTAGACTCCCATGATCACATCTCAGGTGATATGTTCAAGAGCCTGATAGCCATTGTGTGCAGAAAGAAGATGAACTGGGGGGCCATGCTGTTTGAAAAAATAAAAGATACTCTACGCACCCGAAACTTCGGATGAATCATTAGTCTCTATGTAAACCAGATGGATGGAGATAAGTTTGATATGACAATGGGAGTTCCCCTTCACTATCTGTAGAAGATGGACTCCAACGTCTTCGATAGGTGGGAAATAAGAATCCTTGTCCTAGGGGGAGCTACTGCACCACGTGTTGATGAGGATAATAGAGCTCCTGAGTTCACAAATCTTCCGGTTGAGCCCAATGAAGTTCCTGATCTGCCGAATACAGGAACTGAGCGGGATTCACTACCCAATCCTTTTGCTGCCCTCATTATAGAAGCCTAAGTCCTAGAACAAGTAAATTCTACAACTGATATTTCTGATAATGAATATTTTAGCTTAATTTATTAGGGTAAAAATATATTATTTTCGATTTAAATCTCACCCTTTAGGTAATTTTATGTCACTTTTTATGTAAATATTATAACTAATGTTTATTTTCTGTTTTTGCAGGTTTCAACAAGTTTGCGGCCAAAAATGACCTGTCACGCCCCCCTGTCACGCCCTCCCCGGGCGTGACCCAGGGCATGTCACCTGCTCCCGATGTTGAAAGCCGCCAGATGAAGTTCCCGCCAAAAAATCCCCTGTCACGCCCCACCGACACGCCCTCGACGGGCGTGTCACTGGGCGTGACACGGGGCGTGTCGCCCTCTGCCTGAAGTCTGCTGCCTCCTTCAATGCATTCTACACTGCTGCACGCAACAGTACTGTCACGCCCTATATCACGGGTGTGACCTGGGGCGTGACTGCCCCGATTCCAAAGTCTGATGGACCTGCGACCACTGATTTTGACCTGACGCGCCTGTCACGCCCCCCTGTCACGGGCGTGACCACCATTGTACCGAAATAATCATCATTCCCGCCAGAATTAAGCTCCCGAGGTCAACTCCGTACCTGTCACGCCCCCTGACATGCCCTCCTAGGGCGTGTCGCCGAGCGTGACCAACCAGTGGGAAAAGTCTATAAATTCCAGACCCCCCCTTCCATTTCAGAAACTTTTGGGGAGAGGGGGAGGTGCTGCCCCTCTATTTCTTGGCCCCTTTTATGCTTTTTTTCTCTCTCTCTCTCCCTTTCTCTCTCTTATTTTGTAATTATTTTTCTTAACCTAGCTTAATGTTTTGCTTTTAGCTCAAGCATTTCTTCTAAGTAGCTTGTTGTAGGGCTAGAATAGGTTTTACTTTGATGCACCTGTAATTTCCATTTCATAGTTGTAGCTCTCTTTTTCATTAATAAAAGTGCTCATTTCTTATTCCTGTATTCTTATGCTTTATTACTCATCCCCCCTCTTGCACTTCACCATGATTAACTAATCCTCCTTGTACTCGATCTTGTTGATCTGAGGTTCGAGCGATTAAGTTACGATGTTTTAATTAACCTTTCCTTTTTAGGTTTTAGGCCTTGAATTACTCTTGATTAATCATGGGTTGGAGGTATATTATCGATATATACTATCCACCTTTGCTTTCATTCTGGGCTAGCCGAGAGGCCGATTGAATGAATTGAGCATTCAAGAGTAAAGGGAGTTGTACGCACCCCTCGAGAGAGGCAGACGTCCAAATCTCCCGGATTGGAGTAAAATCCAATAGTGGGGTTCACCGCGTAAAGCGAGTTTTAGGCCTCCGATTTAGACGAGAGTCGGTCGGACCTCCCTAAACTCAGTTGGGCACGGCTTCGAGAGAAGCGTGTTCAAGCTTTAGGAACCTCCACGGTCAAGGACCTTTACCCTATTAAGCTTAGGTTTATTTATCGTCTTTTTAATCGTCTCTTGCTGAAGTGATTCTTGATCGAGTGCACCTCTTTATTATTAGCTCTAACTCTTTTTATCCAGCAAGTAGTTTAGTTTTCTTTTTATTTTAGTACTTTAATTCCTGTTTTTAGTTTAACATTTAATAGAAATATCATTTGATAAAATAATAACAACCTCCTTTGAGTAGAAGTAGTCATTACGCCCCAGGGAATTACGACCTGAATACTAATCTTTAGTATCCTATACTATAATCGATAAGGTACGCTTGCCTTTATCGGATATAGAATCGGAGAATATTCTCAACCACCACATCCACTTTCTCTTTTCTAACCCTCTCTCCGCAGTTGGGAATCTCTGTATTATGTTTTTGGCGCCGTTGCCGGGAAACTATTTTGATATTTTGAAAAAAGGATAGCTATTAATTTTATTGTTTTTGTTTTGTTTTTTTTGTTTCTCTCGTCTCTCTCACCCCACTCTCGCGGTTGATTAATTTTATTTTTAAATGTGTAATCTTTATTTTAATTGTGGAGAGTTCGGTCACTCTCATGTGGAGTGTTGGGTAAGGTATCCTTCATTCTCCCATGATTTTATCCCTTCCGGATCGAATCAATTTGGCCAAATTGATCCGTCCGCGAATTTTTTTCATGGGGTTACGATGGTTTTCAAACGCCTTCCTACCCTTCTCCTCCGAATTTTTCTGATTTTAATTCTTACGGAAATTTCTTGAATGGACATTTTGATCCTAGCCCTACTTTGAACTACTCAGGGTGGCAACACCCTGATCATTCTTGGGGCCAAGGTGATCATCAATCCATTCCATCTCAAGATTTTTCCACTTTTTCTCCGCATATTTGCGCGCCTCCTGTTTTTGATTCTAGCAAAAATGAAGTCATTTTTGATGGTGTAGCATTTGATGCACGCATCAATGCTCACTTCAAAGTGATTTTTGACGCTTTGGCTGCTGAGGCAGCATCTTTTTCTTCCCCTCCTCCTCCTATTTATCTTTCGAATGATGAATCTTCTGATATTTCGCAGTGCCTTCAATCACTTGTGGAAGATGATTATTCAGAAATTCCATTGTGCCTTCAACCTCTCGAGGAGGAAATTTCCCCCGATATTCCGATTTTTTTTTCAAGTTTCCGAGGAAGACGAACTTTCTTGTGTTCGATCTTCTGAAGAGATTGATTTTTTGGATATCCCGGTTTGCTCCCAATCTACCAAAATAATTGATATTCAGGTGGAGCAACCGGATTTTTCTATCCAACAATTTTCTTGTGATCAACTGCCGCTGCCTTCTTCTTTTTCTTTTCTTCCCCCTCCTTGCGAAAATTCTGTTTTCTTTTCTTGTTTTATTTTTCCTTCTAGTTTAGTTTCTACTTCCTCTTCGCCCCCTTTTAATAGTATAGTTTCTTTTTCTAGTTTTTTTTTATTTTCTAAATCTTCTTGTTTTTTGTTTTATTTAAAAAATAAAAAATTACAAAAAAATATTTTTATTTACTTAAGAAATGTTTTGGCACTCACGCCGAAATGCATATTGCGCGAGCTGCCATTACATTTCTCTTTTTATTTTCCTTTTAGCTAACAAAAAAACGTCGAGCTCAATGATGTTTTAAACAAAAAGCGCTCTTGGGAGGCACCCCTTGCTTATCTTTTTCTTTTTTGTTTTTCCATTTTTTTTGTGCAGGAATAAGCTCTCGCGTGTTTGTGCTGCTTATCGCCTCACAACTTGGACTGAAGCCGATCTTTAGCTCAAGTTTGGGGGACGCATTTTCCAACGTCCGGGCATCAAACGCTAGGGAAGCATCTTCTCCCTCTCTTTGAATTTTTAATTTTTAATTTCTCTTTTCTCTCTCTTCTCACTCTCTTTATACTTAACTTTAAACATTGGGGACAATGTTTAACTTTAAGTATGGGGGAGTGTTCCCTTAATACTTTATTTTAGAAAAAAAAATTGTATATATAATATTTTCGAAAAATCCAAAAAAATATATATATAAAAAAAATTTTAAAAAAAAATCCCAAATTAAATTGAGTTAATTTTTGCCAAATCAATTAGTAACCCGCTACTTTGCTTTTTATTGTTTTTTTCAAGCTCATGTCTACTTGCTTCGTTAGAATAAATTTGATTAATTTTCTTTTTTAAATATGTTTAACGAGTAGTATGTTGACTCGTGCAGTGTTCCTATTTAGCGTAGTTTGCTATTTTTGTAATTTTTTTGAATTTTTCTTTACCTTTCCTTAGCCTTTCTTTTATTTCTTTTACTTTTATAAAACCCATCATCCCTTATTTTTCATTATTAAAATCTTTTTAAACATTAATTAGTATTAAGTGTAGTAGACACAAAACGGTCTAGACGCTTATTATCATTATTTTCATGAAAGCAAATTCTATATTTTTTATTTTTTTGTGCTTATCCTCTTTTGAAATTTCAAAGCTTTACTTTGAGTAGATTTATTAAGCATGAAAATGATTTAGGCATTCCTTTTGTAACGTCTGAGCCTTTGCACCTCGCCTAACAATAATCATTGATAGCCATTTTTGTGCCTTTTCCTTTCCTTTTTTGTAGCCCCACTTTTTATTTCACCACAGCCAAATAGCCTACCTACATGCACACTTTAAAATTATTTTTGAGCTTTAATTGCTAATGTGCATCTTTTTGAAAAAATTAGTGGAAAATCTTTGTGTTATCTTTTGCTACAAAAGTGAAAACTTTTAACTATAAAAAAATGAAAAAAAAATGAATGATGAAAATTATTGAAAAAAAAGTAAAAGAAAAGAAAAGTATTTATTTTGACTAGTTTTATTTTGGCAAAGCTCATTTTCTTTTTGTTATAAGTGTGCAAATATCCCTCGTGTTTATCTTTTTGAATATCGCACCCTTAAAAACCTAAGCCTAACTATACGCCTAATTAAATCCCTAATGATTCATGCTTTCTACGTTTACTTTTTAGTATAGTAGCGAGAAACTTGATTGTGTAAGTATTTTTGATAGAAATATTGAATTTTGTCTTGATTGTCTATGGTTTTAATTTGTCTCTTAGACTTTAGTAGTGACTCAATGCGCTTTTTACTCGTTACCTTATTAAGTTTTAATTCTGTAAAAATTTGGGATGATTTGTTTTTATATTTAGTAAAATTTATAAAATTCTGTGCTAAGTTAAAGTAGGACTTTTCGGTTCTTTTTCAAAAATTTCTCTACCTCTAAATTCCCGTCTTACTCGTTTATAGCATTTTTAAACTTTTAAATTAATCCTCTTTATTTTCTCTAACTTGTAGTCTTTGCTTGAAGATAAGCAAAATAATAAGTATGGGGGAATTTGATAATGCATATTTTAGCTTAATTTATTTGGGTAAAAATATATTATTTTTGATTTAAATCTCTTCCTTTAGGTAATTTTATGTCACTTTTTATGTAAATATTATAACTAATGTTTATTTTCTGTTTTTGCAGGTTTCAACAAGTTTGCAGCCAAAAATGACCTGTCACGCCCCCCTGTCACGCCCTCCCGGGGCGTGACCCAGGGCGTGTCACCTGCTCCCGATGTTGAAAGCCGCCAGATGAAGTTCCCGCCAAAAAATCCCCTGTCACGCCGCACCGACACGCCCTCGATGGGTGTGTCACCAGGCGTGACACGGGGCGTGTCGCCCTCTGCCCGAAGTCTGCCGCCTCCTTCAATGCATTCTACACCGCTGCACGCAACAGTACTGTCGCGCCCTATGTCACGGGCGTGACCTGGGGCGTGACTGCCTCGATTCCGACGTCTGATGGACCTGCGACCGCTGATTTTGACATGACGCGCCTGTCACGCCCCCATGTCACAGGCGTGACCACCATCGTACCGAAATAATCATCATTCCCGCCAGAATTCAGCTCCCGAGGTCAACTCCGTACCTGTCACGTGTAACATCCCAATGTTACTTCTAGACCCCTTAACTTAGATGGGGTTAGGCATGGGGTGGGTGTTAGGGTTAGAAGCTAGATTTGACCCTAGGTAGTGGGTTGTAGCCATGTGGGGCCCACTATGGGGCCAAAGTAAAACTAGGTCAAACTAGCCTAAACAGGAACCCTAGCCACACCATGACCCCACCATGATGCCCTAACCCTAAATACAATCTAAGTGGACCCCAAGGTAGGCCATGGGGTCAACCAGTTGACCCATGATGGGTCAAGTCAACACCTTGGACCCAAATAGTGAAAATGGT
Source organism: Platanthera zijinensis (assembly GCA_039513925.1). Classification (NCBI taxonomy): domain Eukaryota; kingdom Viridiplantae; phylum Streptophyta; class Magnoliopsida; order Asparagales; family Orchidaceae; genus Platanthera; species Platanthera zijinensis. The sequence goes on from CM077085.1 coordinate 88,712,938, forward strand.
GCCCTAGCCCAATTCACTGGGTTGGGTCCACCCAAATCAACCCAAATTCATCATGTGGGTCTAAAGTGACCCTATAAACCCTAGGGGAGAGAAAAATAGGGGCAAGCAATAGTAAATTTGGAAAATTATCTAGGAGAGAGAAAAGAGGAGGAATAGGAGAGAGAAAGTGCCTAGGAGTTATTTTGGGCCACTTGGGCTCATCCCACCAACCCATGATGGGTTGGCTGACCATGCATGGGTATTAGGAGGTGTAGGACCCCCACCATGCAGCCTTGGGTCAAGCCTAAACCCAACCCAAGCCCAATATAGCCTATTCCACTTGTAGAACCAATTCCTCTCTCTCCACTCACCTTACTCAGCCCTAACCTTGGCAACCCGACCCATTAAGGCTTAGTCAACCCACTTGGACCAGTGGGGCCCACTCCCAAGCAACCTAGCCGGCCAAACCCTCCAACCCGAGCCTCTCCATGGTGAATCCGCCCCCACCTTGGTGAAATCGCTCCCCATTCTTAACTCAGCCCAAACCGCCTACTTTCCCCCCCTCATTCCCATTCACTCCTACCCCAGAGACAGAGAGAGAAGGCCAGAGACCACCAGCTGCCATGGCTAATAGAGGAGATTGCCGGAGAGTGCATGCAATGGAGAGCCGCCGCCACCCTCAGCCACAGCCGCCACCAAGGGTCTGTATCCCTTCCTCTCTTACTGTGCTAGTATCCTAGATCCTCTAGGCTAGACGTCGAGCTCAAACGAGCTCGACAGTAGAAATCAAAAGCTCGAAAATTTGTAAAAAAAATGGCGAGTTAGGGTGCTCTCGGCTTGGTTGCACCGCCGCCGTCCGCCGCTCTCCGCCGCCCAGCCGCCGGCCAGCTCAAGCCCCGACCACTGTGAGGCCGGGGAAGCACTTGGCCGGAGGTCCCGCCGCCGGCGATGGCCGGGAACGGCCCCGCAAAACCCGCCTGTGTCGGGTTGGCCTGCATGCAATGCATGGGGAAGAAGATTCAGCAGCCGTCAGATCTACTTCAAGATCTGTGCTGGCTGAAATTAATTCCTTAACATTAAATTCATATATGAACAGTATGATTAACTGTCACAATATATCAGACACCTTGCATGTTGATTTTGAGGCCCTTATAGCCACTTGATGAATTTTTGCCCAACACGAATATTGTAGATCTGTGTTAGCTTTGATTTGACATGTTACTCATTAAATTTTGTTGAGTATTCTGCCCTGTAGGTCCATTTTGCTAGGACTGCCCCTAAACTAGGACAGAAACTAAAATTGATGCCCTGCTCAAACCCTAAGTCCAAATGGACTGAGATTTTGGGCATGTGGCTTATTTAGTCAAATCTAGGTCCTTCCCAAAAATCAAAATTTTTGGGGAACATTTTGCTATAGTTTTTACAAAAATACCCAAAAGTAAATAAATGTGATTTTTGGAGTTCTCCAACTCCAAATGGTCCCAAATTCTGGTGGCTCATCCTTAGGGGCATCATTGGTGCCTGGTTGAAATTTCAGAGCAATTGGACCCCTGCATGATGGGTTAATCCATGTACATGTGTTGGCTAATTTAGGCCTTGGTGTGCAATTAGCAAGAAATTGTATATTGTGTATTTAGCCTAGCTGAGGCACCCAAAAACCATGCAATAAATTCCAGTGATTCATTATGGCATGTTTCACCCCTAGAATTATTTTTGGGACTTTTGGAATCAAAAATACCACTTATTGGAATTTTTCAAATTATAGTCCTTTTTGGAAAATAAATGGGAAAAATAGAATTTGGCTATAGAAAACTTTCAAATTCAGCCAAGTCAAAGTATGGTGTCTTATTTGACTTAGGAAAATTTTATACCCCTGTTTGAGAACTACTGGAGCAAATATCTTGAAATTACCATTTTACCCTTTTCTTATTTATTTATGTGTTGGTGGAATTACATGTTGGAAAATTGCAGAAATATTTCTATAGTTGTATAATAGTAATATTAATATTGTAGAATTGTTTCAGAATTTTTGTACACACTGATAATTATTAAGGCAGGAAAATGGCATTTTGGTAAATAATTAAGAATGGAAATTTATAGGCTATTACACTATAGAAGTTAATGAAACTCTGCCATAAGTCATGAATTAATGTTACAATTGCTCAGTAATTTTCCTGGAATTTTGATTTATGTATCTCTCCTACTTCATTTGGAAAATGGCATTTATGTAGAAACTTTATTAACTATGGGATAAATAGACATATTAAAAGAAAAATTATGAATTCTTGTAGACAGTAATATTTTACCCATATGCAACTCAGGAAAATTCCCATAGGTCAGAAGATTTTAATTGATGATACTTCATGTGTAAAATGACCTAGGGAATAATTTTAAAAGATTTAATTGAAGGCCTTAATAACCTAGGAAAATCATGAAAATCCACGTATTCATTTTAGTAGTCCATACCACCCTAGGATAAATATTCGGAGTTAGTTGGACCAAGAATCTAGAAGTCCGATTTCAGGGTGGTGTTAGGTTTTGGGGTGCGCATAGGAAGAGTAGGCTGGACTACAGGCCGCCAGGGGATGAATCAACAACTGAGTTAGAGTTTAAGTTCGGAAGTATAACCCTGGGTGGCAGATGCATTCTAGAGACGAGAGTAATAGTGCAACATTAGTCATGCCTAGGTAGAGTTGACGGAAGACCGTCACTCCTTAACCCATACCTTAAATCACTAGGTCACTCCATGTAATAGGAGAGAGAAAAGGGGGTTCGGGGTAGGCAACAACTAAAGTAAATATCCTTGAGAAAGGGAGCTTTGGGATTCAGCCCATCGTAGCTCCTAGTTCCCCTGAGAGCCCTTCACCGGGAATACCTTGGGCAGTCCTGGGATTAACCTTAAGATTCTAAGTATGATAAACTGTAGACAAGAGTAGTCTATTAGGTTAGGTGAACTGGACATGTGCTCACTCGTGCCGGGTTGGAGGGACTTGGAGTCTTCTGACTACTTGCTCACCCGTGCACGGTTGGAGGATGAGATTGGCTTTCATATACACTCACCCAGGCAGGGTTGGAGGTTTTGTAGCACATACTCACCCGGGACGGGTTGGAGAGTTTTGGGACTGGATAGTCCTTGGAGCTGGAGGCTCGATATATATATAATACTTGCATGTGCATATACTAGTGGCGGGCCATGCGGTACTGGCCGGTCGTCACACCGACGGCAGTACGATGGACCAGGCGGGTGCGAGGGTTAGAAGGACCAGTAGGATGTTTATACTGGAATTTGGAGGACTTTTCCTAATAACGCGCACCCAGACCAACAAGACTGACGAGTAGTCAGCAAAGTTGTACGCAGAGACTCTAGAGTGCACTGTCGGTGTACAGAGGCGCACAAGAGAGGTCTAGGCCTGGTAGTGTGTATACCCGCCTAGAAGGCGGAGACGCCCGCTCCGCTGCTGCCGTAGCCACAACGGTGGTACCTGAGAGTGATGCTAGCTCTCGAAAAGTGGGAACTAAAGGTCCGTGATCACGGAGTCGTGTGTGTGTGTTGCACTGCATGTTCATATCATACCCACCATATAGTTGCATAACATTAACCTTCATAACAACTTAAGTCACCTAATGTATAAGTGGTATGGGTCGCTTATACATTAGGACCTGCTATACGATCCCTTAGCCTATAAGCCTGAGTGGGCATGTTTATAGGTTAAGGTTATTTTTCCTTTATATATATGTTTGTGACTCTGACACCCCATTGTATAAATGGTATGGGACATTCTATACAATGGGAGCCTTGCAAAAGATCCCTTGCTTATGCGTACCCGCATAAGTGGAGGTTACTTTTCATTATTTTCTTGATTACATACCCTATTAGATTCCTGTCACCTGCCCTCTTTTGCCACCCCTTGTTGTCCTCCGCTTCGTCCTCCCGCACGGTGCCTAGGAGTTGCAGGAGGAGGTGCTGAGGATACGACTTAGTGTGTTTGACTAATGGTCGTTGACCTTACTATTTTAGGAGCTCGAGGAGGTGATCCAGCACGTCGAGGAGGCAGGGCTTGAGGAGCAGAGGCCGACTACTACTACTGGAGCACATGTTCAGGTGCGATGATTTGAGATGATAGATTCCGCTGCTGTATGTGAGAGTGAGAGTGATCATGATGTACTGGGCATAAGCCCTATTTACTTATATTTGTTGTACTCATTGCGGACTGATGTTTCATTCTCTTTTGATATATATATGTGCTGTGGCTGTGGACTTTTACTGCGTTTACTCTGATATCATGTTTTATTCTCATATTGGCCGACAAGATATGATCGTACTAGCCGGCAGAATCGGCGTCTTGCGGTGACGACTAGCTCGTGCGTTAGTGTCACCGTAAGGCGGCGGTTCTGGGCATAAGATCCAGGTTGCCTCGGACTTGAGGAACAGGATCTTACATCACGCCCCTTGACACGCCCTCCTAGGGCGTGTCGCCGGGCGTGACCAACCCGTGGGAAAAGTCTATAAATACCAGACCCCCCCCCCTTCTATTTCAGAAACTTTTGGGGAGAGGGGGAGGTGCTGCCCCTCTATTTCTTGGCCCCTTTTATGCTTTTTTTTCTCTCTCTCTCCCTTTCTCTCTCTTATTTTGTAATTATTTTTCTTAACCTAGGTTAATGTTTTGCTTTTAGATCAAGCATTTCTTCTAAGTAGCTTATTGTAGGGCTAGAATAGGTTTTACTTTGATGCACCTGTAATTTCCATTTCATAGTTGTAGCTCTCTTTTTCATTAATAAAAGTGCTCATTTCTTATTCCTGTATTCTTATGCTTTATTACTCATCCCCCCTCTTGCACTTCACCATGATTAACTAATCCTCCTTGTACTCGATCTTGATGATCTGAGGTTCGAGCGATTAAGTTATGATGTTTTAATTAAACTTTCCTTTTTAGGTTTTAGGCCTTGAATTACTCTTGATTAATCATGGATTGGAGGTATATTATCGATATATACTGTCCACCTTTGCTTTCATTTTGGGCTAGCCGAGAGGCCGATAGAATGAAGTGAGCATTCAAGGGTAAAGGGAGTTGTACGCACCCCTCGAGAGAGGCAGACGTCCAAATCTCCCGGATTGGAGTAAAATCCAATAGTGGGGTTCACCGCGTAAAGCGAGTTTTAGGCCTCCGATTTAGACGAGAGTCGGTCGGAGCTCCCTAAACTCAGTTGGGCACGACTTCGAGAGAAGCGTGTTCAAGCTTTAGGAACCTCCACGGTCAAGGACCTTTACCCTATTAAGCTTAGGTTTATTTATTGTCTTTTTAATCGTCTCTTGCTGAAGTGATTCTTGATCGAGTGCACCTCTTTATTATTAGCTTTAACTCTTTTTATTCTGCAAGTAGTTTAGTTTTCTTTTTATTTTAGTACTTTAATTCCTGTTTTTAGTTTAACATTTAATAGAAATATCATTTGATAAAATAATAACAACCTCCTTTGAGTAAAAGTAGTCATTACGCCCCAGGGAAATACAACCTTGATACTAATCTTTAGTATCCTATACTATAACCGATAAGGTACGCTTGCCTTTATCGGATATAGAATCGGAGAATATTCTCAACCACAACATCCACTTTCTCTTTTCTAACCCTCTCTCCGCAGTTGCGAATCTCTGTATCAATTTCCCTCATCGCTAAGGATGCGGTGCAAACCCATGTTATTGATGAGACTGAAGAGGAGGAAGAAGAGGATGATGTTGCAGATGTTGCTGATTGTGAAAATGATGTGAATTCCCCTAAAAATCATGTCGCTGAGGATCTTGAGGATGAGCAGGCTGATAATGATGTGGTTGTGTTGGATGTTGATTCTGAACTCCTTTTTTAGGAACAGATTCAAATAAAGGTTCCTGACATGACTAGTGCTACGGTTGAGGTGGAGACCTCAAGGCCTCAGGTGACAATTGATACTCTGCTGGATGGGGAGATGAGAAAATATGGCAACATGCTAAACTCCATGGCGGATGTAGCTTTAATCCCTCCAAAGAAGAATGTAAGTTTATTGAGCTCCACAGGTGAATTTGAAGAGGAAAGTGATGACTCTCAGAATCCTTTCACTCCAGGACCTGACCAGGCTATACATCAAGAACATCAGTTAGGAACAAGCCTAGCCAATCACACTGTGAACGTCATTCAAGGTATAGTAGACGAGCTGAAGATATCTTTTGAATATTCTCACAATAATGTACTCAAACGAATAATGCAATCAGAAGATTTGATGCTAAAGAACATAGATGAGATAAATCACAAGATTGATAAGAAGGAAGAAAGATTTGAAGCCAAGTATACTGAGTATGGCAATACTGTCACCCTTCTAATGCAAGGGCTAAAGAAGACCACAGATGATCTGGTGGTGGTCAATCATAATGCTCATGTCGTGGCCAAAAACATCAAACTATTCGATGCCAACATGGTCGCCCTCAACACGAATCAACAATCCTTGCTGGATGATTTCGCTAAGAATGTGAAGCATATAGATGAGTCACTGCACTCTTATGCAAAATCAATAGCACTAGAAGCCAAAAGGGGGGAGAAGGAGTATGTAGCTAAGATGGCAGGGCTCGAGAAAATCGTAGTCGACAACTTCAAACAATCAAACGAATATGTATTTTAAAGTTGTCATTGGCTCGTTCAACAAGCGTTAGGCATTCCTGTTCCTCAGCCAGATATGGTTGTGGTTAATCCTGAGGTAACCACAGCCACTGATGATGTTACTGTTGATGCTCCTGATGTTGCTCCTGCTGCTTTTGTTGCTACTGTTGAGGATGTTCCCTTAAGTGATGCTGATGCCAAAAAGGCTGCTAAAGCTGCTGCCAAAGCTGCTAACATTGCATTCTTTGATCAAGACGCGATTGCGAAAGGGAAGAGAAAGCTTCAATAAGGAACCTCTAAAGACAATCCAGCAGAGATGAAACTAAGAAGAAAGGAAAGTGAAGTCAAAAATGAACGACTGAGTCCCGTCTCTAGGAGCATCATACTTGATACGTTCACGCTACAAGATCGGGGAGAGCTTAACAAGAATGAAGTCTATAGTTAGTACGAATGGGAAATGCACAGAGAATTTGAGGCAAAAAGAAATGTATTCTTCAGGATAAATATAATTGAAAACAAAGCTCCTCCCCCCAGGTACTACCAAAAGACAAAGGAATATTTTGAAAGGCAAAGTAAGAAGTTCCTGGCAAAACAGAAAAGAGAAGCTGAGGCAAAGGAGAGGAAAAACAAGAAACCCAAATGATTAATTTTCATTATGCGTGTACTTCTATTCTTAAATTTGAAAAACACTTTGGATATATATATATATATATATAGGATTATATGCTGATTCAATTTCTGTTTTGAATGCGTGAAACTATATTATTATGATTTCTTGTCTCACATACACTTATATATATCTTTGTGTTCAGTGTAATTCATCTTAGCTAGTAGGATTTTGGCTGCTTCAAATAGGGGGAGATTGTTGGGTATTGCACCACAATTACCCGGATTTGAAGAAGACTCCAGTCAAGCAAAGATGGATTCACAAGGTATTTGACGTTCTTATGTCAAGTTGTGCTTGCAGCCATTCCATGCTATGTACACACCAATGTCAGGATGCAGTGGTTCAATATACACGGGTCCGCGCAACGTAATCCCTCATTGTGTAGATCAGTCTGTTGATCCACGTGTGCTCTCTCTATTGGAGTGTACTTATTTTCATGTACAGGGTCAAGGTAAATCAAGAGCAGAAGAAGGGGCAAAGATGGGTCAAAGACCAAGCTATCAAAAGAAGGAAGGAGGAAAATTCTTCCAAGTAAGAATTGACGGGAGTCGTTAGTGATTCCCGCCGACTTCGACGGGAATCACAAAGTGACTCCCGCCGACAACTTCTGGCCGGCAAAGTTAGAAATTCTTCCAAGGCAGAATTGACGGGAGTCGGGAGTGATTCCCACCGACATCGATGGGAATCACCAACGACTCCCGTCGATTATGCCTTAGGAAGATTCTCGCCGCTCGTTGGACCGAACCGAGCCGCTGTGCGCTATTTCGGCCGAGGCTAGGGCTTTTCCTCGTGGTCTCTACAACGGCTCTTAGGGTTGGCTCCTGGTAAAAATACATGCGTATTTTGAAACTCAAGAGACATCGGAATACGAAAAACAAAGAAGTCGGCGGTGACCTAGCCGATCGCGGAATCTGCCGATCGCACGTCGCCTATCGCAAGGTTGTCATCGCCGCTGATCTAAGCTTGTCTCTGATCGCTCGACGACAGTACCGAGGCAAGCAGCCAGTCTCACGTGTCTCTCTCGAGATCTCTTGTCTTCCGATTCATTGAAAGAGACTTATTCTCCCTTTCGAATATGTTGAGACGGTTGATCCGATTGAGATCATTCAAATACCTAGCTTGCTTTGTCAAGAAGTTTGGATTTACAAAGCATCGCCGCCGCACTTACTTGCCGCCATCGATCTTGACAAGATCCATTCCAAGTGAGAAATCTGGTTGTGGACTCTTCGTACTTTTCGTGCAATCTTCAACGAACGAAGAAGGACATCGGAATCTCCATAAAGCATTATTTGTATTTTTATTTACATTCAATTTTATTGTAATGGAATTTTCATTCCTATTTATAAGGGTTGGGTGCAACCCGTTGTAGTGGAGTTGTGACTCCGTTGGTTCCTATCGTGGTAAGGGGAGCGTTGCTCCTAGTGTGAGGATCAGATTTCAATCCGTTTGGAGAAGTGACCGAGTCATCCCTTGGTGGGAGATAGGTTGAAGGGTGAAAGTGGACGTACCCAAATCGGGGAACCACTATAATTCTTTGTGTGTTTTCTGTGTTTTGTTTGCTTACTTGTGCAGGTTATTTTAATTCCGCAAAAGACTTCACGACACCTATTCCCCCCCCCCTTTATAGGTGGATAAGGTTGACACTAGATACTTTAATTAATATAATTAAATTTAAAATTATAGTCGATCTGAGAAACTGTAGAGGAAAAACGTCGAACTGAACCTGGAGGGAAATAGTTGAACTCAGGAATAATTTCGTCGACCTGAACTCCAAGTTTCGTCGAGCTGAGAGTTCTTCATTCATCGAGCTGAGCTCAGCGATCATCAATCTGAAAATGAACTGCCAATCTGAGCTCCAAGTTTGTCTACCAGAGATAGTCTTTCGTCAAGCTGAACTTCTGATATGAGATCAAATTTTGTTGATATCAGTTGGACTTTCGTCAAGCTCAACTCAGAGAAGGAACTCTCAGTTCTTCGATCTGAGATCGACGATCGTCGAGCTGAGTTCAGCTATCGTCAAGCTGAACTTCTGAAATCTTTTTAACTACATTTCCTCGAAGTCTTCTGTATCTAAAGTCTTGAGTCTTTCATGTCTTCTGAAGCCAGGTTTCAATAATCTAACCTAATGAGATTAACCTTAACACCAGAACTAAGGACCCTAGGTTATACATGTTGGGTCAACAAACCTAATAGTGAACCTAGCCCAAATCCAAACTGGGTTCCAATAATCTCCCCCTATTTGGGCGAGGTCACTATACAAGACAGAAAACAGAAAGTTACAAAGCAAAAAATATCTGGCAGAATTTTAAATTATTCAACAGATATGAACAAATGTGCCTTGGATATAATACAATAATAATAAAGTTCAACAAGTGAAAATCAGAAGATTAATAGTTTTTCTTTGAATCATCAGTAGAGGGAGCTGAAGTAGGTTTTGTGAAAACTATTATCCTTTTTGGGTCTTTTGCTTCTCTTTGGGTCATCTTCATGTCTTGAGCTCCAAGAATCTTTATAGTTGCAGCTCTGGGCACTGCAGCTTCTAGATGTAAATGCATATAAGAATCAACATTGAAAAGTTTTTGTACCTGATATTTATCCAGTTCTTTCTTTCTGTAAGAAGACAAGGTTATAAACTGAGAAATATCTTCTCCTTATTCCCTGGCTTTTCTGATCTGAGAGAGTGCTATAATTTCCTTAAATCTGGTAATTCTAGAATTGGGGTCTATTTCTGGATCACAAACTAAAGACAGTGACCTTACTGGGCTTGCTTTATCTTGCTGATTTCTTTTAAATGTCTTCTGTTGTTTGCTTTGCTTCTAATACTGGTGTTGTTTGCTGCTGCTGGAGCTGTGTTGTCTGCTGTAAGATGGTTTTGAATGATGAGAAGATGTAGACTTTCAAACTTGAGATATACTTCCTGCTGATCTTGCTGTAGGAGGAGGAGGAGGACCTCTCCTGAATTGAGATGGTGGAGTGTATCTTCTGCTCTTCTACCATGCTTTAATCTCATTCTTAGAATATCTCATCCAGTTCGGCATGTCTGGAGTGAGAGGAATATTGTACAGAATATAATAGGGAGTGTCAATAGTTGGAGAGGGTTTTTGATCAGCCTTGGGTGGAACCTTCTTCTTGAATTTTCTCTTTTTAGAGCTAGAATATTCTAAGTCATTTTATTCTTCTTCATCATCATCATCAGATTCATTGTCAGGATTTTCATAAAGAGCATTTATCTGTTTAAGCATTTTATCAGAAAATATTGGATGAGCTCTTGGCTCTATAGCTTCAGCCTGAGGCAATGCTTGAATTTCTGGCTCTATAAAATCAGTGTCCATATCTTGAAACAAAAGATCATCAAAATTAGGCATGGGGCATTCAGCCCAGCCAAAAGTTGGAGGAGAGAGAGACTTTGGATCTGAGTTTTCTGTTTCTATAACATTCTCACTAACCGAAAAACTTGTCCTTAGTTGTTCCAAAACTACAGGACTAATAGGTGTTGTGTACCAGACTATGGATTTAGAATAATCATAGAGTGTATCAACAACTGGTATATTTCTGCTATAAATTATATCAAAAGAATGAAGCAAAGAATAGATATCAACTGAGGGATTTAAAATGAAATCACCAATAGTATTTATTGCTGTATCAATTGACTATTCTTCAAAAGAAGTCATTTTTATATCATCATCAAGAATTTCAATTAGCTATGGATTTTTTGGAATATCTGCTGCTGTTGCTACTACTACTGCTGGAACTGTTGGAGGAGCTTCTTCATAGAACATCTCTCCCTGCCTGGTTTCAGAGAGTCCTAAACCTGGGCCCTTAGAAGAAGGGACCGAGGAGGAGGAAGCAATTTGAGTAGATAGAAGAGAGATAGAAGCAGCAAGAGGGACAACAACCTCATCTATTAGCTTCTTCAGAGATGGAGTGATGAATTGTAGAAGATTAGTAGCAAGGTTAGAGAAATTGAGATATATTGGCTCAGGAGTAGAAGGGGTATAGGTGGATTGGTGATCACCCTTCTAACAGATGGAGAGAGCTTGAGGTAGATCAGATTGTTGGAAATGTGGGAATGTTGGTGGAAGATTTGAAGTAGGGATGGCATCAGGAAGTTAATCTTGTAGGGGAGAATGGTGTGGAGTTGGAGATGAGAGTAGATTGAATGTAGGGAATGATATAGGTTGATCTGGATAAGTAGATGAGGATAAGAGATCATCAATATATGATGGTTGAGGTGATTGAGGTGTTGGAAATGGTTCATCCTCAGAGATATGGATTGGTGATGGTGATTGTGATGGTGAGACTTGAGGAATGGAGGTAGAAGCTTGTTAAAGTGGAGTTGATGAAGGAAATATAGAATGAGGTGGAGATGGAGGAGGAGCAGGAGCTTCTTTTAAGGTTTGAGAAGTGGCTGTTTTAGCCCTTGTGTCCTCTGAAGCAATCCTGGAGAAGGAGGCCCAGGAGGGCTTGGGGATAGTCCTCTCCCATCTACCAAATAGGGCAGAGGCAAGCCTCTTAGAGGCATTAATGAAAATGGTCTGGGAGACTAATAATTCTGGAACGTTTGCCTGGAGGAAAATTCCCAGAATCATTCCTAAACTTACATCCTTCTTACTGATTTTCTTTTTGATTAAATAAAATATAATTCCTCCCAAGTTCACTAATTTTATGTTATCCAAGGCACACATCAGATGAAATTGGTGCATGGTAATATGATCATGAGCAGAGTATATTCCTAGCAACACTTTGACAACAATATCTGCCAAGAATCAATATTCTATTGATAGATTTTTCTTAAGGAAGTTGTAAGGGTTTCCTTCAGTATGACCTAACCTTTCAAGCATTTCATTAAATTCACTGCTAGATAAATTTATTTCATCTTCACCATTAACAAATTCAAAAACTTCAGTCAAAAGTTCTGGAGAAAAAGGAACCTGGTGCCCTGAAATCGTTCCAATAAGAATTGGAGTTTCCTGAATCATTGCTGTAAAAACCCATTCTTTGATCTCTGTCACTGGAAGTTTAATCCTTGTTGTCATGAGTTTCCTTAACTCCCGAGTCTCAAGTAGCTATAGGATGTTATAGAAGACTTGATTGGAGTGACTGAAATAATCGATGTCAATGTGGAAGCCGGCATCGAATTTCATTCTAGAGAGGGTCGCCGCCAAAATCGCCATTACTTGCAAGAACAAAAGATCAAGTGAAAAAGAACTGGAAAGCGCGGGATGGAGTTCGATGAAAACCATATTATAAGTTTTCAGAAGGTGAAACTACAAACTCCGTCTGACACAAAAGGACAACTTCAAACTCAGGTCGACGAAAAATTTCATGAAGAAATAAAAAAGCATCGATCTCAGTTTAAAGAGGGGGAAAATAGTTCGTCGTTCTCAGTCGACGAAATAATTTCTGAAGCAAGATAGTCGATCTCTATTCGACAAAAAATACTTCACAAAGAGATTTCACCGATCTCCGGTCGACGAAAAATATCAAGAAGAGTTCACAGATCATCGATCTCCGTTCGATGAAATATGATCAATTCTTCGACCTCAGACATAAATCAAATTAAACTTCTCCATTAATCATACCTAGTCGATTCAAGAAGAACAAATGTTTCTTTTTATCCAATGGTTTGGTGAAGATGTATGATCTTTGTAAATTAGTAGAGATAAAGACAAGATTAATTTTATTTTTGGCTACACAATCTCTAATGAAATGATGTCTAATTCTATATGTTTGGTCCTACTATGATGCACTAGATTTTGTGCAAATGAAATTACACTGGTACTATCACAAAATATAGCTGAATTATTTATATTTAAACCATAATCCAGGAGTTCATTTTGAATCCACAAAAATTGTGAACAACAGCCGCCAGCTGCAATATATTCAGCTTTAGTAGTTGAAGTTGACACAGATGTCTGTTTCTTACAAAACCAAGACACAAGCTTATCACCAAGGAAAGGACATGTTCCTGATGTGCTTTTCCTGTCAACTCTACATCCAGCAAAGTCAGCATCTAAGAATCAAGTTAATTCAAATTTTGACTTAGTTGGATACAATAGTCCTAGATTTGGACAACCCTTTATATATCTCAAAATTCTTTTAAGTAAAATAAGATGAGATTTTTAGGGTTCAATTGGAACCTAGCACAAAGACATGTAGCAAACATTATATCTAGCCTACTAGCTGTGAGATACAACAAAGACCCCACAATAGCCCTATATGTTTTCTGATCAACTGGCTTGCCATGTTCATCAGTATCAATCACAGTATTGGAAGCCATGGGTGTTTTCATAGCTGAGGAATCAGACATCCCAAATCTTTTAATTAGCTCCTTAGCATATTGGGATTGAGAGATGAAAATGTCATCAGGGGGTTTCTTCATTTGAAGACCAAGGAAGTAGGAGAAGCTCACCCATTCTACTCAATTCAAACTTGGAATGCATCAGGTCAGAAATTTTTTTGCATAGTTTGGAATCAATAGAGCAAAATATGATGTCATCTACATATATTTGTACTAGCAAAATTTTATTCTTATGATGCCTAAAAAATAAAGTCCTATCTACAATGCCTCTAGTGAACTTATGCTTTAAAAGAAATCTAGCTAGGGTCTCATACCGAACTCTTGGAGCTTGCTTTAAACCATAGAGAGCTTTATACAACTTAAAAACAAAAGAGGGTTGAGTTGGAGAGATAAAACCTGTTGGTTGCTCCACATAGACTTCCTCCTTGAGGTCACTATTAAGGAATGCACTTTTGACATCCATTTGGTAGACTTTGAAATTCTGATATGTGTAAAAGCAAAAAATATTCTGATAGCTTCCAGCCTTGCAACAGGGGCAATGGTTTGGTCATAATTAATTCCTTCCTCCTGTGAATAGCCTTGAGCTACCAATCTTACTTTGTTCCTTATAATTGATCCTTGAGCATCCAAATTGTTCTTGAAAACCCATTTAGTTCCAATGACTAGGTAGTCTTTGGGTCTTGGAACTAAATCACAAACTCTGTATCTCTCAAATTGATTGAGCTCCTCTTACATTGCAATAATACTGTGGGGATCTTGCTCTACATCTTTTATGGATTGAAGTTCAGTCTGAGATATGAAGAAAGAATGCATCAAATCTTGGTTGAGTGGATGCTTTGTTTGCACACCAACTGATATGTTTCCAATCACTTGATATATGGTATGATCTCTAAGTGTGATAAGATCAGTAAGAGGAGTTGGATCATCAATAGCTTGGGGAATTAATTCCTCTTATGGAATTATGTTAGCTATTATTGGTTCAACTGTTCTAACAATTCTTCTTCACTCACTTCATCAATCTTTGGATAAGGATGCAATGTAACCTCTTGGGTAAGGTTTAAGTCATCCAATTACACAAATAGAAGGGGTACTTGCAATGTATCTTTGGAAGAAGAATCCTTCTCCTTGTAAAACATGATAGCTTCATCAAATGATATATGTACATATTCTTTCATTTTTAAGGTTGATTTGTTAAAAACCCTATAAGCCTTGCTGACTTGGGAATTTCCAAGAAAAATTCCCTCTGTAGCTTTGGCTTCAAACTTTCTAAGATGTTTCGTGTTGTTATTATGAATATAACATCTATAACCAAATACTCTAATATAATATATTTTAGGTTGCTTCCCTTTAAGAAATTCATAGGAAAATTTACCATTAAGTTTATGTATTAAACTTCTATTCAGAACATAATTTACTATGCTTACAACCTCTGCCCAAAAGGATAGGGGCAAGTAAGCATCTTCAAGCAATGTCCCTACAACTTCAATAAAGGTTCTATTTTTCCTTTCTTCTTACCCCATTTTGTTGAGGAGTTCTAGGAGCAGAGAAGCAATGACTGATACCTTCCTTCTCACAAAATTTTTGCATAAGATGAGATTCAAACTCAGTACCATGATCACTTATGATCAAAGAAACTAGAGTATAGTACGCAATCTTTATGCTCCTAAGAAAGTCTGTAAGAACTTTAAAGTTATTTGACTTATTTCTAAGAAAGAACACCCAAGTGAATCAAGGGAAGTCATCTACAATAACTAGAGTGTAAGATTTCCCTCCCAAACTTTGCATAGTAATGGGTCCAAAAAGATCCATATGTAGTAAATACAGAATTCTGGGTGAATTACTCTTATTAATTAATTTAAAACTATTTTTGGTTTGCTTGCCTAATTGACAAGGCCTGTAGAGACTTTCCTTCTTGTAGGGGCCAGAATTCAATTCTCTTACAAGGTTGTCCCTAGATAGTTTACAATATTTCGTAAATTTATATGTCCTAGTTTTTTATGCCATAAATAATTTTAATTACTAATCTGATCAAATAAACAAATTTCTTAAATAGCAGACTTAAAATTTACTACATATATGTTGCCTTGTCTAAGTCTAGTTAAAATAGTTTTGTTATTATCAGAAGTAATAATATAATAGGATTGATTAAATGATACCTGATAACCTTCATCAAATAATTGGCGTATGGATATAAGGTTATGCTTGAGACCACTCACATAGGCTACCTTCCTGAAGGTGACAGCTCCAACTTTGACATTCCCATATCCTTTTGTTTGGCAATAGTTAGAATCACCAAAGATCACCTTTGGTCCAAGCTTTGACTTGTAATAAGTTAGATTTCCCTTGTTGCTTGTCATATGTTTTGAACACCTACTATCTAAGTACCACTGTTGCTTTGAGGTAGGATAGTCCATCACCTACATGAAAATAGATTAGGTGTTTTTACCTAGGTAACCTTAAGCCCTTAATTCTTCTCAAATTTATAACTGGAAATGTAAGAAA
The DNA here is from genome assembly GCA_039513925.1 of Platanthera zijinensis. Classification (NCBI taxonomy): domain Eukaryota; kingdom Viridiplantae; phylum Streptophyta; class Magnoliopsida; order Asparagales; family Orchidaceae; genus Platanthera; species Platanthera zijinensis. The sequence goes on from CM077085.1 coordinate 88,729,010, forward strand.
AATCAGGTTGATCCTTATAGCCTAATGGGTGATATCTCATAGGAGGAATTATCCATTGAGTAAAAGGATTAACATGTTTTGGTTTCTGATATTTAGTTTGATAGAAATTAAAATTTCTGTTTTCAAAATTTGAGATCGATGAATTTAGTTGAGTTTGTCGAGCTGAGGTCAACGAAAAGTATTGATGTCGTCGATATCAGTTCACAGAATGATAATACTCATTTTCTGTATTCCACGATCGTCAATCTCTGTTCGACAAAACATGTTGATTTCGTCGAGCACCCTCTCTTGAGTAATCATACCCAAAATCTTGGTTTATAGTTTGTCGATCGCCATTCGATGCAAAATACTGATTTCGTCGATCTGAGTTCGACGAATTTTGTTGAAAATGATTTTTATGTGAATTTTTATTTTTCTTTTATTTAGGTTTTGGAAACACTTCATTTTGTTGGTTGTTATCTTCTATTTTCTCTTTGCATTTTTCAGATATGAATTTAATAGGCGTAGAAAGAATGTTTTTCTTAAGAAGAGGAGGCTGACCTGTTGAAGCTCCTAAGCCAAGTTTGTCATTAGGCATGGCATTGAATATACTTGTGATGTTCATCAATTTGATGTTTCTCCTATTAAGGGATTCTTCAAATTCTTTAGCCTCATTTAATTTAGTTTTTAATGAAATAATTCATTCAGAAGCTAAGTCTAATTCATCTTTCAGTTTGATGTTTTCAAAAAAAAGATTATCATATTCAATTTGTTTTTCTCCGAGAAGTTTTATTTCCTTATCAGATTTAATTAAATCATTGCATAGAAGTTTGAATTTAGATTTAAATTGATTAGAAGTGAAATCAAAAAAGCTATTACCTGGTCCTCTTCAGATTCAGATTCTACTGCTGATTCTTTAGCTTCTGAGTGTCTACATGATGCATCAATTAACATAAAACAGATCTCTCTGGATTATTCCTCTTCTTCATCCTCACTAGAACTGGATAAAGTTTCTTCTTCTGAGTCACTCCAGGTCTCAGCCACAAATCCCTTCTCGTTCTTCTTATATTTGTTGGAGGAGGGATTTCTTGGGTGCTTCTTATACTCTTTTTCTTTTCTCTTGTCCTTCTTTTGAGCCTCTATACATTCTGGGAGAATGTGTCTTGGATTCCTGCATCCATGACAAACAATTTCCTTAGTAGGAGTCTTATCATACCTTGGCTTGTCCTCATTTTTGGTTGACCTTCTTTTGAAGTCCTTAGCCATTTTGTAAAATCTTTTACTCATTAGATCTTCATTGGCAGGTAGTGCTTCTGATTCCTCAGATGCCTTGAAGGCAATACTTTGCTCCTTCCTTCCTAAGGTAGAAGTCTTTGGTTCAGCTACTTCCCTGGTTTTTATAAGCTGATTATAAGACTTGAGCTTGCCTAATAATGACTTGGTAGAAATCTCATTTAGGCTTCTTGCCTCCTTGATTGGCCAGATCCTAGAATCAGAGGTGCTGGGGAAGCATATAATAATATTATCATTAATTTCTGTTAATGAGATGTTGTCCAAGTTCGTCTGCTTATTGATAATCAGGCTGAGTCTGTTGTACATATCTGCAACTGACTCTAACTCTTCTTGAAATTCTCATATTGTGAAATGAGAAGGGATCTCCTATCTTTCCTTTCATCAATAGATCCTGCTACCATTTGGTTAAGGGAATACCAAATGGCTTTTGCTGATGTGTATTCTTCCACTTTCTGAAATATATCATCAGACATAGTTTGAGCCAGAATAATCATTGCCTTAGCATCAACAATCTTTTCTTTCTTTTGAGCATCAGCCCACTCAGGTGGTGGTACAACACTTGTGATTGTTATTGCAGTTGTAGTAGGGTGACCTGTCAAGATGGAATTATAAATGTCTTCATCAATTGAATTAATAAACAATCTAATCCTTGCCTTCCAAAGTGCAAATTTGTTCATATTATACACTGAAGGTCTGGTGCTTGAGTACTCCTTATTTTGTGCCATGATATAAAAAGACACTAGAGTAACTGACATCTATCAATGATCTTTTGGTTCAGGTATTAGCCTGTAAAACCAAACATTCTTTCACCTCTGATATCAAATGAAAGTGAAGGGATATATCACACTAACTCTAGGGTGGGGTGAATAGAGTATTATATATCTTTTGATTAATTTTTATAGCAGATTAATAAAAAAAGTTATATCTATATATAAATAGGCTGAAATAAAACATAAAAAATCACACCATAGAAAATAAAAAATAGAGCAACCAGACGACACAAAGATTTTATAGTGGTTCCCATAAAACTTGGGTACATCCACTCTTCTCCCATCCTTGTAGGAATCCATTATAGGTTTTTGATCAGGTGCCCTTCCATCACAGGTTTTTGCTTAGGTGACCTGTCACCAAAAGATCTATTTTCAAGGGAGATCTAGCAACCCTTTGAGCTTTTGGCCAGGTGCTCAAAAAACAAACTAAGTCTTTTGATAAGGAGACTTAACAACTAAAGGCTAACTTTTGAAGGGAGATAAACCTTATACACAGGAAATGGAAAAATAAATTTGATATTGACTTCTCATTCTCAATGTTCTGAGAAGACTAGTGGATTGTTGTTGATGTCAAAGCTCCCCCTGAGATGTAGAATGGTTCAGGAGAATGGAAGATTTGATCAGGGTGTAGGTGTAATACCCCTATCCATCACATAACATATAGCAGTAGGACCGGTCGAGGCACGACGCCATATACTACGGACAGACCGGTTGGTTACTTATTGAAACCATTCAACCAATCACAACGTCCTACACAGAGCACCTAGCGGAAGCAAATTATTAAGTTGCAAGATAAAAGAATCCAGCCAAAGCATGAATGTCCACTACAAAAGACCCATAGGAATGTATAATACAACAATCAATGGTCTTATGGCCTCAAACGTGTTTGTATAATAAAAGTATCTTCCCAACCTCGGCACGCAGGCCGGTCATACATGAGTACAAAAGAAAACACTCAAAACTTGGCCTTCAAGGGCCGGCACAGCAACTTGGGCTTTAGCCCGCTATTTGCCACTCGGATCCGCAACACCTGCAAGCAACAATCCACTGCATGGTGGTAAATAAAGGCAACGGTCAGCTATGCTGACCAAATTATATTGACCCCACCCCCAACTCAGGGCGGCGATGCTCTTCCCTGCATTTTGTTAGCATAAACAAGTGGTATAGTGTAAACACACACTTCATCACAGGTGCAGGCACGCACGACCATACACCTCGTGCACTCAGGGCACATTCACGGTGAACCGGCCAACGTTACGTCAATTTAAGTTATAGACGTTCTCGTCTCACCACCGTCCCTTGGACGGCCAACCATATGAGCATTTTGTCTCCCTGACATTGGTCACGTCAATTTAAGCCAAAAACCGCCGAAGAACCTCATCTATGCCAACGGTTCCGCCAAACGACATAGAAAGGGTACGGTTCCTTCTGACCCGTGCTCATACCGTAACGATAATTTAAGCCATATGCGCAGGTCAAGACTCCCCGAGTCCCGTTTCCATCACACAATACACATAACCCAATTATGTTCAAGTTGGCTCCCCGACCACCATGTTGGCAACATCCCGCATTTGCCCAGTTTTCCGGGTTCACCTTGGAGTTAGTCTACAAGGCTCCCTATTGCAATCTACCTCGTAAAAAACCCGAAAAACAAACATTCACCCAGAGTCTTCTCTGGTTATTATGCAATGCAACAACACCGATCCAGACAAACAAGTCCGGATATGCTTCACATAACATGCCTATGTCCGTTTTCGCATACGGACTCTACACAAGGGGGACTTTACATATCTACCCCAAGGAATGCCTCAACTCATCGCACACTCGCGTGAGAGGGCATCCTATGCAAAGGAAAAGAGGAATTCACATGTCCTAGGATGAGCATCGTTACCCTAGCATTCTTCCTTGGCGCCATGGAAATCTATGCTAATGGAAAGCACCATAATCTCCTTGCATCTGCGGATCCAAAGTTGGCTCGCAATTTGGGGCTCCGAAGCTACACTGGTGACCAGATCTAGCTCCTCTTACACCTCCTTGCTCTCCCTTCTCTCTAGAACTTAGAGAGAGAACTCATATGGAAAATAAGGGTTTTCTAACCCAATTCCCGGGTTAAACCCCATCAGGAACAACCCCAGCCCTTGGATCCAAAGCAAAGGAAACGGACGGCCACGATTTATGCTAAAAAATTGAAAATCTTGGCCGAACACGGGTTGCAACACAGCCGTGTGCATGGTCGTGTCACTCATTCGCCGTCACCAAAAATTCCCAACCAGAAAACGACCTCTGACACAGCCACCGACACGCTTGTGTCACAATGTGACACACCCGTGTCATGGCCCGTGTCACGGCCCGTGTGCAAAATCACCATTTCCCCAGAGAAGGACACTGCCATGTGACACACCCGTGTCATATATCATGTGCTAGACACGCCCTGGGACATGCCCGTGTCCCAGGCTGTGTAATCTCCTTTGCATAAAACGCCGCACGAACCGAGGAGGATACGGGCATTCGACATGCCCGTGTCAAATTGAACATGCCCGTGTCAGACCCAAACACGCCTGGGCTCAGGCCGTGCGCCCCTCACTCAACGATCGTTGAGTGTAAGGCTTTGAGTGGCTGATATGCCCTGGGACGCGCCCGTGTCCCAGGCCGTGTTCACCCCCCCGACAGCCGTTGACTCAAAAATCAACGACCACGCGACCAATACTGACCCGAGCATGGCAAGAACTGGGACACGCCCGTGTCCCAGGCCGTGTCACCTATAGTAAAACCCAGATTCGATAAAAAACGACACCCATCCCGCTTTTGAGTTTCGGGGAGTTACAACTCTCTCCCGCTTAAAAGAATTTTGTCCACGAAATTACCAAAGGAAAGATAAAGGAAAACTTTAAGCGGTACCTGAGCGGAATAACTCTGGGTACTCCTCCAGCATGGTTTGCTCTTGTTCCCAAGAGAGCTCCTCCCGACCGCAATTGTACCACCGGACCTTGACCATCAGGATCTCCTTGTTACGGAGTCGTTTAACTTCAAAGTCCTTAATACGAACGGGCTTGACCTTAGTCGTCAACCCTTCGTCCACCGGCACTTGATCCACTGCGATCACCTGCGAAGGCTCTTACACCGCCTTCCGCAATATAGAAATGTGAAATACATCGTGTAGTCCACTCAAATCCACTGATAGATTCAAACGATAAGCCGCTTCGCCGATCCGCTCCAGAATCTCAAATGGTCCAAGGTATCTTGGGCTCAGCTTCTTCAAGCGTCTCACCCGTGAAACAACCTTGAATGGCTTTATCTTGATGTACACCCAATCGCTGACCGCGAACTCAACGTTCTGGTGCTTGGCATTATAGTACTTTGCTTGCCTGTCCTTTGCGACCAGCAAACGCTCTCGAATGATCCTCACCAAAGATGTAGCATTCTCCACCTCCTGCTTCTTGTACGACCTTGCCTCACCCGTTTCTAGCCACGATAACGGCGTGCGACACTTCCTACCATACAGGGCCGTGAAGGGCGCCATTTGAATACTCGCCCGGTAGCTATTGTTGTACGCAAACTCCACCAAATACAGGTGGTCTTCCCAATGCTTCATGAAGTCTAGAACACACATGCGGAGAATGTCTTCCATAGTTTTGTTGACCCTCTCGGTTTGTCCATCCATCTGCAGATGGAAGGCTGTGCTGAACTTCAATTTAGTCCCCAGCATCTATTGCACAAACCTCCAATCATTGGACGTAAAACGCCCATCGCGATCACTCACGATGCTGCGAGGCAAACCATGCAATCTGACTATATTATCCACATATAGTTTCTCAAGTCTCTCCACTGAATCATCCTTCCTATGCGGAATAAAATGCGACACATTTTTTAACCAGTCTACGATCACCCAGATGGCGTCGTTCCCTTTCTGAGACCTTGGTAAGACATGCACAAAGTCCATCGATATGTCATCGAACTTCCATTCCGGAATAGGTAAGGATTTCAAGAATCCTCTAGGCTTTTGGCACTCCGCCTTTACCAAGGCGCAGGTTTGACACTTAGCCACAAATAGTGCCACATCCTTCTTGAGCCCTGGCAACCAAAACAGCTTGTTTAGGTCCCGGTACATCTTCGTGCTCCCTGGGTGGATTGAGTACTTGGTATTATGAGCCTCGTACATAAACTCTGCCCGAAGATTTCACCCGCTTGGGATGCACAAATGATGGTCCTTCCTTAACAGCCCATCCTCGACTGAAAACTGGGAATTTGACCGATCTAACGCTACATCCTTAAGCTCCTTCATGCTACCATCCAACTCCAATGCCTGCCGAATATGATCAGCCAGGTCATACTGAACTTCCATCCAGTTAACCAATGCTTTAGCGCTAGACTGCTTGTCCACGCACTAGATCTCCAATGCCTCCCACTCCAGAATTAACCTCTCATCGTGCACCGACAACCAGTTGGCTTAGGCGGGATCCCTGCGACTCAACACATCCGCAACTGCATTGCCCTTGCTGGGTACATAATGAATCTTGAACGTATAGTCCCCTAGGAACTCCATACATCTCCGCTGTCTCATGTTCAGATCCTTCTGACCCAACAGGTACTTCAGGCTCTTATGGTCAGTATAAATATCTACCTTAACGCCGTACAAGTAGTGTCTCCATAGCTTAAGCGCAAATATCACGGCCTCCAACTCCAAGTCGTGGACCGGATAATTCCTTTCATGCACTTTTAGCTGATGCGAACCATACGCTATAACATTACCATGTTGCAGCAGCACGCAGCCCAAACCACTACCTGAGGCATCACTATAAATCTCGAAGCCCTCAGTCCCACTCGGCAAACTTAGCACTGGTGCCATGGTCAACCATCCCTTCAGCTCCTCAAACGCTTGCACGCACTCCTGCGTCCACAAGAACTTCTAATCCTTCCTTGTCAACATCGTGAGAGGTAACGCTATTCGCGAGAAGTTCTCTACGAAGCGCCTATAATAGCCGGCAAGCCCAAGAAAACTACGGAGTTCCACTACCGAAGGCAACACTGGCCACTCTCGTATCACAACAATCTTCGCCGGATCCACCGCTATACCTTCCCCACTGATAATATGACCGAGGAATGCTACTGAGGATAGCCATAACTCGCATTAGGAGAATTTTTCATAGAGTTCATTCCTTCTCAGTGTCTCCAAGACTAGATGTAGATGCTTGAAGTGATCTTCTTCGGACTGCGAGTACACTAATATGTCATCAATGAAGACGATCACAAAACGGTCAAGGTACTCTCGGAACGTCCTGTTCATCAAATCTATAAACACTGATGGCGCATTCGTCAGTCAAAACGGCATGAACGTTAACTCGAAGTGCCCAAACCTTGTCTTGAATGCCGTCTTCGGGTTACCACACTCCCTTGTCCTCAACTGATAATACCCAGACTTCAGATCCAACTTGGAATATACCGACGATCCGACTAACTGATCGAAGAGATCATCAATCCTTGGGATCAGGTATTTATTCTTGTCCGTTAGCTTGTTCAACTCCCTATAGGCGATACATAGCCGCAAACTCCCGTCTTTCTTCTTCACGAAGAGGACCGGTGTGCTCCAAGATGACGAGCTCGGATGCACATGTAACACCCCAAAAATCTCAAAAAATTATTTGAGGTGCAGGCTGTTTGACACGGCCTAGGACACGGGCGTGTCCCAGGGCGTGTCGGGGGTACACGGCCTGGGACACGGGCATGTCCCAGGGCGTGTCACTCAAATAATAGGCGATCTGAGTCAGAAGATTACACGGCCCAGAACCAAGCCTTGAACACGGCCGTGTCAGATTGGACACGGGCGTGTCCGATGCCGTGTGCCTACCCATGTACTGCTGGTTGGGTTTGGAGCTCGATGAGGCAGGGGTGACACGGGCGTGTCTCATGACTGACACGGGCGTTTCAGGTTCGACACGGGCGTATCGATGCCCGTGTTCTGGTAAAGTTCAGTCGGTACGAGTACCGCGTGTGCCGCTTAAGGGTACACGGCCTGTGACACGGGCGTGTCACAGGCCGTGTCAGCCAAAAAAGTGTGATTTTGGGAAAATCGTGGCCATTCATTTTCTCTCTTTGGATCCAAGGGCTCGGGTGATTCCTGGCTGGATTAAATCAGCAGAGGCTTGATGAAGAAATCATTCTTCATTTTGTTAAGGAAGAGAAAAGGAGAGAGGAGGAAGAAGAAGGAGGAGGAGATCAAGCCACCGGTGGAGCTCCCGTGGGCCGATTCGTGATCCGAGGCCAGCGTTGTGAAGGCAAAGCTGCTGCGGTTCTTTCTCACCGGCTAGTTTTCGATGGCTCCCAAGAGATCGTCAAGGGTAACGATCTCCCTTCTTGGACATGTGAAGTCCTTCTTTTCTGCATTGCATAGGGAAAACCCTTCCCCGCGAGTGTGCGGTGGGTTGTGGTGTCCCTTGGGGTAGATATGTGAAGTCCCCCTTGTTAGAGCCGGAATTGGAGTACGGATCTAGGCATGCTATGTGAAGCCCATCTGGACATGTTGGTCTAGATTGGTGATGCTTGTTTGTATATCGGAGAAGACTCCGTGATTATGGCTTGTGTTGCCTTGTGCCTACCTGTTGCTTGGTGCAGCAGGAAGTACTGGATGAAGTCCAGGAAATGAAGAGGGTTGGATGCAACTCTTGTGGCCGTGCGTTGCCACTTTGTGTGCAGTTGAGCCATTGGGCTGCAACTCGATGAAAGGCAGATTGCCGAACCAGAAAGGTGAAACTGACCCGCGCCTATAAATTGCCATGGATACTTCCGTATTCGAGGTGGCACGGCGACTTGAGCAACGGGGGGTGGCTGATCCGTACCTGCGTTATGTCTGTCCGACTTGAAAGCCTGGTTGTGGGTTTGTTGGAGCGCATAATGAGAGTCTTAGGCCCGCACGCCGAAAAGACTAGAATGCTCAAATACCGTGTAGACGGTGGTGTTGACCCTGGTTTTCCGGTGCACCAAGAATGTGCCCTGAGTGCACGGACTGTCGGGTCGTGTGGCCGACGGTTGTGATGGCTTGAATGTGCCTGCGCGCACATAGTTGTTATTGATGATACCATGCTGTGCAGGGAAAGAATGCGACTTCCCCGAGAAAGGGGTAGGATTGTTATAATTAGGTCAGCTGAATGCTGACCGTTGCCTGGTTTGCCACCGTTTGGCTGGATTGTCCCTATGCAGGTGCTGGAGAGCCAAGTGGTAAATGAAGGGCTGAAGCCCTTGCTGCTGTTGCTGCTGCTGCTGCGGCTGGCCCTTGAAGGCTATGCGAATGGTTTTGTTTGTTTTGCTTTTCCTCATGTATGGCCGGCCTGCCCGCCGATGTTTGTAATCCATGTTGTATGGAAAGAGGAACTGTAAGGCCTTAAGGCCAAACCTTTGTTGTACATTCCGTGGTTGTATATATAACTGTGGTTTATATATATTGGACATTCCTGGTTTGAGTTCAATTTACAACTTAAAGCTTCCGCTAGCATGCTCTGAGTTAGGATGCGTGTATGGTTTGGTATTATCCTGTGACCTCACCGTCTGTTTGTGGCATATAGTGTGGGGCCCCGGCCGGACCTTCTACTATACGTCATGTAACGGATGGGGTCGTTACATTTTGGTATCAGCTTTGTTCGGTCTTCCTCTTTCGAATTCGTGGTCGAATTCTTTTATGTGGTGGCGAGCGCGTGTTTATGCGCCCTGCTGTAACGCTAATGAACTCTGGAATGTCCACTAAGGAATGTACAAAATCTTGTTTGAGGAATCTGCGCGTTCCTTTTCTGTTGTTTTGCTTGCATACGATCGCTAATGTGTGTCTTGTCCACCTATAGGTGACGCGTAGTGGTGCTGGGCAGTCTGAGCCCCAACGCTCTGATGAGAGTGCGGCACCAGCTGAGGTGCCAACACCTCCTCCATCTGCGGAAACTGTTCGCTTAGTTGCTGAGGCACTATTTGCCATGATTCAGCCGACCGGGCAAGCGCAGCGGGCAGTAGTGCCAGTTTGTGTTGATGTAAGACCCGAGCCAGTTGAGGCTATCGATCCACGAGCAGCTGACCGACAGTTGAAGCAATTCATGAGCTTCAGTCCGCCTACGTTTACGGGACTGGGATCCCCAACGCAGGCAGAGGATTGGTTATCGCGTGTCAAGTGGATAATGACAGCGATCAGGGCGGAGGAAACTCTAAAGGTCACCTTAGCCACCTTCATGCTTGAAGGAGAGGCGCGGTTGTGGTGGGACGAGGTTGGGGTACACCATTTGGCGGGCATGCAATTAACGCAAGTATCGATTGAGGAGTTCTCTCAAATATTTCTGGCGAAACATGTCCCAGCGGCGCAACGCATTGCCATGGAAAATGAGTTCCAACGGTTAACGCAAGGTGAAGGTAGCATGGATACCTACTTGCATGAGTTTACCAGGTTGGGGCGGTATGCGGGAACAATCTTCGCGGATGACCAAAGGAAAACGAATCGGTTCTATGAAGGATTGCGGGATGAGTTGAGGTTTCTGCTTTCGAGTTCAGTAAACCAAGGGTTTCAGGCGTTGGTTGATACTGCATGTGCGTTGGAGAAGGACATGCGGCGGGTGCGAGGGAACAAGGGCTTGGTTGTGTCGAAGCCAGAGCAAGCACCTCGCCCTAGCAAGTCATTCTACCAGAAGAAGGGGGGCAAGAGGTCCAAGCCGTCTGGGCAAGTGTCTTCGACTGTTGTGTCGGGAGCGACATCAAGGCCGGAGTCTCGTACATGCTATAACTGTGGCCGGGTGGGGCATATAGCCCGTGACTGTCGGGTTGTTCAGCCCAAAGGGGAAAAGAAGACGGGTGCGTCTTATGCTGAGAAGGGCAAAGCGGTGGTTGATTCCTCTGCGTCCCAGGCACAGCCCCGAGTTTATCACCTTGGTCAGCAGGAGGCGATGAAGCAATGTGACGTCGTCACAGGTACAAGTTAATATAGCTTACTTGCTTAAGTGCTATTGCCTTTTGTTATATAGAGCTTGTGCATGATGTGTGTGCTGCTGGCTTTGTCCTGATTCAGAATCGTCCGGCGAGAGCCCTGTTTGATACGGGTGCTTCACATTCTTTTCTGTCTGAGGAATTCCTATCTCGAATTGGGGTGTCGAGTCATGTGACGGTTGATGGTACAAGGGTGCTATTGCCGAATGGCTGTGTGATGCTTGCGGATAGGGCTTGCGATGTGGATGTTCAAATAGGAAGTCTGGATTTCGGTTTGAGTGCAGCTGTGCTACCGTTATCGGAGTTTGATGTGATCTTTGGCATGGACTGGCTCTCGGAGCAGCGTGCCTTTATTGATTGCAACTCCAAGGATATTACACTGGGCCAAAATACCGGACTTGTGACGAAGTTCGCTGGCATGCGAGGAGTTGGCGGGACGTTGTTGTCTGCGCTCCAAGTCGTCAATGTTGTTCGGAAGGGCGCGGAGTTATTCTTCACGCTAATTCAGGCTGTTGAGCCAAATGCCAGTGTCGGTGAAGTTCTGGTTGTGTCAGAGTTTGCCGATGTGTTTCCTAAAGATCTTCCTGGGTTACCACCACAGCGGGAGATTGACTTCTCTATTGAGTTGGTGCCAGGTGCGAAACCTGTGGCCAGCTCACCATATCGCGTCGCGCCAAAAGAGATGGCTGAGTTGAAAGTCCAATTGCAAGAGTTGTTGGAGCAGGGATACATACGCCCAAGTATGTCACCTTGGAGCGCGCCTGTTCTCTTTGTGAAAAAGAAAGACGGTAGTTTGCGGTTATGTATTGACTATCGCGAATTGAATAAGCTGACGGAGAAAAACAAATATCCGATCCCACGGATTGATGACCTATTTGATCAATTGGCAGGATCAACGGTCTATTCCAAGTTGGATTTGAAATCGGGATATTATCAGTTGAGGATTCGGGAAGGTGACATTCCCAAGACGGCGTTTGGAACACGCTACGGTCATTATGAGTTCACGGTAATGCCGTTTGGCCTATGTAATGCGCCTTCGGTATTTATGGATCTAATGCATCGAACATTCCGAGAGTACTTGGATTTGTTCGTGATTGTGTTTATCGATGATATCTTAGTATACTCTCAGTCGGAAGAGGATCATGCAAACCATTTGCGGTTAGTCTTGCATACCCTGCGGAGGAATAAGCTTTGTGCCAAGTTCTCAAAGTGTGAGTTCTGGCTCTCTTCAGTAGCCTTTTTAGGCCATGTGGTAAGTGGAGAAGGTATCGCGGTGGATCCGTTGAAGATAAGTGCCATTCGAGATTGGCCAGTGATGTCTTCAGTGGCCGAGGTCAGGAGCTTCCTTGGGCTTGCGGGCTACTATAGACGGTTTGTGGAAAACTTCTCACGGATTGCTTTACCTCTGACCACGCTGACGAGAAAAGATCAAAAGTTCATTTGGACGCCGGAGTGCGCGCGAGCTTTTGACGACTTGAAGAGTCGTTTGACCACGGCGCCTGTGTTGACATCGCCATGTGGTACAGATGGCTATGAGGTCAATAGTGATGCTTTCGGGAGCGGCTTAGGCTGCCTTCTTCTGCAGTTTGGTAAAGTGATTGCTTATTGCTCGCGCCAGTTGAAAGTGCATGAGCGGAATTATCCCGTCCATGATTTGGAGTTGGCGGCGGTAATCTTTGCGCTCAAGTTGTGGCAGCACTATCTTTATGGCATGAAAGTGGACATCTATACAGATCACAAAAGCCAAAAGTACTTATTGGATCAGAAGGATCTGAATATGCGACAACGAAGATGGATGGAGTTCCTTGGGGACTACACCTTCGAGATTCACTATACTCCCGGGAAAGGAAATGTGGTCGCTGATGCGTTGAGTCGGAAGACTCTGGTACAGGCAAGCTGGTTGCAGAGGCATGATCAGCGTTTAATCCAGGAATTGGAAGCATTGGAGATATCTTGTGTTGACAAAGGTTCGTCGACCGATGCATGCTTGAACTGGACGGAGGTGCAATATGACCTTACAGATAGAGTTCGGCGAGCAACGGAGCTTGATAAAAGTCTCCAGCGCTATGCAAAAGATGGGCTGGATGACCAATTCTCTTGGGATAACGGTTTGTTACGAAGAAATGGTCGAGTGTGCGACCCGAGTGTGGGTAAATTGAGGGAAGAGTTGATGTACGAAGCTCACTTTGCAAAGTACTCAGTTCACCCAGGGAGCACGAAGATATACAGAGATCTGAAAAAGCTATTCTGATGGCCCGGACTAAAGAAAGATGTAGCACATTATGTGGCGGAATGCCATACTTGTGCATTGGTGAAAGCGGAATGCCAGAAGCCTGGCGGTTTCCTGAAGTGGTTACCCATTCCGAGGTGGAAGTTCGATGACATTTCGTTGGATTTCGTGCACGGGTTGCCGAGATCTCAACGCGGTCATGATTCAATCTGGGTGATTGTGGACCGGTTGACAAAAGTGGCGCACTTCCTTCCAAACAGAAGAGACGATTCAGTGGAAACCTTGGCTAAGCTTTATGTGGAGCAGGTTGTTCGACTGCACGGTGTTCCTCGGAGCATCGTTAGTGACCGTGATGGGCGATTCACATCGAGTGATTGGCGGCTAGTTCATCAAATGTTGGGTACAAAATTAGCGTTTAGTACGGCCTTTCATCCCCAAACGGATGGCCAGACTGAACGAACCAACAGGACGATGGAGGACATGCTCCGCATGTGCGCCCTAGACTTTGGTAAGAGATGGGAAGATTATATATTTCTTGTCGAATTTGCCTATAATAATAGCTACCAAGCGAGCATCGGTATGGCACCATTTGAGGCTTTGTATGGTCGTAAATGCCGCTCACCGTTAGCTTGGGCAGAAGCAGGCGAATCTAAGCTGAGTGGGAAAAAGGAAGTCGAAGAAGCTACCTCGCTTATACGCTCTATTCGGGAGAGGCTATTGATAGCCCAAGATCTTCAAGCAAAGTACTACAATGCCAAACACCGGAACGTGGAGTTCGCGGTGGGTGATTGGGTATATTTGAAGATCAAACCCTTCAAAGGCGTGTCCAGGATTCGGCGTTTGAAAAAGCTAAGTCCGAGGTATCTTGGTCCATTTGAGGTGGTGGAGCGAGTTGGGGAAGCTGCTTATCGACTAGCACTTTCAGCAGACTTGGGTGGATTACATGATGTATTTCACATCTCAGTACTTCGTAAGACTGTTAAGGATCCAGCCCAAGTAGTGGAGAATGATTGGGTACCAGTCGAGTATGGGCTAACGATGAGGGTTCGACCAATTCGGATCGAGGATCGAGCCGAGAAACAGTTGCGGAACAAAGTGATCGGGATGGTCAAAGTCCGATGAGACAATTGTGGCCGTGAAGAGCTAACATGGGAGCGAGAGCAGACCATGCGAGCTGAATTTCCCGAGCTGTTTGTATAAACTGTAGACCGTGTACCTTTTGTTATAACAGAGTTAGCAAGTTATAGCATTGTTTTTCCTTGTTTCCTTACCGTGCAAATTTCGGGACGAAATTTTGTTAAGGGGGGAGGATTGTAACACCCCAAAAATCTCAAAAAATTATTTGAGGTGCAGGCTGTTTGACACGGCCTGGGACACGGGCGTGTCCCAGGGCGTGTCGGGGGTACACGGCCTGGGACACGGGCATGTCTGAGGGCCTGTCACTCAAATAATAGGCGATCTGAGTCAGAAGATTACACGGCCCGGAACCAAGCCTTGAGCACGGCCGTGTCAGATTGGACACGGGCGTGTCCGATGCCGTGTGCCTACCCGTGTACTGCTGGTTGGGTTTGGAGCTCGATGAGGCAGGGGTGACACGGGCGTGTCTCATGACTGACACGGGCGTGTCAGGTTCGACACGGGCGTATCGATGCCCGTGTTCTGGTAAAGTTCAGTCAGTACGAGTACCGCGTGTGCCGCTTAAGGGTACACGGCCTGTGACACGGGCGTGTCACAGGCCGTGTCAGCCAAAAAAGTGTGATTTTGGGAAAATCGTGGCCGTTCATTTTCTCTCTTTGGATCCAAGGGCTCGGGTGATTCCTGGCTGGATTAAATCAGCAGAGGCTTGATGAAGAAATCATTCTTCATTTGGTTAAGGAAGAGAAAAAGAGAGAGGAGGAAGAAGAAGGAGGAGGAGATCAAGCCACCGGTGGAGCTCCCGTGGGCCGATTCGTGATCCGAGGCCAGCGTTGTGAAGGCAAAGCTGCTGCGGTTCTTTCTCACCGGCTAGTTTTTGATGGCTCCCAAGAGATCGTCAAGGGTAACGATCTCCCTTCTTGGACATATGAAGTCCTTCTTTTCTGCATTGCATAGGGAAAACCCTTCCCCGCGAGTGTGCGGTGGGTTGTGGTGTCCCTTGGGGTAGATATGTGAAGTTCCCCTTGTTAGAGTCCGGAATTGGAGTACGGATCTAGGCATGCTGTGTGAAACCCATCTGGACATGTTGGTCTAGATTGGTGATGCTTGTTTGCATATCGGAGAAGACTCCGTGATTATGGTTTGTGTTGCCTTGTGCCTACCTGTTGCTTGGTGCAGCAGGAAGTACTGGATGAAGTCCAGGAAATGAAGAGGGTTGGATGCAACTCTTGTGGCCGTGCGTTGCCACTTAGTCTGCGGTTGAGCCGTTGGGCTGCAACTCGATGAAAGGCAGATTGCCGAACAGGAAAGGTGAAACCGACCCGCGCCTATAAATTTCCATGGATACTTCCGTATTCGAGGTGGTACGGCGACTTGAGCAATGGGGGTGGCTGATCCGTACCTACGTTATGTCCGTCCGACTTGAAAGCCTGGTTGTGGGTTTGTTGGAGCGCATAATGAGAGTCTTAGGCCCGCGCGCCGAAAAGACTAGAATGCTCAAATACCGTGTAGACGGTGGTGTTGACCCTGGTTTTCCGGTGCACCAAGAATGTGCCCTTAGTGCACGGACTGTCGGGCCGTGTGGCTGACGGTTGTGATGGCTTGAATGTGCCTGCGCGCACATAGTTGCTATTGATGATACCATGCTGTGTAGGGAAAGAATGCGACTGCCCCGAGAAAGGGGTAGGATTGTTATAATTGGGTCAGCTGAATGCTGACCGTTGACTGGTTTGCCACCGTTTGGGTGGATTGTCCCTATGCAGGTGCTGGAGAGCCAAGTGGTAAATGAAGGGCTGAAGCCCTTGCTGCTGTTGCTGCTGCTGCTGCGGCTGGCCCTTGAAGGCTATGCGAATGGTTTTGTTTGTTTTGTTTTTCCTCATGTATGGCCGGCCTGCGCGCCGATGTTTGTAATCCATGTTGTATGGAAAGAGGAACTGTAAGGCCTTAAGGCCAAACCTTTATTGTACATTCCGTGGTTGTATATATAACTGTGGTTTATATATATTGGACATTCCTGGTTTGAGTTCAATTTACAACTTAAAGCTTCCGCTAGCATGCTCTGAGTTAGGATGCGTGTATGGTTTGGTATTATCCTGTGACCTCACCGTCTGTTTGTGGCATATAGTGTGGGGCCCCGACCGGACCTTCTACTATACATCATGTAACGGATGGGGTCGTTACAGCACATACCCTTGCTCCATCAACTCCTCTAGTTGAACCTTCAACTCCGCCATATCCTTTGGCGCCAACCTATAAGGAGAACGTGACATAGGTTTGGCACCTAGCACTAGCTCAATAGTGAAATCAATTTCTCGCTGCGGTGGGGCTCTAGGAAGATCGCCCGGGAACACATCGGGGTACTCACATACCACCGGGACACTATCAAAAGTGGCCTTAGGCTTTACAGCCTCCACTAACGTGAAGAACAGCTCTGCTCCAGCACGAACTGCCTTCACCACCTGAAGAGCAGACATCAACGTCTTGCTCAACCCCTTCAGTCCCGCAAACATCGTCTACTACCAAACAACCAGCTTGACCTCCTTACGGTTGCAATCGATACAAGCCATCTTCTCTGAAAGCCAATCCATACCAAAGATGACGTTGAACTCTGCTAGCGACAGCAACGACGCTAGCAAGTCGAACTCTTGGCTTCCAATAAGAACCTTTACGGCGCATACTCTATCTGCATGCATCGAACACCCATTCGGTAGCAACACATCCAATTTGTCCCTCGCCATCGAAGAAGGGACTCTAATGCGCGTTACGAAACTTTTGGACAAAAACGAGTGTGATGCTCCCGTATCAAAAAGTGCTCGTGTCGGACTACCGCCAATCAGAACAAAGCCTATACAACAGTATTAAGCTAACAAGCACTGGGTAACAGTATTTAAAGCTAACTTGCTATAAATTAAACCGTACCTGTCACCACGTCAGCCTGTTTGATGGCCTCCTGCTGGCCCAAGTTATAGACTCTCGGTTGAGTCAGAGCATAGTGGGACGTGGTTGACTCCACCACCTTGCCCTTCTCTTCATAAGTGGCTCCTTGCTTTCTCTCGGACTTCAGATGTCCGCTCCAACAATCGCGGGAAAAATGCCCCGTCTTTCCAAAAGTATAACAAGTGCCTGGGGTTCGGTTGGTTGATGCCCCCGACGCACCTGAAGAAGGGGCTGGACCCGACATCTTAGCTTTCTTGTAGAACCTGTGATATCCGGACTTCGAAGTAGTCGACACTTTAAACTCTGATTTCTTCCCGTCGGATTCCTTCTTTGCTTGAACATTCTTTATGTCCTTTTCTAAGGACCGGGACGAGTTGACCAAGGTCATGAAACCTTGCGCCATAGGCCCCGAAAGTAACAATCTCAGATCATCTCTTAACCCTTCATTGAAATGGTTCGTCTTGCGCTCCTCATTGGCAAAGGTAGCGCATGCGTATCGTCCCAAGCGAGTGAACTCGTTGAGATACTCATCCACCGTGTTATCTCCTTGAACCAACTTTTGAAACTCGTTTTCCAACGCGATCCTCTGCGCTGAGGGGAGCTATCGAGCCATAAAAAACCTCAAAAATTCCTCCATAGAGACATAAACAAACTGCCTTCCCCTCAAGTAGTGTAGCTCCAGCCCTTCCCACCATAACCTTGCGTCCCCGTCCAACAATAATGTCGCAATCGTGGTCTTCTTCCACTCTTTAGTTTTCATTGCTATCAGCACACTCTTGACTCTCGATAGCCAATCCTCAGCCTGAGTCGGGGTTCCCGTTCCAGAGAACACTGGCGGATGGAAACCCATCACATGCTTAAGTTGTTTCTCAGTTGCTCTCCGAGGCAACTCCGGTTCCACCATCACCTGTTCCACCCTCCTAGGTGTAACACCCCAAAAATCTCAAAAAATTATTTGAGGTGCAGGCTGTTTGACACGGCCTAGGACACGGGCGTGTCCCAGGGCGTGTCGGGGGTACACGGCCTGGGACACGGGCGTGTCCCAGGGCGTGTCACTCAAATAATAGGCGATCGGAGTCAGAAGATAACACGGCCCGGAACCAAGCCTTGAACACGGCCGTGTCAGATTGGACACGGGCGTGTCCGATGCCGTGTGCCTACCCGTGTACTGCTGGTTGGGTTTGGAGCTCGATGAGGCAGGGGTAACACGGGCGTGTCTCATGACTGACACGGGCGTGTCAGGTTCGACACGGGCGTGTCGATGCCCGTGTTCTGGTAAAGTTCAGTCGGTACGAGTACCGCGTGTGCCGCTTAAGGGTACACGGCCTGTGACACGGGCGTGTCACAGGCCGTGTCAGCCAAAAAAGTGTGATTTTGGGAAAATCGTGGTCGTTCATTTTCTTTCTTTGGATCCAAGGGCTCAGGTGATTCCTGGCTGGATTAAATCAGCAGAGGCTTGATGAAGAAATCATTCTTCATTTGGTTAAGGAAGAGAGAAAGAGAGAGGAGGAAGAAGAAGGAGGAGGAGATCAAGCCACCGGTGGAGCTCCCGTGGGCCGATTCGTGATCCGAGGCCAGCATTGTGAATGCAAAGCTGCTGCGGCTCTTTGTCACCGGCTAGTTTTCGATTGCTCCCAAGAGATCGTCAAGGGTAACGATCTCCCTTCTTGGACATGTGAAGTCCTTCTTTTCTGCATTGCATAGGGAAAACCCTTTCCCGCGAGTGTGCGGTGGGTTGTGGTGTCCCTTGGGGTAGATATGTGAAGTCCCCTTTATTAGAGTCCGGAATTGGAGTACGGATCTAGGCATGCTGTGTGAAGCCCATCTGGACATGTTGGTCTGGATTGGTGATGCTTGTTTGCATATCGGAGAAGACTCCGTGATTATGGCTTGTGTTGCCTTGTGCCTACCTGTTGCTTGGTGCAGCAGGAAGTACTGGATGAAGTCCAGGAAATGAAGAGGGTTGGATGCAACTCTTGTGGCTGTGCGTTGCCACTTTGTGTGCGGTTGAGCAGTTGGGCTGCAACTCGATGAAAGGCAGATTGCCGAACAGGAAAGGTGAAACCGACCCGCGCCTATAAATTGCCATGGATACTTCCGTATTCGAGGTGGCACGGCGACTTGAGCAACGGGGGGTGGCTGATCCGTACCTGCGTTATGTCCGTTCGACTTGAAAGCCTGGTTGTGGGTTTGTTGGAGCTCATAATGAGAGTCTTAGGCCCGCGCGCCGAAAAGACTAGAATGCTCAAATACCGTGTAGACGGTGGTGTTGACCCTGGTTTTCCGGTGCACCAAGAATGTGGCCTGAGTGCACGGACTGTCGGGCCGTGTGGCCGACGGTTGTGATGGCTTGAATGTGCCTGCGCGCACATAGTTGCTATTGATGATACCATGCTGTGCAGGGAAAGAATGCGACTGCCACGAGAAAGGGGTAGGATTGTTATAATTGGGTCAGCTGAATGCTGACCGTTGCCTGGTTTGCCACAGTTTGGGTGGATTGTCCCTATGCAGGTGCTGGAGAGCCAAGTGGTAAATGAAGGGCTGAAGCCCTTGCTGCTATTGCTGCTGCTACGGCGGCTGGCCCTTGAAGGCTATGCGAATGGTTTTGTTTGTTTTGCTTTTCCTCATGTATGGCCGGCCTGCGCGCCGATGTTTGTAATCCATGTTGTATGGAAAGAGGAACTGTAAGGCCTTAAGGCCAAACCTTTGTTGTACATTCCGTGGTTGTATATATAACTGTGATTTATATATATTGGACATTCCTGGTTTGAGTTCAATTTACAACTTAAAGCTTCCGCTAGCATGCTCTGAGTTAGGATGCGTGTATGGTTTGGTATTATCCTATGACCTCACCGTCTGTTTGTGGCATATAGTGTGGGGCCCCTGCCGGACCTTCTACTATACGTCATGTAACGGATAGGGTCGTTACATTTTGGTATCAGCTTTGTTCGGTCTTCCTCTTTCGAATTCGTGGTCGAATTCTTTTATGGGGTGGCGAGCGCGTGTTTATGCGCCCTGCTGTAACGCTAATGAACTCTGGAATGTCCACTAAGGAATGTACAAAATCTTGTTTGAGGAATCTGCGCGTTCCTTTTCTGTTGTTTTGCTTGCATACGATCGCTAATTGTGTCTTGTCCACCTATAGGTGACGCGTTGTGGTGCTGGGCAGTCTGAGCCCCAGCGCTCTGATGAGAGTGCGGCACCAGCTGAGGTGCCAACACCTCCTCCATCTGCGGAAACTGTTCGCTTAGTTGCTGAGGCTCTATTTGCCATTATTCAGCCGACCGGGCAAGCGCAGCCGGCAGTAGTGCCAGTTCGTGTTGATGTAAGACCCGAGCCGGTTGAGGCTATCGATCCACGAGCAGCTGACCGATAGTTGAAGCAATTCATGCGCTTCAGTCCGCCTACGTTTACGGGACTGGGATCCCCAACGCAGGCAGAGGATTGGTTATCGTATGTCAAGCGGATAATGACAGCGATCAGGGCGGAGGAAACTCTAAAGGTCACCTTAGCAACCTTCATGCTCGAAGGAGAGGCACGGTTGTGGTGGGACGAGGTTGAGGTACACCATTTGGCGGGCAGTCAATTAACGCAAGTATCGATTGAGGAGTTCTCTCGAATATTTCTGGCGAAATATGTCCCAGCGGCGCAATGCATTGCCATGGAAAATGAGTTCCAACGGTTAACGCAAGGCGAAGGTAGCGTGGATACCTACTTGCCTGAGTTTACCAGGTTGGGGCGGTATGCGGGAACAATCTTCGCGGATGACCAAAGGAAAATGAATCGGTTCTATGAAGGATTGCGGGATGAGTTGAGGTTCCTGCTTTCGAGTTCAGTGAACCAAGGGTTTCAGGCATTGGTTGATACTGCATGTGCATTGGATAAGGACATGCGGCGGGTGCGAGGGAACAAGGGCTTTGTTGTGTCGAAGCCAGAGCAAGCACCTCGCCCTAGCAAGTCATTCTACCAGAAGAAGGGGGGCAAGAGGTCCAAGACGTCTGGGCAAGTGTCTTCGACTGTTGTGTCAGGAGCGACATCAAGGCTGGAGTCTCATACATGCTATAACTGTGGCCGGGTGGGGCATATAGCCAGTAACTGTCGGGTTGTTCAGCCCAAAGGGGAAAAGAAGACGGGTGCGTCTTATGCTGAGAAGGGCAAAGCGGTGGTTGATTCCTCTGCGTCCCAAGCATAGCCCCGAGTTTATCATCTTGGCCAGCAGGATGCGATGAAGCAATGTGACGTCGTCACAGGTACAGGTTAATATAGCTTACTTGCCTAAGTGCTATTGCCTTTTGTTATATAGAGCTTGTGCATGATGTGTGTGCTGCAGGCTTTGTACTGATTCAGAATCGTCCGGCGAGAGCCCTGTTTGATACGGGTGCTTCGCATTCGTTTCTATCTGAGGACTTCGTATCTCGAATTGGGGTGCCGAGTCATGTGACGGTTGATGGTACAAGGGTGCTATTGCCGAATGGCTGTGTGATGCTTGCGGATAGGGCTTGCGATGTGGATGTTCAAATAGGAAGTCAGGATTTCGGTTTGAGTGCAGCTGTGCTACCGTTATCGGAGTTTGATGTGATCTTTGGCATGGACTGGCTCTCGGAGCAGCGTGCCTTTATTGATTGCAACTCCAAGGAGATTACACTGGGCCAGAATACCGGACTTGTGACGAAGTTTGCTGTTATGCGGGGAGTTGGCGGGACGTTGTTGTCTGCGCTCCAAGTCGTCAATGCTGTTCGAAAGGGCGCTGATGAGTTGTAAATATACCTATATTTTCGTATTTTATTTAAGTCAGTTTCGTTTATTTTTTGTCTTTTTTATTAGTTTTATTCAATAAATTGCTCGTTTTTGTAAATATTATTTCTAATTTAGCTTTATTTTTATTCCAGAAAAAATCCAGAAAAAATTCCAGAAAAGTCAAAAAAAATTGACTGACACGCCCGTGTCAATTGACCGACACGCCCGTGTCACGCACCCCCCCCCCCCCCGACGATCGCCGGCCACAGGTTCCCAGCTCGACGATCGGCGATCATCAAATCGAGCCCGACACGCCCAACGTCACGCCCGTGTCAATGCTTGACATGCCCGTGTCGAGGCCGACCCGCAAGCTTAGTCAAACCGTCAACGCTGCCGACATCGAACTGCCAGCTCCCCCGGTCACACCCCCCTGTCACGCCCGTGACCTGGGGCGTGACCGCCACATTTTCTCCCCGAAGTCAAAGCTCCAGTCAAGTCAACCGATCAGCTCATGAATAGTAGTGACACGCCCCCCTGTCACGCCCGTGACCAAGGGCGTGACCAACCCGAAAATTTGCCTATAAATAAGAGCTTCCAGGAAGCTTATTTTTTCCACTTTTTTGACCACTTTGCTTAGGGGAGGTGCTGCCCAATTGGATTCCATACTTATGTAAGGAGAATTTCTCCCCCCTCTCTCTCTCTTAGTTTGTATTAGGGTTTTTACTTTAATAAAATATGAATTTTTCTCTCTTAACTAGTACGAATAATCCATTTGAATGCGCCTACTTAAGCAATTTTTCGTTCATCTTTTTGTATTTCTTTTATGTTTTCATCTTTTTAGCTTTCATAACTTAGTTAGATTTAGGATTTATCGGCATTTCTAGCCGTTGTACCGTCCATATAAATTTCATTTTCTGCACTTTTTTAGATTTAGCTTTTCTCCTTTTTCCTATCTTTTCATTCATAAGGCTTTATAAAAACTCATCTAAAAGTGTTATTTTCATTTTTCTTTAACTTAGGCTCTTTAGGATTGTAAAACTTTTTGTCCTTTTTGTTTTATTTTCACTTTTTATGAGTTTTTATAAAAATATAAGAATGAAAATATAGTCGTTATAATTTTTCGCTCACTTCATTTCAGCTTTTTAATTTCAAAACTTTTAGTCCAGTTAATTTTTATTTCATCTTTTTATGCATTTCTACCGCATTCTAGCGGTAGAAATGCAGTTGTATTAATTTTTCGAGTACTTCCATTTTGCGTTTATTTGCAAAAAAAATTTCGCTCCGTTTAATTTTTATTTTCACTTTTTATGCATTTCTACCGCATTCTAGCGGTAGAAATGCAGTCGTTTTAATTTTCTGAGCTCTTTGTTTTTCTCATTTTTGCAAGTGTGTGTGCGTGTATGAGTTAGGTTTTACTGCTTTATTTCATTTCTGTAGAGAGCGTGTGTGCGTATGCATTTATTTCCGCCTACTCGTTAAGAGTTAAATGGCGCTTTGCTTTCATTTCCCGCCCACTCGTTTGAGTGGGACTTGTCTTTTTACTGCTTTCATCTTCTTCCTACTCACTTGAGTAGGAAAACTTTGTGTGGGTGCGTGTGTTTTCATTTCTGTAGAGTGTGTGTGTGTGTTTTACTTTCAAGTAGAGTGCGTGCGTGTATGAGATAAATTTACTCCCGCCCACTCATTTGAGCCGGGACTTGCAATTTTATCGCTTTCTCAATTATGTAGAGTGCGTGCGTGTAGGAGATAATTTTACCGCTTTATTTATCGCTTTCTTCAATTAAGAAGAGTGTGTGCGTGTGTGCATTTATTTCCGCCTACTCATTTGAGTAGGGTCTGCTTTATTTAACTTTCTTTATGGTTTTGAAGTGTGCGTGAGTGCCTACATCAATTAGCCTTAAATTTATCTAATTGTCCTATTTTTTGTGTTTTCTCTTATAATTGTTCAGTGCTTAGTTTAACACTCACTCTTCACTTAAAAACATAAAGTCGTCCCAATACTGATGAGTGGCTAATCTCTTTTAGCCTTCGGCATCGAAGAGCATTGGGACAAATAAAATGATTTGAAATAATTAAAGAACTTTATTTTTATTTTAATTTAAGGACTTAAGGTTTACCCCGGGTTAACGACGCATAGGACCACATAATCGATGTGTGGGCTCTATTCCGTTATCCATACGCGACGCCGAGAGGCTGCATGTATGGACTGATCCCCCTTGGGTAAAGAGAACTGCGTACGCCCCCTCGAAAGAGGAGAAGCGTAGTTCTGCCGGATTGGGTTCCCCATCCAATAGCAGGGTTCTTAGCGTAAAGCGGGCATTAAGAGGAATCCTTCGTCGGTCTAACGATCGGTCGAATAGTCTTAATGTTTAGGTGAGCAATATTCCTAGAGATAAGTGCACTCATATTTTTGGAACCTCCACGACCAAGTGCCTTTTATTAAATTAAAAACAAAGTTTAATAATTGTTAAGAATTATTTTAGTCTTAATCCGATTCGATGCCGAGCGTTAACCCGTCATCGAACTAATTTAGCAAAATTCCGTTTTCTTTCTTTCCGTTTTAATTAAACTAAAAAATCCCACCTTACTGTTAGTAAGATAATAGTGTTCCTGGAAGAGTAGATATAATCAACACGTCCCCGAGAATAATACGACCTCGGTATTTTCCAGAATACCGAGTACTACTTGTGATAGGTGCGCTTGCCTCCTTTCGTTAGAAAACTCGATCTTCTAACCGGCCCGCGGAATCTGACCATTTCGAACCAACCACAGTAGGTCTATGTTCCGCGGCCATCATGTTTTTGGCGCCGTTGCCGGGGAGTCCGGTTGTTATATTGAATCCGGGTCTCTATTAATTTTACTTTATTTTCAAATAAAAAATTTTATACAAAAAAAAATCCTTCCCCCTTTCATTTTTTTAGGGTGTATGACCCGTGGACAACCTTCAAGTTCTGAAAATCTTGAATTCGACCCCGAGATCGACCGCTCTCTTGCGCGTATCCGATCTCTCCGTCGAATTCCCTTTTTAGACCCCGCAGAATCTATCGGAGAACCCTCTTCTTCTTCTATGGCCGACCCGAATAATGCCCAACCGGCCGAGCGTACTATGTCTTATTACACTCGGCCCAACTTGGATGATACGGGGTCGAGTATTGTTCGGCCCGCTGTGGCCAACAATAATTTTGAAATTAAGTCAAGTGTGATTCAAATGATCCAAAATGCCGTGCAGTTCGACGGACAGCCGGATGAGGACCCCAATAATCACTTGTCTAATTTTCTTGAAATTTGCGATACTTTTAAAATTAATGGCGTCACTGATGACGCCATTCGTTTGCGCCTTTTTCCCTTCTCTCTTAAGTCCAAGGCTAAGGCGTGGTTACTCTCCCTCCCGCGGGGATCCATCACGTCCTGGGCGGAATTGGCCGAGAAATTCCTTACGAAGTATTTTCCGCCCGCGAAAACTGCAAGACTGCGGGCGGACATATCTTCGTTCGTCCAAAACGACTTCGAGTCTCTTTACGAGACTTGGGAACGCTTTAAGGAGTTCCTCCGCCGGTGCCCGCACCACGCTCTGCCAACGTGGTTGCAGGTACAAATTTTTTATAATGGACTGAATAGTCAGACGCGTCAAATGATTGACGCGGCTGCCGGGGGCACCCTGAACAATAAGACACCCGAGGCCGCCCAGGCCCTTTTCGAGGAAATGGCGGTGAACGCCTACCAGTGGAACGTCCCGCGGGCGCGCCCTAAGCAGGCGGGCATTTTTGAAGTGGATGCCACTGCTCAGCTAGCCCTCCAAATGGAAAGGCTAACTAAGCAGGTGGCGGAGATGTCTGTTTCCTCCTCCACTCCGCCTTGTTTTCTCCCCCCCCCCTCCAACGTCTGCGTAGTCGATGAATTCGTGGACTACATGGGAAATCCGGTGCGTCCCTCATTTCAAAACAACCCTTATAGTAGCCACTATAATCCGGGTTGGAGGAACCATCCGAATTTCTCCTGTAGCAACCCGAACAACGCGCAGCATCCCACTCCCACTCCTTTTGCGCCAACGTTTCCTCCTCCCCCTCCTATGAAGCCATCCCCGGTGGAGGAAAATTTTAATCGTTATGTCGCGTCCAACGAGTCTAATATCCGGAACATCACCGGATCGCTAAAAAATTTAGAACTCCAGGTTGGACAGCTGGCGCGACTCATGTCAGAACGCGCCATGGGGGCACTGCCAGGGAACACGGAGTCCAATCCAAGGGAAACCGCCAACGCTATAACCCTCCGTAGCGGTAAGGAAGTGGTCGATCCAAAACGGATCGATCCTCAGGTACATATTTCACCTCCGACCCCTCTTCCCTCTTCTTCGATTACGCAACCCTTACCGATTTTTAACGATAAAACTATTTTAAACAAGGCGTTGCCCTACCCGCATAAGTTAGATAATGAGCGAGTAAACGCGCAATATGAAAAATTTATTTTATTACTTAAACAAATTCATATTAATGTTCCTTTTTGCGAGGCTATCTCGCAAATGTCTAAATATGCGAAATTTTTAAAAGAACTACTTTCTAATAAACGCAAACTCGAGGATATTTCGCATATATCTCTCAACGCTGTCTGCTCGGCGGCTCTTACTAGTAAATTGCCCTTAAAACAAAATGACCCGGGAAGGTTCTCCATCCCGTGCCTTTTTGGCGATGTATTAGTAAAATACGCCTTGGCAGACTTAGGCGCGAGCATTAATTTGATGCCGTTCTCGCTCTTCCTGCGTTTAGGTTTGGGTACTCCTGCTCCTACCAATATGCGCATCCAACTAGCGGATCGCTCGGTTAGGTTCCCCATCGGGGTTGTTGAGGATGTCCTTGTCCGAGTAGACAAGTTCACCTTCCCGGTGGACTTCGTCATCTTGGACATCGAGGAAGACGCCAACGTACCAATAATACTTGGTCGCCCTTTCCTCGCGACCTCACGTGCGTTAATTGATGTAAGTAATGGTCAGCTTCTCCTTCGGGTAGGCGACGACCAAGTTACTTTTTCTATTAACTCCTCTATGGAAGACTCGTCGCCGAGCGACGATTTCTGCTATTCTTTAGATTCTTTTTTTGGAGATAGTTCTTCCCCGGTTTTCGAGTCCGAATTTTTAAACGAAAATATTTTTTCACTCGAAAATTTTTATTGCGATGAGGACGAGTCTACGAATGTGCCTTTTGAACCAATTGGTTCAAAAGACATTAGCACTAAAACCTCACTAGAAGAACCGCCCATCCTAGAACTCAAACCATTACCCGAATCCCTAAAATACGCCTTTTTGGGAAAAAATGATACACTCTCGGTAATCATTTCTTCGTATTTAAGTGATTCGGAGACCTCCGATTTATTGGAGGTTTTGCTTAAACATCGCCACGCAATTGCGTGGCAAATTTCTGACCTAAAGGGGATTAACCCTTCATTCTGCACTCACAAAATTTTCTTAAACGATAATTGCCGCAAAACCATTCAGCCACAGCGGCGTCTTAACCCAAACATGAACGACGTCGTGAAAGCTGAGATAATTAAATTATTAGATGCGGGGATTATTTATCCCATTTCTGATAGTGCATGGGTTAGTCCCATTCATGTCGTGCCCAAGAAGGGCGGTCTAACCGTAGTGGAAAATGAGCGCAACGAGCTTGTCCCAACTCGTACTGTTACGGGTTGGCGTGTGGTCATCGATTACCGCAAACTTAATGATGCCACCCGCAAAGACCATTTTCCACTACCGTTCCTTGACCAAATTCTTGAGCGTCTTTCCGGTCATCCTTTATATTGTTTTCTCGACGGTTTCTCGGGGTTTTTACAAATCCCTATTTCCCCCGAAGACCAAGAGAAAACAACTTTTACTTGCCCCTTTGGCACCTTCGCCTATCGAAGAATGCCATTTGGCCTCTACAATGCGCCGGCTACATTCCAAAGATGTATGCTAGCAATTTTTGGTGAGCTAGTAGAAGATATTATGGAAAAATTTATGGATGACTTTTCTGTATTCGGATGCTCATTCCCGGATTGTCTTCGTAATCTCGATCGTGTCCTCCAGCGATGCGAGGACACGAATCTTGTTTTAAATTGGGAAAAATGTAACTTTATGTTTCGAGGAGGTTTGGTCCTCGGCCATAAGATTTCGATTAAGGGGATAGCGGTCGATAAGGCCAAAGTTGAAATCATAGAAAAACTTCCTCAGCCGACAAACATAAAATCCATTAGGAGTTTCTTAGGCCACGCGGGCTTTTATAGGCGCTTCATTCAAGATTTTTCAAAAATAACAAAGCCGTTTACTCACCTCTTGGAAAAGGAATCACCTTTTGTCTTTAGTAGCGATTGCGAGTCTGCTTTTAATTTTATAAAACAAAAACTTATCAATTCTCCGATTCTAGTGGCCCCTAATTGGTCCCTTCCGTTCGAAATCATGTGCGACGCTAGTGATATTGCCTTAGGCGCCGTTCTTGGCCAACGCGTAGAAAAACATTTTCATCCTATTTATTACGCTAGCAAGACGCTCACTTCCGCACAAGTGAATTACACGACGACGGAAAAGGAACTCTTAGCCGTCGTTTTCGCTTTCGATAAGTTTCGCTCGTATCTTACGCTATCTAAAGTTATCGTTTTTACCGATCACTCCGCCCTTAAAAATTTATTAGCTAAAGCCGACGCGAAGCCCCACCTTCTTCGATGGATTCTCCTCCTACAAGAGTTTGACCTGGAGATCCGAGATAAGAAGGGCGCGGAGAATCTAGCGGCAGACCACCTCTCCCGTTTAGAAAATCCGGGTGCGGAAGCGCTCGTCGAATCTGAAATAAATGACAGATTCCCCGAGGAACGCCTTCTCGCCATTCATTCGTCTTCGTCATCTTCGCCTTGGTTCGCAGATTTTGCGAACTACTTAGTCGCGCGGGTACTTCCAAAAGATTTTTCAAGTCATCAAAAGAAGAAATTCTTTTCCGACTTGAAAAATTTCTTTTGGGATGACCCCTTTCTTTTCCGTATCTGCACGGACCAAGCGGTTCGAAGATGCGTCGCGGGAGTGGAGTGCACGCAAATATTGAGGCACTTCCACGAGGGTCCAGCCGGGGGGCACTATCAAGCCAACCGGACCGCTAGGAAGGCGCTAGAGGCGGGCTACTTTTGGCCCACTCTCTTCAAAGACGCGCACAATTTTGTGCGCGCATGCGATAGCTGTCAGCGGTCGGGTAACATCTCACGTCGTGACGAGATGCCCCAAAATATGTTTTTAGAATGCGAAGTTTTCGATTTATGGGGCATAGATTTTGTTGGCCCCCTACCTCCTTCTTATAAAAATATGTATATTTTAGTGGCGGTTGACTACGTATCACGGTGGGCGGAAGCGCAGGCTCTCCCCACCAACGATGCGCGAGTCGTCATTACATTTCTAAAAAAAATATTTTCTCGCTTCGGCACGCCTCGCGCTATTGTTAGTGATAGGGGAACGCATTTCTGCAATGCTCTAATGGCTAAGACGTTAGCTAAATACGGAGTCACGCACAAACTTGCCACCCCCTACCACCCGCAAACAAGTGGCCAAGTTGAGGTAGTAAATCGAGAGATAAAACGCATATTAGAAAAAACCGTTTCACCTAATAGGAAAGATTGGTCCGCTAAGCTCGACGACGCGTTATGGGCGTATCGTACGGCGTACAAAACCTCTACCGGTTGTACCCCGTTTCGATTAGTCTATGGCAAAGCGTGCCACTTACCCGTAGAACTGGAGCACCGCGCACTTTGGGCATTAAAACTCTTAAACCTCGACTCTAACTTAGCCGCTCAGAATAGAAAACTGCAACTAAACGAGCTCGATGAATGGCGTGCGAACGCTTACGAGAGCAATAAGTTCTATAAGGAGCGTTCTAAGTTTTCTCACGATCGAAAAATTAAAACCCCCAAAATTTTTTCTCCGGGCGATCTAGTCCTTCTTTATAATTCTCGTCTTAAACTTTTTCCTGGCAAACTCAAATCCCGTTGGTCCGGTCCCTTCTTAGTTGAAGAAGTTTTTCCATATGGGACCGTACTCGTCTCCCACCCGGAAAAAGGCTCGTTTAAAGTAAACGGTCATCGGTTTGAGTTTTGAAATTTTTCAATTCTTAAAAAAAGAGCATAGGGGACTTGCTTTAGGCACCATTTCAAAGAGCAAAACAACAACAATAAAAAAAAAGAGCATAACAACAACAAAATTTTTTTTTATAAGTTTTGAAACAAATAAATCAAACATTTCATTCTTAAGTTTCTTGTTATCCAAAACTTTCGTTTTGAGTTTATTTATATGCGAATTTGATCAATTCTTTGTTCACTATTCGTTTGTTAATTATAGATTGAAAAATCTAAATAGCCGGGGTTAAGTTTTAAAGAATTTATTATACTTTGTTAAAAATAGGGGACTCGCTTTAGGCACTACTTCTAATTTTTCATAGATAGGAGCATGTGTACCATGTTAAAAAATAACGACTATAGAATTCAATTATGCTTGCTTTTAGCTTTCTGAAAAATTGGAACGTACAATTTATAAAGGTTGCTCTCAATCATTTTTCAATTAAAAATCTAGTTCTCTTTTCTCCCCTTACCTATCCTATCATAACCTACTTGGTATGATAAAAATTTATTTCCTCAAAAAGAAAAAGATCTTATGTCAATGGGAATAAGATTTCATTCCGTAAACATAGGCACCCAATAATTTAAAAGATTATACGTTACGGAGTAAGAGGATAAAATTCATTACTCCAACACATATACATTGGGTTATTTTTATGAAGAAAGAAAAATTTTATGTTAAGGAAAATAAGATTTCGTTTTCCTTTAACATCCAAATAAAAAAAAATGGAGGTTCGAGAAAAAAATAACCTCGCCTCAAAATCCAAGCATCTTCATAAACCAACATCAACCCCCTTAGCCAATTTCGTGACTCTAGAATTAATTAAAAAATATTTTTGAGAGCATAATTCGTAAATTGCATTATTTCCGATAACACTCCTATAAGCTAAAGTTCGTATAACTCCAAAATATTTTCTGTTAATCTAACCAATACAATTATTGCTTTCTATTTGATTACATGAAGAAGTCTTTTGGCCAAAACTTTTGCCCTGTTTAAATCATCTAAATAATTTTAGGACTTAACTCTTATACCCCGTATATTTTTATTTGATCTCTCTTATAATTAATTTAGCGGTAGCAGAACTTATGGTTTTTTATTATTCCTTATAAGTTCACCTCAAACTTTTGCTCTGGAATAGCAAAAGTTTAAGTATGGGGGTGTTTGATGAGTTGTAAATATACCTATATTTTCGTATTTTATTTAAGTCAGTTTCGTTTATTTTTTGTCTTTTTTATTAGTTTTATTCAATAAATTGCTTGTTTTTGTAAATATTATTTCTAACTTAGCTTTATTTTTAATCCAGAAAAATTCCAGAAAAAATTCCAGAAAAGTCAAAAAAAAATTGACTGACACGCCCGTGTCAATTGACCGACATGCCCGTGTCACGTCCCCCCCGACGATCGCCGGCCACAGGTTCCCAGCTCGACGATCGGCGATCATCAAACCGAGCCCGACACGCCCAACGTCACGCCCGTGTCAATGCTTGACACGCCCGTGTCGAGGCCGACCGGCAAGCTTAGTCGAACCGTCAACGCTGCCGACATCGAACTGCCAGCTCCCCCAGTCATGCCCCCCTGTCACGCCCGTGACCTGGGGCGTGACCGCCACGTTTTCACCCCGAAGTCAAAGCTCCAGTCAAGTCAACCGATCAGCTCATGAATAGTAGTGACACGCCCCCCTGTCACGCCCGTGACCTAGGGCGTGACCAACCCGAAAATTTGCCTATAAATAAGAGCTTCCAGGAAGCTTATTTTGTCCACTTTTTTGACCACTTTGCTTAGGGGAGGTGCTGCCCAATTGGATTCCATACTTATGTAAGGAGAATTTCTCCCCCCTCTCTCTCTTAGTTTGTATTAGGGTTTTTACTTTAATAAAATATGAATCTTTCTCTCTTAACTAGTACGAATAATCCATTTGAATGCGCCTACTTAAGCAATTTTTCGTTCATCTTTTTGTATTTCTTTTATGTTTTCATCTTTTTAGCTTTCATAACTTAGTTAGATTTAGGATTTATCGGCATTTCTAGCCGTTGTGCCGTCCATTTAAATTTCATTTTCTGCACTTTTTTAGATTTAGCTTTTCTCCTTTTTCCTATCTTTTCATTCATAAGGCTTTATAAAAACTCATCTAAAAGTGTTATTTTCATTTTTCTTTAACTTAGGCTCTTTAGGATTGTAAAACTTTTTGTCCTTTTTGTTTTATTTTCACTTTTTAGTAGTTTTTATAAAAATATAAGAATGAAAATATAGTCATTATAATTTTTCGCTCACTTCACTTTCAGCTTTTTAATTTCAAAACTTTTAGTCCGGTTAATTTTTATTTCATCTTTTTATGCATTTCTACCGCATTCTAGCGGTAGAAATGCAGTTGTATTAATTTTTCGAGTACTTCCATTTTGCGTTTATTTGCAAAAAAATTTCGCTCCGGTTAATTTTTATTTTCACTTTTTATGCATTTCTACCGCATTCTAGCGGTAGAAATGCAGTCGTTTTAATTTTTTGAGCTCTTTGTTTTTCTCATTTTTGCAAGTGTGTGTGCGTGTATGAGTTAGGTTTTACTGCTTTATTTCATTTCTGTAGAGAGCGTGTGTGCGTATGCATTTATTTCCGCCTACTCGTTATAAGTTAAATGGCGCTTTGCTTTCATTTCCCGCCCATTCGTTTGAGTGGGACTTGTCTTTTTACTGCTTTCATTTTCTTCCTACTCACTTGAGTAGGAAAACTTTGTGTGGGTGCGTGTGTTTTCATTTCTGTAGAGTGTGTGTGTGTGTTTTACTTTCAAGTAGAGTGCGTGCGTGTATGAGATAAATTTACTCCCGCCCACTCATTTGAGCCGGGACTTGCAATTTTATCGCTTTCTCAATTATGTAGAGTGCGTGCGTGCAGGAGATAATTTTACCGCTTTATTTATCGCTTTCTTCAATTAAGAAGAGTGTGTACATGTGTGCATTTATTTCCGCCTACTCATTTGAGTAGGGTCTGCTTTATTTAACATTCTTTATGGTTTTGAAGTGTGTGTGAGTGCCTGCATCAATTAGCCTTAAATTTATCTATTTGTCCTATTTTTTGTGTTTTCTCTTATAATTGTTCAGTGCTTAGTTTAACACTCACGCTTCACTTAAAAACATAAAGCCGTCCCCATACCGATGAGTGGCTAATCTCTTTTAGCCTTCGGCATCGAAGAGCATTGGGACAAATAAAATGATTTGAAATAATTAAAGAACTTTATTTTTATTTTAATTTAAGGACTTAAGGTTTACCCCGGGTTAACGACGCATAGGACCACATAATCGATGTGTGGGCTCTATTCCGTTATCCATACGCGATGCCGAGAGGCTGCACGTATGGACCGATCCCCCTTGGGTAAAGAGAACTGCGTACGCCCCCTCGAAAGAGGAGAAGCGTAGTTCTGCCGGATTGGGTTCCCCACCCAATAGCGGGGTTCTTAGCGTAAAGCGGGCATTAAGAGGAATCCTTCGTCGGTCTAACGATCGGTCGAATAGTCTTAATGTTTAGGTGAGCAATATTCCTAGAGATAAGTGCGCTCATATTTTTGGAACCTCCACGGCCAAGTGCCTTTTATTAAATTAAAAACAAAGTTTAATAATTGTTAAGAATTATTTTAGTCTTAATCTGATTCGATGCCGAGCGTTAACCCGTCATCGAACTAATTTAGAAAAATTCCGTTTTCTTTCTTTCCGTTTTAATTAAACTAAAAAATCCCACCTTACTGTTAGTAAGATAATAGTGTTCCTGGAAGAGTAGATATAATCAACGCGTCCCCGAGAATAATACGACCTCGGTATTTTCCCGAATACCGAGTACTACTTGCGATAGGTACGCTTGCCTCCTTTCGTTAGAAAACTCGATCTTCTAACCGGCCCGCGGAATCTGACCATTTCGAACCAACCACAGTAGGTTTATGTTCCGCGGCCATCAGGCGCGGAGTTATTCTTCACGCTAATTCAGGCAGTTGAGCCAAAGGCCAGTGTCGGTGAAGTTCTGGTTGTGTCAGAGTTTGCCGATGTGTTTCCTAAAGATCTTCCTGGGTTACCACCCCAGCAGGAGATTGACTTCTCTATTGAGTTGGTGCCAGGTGCGAAACCTGTGGCCCGCTCACCATATCGCGTCGCGCCAAAAGAGATGGCTGAGTTGAAAGTCCAATTGCAAGAGTTGTTGGAGCAGGGATACATACGCCCAAGTATGTCACCTTGGAGCGCGCCTGTTCTCTTTGTGAAAAAGAAAGACGGTAGTTTGCGGTTATGTATTGACTACCGCGAATTGAATAAGCTGATGGAGAAAAACAAATATCCGATCCCACGGATTGATGACCTATTTGATCAATTGGCAGGATCAACGGTCTATTCCAAATTGGATTTGAAATCGGGATATTATCAGTTGAGGATTCGGGAAGGTGACATTCCCAAGACGGCGTTTGGAACACGCTACGGTCATTATGAGTTCACGGTAATGCCGTTTGGCCTATGTAATGCGCCTTCGGTATTTATGGATCTAATGCGTCGAACGTTCCGAGAGTACTTGGATTTGTTTGTGATTGTGTTTATCGATGATATCTTAGTACACTCTCAGTCGGAAGAGGATCATGCAAACCATTTGCGGTTGGTCTTGCATACCCTGCGGAGGAATAAGCTTTATGCCAAGTTCTCAAAGTGTGAGTTCTGGCTCTCTTCAGTAGCCTTTTTAGGCCATGTGGTAAGTGGAGAAGGTATCGCGGTGGATCCGTTGAAGATAAGTGCCATTCGAGATTGGCCAGGGATGTCTTCAGTGGCCGAGGTCAGGAGCTTCCTTGGGCTTGCGGGCTACTATAGACGGTTTGTGGAAAACTTCTCATGGATTGCTTTACCTCTGACCACGCTGACGAGAAAAGATCAAAAGTTCATTTGGACGCCGGAGTACGCGCGAGCTTTTGACGACTTGAAGAGTCGTTTGACCACGGCGCCTGTGTTGACATCGCCATGTGGTACAGATGGCTATGAGGTCTATAGTGATGCTTCCGGGAGCGGCTTAGGCTGCGTTCTTCTGCAGTTTGGTAAAGTGATTGCTTATGGCTCGCGCCAGTTGAAAGTGCATGAGCGGAGTTATCCCGTCCATGATTTGGAGTTGGCGGCGGTAATCTTTGTGCTCAAGTTGTGGCGGCACTATCTTTATGGCGTGAAAGTGGACATCTATACAGATCACAAAAGCCTAAAGTACTTGTTGGATCAGAAGGATCTGAATATGCGACAACGAAGATGGATGGAGTTCCTTGGGGACTACACCTTCGAGATTCACTATACTCCCGGGAAGGGAAATGTGGTCGCTGATGCGTTGAGTCGGAAGACTCTGGTACAGGCAAGCTGGTTGTAGAGGCATGATCAGCGTTTAATCCAGGAATTGGAAGCATTGGAGATATCTTGTGTTGACAAGGGTTCGTCGACCGATGCATGCTTGAACTGGACGGAGGTGCAATATGACCTTACGGACAGAGTTCGGTGAGCAACGGAGCTTGATGAAAGTCTCCAGCGCTATGCAAAAGATGGGCCGAATGACCAATTCTCTTGGGATAATGGTTTGTTAGAAGAAATGGTCGAGTGTGCGTCCCGAGTGTGGGTAAATTGAGGGAAGAGTTGATGTACGAAGCTCACTTTGCAAAGTACTCAGTTCACCCAGGGAGCACGAAGATGTACAGAGATCTGAAAAAGCTATTCTGGTGGCCCGGACTAAAGAAAGATGTAGCACGTTATGTGGCGGAATGTCAAACTTGTGCATTGGTGAAAGCGGAATGCCAGAAGCCTGGCAGTTTCCTGAAGTCGTTACCCATTCCGGAGTGGAAGTTCGATGACATTTCGATGGATTTCGTGCACGGGTTGCCGAGATCTCAACGCGGTCATGATTCAATTTGGGTGATTGTGGACCGTTTGACAAAAGTGGCGCACTTCCTTCCAAACAGAAGAGATGATTCAGTGGAAACCTTGGCCAAGCTTTATGTGGAGCAGGTTGTTCGACTGCACGGTGTTCCTCGGAGCATCGTTAGTAACCGTGATGGGCGATTCACATCTAGTGATTGGCGGCTAGTTCATCAAATGGTGGGTACAAAATTAGCGTTTAGTACGGCCTTTCATCCCCAAACGGATGGCCAGACTGAACGAACCAACAGGACGATGGAGGACATGCTCGGCATGTGCGCCCTAGACTTTGGTAAGAAATGGGAAGATTATATATTTCTTGTCGAATTTGCCTATAATAATAGCTACCAAGCGAGCATCGGTATGGCACCATTTGAGGCTTTGTATGGTCGTAAATGTCGCACACCGTTAGCTTGGGCAGAAGCAGGAGAATCTAAGCTGAGTGGGAAAAAGGAAGTCGAAGAAGCTACCTCGCTTATACGCTCTATTCGGGAGAGGCTATTGATAGCCCAAGATCGTCAAGCAAAGTACTACAATGCCAAACACCGGAACGTGGAGTTCGCGGTAGGTGATTGGGTATATTTGAAGATCAAACCCTTCAAAGGCTTGTCCAGGATTCGGTGTTTGAAAAAGCTAAGTCCGAGGTATCTTGGTCCATTTGAGGTAGTGGAGCGAGTTGGGGAAGCTGCTTATCGACTAGCACTTTCAGCAGACTTGGGTGGATTACATGATGTATTTAACATCTCAGTACTTCGTAAGGCTGTTAAGGATCCATCCCAAGTAGTGGAGAATGATCGGGTACCGGTCGAGTATGGGCTAACGACGACGGTTCGACCCATTCGGATCGAGGATCGAGCCGAGAAACAGTTGCGGAACAAAGTGATCGGGATGGTCAAAGTCCGATGGGACAATTGTGGCCGTGAAGAGCTAACATGGGAGCGAGAGCAGACCATGCAAGCTGAATTTCCCGAGCTGTTTGTATAAACTGTGGACCGTGTACCTTTCGTTATAACAGAGTTATCAAGTTATAGCATTGTTTTTCCTTGTTTCCTTACCGTGCAATTTTCGGGACGAAATTTTGTTAAGGGGGGGGGAGGATTGTAACACCCCAAAAATCTCAAAATTATTTGAGGTGCAGGCTGTTTGACACGGCCTGGGACACGGTCGTGTCCCAGGGCGTGTCGGGGGTACACGGCCTGGGACACGGGCGTGTCCCAGGGCGTGTCACTCAAATAATAGGCGATCTGAGTCAGAAGATTACACGGCCCGGAACCAAGCCTTGAACACGACCGTGTCAGATTGGACAGGGGCGTGTCCAATGCCGTGTGCCTACCCGTGTACTGCTGGTTGGGTTTGGAGCTCGATGAGGCAGGGGTGACACGGGCGTGTCTCATGACTGACACGGGCGTCTCAGGTTCGACACGGGCGTGTCGATGCCCGTGTTCTGGTAAAGTTCAGTCGGTACGAGTACCGCGTGTGCCGCTTTAGGGTACACGGCCTGTGACACGGGCGTGTCACAGGCCGTGTTAGCCAAAAAAGTGTGATTTTGGGAAAATCGTGGCCGTTCATTTTCTCTCTTTAGATCCAAGGGCTCAGGTGATTCCTGGCTGGATTAAATCAGCAGAGGCTTGATGAAGAAATCATTCTTCTTTTGGTTAAGGAAGAGAGAAAGAGAGAGGAGGAAGAAGAAGGAGGAGGAGATCAAGCCACCGGTGGAGCTCCCATGGGCTGATTCGTGATCCGAGGCCATCATTGTGAAGGCAAAGCTGCTGCGGTTCTTTCTCACCGGCTAGTTTTCGATGGCTCCCAAGAGATCGTCAAGGGTAACGATCTCCCTTCTTAGACATGTGAAGTTTTTCTTTTCTGCATTGCATAGGGAAAACCCTACCTCGCGAGTGTGCGGTGGGTTGTGGTGTCCCTTGGTGTAGATATGTGAAGTCCCCCTTGTTAGAGTCCGGAATTGGAGTACGGATCTAGGCATGCTGTGTGAAGCCCATCTGGACATGTTGGTCTGTATTGGTGATGCTTGTTTGCATATCGGAGAAGACTCCGTGATTATGGCTTGTGTTGCCTTGTGCCTACCTGTTGCTTGGTGCAGCAGGAAGTATTGGATGAAGTCCAGGAAATGAAGAGGGTTGGATGCAACTCTTATGGCCGTGCGTTGCCACTTTGTGTGCGGTTGAGCCGTTGGGCTGCAACTCGATGAAAGGTAGATTGCCGAACAGGAAAGGTGAAACCGACCCGTGCCTATAAATTGCCATGGATACTTCCGTATTCGAGGTGGCACGGCGACTTGAGCAACGGGGGGTGGCTGATCCGTACTTGCGTTATGTCCGTCCGACTTGAAAGCCTGGTTGTGGGTTTGTTGGAGCGCATAATGAGAGTCTTAGGCCCGCGGGCCGAAAAGACTAGAATGCTCAAATACCGTGTAGACGGTGGTGTTGACCCTGGTTTTCTAGTGCACCAAGAATGTGCCCTGAGTGCACGGACTGTCGGGCCGTGTGGCCGACGGTTGTGATGGCTTGAATGTGCCTGCGCGCACATAGTTGCTATTGATGATACCATGCTGTGCAGGGAAAGAATGCGACTGCCCCGAGAAAGGGGTAGGATTGTTATAATTGGGTCAGCTGAATGCTGACTGTTGCCTGGTTTGCCACCGTTTGGGTGGATTGTCCCTATGCAGGAGCTGGAGAGCCAAGTGGTAAATGAAGGGTTGAAGCCCTTGCTGCTGTTGCTGCTGCTGCTGCGGCTGGCCCTTGAAGGCTATGCGAATGGTTTTGTTTGTTTTGCTTTTCCTCATGTATGGCCGGCCTGCGCGCCGATGTTTGTAATCCATGTTGTATGGAAAGAGGAACTGTAAGGCCTTAAGGCCAAACCTTTGTTGTACATTCCGTGGTTGTATATATAACTGTGGTTTATATATATTGGACATTCCTGGTTTGAGTTCAATTTACAACTTAAAGCTTCCGCTAGCATGCTCTGAGTTAGGATGCGTGTATGGTTTGGTATTATCCTGTGACCTCACCGTCTGTTTGTGGCATAGAGTGTGGGGCCCCGACCGGACCTTCTACTATACGTCATGTAACGGATGGGGTCGTTACACTAGGCTCTGCCGCTTGGAGCGGTACTTGCTCCATAATAGGAGCAGGCTGCTGCACCTTCCTCGCAGGCTGCGCATTGATCATTGCAAGTACAGCTTCCACCACCAATCTAATGGTCTCGGCTGAAGGAG
This sequence comes from Platanthera zijinensis, assembly GCA_039513925.1. Classification (NCBI taxonomy): domain Eukaryota; kingdom Viridiplantae; phylum Streptophyta; class Magnoliopsida; order Asparagales; family Orchidaceae; genus Platanthera; species Platanthera zijinensis. The sequence continues at coordinate 88,768,301 of CM077085.1, forward strand.
GTGATGTAGACGCATCATTTGGTGCGCTGCTTGCCTCAGAACCTTGCCGTTCCAACGGTCCAGTACCACTTCTGGTCACCTATAATGGTGCAAAACACCGATAAGCGACCAAACAATATTGCAAACAGCAATTATAGGAACACGCAGGTTCCTCAAACATGTGTATTATCATTCCTAAGTGGACATTCATGGGTTCTTTTCATGTTATAACGATGACACACACACCTGTGCTCACCACCCCTTAATGTGAATTCGTCCATGAATTCATTTAAGCTAGACCGAAACTGGTAGTCTGATACCAATTTGTAACACCCCTATCCGTCACATAACATATAGCAGTATGTCCGGCTGGGGCCCGAAGCCATATACTACGGACAGACCAGTTGGTTACTTATTGAAACCATTCAACCAATCACAACATCCTACACAGAGCACCTAGCGGAAGCAAATTATTAAATTGTAAGATAAAAGAACCCAGCCAAAGCATGAATGTCCACTACAAAAGACCCATAGGAATGTATAATACAACAATCAATGTCCTTATGGCCTTACATGAGTTTGCTTAATAAATGTGTCTTCCAAACCACGACACGCAGGTCGGTCATTCATGAGTACAAAAGAAAACACTCCAAACTTGGCCTTCAATGGCCGAGACAGCAACTTGGGCTTTAGCCGACTATTTTCCACTCGGCTCCGCAGCACCTGCAAGCAACAATCCACCACACGGTGGTAAACAAAGGCAACGGTCAGCTAGCTGACCAAATTATAACGACCCCGCCCCCAACTCGGGGCAGTGATGCTCTTCCCTGTATTTTGTTTGCATAAACAAGCGGTATAGTGTAAATACACACTTCATCACAAGTACAGGCACGCACGGCCACACACCTCATGCACTCAGGGCACATTCATGGCGAACCGGCCAACATCACGTCAATTTAAGCCATAGACATTTCTGTCTTACCACCGTCCCTTGGACGGCCAACCATATGAGTATTTTGTCTCCCTGGAATTGGTCACGTCAATTTAAGCCATAGACTGCTGAAGACCTTCATCTATGCCAACGATTCCGCCGAACGACATAGATTAGGTACGGTTTTGCCTGACCCGTGCTCATACCGCAATGACAATTTAAGCCATATGCGCAGGTCAAGACTCCCCGAGTCCGGTTTCCATCACATAATACACACTACCCGGTTATGTTCAAGTTGGCTCCCCGGCCACCATATTGGTAACATCCCACATTTGCCCAGTTTTTCGGCTGCACCTTGGAGTTAGTCACCAAGGCTCCCTGTTGCAATCTACCTCGTAGAAAACCCGAAAAACAAACATTAACCCGGAGTCTTCTCCAGTTATAATGATATGCAACAACACAGATCCAGACCAACATGTCCGGAGAGGCTTCACACAACATACCTATGTCCGTTTTCGCATACGGACACTACACAAGGGGGACTTTATATATCTACACCAAGGAACGCCTCAACTCATCGCACACTTACGTGAGAGGGCTTCCAATGCAAAGGAAAAGAGGACTTCATATGTCCTAGGATGAGAATCGTTACCCTAGCATTCTTCCTTGTCCCTATGGAAATCTATATGGATGGAAAGCACCACAATCTCCTTGCCTCTGCAGATCCGAAGTCGGCTCGCGATTTGGGGCTCTGAAGCTTCACCGGTGACCGGATCTAGCTCCTCTTCCTCCTCCTTGCTCTCCCTTCTCTCTAGAACTTAGAGAGAGAACTCAAATGGAAAATAAGGGTTTTCTAACCCTATTCCCAGGTTAAACCACATCAGGAACAACCCCAGCCCTTGGATCTCAATCCAAGGAAATGGACATCCACGATTTAGGCTGAAAAATAGAAAATCTAGGCCAAACAAGGGTTGCAACACGGCCGTGTGCATGGCCGTGTCACTCATTTGCCGTCACCAGAATTTCTCAACTAGAACACGGCCTTTGACATGGCCACCGACAAGCCCGTGTCACAATGTGACACACCCGTGTTATGGCCCGTGCCACGACTCGTGTGCAAAATCCCCATTTCCCCCGAGAAGGACACGGCCATGTGACACGCCCGTGTCATATGCCGTGTGCTAGACACGCCCTGGGACATGCCCGTGTCCCAGGCTGTGTAATCTCCTTATCAGAAAATGCCGCATGACCTCAGGAGGTCACGAGCATTCGACACGCACGTGTCGAATTGAACACGCCCGTGCCGGACCCGAACACGCCTGGGCTCAGGCCGTGCGCCCCTCACTCAACGGTCATTGAGTGTTAGGCTCTGAGTGGCTGTCACGCACTGGGACACGCCCGTGTTCCAGGCCGTGATCACCCCCCTGACGGCCGTATACTCCAAAATCATCGACCACGCGACCAACACAGACTCGAGTACGGCACGCCTTGGGACACGCCCGTGTCCCAGGCCGTGTCACCTCTAGAAAAACCTAGATTCGGCTAAAAACGTCACCCGTCCCTCTTTTGAGTTTTGGGGTGTTACAGTAGGCCTTCAGATTGCTTTGATAATCTTCATGATGTTTTTAGACATATGATGATGGATTGTTGATGAGTTGAAAATAAACGCATATTTTTGTATTTTATTTAAGTCTTTTTTTGTTTTGTTATTTTTAGTTTGTTTTATTTAATAAATTACTTCTTTTTGCAAATAATTTCTAACTTAGCACTATTTTTGTTTTTCTGGAATTTCCCAGAAAATTTGTGAAATTTTCATAGGACACGCCCGTGTCAAAGAGGTCACGCCCGCGACATAGCGTGTTCCTTTGATTTTTTTCCATCAAAATGGGGTTTCTGCAAAGAAATGGCAAGACACGCCCGTGGCCCTACTATCACGCCCGTGTCCGAGCTCGACACTCAACGTCGTCGACACTCAACGCCACTAAACATCGTCGACACTCAACGCCACTCAACATCGTCGACACTCAACGCCACTCAATGCCCAGCCAACACGCCCGTGACACTCCTGTCATGCCCGTGTCAGTCAACGTACTCAAAGATAAGTTACTACCGACATCAAAACTGCCAGCTAGCTCGACACGCCCCCCTGTCACGCCCGTGACAAGCACAGTACCGACATGCCCCCTATCATGCCCGTGACTAGGGCATGTCACACCCAAAAATTTTGTCTATAAATAAAAGCTTTCAGAAAGCTTTCTTGTCCACTTTTGACCACTTTGCTTAGGGTAGGTGCTACCCAAATGGTTTCCAAATGCTATGTAAGAGAAATTTCTCCCCCCCCCCCTCTGTCATTATTTGTATTAGGTTGTTTGTTTTAGCTTTTTTTGTAATAGCTTTTTCTATTAATAAAATATGTTAGTTTTTCCTCTCTTTGCATGGATTGGAATTCATTTAAGCACCTTACTCTTAGTGATTTTTTGTTACCCTTTTTTGTGGCTTTTATGTTTTTATGTTTCTTTTTAGCTTTTATAACTTTGTTTTGATTTAGGAATTTTCAGCATTTCTAGCCGTTGTAATGTCCGTTTCATTTTCGTGCTCATCACTTGTTCAGGTTTAGATTTCTCTTTTTATCCTAATTTTCATCCTTATGAATTTATAAAAGATTTTTAAAAAGTGTTATCTTTATTTTATTTAACATAGGACTTTTTAGGATCGTAAAACTTTTCGTCTTTTTTAGTTTTATTTTCACTTTTTTAGCTCTTTTATAAAAATATAAGAATGAAAATATAGTTGTTTTAATTTTTCGAGCATTTTCATTTTGCATTTATTTGCAAAACTTTTCACTTGTTTAATTTTTATTTTGTCTTTTTATGCATTTCTACCGCATTCTAGCGGTAGAAATGTCGTTGTTTTAATTTTTCAGCATCTTTGTTTTTCTAATTTTTTTGCAAGTGTGTGTGCGTGTATGAGTTAGATTTTATACTTTATTTCAATTTATGTAGAGTGTGTGTGTGCGAGCATCTATTTCCACCTACTCGTTAAGAGTTAAATGACGCATTACTTTCATTTCCCGCCCACTCGTTTGAGTGCGACTTGTCTTTTTATTGCTTTAATTTTTCTCCTACCCACTTGAGCAGGAAACCTTATGTGCGTGTGTGTGTTTTCATTTATATAGAGTGCGTGTGTGCATTTTCATTTATGTATAGTGCGTGCGTGTATGAGATAGATTTACCCCCGCCCACTCATTTGAGTCGGGACTCGCAATTTACTGCTTTCCTTTAGAGCTTTCCTTTACTGCTTTCTTTTACAGCTTTCCTTTACTATTTTCTTTTATCGCTTTCTAGCTTAAGTGTCCCCATTCCGATGAGTGGCTAACCGCTCCTAGCCCTCAATATCGAAGAGCATTGGGGCAGATAAAATTGTTTTAAATAATTAAAGGTCCTATTTTTCTATTTAATTAAAATTACTTAAGGTTTGCCCCGGGTTAACGACGCGTAGGATCACATAATCGATATGTGGTCTCTATTTCTGTTATCCATACGCAACGCCGAGAGGCCGCACGTATGGACCGATCCCCCTTGGGTAAAGAGAACTATGTATGCCCCCTCGAATGAGGAGAAGCGTAGTTCTGCCGGATTGGGTTCCCCACCCAATATCGGGGTTCTTAGCGTTATGCGGGCGTTAAGAGGAATAATTCGTCGGTCTAACGATCTATCAAATATTCTTAGCGTTCAAGTGAGCGATATTCCTAGAGATAAGTGAGCTCATTCCTGTGGAACCTCCACGGCCAAGTCTCCGCCTTAATTAATTTGAAATTTAGGATCTCTTTTTATTAAAAGTTATTTTAGTTCGAATTCTGTTTTGATATTCGTCGTGCTATTTATTCATCGGCTTACTGTTTTCCTTCTGCATTATTTATATTTTTACGTCTACCATCTCTTTTTATATAAACACACAACTAAAAATATTATCGGTATAATAATAAACTTTCAGGGAAAGAGTAGAAATAGGTAGACCGGCCCCGAGAACAATACGACCCCGATATTCCACACCGAAATATCCAGTACTACTCATGATAAGTGCACTTGCCCCCCTCTCGTTAAAACTCAGTTTCAGTCCTTTTTTATTAAATAAATCGGCGCGCCCCGCCTTTCTTTCTAATAAACATAACCACCGCTTTTTCTTTCATAAAACATCAAACCCTAACCCGCAGGGCGCCGCGAGTTTTAACCATCAAGTTTTTGGCACCGTTGCTAGGGTGGAAAATTTCGATTTACTATTTTGAATTCCCGAAAACTATTAATTTTACCTTTAATTTTAAAAAAAATGATTAACCAAAAAAAATATCATCATATTAATAATAATAATAATATCAATAATAATAATAATAAATACTTAAAAATTAAAAAAAAAACTTAAAAACATAAAAACTTTAAAAAAAACTAAAAAACTAAAAAAACTTAAAATCAAAAATTTTAAAACTTTAAAAACTTTAAAAACAAAAAATTTAAAAACATAAAAATCTAAAAAAAGGGATGAAAAATTTTATCTTATTTTCATCAAAAATTAAAAATTCAAACAAAAAAATTTCATTCATAATGCCTTTATCTTGTTTTTATTTGGTTTTCTTATTTTTTATTTTCAAAAATAAAAAAAACTAAAAAAAATAAACTTAAAAATCTAAAAAATCAAAAACTAAAAAAAACAAAAAAAACACTAAAAAAATAATCTATATTTATTTTGGCGCTTCGGCGAGCTTCACTATTGTGAGCGCTAAGGAAACGCATATCTATAACACTCACATTGTTAAGACGTTAGCTTACGAGTCACACTCACTCGCCACCCCTATCACCCACACACATTTTGCCGATTTTTTTTCTTTATTCTGTTATATTTTTGCTACTTCTAACTTTTATAGGTCTTAACTTAACGTGCATCCCCGGACACGTTCTTAGGAAAGTTTTTCTTAACCCCTGTTTTTAATTTTTTGTACATAACTTCTTAGACTTCTTTTATATATATATCGTTCGTCATACTTAGTGCAACATTGGGGACAATGTTGGACTTAAGTATGAGGGTGTTTCTTATTTTTCTGCTCTTTTATTTTTTGCTCCCAATCAAAAACACACAAAAAACAAAAAAATTGCAAAACTTTAAAACTTAAAAAAAAAAATTCATGTTTTTTATAATAATAATAAAAAAAAAATATTTTAAACTCTTCAAAAAAAATAAAATGAAACATTGCTCCGCAACGTTCGACTCATCAAACCAACCACCCAAATAAGAGTCTATTCGCAGGAGATCATGTTTTTTTTTACTTTATAATAATATTTTGTGTAAATATTATCGTCACTTTCCCCTTCTCTTTCCTATCTTGTAAAAAAAATTTCTCTCTTCTTGTAAATATTTTCGTAAATCAAAAAAATAAAGTCAAAAAAAAAATTAGTATAACTCACAAAAATAAAATAAAATAAATTAGTATAACCTTTAAAAAAAATCCCAAATATATGAAACTAACCCCAAAATATCAAAAAAGTTAGAAAAACTAAAAAAATCAAAAAATTTATTCTGAATTAAATAATTCGAATAACTCATTTCTTAACCACTTTGCTCTCCAAAATAATCGTTTTGAGTTTATTTATAAGCGAATTTTTATTAATTCTTTATTTACTATTCGTTTATTAATTGTAGCTCGATAAATTTAGATTTCTGGGGTTTAGATATTAAAGAATTTTTTTATGTCTTTTTCTTATTATAGGGAACTTGTTTTTCTCATTTCACTTCTGATTTTTTTTTAATAAAAGCATTTTTTATGTTAGAAAATAATATTTATGAATTTTGTATTATTTCTACTTATGCTTTCAGAAACATAGGAACGTTCAAATTAAAAAGGTTGCTCTCAAATTTTTTTATTAAACTCTAATTTTCTTTTAGAAATTAAACCATCCACTTTTTTCAAGCATTAATTGGTTTGATTTCCTGCTTTCACCTTTAAAAGATCTTATGTCAATGGGGATAAGATTTCGTCCCGTAAACATAGGCACCCAATAATTAAAAAAAATATATGTTACGGAGTAAGAGGATAAAATTAATTACTCCTATACATATACATTGGTTTTATTATCTTTATGAAGAAAGAAAAAATATATTATATTAGGAAAATAAGATTTCATTTTCCTAATAATCCAAAAAGAAACAAAATTATGGAGGTTCGAGAAAAAATTAGCTCGCCTTAAAATCAAAGCCCTCTTCATAACTGCCAAACCACTTATATAATTTTCATGATTCTAGAAATAATTTAAAATTTTTTTGAGCGCATAATTATCAAATTAAATTACTTCCTATTGATTTCTTTTTAGCTAAAGTTTTTTTTATAATTCCAATCCATTTTTGTTAAACTAACAAAAATAACTTTCGCTTTCTATTTTTCTCGTTTAGAAGTATTTTTTGAAATGGTATCTCTATTTATAACATTTTCATAATTTAGGATTTAATTCCGAAACCCCGGAAATTTATTTTGATCTTTCTTACAATTAATTTAAGCGGTAGTTAAATTTAGGATTCTTTTTTATTCCTTATAAGTTCATCTCCAACTTTTGCTCTGGAATATCAAAAGCTTAAGTATGAGGGTATTTGATGAGTTGTAAATATACGGATATTTTTGTATTTTATTTAAGTCTTTTTTGTTTAGTTTTGTTATTTTTAGTTTGTTTTATTTAATAAATTACTTCTTTTTGCAAATAATATCTAACTTAGCTTAATTTTTGTTTTTCTGGAATTTTCCAGAAAATTTATGAAATTTTCATAGGACACACCCGTATCAAAGAGGTCACGCCCGTGACAGGGCGTGTTCCTTTGATTTTTCCATCAAAACGGGTTTTTTTGCAGAGAAATGGCAAGACACGCCCGTGGCCCTACTGTCACGCCCGTGTCCGAGCTTGACACTCAACGCCATCGACACTCAACGCCACTTAACACCGTCTACACTCAACACCCAACCAACATGCCCGTGACACTCCTGTCACTCCCGTGTCAGTCAACTCAGTCAACCCAGTCAAAGATAAGTTACTGCCGACATCAAAACTGCCAGCTAGCTTGACACGCCCCCCCTGTCACGCCTGTGATAAGCTTGTCACGCCTGTGACCGACACGTGGACTGCCCCGAACTCAACTCTGCCTTCAAATTACCGGATCAACTTATGCACAGTACCGACACGCCCCATGTCATGCTCGTGACTAGGGCGTGTCATACCCGAAAATTTTGTCTATAAATAAGAGCTTTCAGAAAGCTTTCCTGTCCACTTTTTGACCACTTTGCTTAGGGTAGGTGCTGCCCAAATGGTTTCCAAATGCAATGTAAGAGAATTTTCTCCCCCCCCCCCCTCTCTCTCTTAGTTTGTATTAGGATGTTTGTTTTAGTTTTCTTTGTAATAGCTTTTTCTATTAATAAAATATATTAGTTTTTCCTCTCTTTACATGGCTTGGAATTCATTTAAGCACCCAACTCTTTGTGATTTTTCGTTACACTTTTTTGTGGCTTTTATGTTTTTATGTTTCTTTTTAGCTTTTATAACTTGGTTTAGATTTAGGAATTTTCAGCATTTCTAGCCGTTGTAATGTCCGTTTCATTTTCGTGCTCATCACTTATTTAAGTTTAGATTTATCTTTTTATCCTAATTTTCATCCTTATGAATTTATAAAAGAGTTTTAAAAAGTGTTATCTTTATTTTTTATAACTTAGGACTTTTTATGATCGTATAACTTTTCGTCTTTTTTAGTTTTATTTCCACTTTTTTAGCTCTTTTATAAAAATATAAGAATGAAAATATAGTTGTTTTAATTTTTCGAGCATTTTCATTTTGCGTTTATTTGCAAAACTTTTCGCTCGTTTAATTTTTATTTTGTCTTTTTACGCATTTCTACCGCATTCTAGCGGTAGAAATGTCGTTGTTTTAATTTTTCATCATCTTTGTTTTTCTTATTTTTTGCAAGTGTGTGTGCGTGTATGAGTTAGATTTTATAGCTTTATTTCAATTTATGTAGAGTGTGTGCGTGCGAGCATCTATTTCCGCCTACTCGTTAAGAGTTAAATGTGCATTGCTTTCTTTTCCCGCCCACTTGTTTGAGTGGGACTTGTCTTTTTATTGCTTTAATTTTTCTCCTACTCACTTGAGTAGGAAACTTTTTGTGCGTGTGTGTGTTTTCATTTATGTAAAGTGCGTGTGTGCGTTTTTCATTTATGTAGAGTGCGTGCGTGTATGAGATAGATTTACCCCCGCCCACTCATTTGAACCGGGACTCGCAATTTACTGCTTTCCTTTAGAGCTTTCATTTACTGCTTTCCTTTACAGCTTTCCTTTACCGCTTTCTTTTATCGCTTTCTAGCTTATGTGTCCCCATTCCGATGAGTGGCTAACCGCTCTTAGCCCTCAATATCGAAGAGCATTGGGACAGATAAAATTGATTTAAATAATTAAAGGTCCTATTTTTCTATTTAATTAAAATTACTTAAGGTTTGCCGCGGGTTAACGACGCGTAGGACCACATAATCGATGTGTGGTCTCTATTTCTATTATCTATACGCAACGCCGAGAGCCCGCACGTATGGACCGATCCCCCTTGGGTAAAGAGAACTCCGTACGACCCCTCGAATGAGGAGAAGCGTAGTTCTGCCGGATTGGGTTCCCCACCCAATTGCGGGGTTCTTAGCGTAATGCGGGCGTTAAGAGGAATCCTTCGTCGGTCTAGCGATCGGTCGAATAGTCTTAGCGTTCAGGTGAGCGATAGTACTAGAGACAAGTGAGCTAATTCCTTTGGAACCTCCACGGCCAAGTCTCCGCCTTAATTAATTTGAAATTTAGGATCTCTTTTTATTAAAAGTTTTTATAGTTCGAATTCTGTTTTAATATTCATCGTGCTATTTATTCATCGGCTTACTATTTTCTTTCTACATTATTTATATTTTTACGTCTGCCATCTTTTTATATAAACACACAACTAAAAATATTATCGGTAAAATAATAAACTTTCAAGGAAAGAGTAGAAATAGGTAGACCGGCCCCGAGAACAATACGACCCGATATTCCACACCGGAATATCCTGTACTACTCACGATAGGTGCACTTGCCTCCCTCTCGTTAAAACTCGGTTTCAACCCTATTTTATATTAAATAAATCCGCGCGCCCCGTCTTTCTTTCTAATAAACATAACCACCACTTTTTCTTTAATAAACCATCAAACCCTAACCCGCAGGGCGCCGCGAGTTTTAACCATAAGGTTTTGGCGCCGTTGCCGTGGAGGAAAATTTCGATTTACTACTTTGAATTCCTGAATGCTATTAATTTTACCTTTAATTTTTTAAAAAAATTGATCAACAAAAAAAATATATCACCATATTAATAATAATAATATCAATAATAATAATAATAAATATTTAAAAAAAAATCAGAAACTTAAAAACATAAAAACTTTAAAAATAAAAAAAACATAAAAACTTAAAAACTTAAAATAAAAAATTTAAAAACTTAAAAAACTTAAAAAACTAAAAAACTTAAAAATCTAAAAAAAGGGATGAAAATATTTATCTTATTTTTATCAAAAATTCAAAATTAAAAAAATATATATATCTTTCATAATGCCTTTATCTTATTTTTATTTTGTTTTCTTATTTTTAATTTTCAAAAATCAAAAAACTAAATAAAATAAACTTAAAAATCTAAAAAATCAAAAACTAAAAAAAACAAAAAAACACTAAAGAAAATATTCTATATTTATTTTGTCGCTTCGGCGCGCTTTACTATTGTGAGCGCTAGGGGAACACATATTTGTCACACTCACATTGCTAAGACGTTAGCTTACGAGTCACACTCACTCACCACCCCCTATCAACCACACACATTTCGTGAAATTTTTTATTCTTTTTTCTGTTATATTTTTGCTACTTCTAACTATTGCAGGTCTTAACTTAACGGGCCTCCCCGAACACGTTTTTAGGGAAGTTTTTCTTAACCCCTGTTTTTATTTTTTTTGTACATAACTGCTTAGACTTCTTTTTTATATATATCGTTCATCATACTTAGTGCAACATTGTGGACAATGTTGGACTTAAGTATGAGGGTGTTTCTTATTTTTTCTGCTCTTTTATTTATTGCTCCCAATCAAAAACACAAAAAAACAAAAAAAAATCAAAAATTTAAAATTTTAAAAAAAAAATCATGTTTTGTATAATAATAATAATAATAAAAATATTTTAAACTCTTAAAAAAAATGAAATGAAACATCGCTCTGCGACGTTCGACTCATCGAACTAACCACCCAAATAAGAGTCTGTTCGCGGGCGATCATGTTTTTTTTACTTTGTAATAATATTTTGTGTAAATATTCTCATCTCTTTCCCCTTATCTTTCCAATCATTAAAAAAAAAATTCTCTTGTTGTCAATATTTTCGTAAATCAAAAAAAAATTAAAAAAAAAATTAGTATAACTCACAAAAATAAAATAAAAAAATTAGTATAACCTTTAAAAAAAATCCCAAAAATGTGAAAATAACCCCAAAATATTAAAAAAATTAGAAAAACTCCAAAAATCAAAAAATTCATTTTGTATTAAATAATTCGAATACCTCATTTCTTAACATCTTTGCTCTCCAAAATAATCATTTCGAGTTTATTTATAAGTGAATTTTAATTAATTCTTTATTTACTATTCGTTTATTAATTGTAGCTCGATAAATTTAGATTTCTGGGGTTAAGATTTTAAAGAATTTTTTTATGTCTTTTTCTTATTATAGGGAACTTGTTTTTCTCATTTCACTTCTGATTTTTTTTGAATAAAAGCATTATTTTATGTTAGAAAATAACATTTATGAATTTTATATTATTTCTACTTATTCTTTCAGAAACGTAGGAACGTTCAAATTAAAAAGGTTGCTCTCAAAACTTTTTTATTAAACTCTAGTTTTCTTTTCGAAATTAAACCATCCACTTTTTTCATGACTTAATTTGTATGATTTCCCGCTTTCACCTTTAAAAGATCTTATGTCAATGGGGATAAGATTTCGTCCCGTAAACATAGGCCCCCAATAATTAAAAAGATTATATGTTACGGAGTAAGATAATAAAAATCATTACTCCTATACATATACATGGGGTTTATTATCTTTATGAAGAAAGAAAAAATATATTATATTAGGAAAATAAGATTTCATTTTCCTAATAATCCAAAAAGAAAAAAATTATGGAGGTTCGAGAAAAAATTACTTCGCCTCAAAATCAAAGCCCTCTTCATAACCGCCAAACCACTTATATAATTTTCATGATTCTAGAATTAATTTAAAATTTTTTTTGAGCGCATAATTTTTAAATTAAATTACTTCCTATTAATTTCTTTTTAGCTAAAGTTTTTTCTATAATTCCAATCGATTTTTGTTAAACTAACAAAAATAACTTTCGCTTTCTATTTTTCTCATTTAGAAGTATTTTCTAAAACGGTTTCTCTATTTAAAACATTTTAATAATTTAGGATTTAATTCCGAAACCCCGGAAATTTATTTCGATCTTTCTTACAATTAAATTAAGCGGTAGTTAAATTTAGGATTCTTTTTTATTCCTTATAAGTTCATCTCCAACTTTTGCTCTGGAATAGTAAAAGCTTGAGAATGGGGGTATTTGATGAATTGTAAATATATGCATATTTTTGTATTTTATTTAAGTCATTTTTGTTTAGTGTTGTAATTTTTAGTTTGTTTTATTTAATAAATTACTTCTTTTTGCAAATAATTTCTAACTTAGCTTAATTTTTGTTTTTCTGGAATTTTCCAGAAAATTTGTGAAATTTTTATAGGACACGCTCGTGACAGGGCGTGTTCCTTTGATTTTTCCATCAAAACGGGTTTTCTGTAGAGAAATGGCAAGACACGCTCGTGGCCCTACTATCACGCCCGTGTCCGAGCCCGACACTCAACGCCGTCGACACTCAATGCCACTAAATGCCGTCGACACTCAAAGCCACTCTACACCCAGCCAACACGCCCGTGACACTCCTATCACGCCCGTGTCAGTCAACTCAGTCAACCCAGTCAAAGATAAGCTACTACAGACATCAAAACTGCCAGCTAGCTTGACACGCCCCCTGTCATGCCCGTGACTTGCTTGTCATGCCCATGACCGACATGTGGACTTCCCCGAAGTCAGCTCTATCGTCAAATTGCCGGATCAACTCATGCACAGTACTGACACGCCCCCTGTCATGCCCGTGAATAGGGCGTGTCACACCCGAAAATTTTGTCTATAAATAAGAGCTTTCAGAAAGCTTTCCTATCCACTTTTTGACCACTTTGTGAGGGTAGGTGCTGCCCAAATGGTTTCCAAATGCAATGTAAGAGAATATTCTCCCCCCTCTCTCTCTTAGTTTGTATTAGGATGTTTGTTTTAGCTTTCTTTGTAATAGCTTTTTCTATTAATAAAATATGTTAGTTTTTCCTCTCTTTGCATGGTTTGGAATTCATTTAAGCACCCTACTCTTAGTGATTTTTCGTTACCCTTTTTTTTGGAATTTATGTTTTTATGTTTCTTTTTAGCTTTTATAACTTTGTTTAGATTTAGGAATTTTCAGCATTTCTAGCCGTTGTAATGTCTGTTTCATTTTCGTGCTCATCACTTGTTTAGGTTTAGATTTCTCTATTTATCTTAATTTTCATCCTTATGAATTTATAAAAGAGTTTTAAAAAGTGTTATCTTTATTTCCTATAACTTGAGACTTTTTATGATCGTAAAACTTTTTGTCTTTTTTAGTTTTATTTTCACTTTTTAGCTTTTTTATAAAAATATAAGAAGGAAAATATAGTTGTTTTAATTTTTCGAGCCTTTTCATTTTGCATTTATTTGCAAAACATTTCGCTCGTTTAATTTTTATTTTTTCTTTTTACGCATTTCTACCGCATTCTAGCGGTAGAAATGTCGTTGTTTTAATTTTTCAGCATCTTTGTTTTTCTTATTTTTTTGTAAGTGTGTGTGGGTGTATAAGTTAAATTTTATAGCTTTATTTCAATTTATGTAGAGTGTGTGCGTGCGAGAATCTATTTCCGCCTACTCGTTAAAAGTTAAATGGCGCATTGCTTTCATTTACCGTCCACTCGTTTGTGTGAGACTTGTCTTTTTATTGCTTTAATTTTTCTCCTACTCACTAAAGTAGGAAACTTTGTGTGCGTGTGTGTGTTTTCATTTATGTAGAGTGTGTGTGTGTGTTTTTCATGTATGTAGAGTGCATGCGAGTATGACATAGATTTACCCCCGCCAACTCATTTGAGCCGGGACTCGCAATTTACTGCTTTCCTTTAGAGCTTTCATTTTCTGCTTTCCTTTACAGCTTTCCTTTATCGTTTTCTTTTATCGCTTTCTAGCTTAAGTGTCCCCAATCCGATGAGTGGCTAACCGCTCTTATCCCTAATATCGAAGAGCATTGAGACAGATAAAATTGCTTTAAATAATTAAAGGTCCTGTTTTTCTATTTAATTAAAATTACTTAAGGTTTGCCGCTGGTTAACGACGCGTAGGACCATATAATCGATATGTGGTCTCTATTTCTGTTATCCATACGCAATGCCGAGAGGCCGCACGTATGGATCGATCCCCCTTGGGTAAAGAGAACTGCGTACGCCTCCTCGAAAGAGGAGAAGCGTAGTTCTGCCAGATTGGGTTCCCCACTTAATAGCAAGGTTTTTAGCATAATGCGGGCGTTAAGAGGAATCCTTCGTCGGTCTAACGATCGGTCGAATAGTCTTAGCGTTCAGGTGAGCGATAGTCCTAGAGATAAGTGAGCTCATTCCTGTGGAACCTCTACGGCCAAGTCTCCGTCTTAATTAATTTGAAATTTAGGATCTCTTTTTATTAAAAATTATTTTAGTTCGAATTCTGTTTTAATATTCGTCGCGCTATTTATTCATCGGCTTAATGTTTTCTTTCTGCATTATTTATTTTTTTACGTCTGCCGTCTTTTTTATATAAACACAAAACTAAAAATATTATCGGTAAAATAATAAACTTTCAGGAAAAGAGTAGAAATAGGTAGACCAGCCCCAAGAATAATAAGATCCCGATATTCCACACTGGAATATCCTGTACTACTCATAATAGGTACATTGTCCTCCCTCTCGTTAAAACTCGGTTTCAACACTTTTTTATATTAAATAAATCTGTGCGCCCCGTCTTTCTTTCTAATAAACATAACCACCGGTTTTTCTTTAATAAATCATCAAATCCTAACACATAGGGCGCCGCGAGTTTTAACCATCAAGTTTTTGGCGCCATTGCCGGGGAGGAAAATTTCGATTTACTATTTTGAATTCCTGAAAACTATTAATTTTACCTTTAATTTTTTTAAAAAAATGATCAACCAAAAAAATATATCATCATATATTTTAAAAATAATAATATCAATAATAATAATAATAAATACATAAAAATTAAAAATTTTAAAAAAATCAGAAACTTAAAAACATAAAAACTTTAAAAATAAAAAAAAAAACTAAAATACTTAAAAAACTAAAAATAAAAAATTTAAAAACATTAAAAACTTAAAATAGTAAAAAATTTAAAAACTTAAAAATCTATAAAAAAAGGGATGAAAATTTTTATCTTATTTTCATCGAAAATTAAAAATTAAAAAAATATATATATCTTTCATAATTCCTTTATCTTATTTTTATTTGGTTTTCTTATTTTTTATTTTTAAAAAAAAACTAAAAAAATAAACTTAAAAAGCTAAAAAATCAAAAACTAAAAAAAAACTAAAAAAAAATTTCTATATTTATTTTGTCGTTTTGGCGCTCTTCACTATTGTGAGCGCTAGGGGAACGCATATCGGTCACACTCACATTTCTAAGACGTTAGCTTACGAGTCACACTCACTCGCCACCCCCTATCACCCACAAACATTTTGGCGAATTTTTTCTTTCTTTTTTCTGTTATATTTTTGGTACTTCTAACTTTTACAAGTCTTAACTTAACGGGCCTCCCCGAACACGTTTTTAGGTATTTTTTCTTAACCCCTGTTTTTAATTTTTTGTACATAACAGCTTAGACTTCTTTTATATATATATCATTCCTCATACTTAGTGCAACATTGAGGACAATGTTGGACTTAAGTATGGGGGTGTTTCTTATTTTTTCTGCTCTTTTATTTATTTCTCTCAATCAAAAACACAAAAAAACAAAAAAAGTGCAAAAATTTAAAACTAAAAAAAAAATTCATGTTTTTTATAATAATAATAATAAAAAATATTTTAAACTCTTAAAATAAAATTTAAATGAAACATCATTCCGCGACATCGACTCATCGAACCAACCACCCAAATAAGAGTCTGTTCGCAGGCGATCGTGTTTTTTTTACTTTGTAATAATATTTTTTGTAATTATTCTCGTCTCTTTCCCCTTCTCTTTCCTATCTTGTAAAAAAAAAATTCTCTCTTCTTGTAAATATTTCCGTAAATCAAAAAAATAAATTCAAAAAAAAATTTAGTATAACTCACAAATATAAAATAAAAAAATTAGTATAACCTTTAAAAAAATCCTAAAAAATGAAAATAACCCCAAAATATCAAAAAATTAGAAAAACTCCAAAAATCAAAAAATTTATTTTGAATTAAATAATTCGAATACCTCATTTCTTAACCTTTTTCCTCTCAAAAATAATTGTTTCGAGTTTATTTATAAGAGAATTTTAATTAATTCTTTATTTACTATTCGTTTATTAATTGTAGCTCGATAAATTTAGATTTCTGGGGTAAAGATTTTAAAGAATTTTTTTATGTCCTTTTCTTAGTATAGGGAACTTATTTTTCTCATTTCACTTCTGATTTTTTTTGAATAAAAGGATTTTTTAATGTTAGAAAATAATATTTATGGATTTTAAATTATTTCTACTTATGCTTTCAGAAACATAGGAACGTTCAAATTGAAAAGGTTGCTCTCAAAATTTTTTTATTAAACTCTAGTTTTCTTTTAGAAATTAAACCATCCACTTTTTTCTTGCCTTAATTGTATGATTTCCCGCTTTCACCTTTAAAAGATCTTATGTCAAAAGAGATAAGATTTCATCCCGTAAACATAGACACCTAATAATTAAAAAGATTATATGTTACAGAGTAAGAGGATAAAATTCATTACTCCTATACATATTCATTGGGTTTATTATCTTTATGAAGAAAGAAAAAATATATAATATTAGGAAAATAAGATTTCATTTTCCTAATAATCCAAAAAGAAAAAATTTATGGAGGTTCGAGAAAAAATTACCTCGCCTTAAAATCAAAGCCCTCTTCATAACCGCCAAACCACTTATACAATTTTCATGATTCTAGAATTAATTTAAATTTTTTTTGAGCGCATAATTTATAAATTTAATTACTTCCTATTAATTTCTTTTTAGCTAAAGTTTTTTCTATAATTCCAATCCATTTTTGTTAAACTAACAAAAATAACTTTCGCTTTCTATTTTTCTCATTTAGAAGTATTTTCTAAAACTGTTTCTCTATTTATAACATTTTCATAATTTAGGATTTAATTCTGAAACCCCAGAAATTTATTTCGATCATTCTTACAATTAAATTAAGCGGTAGTTAAATTTAGGATTCTTTTTTATTCCTTATAAGTTCATCTCTAACTTTTGTACTAGAATAGCAAAAGCTTAAGTATGGGGGTATTTGATGAATTGTAAATATACGCATATTTTTGTATTTTATTTAAGTCTTTTTTGTTTAGTTTTGTTATTTTTAGTTTGTTTTATTTAATAAATTACTTCCTTTTGCAAATAATTTCTAACTTAGCTTTATTTTTTTTCTGGAATTTTCCAGAAAATTTGTGAAATTTTCATAGGACATGCCCGTGTCAAAGAGGTCACGCCCGTGATAGGGCGTGTTCCTTTGATTTTTCCATCAAAATGGGTTTTCTGCAGAGAAATGGCAAGACACGCCCGTGGCCCTACTATCACGCCTATGTTTGAGCTCGACACTCAACGTCGTTGACACTCAACGCCACTCAACGCCGTCGTCATTCAACGCGACTCAACGCCCAGCCAACACGCCCGTGACACTCCTATCATGCCCGTATCAGTCAACTCAGTCAACCCAGTCAAAGATAAGTTACTGCCGACATCAAAATTGCTAGCTAGCTTACACGCCCCCCTGTCATGCCCGTGATAAGCTTGTCACGCCCATGACAAGCTTGTCACGCCCGTGACCGGCACATTGACCACCCCAAAGTCATCTCTGTCGTAAAATCGCAAGATCAACTCATGCACAGTACAGACACGCCCCCTATCACGCCCCCTGTCACGCCCGTGACTAGGGCATGTCACACCCGAAAATTTAGTCTATAAATAAGAGCTTTCAGAAAGCTTTCCTATCCACTTTTTGCCGACTTTGCTTAGGGTAGGTGCTGCCCAAATGGTTTCCAAATGCTATGTAAGAGAAATTTCTCCCCTCCCCCCTCTCTCTCTTAGTTTGTATTAGGATGTTTGTTTTAGCTTTCTTTGTAATAGCTTTTTCTATTAATAAAATATGTTAGTTTTTCATCTGTTTGCATGGCTTAAAATTCATTTAACCATCCTACTCTTAGTGATATTTTGTTACCCTTTTTTGTGGCATTTATGTTTTTATGTTTCATTTTAGCTTTTATAACTTTGTTTAGATTTAGGAATTTTAAGCATTTCTAGCCATTGTAATGTCCGTTTCATTTTCGTGCTCATCACTTGTTTAGGTTTAGATTTCTCTATTTATCTTAATTTTCATCCTTATGAATTTATAAAAGAGTTTTAAAAAGTGTTATCTTTATTTTCTATAACTTAAGACTTTTTATGATCGTAAAACTTTTCGTCTTTTTTAGTTTTATTTTCACTTTTTAGCTCTTTTATAAAAATATAAGAATGAAAATATAGTTGTTTCAATTTTTTGAGCCTTTTAATTTTGCGTTTATTTGCAAAACATTTCGCTCGTTTAATTTTTATTTTGTCTTTTTACGCATTTCTACCGCATTCTAGCGGTAGAAATGTCGTTGTTTTAATTTTTCAACATCTTTGTTTTTCTTATTTTTTTGCAAGTGTGTGTGCGTGTATAAGTTAGATTTTATAGCTTTATTTCAATTTATGCAGAGTGTGTGCGTGCGAGCATCTATTTCCGCCTACTCGTTAAGAGTTATATGGCGCATTGCTTTCATTTCCCGCCCACTCGTTTGAGTGGGACTTGTCTTTTATTGCTTTAATTTTTCACTTACTCACTTGAGTAGGAAACTTTGTGTGCGTGTTTGTGTTTTTATTTATGTAGAGTGCATGTGTGCATTTTCATTTATGTAGAGTGCGTGCGTGTATGAGATAGATTTACCCTCACCCACTCATTTGAGTCGGGACTCGCAATTTACTGTTTTCCTTTATATCTTTCATTTACTGCTTTCCTTTACAGCTTTCCTTTACCGCTTTCTTTTATCGCTTTCTAGCTTAAGTGTCCCCATTCCGATGAGTGCCTAACCACTCTTAGCCCTCAATATCGAAGTACATTGGGGCAGATAAAATTGCTTTAAATAATTAAAGATCCTGTTTTTTCTATTTAATTAAAATTACTTAAGTTTTGCCCTAGGTTAACGACGTGTAGGACCACATAATCGAAATGTTGTCTCTATTTCCGTTATCCATACGCAACGCCGAGAGGCCGCACGTATGGACGGATCCCCCTTGGGTAAAGAGAACTGTGTATGCCCCCTCGAAAGAGGAGAAGCGTAGTTCTGCCGGATTGGGTTCCCCACCCAATAGCGGGGTTCTTTGCGTAATGCCGACGTTAAGAGGAATCCTTTGTCTGTCTAATGATCAGTCGAATAGTCTTAGCGTTCAGGTGAGCGATAGTCCTAGAGATAAGTAAGCTCATTCCTGTGGAACCAAGTCTCTGCCTTAATTAATTTGAAATTTAGGATCTCTTTTTATTAAAAGTTATTTTAGTTCGAATTCTGTTTTGATATTCGTCGCACTATTTATTCATCGGCTTTCTATTTTCTTTCTGCATTATTTATATTTTTACGTTTGCCATCATTTTTATATAAACACATAACTAAAAATATTATCGGTTAAATAATAAACTTTCGGGGAAAGAGTAGAAATAGGTAGACTGGCCCGAGAACAATACGACCCCGATATTGCACACCGGAATATCCTGTACTACTCACGATCGGTGCACTTGCCTCCCTCTAGTTAAAACTTGGTTTTAACCCTTTTTTATATTAAATAAATCCGCGCGGCCCACCTTTCTTTCTAATAAACATAACCACCGCTTTTTCTTTAATAAACCATCAAACCCTAACCAGCGGTGCGCCGCAAGTTTTAACCATCAATTGTCTCTTGAAAGTCCTGAAGCAAAAACTGATGAAGAACTAAAGTTGTATGAGAGTTGTTCTTCTTTCAGTTTTGTTGGTACCCTAGTTTGGATTTGAGTTAAGTCTTCTCAATTAGTTTCTTGACCCAAGATTTATCTGTGGTCAAAGGTTAGATTTAGGTTAGATTCCATCAGTTGTGTAGAGTTATTATTTATCCAATTGTAAATCTGGTTAAGTGTTTTTAGTTCGACTATGGTCGAACGCCGCTCGACTATCGTCTATCAGTTGATCGACTATCGTCTATCAGTTGATCGAATATTGTCAGATAGCAGATTGACTATCTCTGAGTTAGTTCATCTTTGTTAGCTCGACGATCTGTGGTCTCAGTATCATCGATCGTCGAGTCCTGCTCGACTTTTTCTGTCCCAACAGATTTCTTGTAGGTCGACTATCTGTTCTGATAGTTCGACTATATGCTCTGATAGTTCGACGATCGTCGTGATTCGTTCGACTATCTTTTTGTCCGCATTTAGGGATATTGTACTCTTTCACTTTTGTGAATTATTTCTCATTTATCTGGCTTATTTTATTAAAGATTATTTCATTGATTTTATGCTTACATATCAAGGCAATCTTTGCCTCATTCTTTATGCATAAGTCAAGTTTTATCTGACAAAGTCTTTTGTCTTATTAGTTTAAAAATCTTTGTGCTTTATCTTCCATGTTGTCCTTTATAGCCGTTAGACACAGATGTCTTTCTCTTGCAATAAAGAGTTTGTTTTTGATGTGACTTTCTCTAATATCTTTTGGACTTGCAGAATGGATAAGCAGCTTCTAAGAAAGCTTTATTTCTTTATAGAATGTCCTTTCTGCAGGCTAGCTGTATTGTGTTATTTGCAGCCCATATTGCAGATCTCATAAGAAGACAAGATTCAAATCTAGAGAAAGATAGAAGCCGTTACAAAGGCTGATATATAAAAAGCTAGTGAGAGAAGTTGATATAGTTAATAGAAATATACAGATATTCATATACATAGATACACAGATTCAACAACAAGAACAAGTGTAGAACAACTCTCTTTAGAGTTCTCTTCTTCAAACCTGAGTTCATCCTGCTTACAGGATAATTCATACTAAGAACTCCAAGTAGAAGAAGAAGAAGAAGAAGAAGAAAAAGATGTTGAAGAAGAACAACCATTCCACATCAAGATTCTTCTTCAAGCTGCTCCTTCAAGAACTTCAAGACAAACAGATCTTCTCTGTCAAGAGTTCTAAAGAGAACCTGCACCCTGAAGAAAGGCTTCTTCCTGGATATTCTCTAAGCCAGGTGGAGCTTTGATTCCATCTGAGCTTTCTATAGCTCAGTGCAATCCACTAGCTTCTCTAATTTTGTTTAACAATAGAGAAGACATTCTAACTCTCTCAACCTCCTGTACAAAGGGTTATTACTCCCTTCAAAAGTGAACCTTGGTTGCAGGGCACCATAGCAAAAACCTGTGGTGGATTTTGAGCTCCTGATCAAAAGCTCAAAGGGTTTACTTGATCTACCTGAATAAGATCAGTTGGTGGCAGGGCACCTGAACAAAAACCTATAGTGGATTCCTACCAGGGTGGTAGAAGAGTGGATGTACCTATTGAGAGAGAACCACTATAAATCTTCTTGTGTTTTCCGTATTGCTTATTTTAATTACTGCACTGTGGCTGTGAGTAGAATTAACTAGGATTGCTAGTTGTTATGTTAGGACTATAGTGTTACATCCCAATGTTACTTCTAGACCCCTAACTTAGATTTGGGTTAGGCATGGGGTGGGTGTTAGGGTATAAGCTAGGTTTGACCCTAGAAAGTGGGTTGTAGCCATGTGGGGCCCACCATAGGACCAAAGTCAAACTAGGTCAGACTAGCCTAAATAGGAACCCTAGCCACACTATGACCCCACCACATTGCACTAACCCTAATTTCAATCTAAGTGGACCCTAGAGCTTGGCACTAGGACAACACTTTGACCATAATTGACCCAGGTCAACTTTAAGCCTAAAGTGATCAAATCCTACACTCATGGGTCCAATTGGATCAAGTAAGGCATCACCATGACCCAAGCCATGTTGGGTGATGATTTAGACCTCATGACCACTAAGTGGGGTCAACCCACCCACCCATTTGACCAAGTCAACCCTAAAGTCAAACTTGGTCAACCTTAAGCTTAATTAAGGGTAAATGAAGACCAAGCCCATTCCTAGTGGGCTAGGACCATCACCATGGCCCAACCCATGTTAGGTGATGACATGGAGCCCATGACCATCATATGGGGTCAGCCTACCCATCATGTTGACCAAGTCAACCTCAAAAGTCAACAAGTCAACACTTTAGCCTAAAAGAGGAAAAAATGAACCCAAGTCATTTCCCATGGGCCAAGCACACCAAATTTGGCCCATGACCAGCCAAATGGCCAATGACCAGCCCTACCCCCCTGGTGGTGGAGAAAGAAGACATGCACAAGGGTAAAAATGGAAAATTTGGGTGAAGAGGAGAGAGAAGGTGAGGTGGAAATGAGATAAGGCCACATGGCCTTCATCTCTTCAGCTCAAGAGCTGCTGGCAGACCACCCCACCACCTTTCAAGAGGAATTGCTGCATGAGAGCAACCTGGCAGCCATGGTGGGCCAACAAAGTGGCCAAACTGAGCTCACCTCGGCCATATCTCCATGTATAAGCCACCTCAGTCCAAACTAACATTCCCATTAGCTTCAGAGAGAGGAAACGAGTGGAGATCGACACCTGGAGCAAAGGAAACGATGGAGAAACGGGAAATCGGGAGTAAAATCGCCGGAGCTAGCTTAGCCATGGCCAACCGCTGCCACACTCGCCGCTAGCCGCCAACTCAGGTCCGTTTCGCCTCATCTCTACCTGTACTAGTATCCTAGATCGCATAGGGGAGATATCGGGCTCAATTGAGCCCGATTCCATGGGAGAAAAACTCGGAATTTTCATGAAAACGCCACCTCTCGGGATCGCCGGCGCCGCCGCCTCCCGCCGCCTCATCACCGGCAAAAGCCGGCCACCACCACCGTGAAGGTGGTGGCACCGTTGGCCGGCCACGGCGCCGCCTCTGGCGGCCGGAAATAGGCCCGCAAGGTGGCCCAGGCGAAATCAATCCCAGCCGTCCGTCGCTTGGGGACGATGATAGGATGCCGCTCTTTTGCATCAAGATTAGTGTTAACTCATTTTAAATAAAGATTAAATTTAATATATGAATAGTGAATGCTGTCACATTTTTACAGCCATTTTCAAACTGAAAATTAGGGCACCTAGGGTCATTTCTAGGTCAGGAGTTCTGAAAGTAATTTGTAGATCTACGTGTTAACTTTCAAATGCCACAAAAATAATAAG